>WOVY01009819.1:0-600000 GCA_013436015.1 Rhipicephalus annulatus | reverse complement strand
TTCCTATAGCCACATGAAGGGCCCAATCACTGGCTGGCAAAAAATTAGGAGCTCACTGAGACTTGCTCATGAAATATATTTTTTTTGCCTTTGGGACTCACTCGAACCCAGATTCATCAAAATATTACTAACTCAGAAATACAGCTCTGTACGAGTGTGAGTGAGTTTGCCAACCTATGCTGCCGCTGCATCTAAATTTGTCGTATGAATGCTTTTTAGTTTTGCAGGCTACAGCGGGACATTTTTCTTGAATATGCCCAGCTAAACCCAGAACGCAGGCACTGCCAAGTGTATTAGCTGAGCTGAAACTCGCCTGAGAAGGTCAAGTTTTGCTTTATTTTTGTTTTTTTACAAAGAGAATAATTTTGGTAAAAATTATACCAGGATGTTAACTTAATCCAGAAAATGCAGCAGTTTGTTGTGTACCTTTATGGGCACACCATGAGATGGTGCCACACCAACCACCAACTGTGTTGAGCTCGAGTAAATGCTTACATGCAAAGTTGCCCCTGCATACTTCGGAAGATGAGACCACCAAGAAGACACACAAGGATAGCGAAAAACAACCACAGAGGACAGGCACTGAAAAATTACATACACCCTCCACGTCAATCAGCAGCACATGCTTAAAAGGCCATCGTAGCCACGCCAAACTTACACACCTTACAGTACAGAGCATGAAACGTGTGAAACACCGAGAAAAAAAATTCAACACAAAGCTTACCGGCTATCTAGAAGTGCAAATTCTTTATGTGTGAGGAAAACTGAGGGATTCCTTACACATGACGCTCGGCCCTGCTTCTTGATTACGAAGGCCTCACAGGTTTGATGTTCACTGTTGTTTCTCCCTTTGAAGCCAATGGATAACTTCTCAGGCTTTCGTCGACGCACGCCTAGAAGGCCATATGGGAGTGTTGAGGCTTGGAAAAGTTAGTACGAATTTATTTCGGAAAGTGTTAACAGCTTGTAGAACGGTCAGCAAAGGATAAGACAACACAAAGGCAAGGAGCCCCTACTTCCAACTAGTATTTATTTCGATAAGAAGGACACACATACAAGGCAAGAACAAGGGTGCATGACATAAAAAATAAGACAAAAAGAAGAAAGGAAAGGTTGTGCAAGCACTGCGAGCATTGTTTCATCCTTTTACAGACTGAGCATATCACCACATGTGCCCTAAAGTCTGGCTAGCTAGTCAAATTTTTCATTTAAAAGTGCCATAGGAGGTGCACTAACGCACTTATTACCTATCTTATGTATCAAATCAGCTTCAATAACTTCGCAAATTACCTGGACTCTATGCCTTGCCATCACTTTGCTCTGATTGAAGCAGGGTGTACACCTACAGTCACGACAATGAATGCTGTTGTGACCCTGCATCGAATTGAAGACATTATTGTGGTGCTCTTACAATTGTCCATCTAGGCAAAAAGCTATATTGGTCAAACAGGTGGATGCCTCACTAGTACTTCAGCCAATAGATTTTTACCTGGGTACGTCACAGCGTGGCATCGCTGGTGCACATGCAAGGTGCAGTTGGCAAAACACTCCCACTGGTGGCTCAGCTTAGTATAGTCGTGCGGTGCTTGTGGCAAGTTTTTTCTGTGTTTTTAAAACTTATATTTCATTTTACTGTGGCAAGATTACCTGTGGTATGTGTCAGAAAACATGTAGGCGTGCAGTAAAGTACTGATGAAATATTGGCAACATTGGCTGTTTGTTTATCTTGGAGAAGCGAACACACGTGGCGGCCTCTGCAAGGAACATCAGCATTGTCTTCGAAAATGTGCAGTGTTGATTGTGGCGTATAGTGTGCGTTGAAAGGCATCAACAGTATTGGTTCACCTTTACAGACAGTGTAAGAGATTAATGTGTGTGGTGTGTGCAGTGTGAAAAACGATGCGTCTTTGTTTGCGAAAACATTTGCACTCGTCACCTGGTGGCAGCAACCGGTTGTCTATACAACTTCACGATTCGTCATTTTAGTTGAGCTAAAAATACATTTGACGGAAATACATTATAGGCAGTGACCCTTCCTTTTGGTGGCTTTCAAAAAACAATTTGCAGAAAGTTTCTGTCGAAGGAATGCAGACACACATAGCCCTGCTGTGCAGAAAGACCCTGCCGGTGAAACTTTCTTGCCATATTGAGGTTTAAGTGTATACACGTAGGTTACTGATCAGGACAAGCACGGGCCTAGTGCACTGCTTATCATAAATTCATAAGCGAAACTTACTGTCACTGTTCAGTGCACATTCACCAAAGGTTTTTACCTGAGGCACTGCAGACACTTCAAGCAGAGCGCCTTAAGCTTTTAGTTATGCCGCATAAATGAACAGGAACTACCCAGCTTGCCTTTGCCAGATTAACTTCTGTGGCTATGTGTGCGGTATAGATAATCAGCGATTACTATTTGTTATATTGGAATAGCCAAGCGACGGCCCTGTGCGGTATTAACATGAACTATTTCGTGATATCGCTCTCAATGGACCAAAATTACTCGGGCGAAGAGGTGCGACCTATTATTGATCTTCCTAAGATCATCAGGGCTAACATTGATCCAGTGAAAGGAAAGATTTCCGAACTCACCCACCGCGAAACGCGCAGCGGTCTCACTGCCTTGTCCTGAGACCCCGCTATGGAAATTTTGTCCAATTTATTGGACAACGGTTCTGGGAAAGTACAGAAATAATGGCTGTTCTGACGCCCCTGAAACCGGCTGTCCAACAAATAGGACAACTACTAGCGCCACCAGCGGCGTGGGACAAAAATTGGTCGAGAGCAAGCCTGGTGGGACGCAGTCAAGATGGCAGCCTTCAGCGGCGCTGCGTTTTACGGCAGCGTGCGTGAAAGTAAGTGAGATTTTTCTATTTTTCGAGTTTTTTGCCATGATTTTTACGACCAGAAAGAAAGTATAACGTACCCAGAACGCGTTAATTTGCGAGGCGGGTACAGAATTGCATCCGTAGTTTGTACATCTCCATGGGATAGTGATGTACAATGGACAACGGGACCGAACCAACACAACTAGTTCTAGGTGGTGTTGACCGAACCCACATTTTTTTGCCCGTTCGTTTCTTTCAATATGTTTTTATTTGCTTAATGGTCTGCCTGTATTTCGCTGTCTCGTTTCTTTTTTTTTTGGTAAAAGTGTTATTACTGTTTTTTACAGGAAACCGACCACGCGTTTGTGACGAAACGGCCGAGCGAATACTCGAAAGAATTGCAGCCAAGGAATCATCCGACTTGGACCTGTCTGACAGCGATGAAGAAGCGCCTGAGGACGTTACCGTTTTGGATGACCTGGAGAAAGATTTAGAACCGGATGTTGACAGCAGTGACGAGGAACCCGTACACACTGCACCTGCTGCTCCAAAAAGGGCCGCGCTTTGGAAAACCACCGACAGGTATGACTTACTATTTCTGGTGACGAAGACGCGAGCTTACCTAAATTTCAAAACAAATATTTCGCCCTCGTCGTTTGAGAAACGTCTTTTCTAGCACAGTACCAGCTTCTTGTAATGCTTCTTGTAAGAAGCAAATAAATAAATAAATCAATGAGTGAATAAATAAATAAAAAAACAAATAAACGCCCTTTACTTGCAGTTCTCCCGAGGCATGGCTGCCGGACTTCGTCACCTCAGACAGCGGTGAAGTGCGAGCCCTGTGGCGACCGTTCGAGTACTTTCAAGAATACATTTCGGATGAAATGTGGGAGACGATGTCTACTGCTATGAACACTGCACATGTGGTCGAGACCGGGAAGAGCCTTTGCACGACTCCTGAAGAGCTGAAAGTATTTTTTGCTCTTTCGATCACAATGTCGTGTCTTGGGTACCCTCAAATTCGTATGTACTGGGCAAAACGAACGAAAGTGCCTTTAGTTGCAAACCACATGACAAGAGAGCGTTTTTTCACACTGAGGTCGCGTGTTGTGAATGTTGTGAAGTTGTGAATGCCCTTGACGTAGATGATGCCACGAAAGCGCAGGACAGGTTGTGGAGAATACGGCCGCTTGTTGTTAAGGTACAAAATGGGTGTCTGCGTCTTCCTCGCGAAGAACTTTTGAGTATTGACGAGCAAATGATACCTTTCACTGGGCGTACCCACCTGAAGCAGTTTGTTCCAAGGAAACCTAACCCAGAGGGTTAAAAAACTTTGTGTTGGCTAGTCCCTCTGGCTTTATCCTTGACTTTGAAATCTATCAGGGAAAAAAGTCGCTTCTTCACCCTGGGAGCTCAGGCATTGGTGAATCCGCGGTACTGAGGCTGACACAGAGTCTAACCAAAGGAACGAAGCTTTTTTTCGACAGGTATCTGGCCGAAAAAGAGATTGCAGCAACCGGCACAGTTATGAACAATCGTGTGCCAAAGACTGTAAAGCTTTCGTCGGAATCGCAGCTTAAACAGAGGGGTCGTGGCGCATCAGAGATGTGGGTCCGAAACGACGATAAGCAGGTTGTTGTCAGATGGTATGACAACAAGCCGGTGACACTGATGTCGTCGTTGCATGGAAAAGAACCACAAGACACTTGCAGACGCTGGTGTGCCAAAGAAAAAAGGCCCATAGATGTCCCGAGGCCCCACATTGTCCAGGCATACAATGCTAACATGGGAGGAGTCGATATGGCCGACCGCATGCTAAGCTTCTACGGTACGAAAGCCCGTGTAAAGAAGTGGACGATACGCTGTATTTTTCACCTGTTTGACATCGCACTCTGCAACGCTTGGATCTTGTACGTGCAAGACATGTCCAGCTTGCGCAAACAGAAAAAAGATATTTTAACGTTCCTTGACTTTCGGATGTCAGTCGCTGACGTGCTTGTGGCCCAGATGAGCCAGTTGAGCAGTGACAATGACGACGCACTCTGGTCTCCTCCAGAAAAACGAGCTCCCCTGCCTCCAAGTGAGGTGAGAACAAAAACCGTGGGCCACATGCCAAGGCTTGCCGACATCCCCAATGCTGCTCGTTGTAGATGGGAGGGCTGCTCAATGAAAACTAAATTTTTTTGTACCAAATGCAAACTTTTTTTTTGCATCACATAAGAAAGGCACTGCTTTGAGAAAGCACACTCGAAATGATGTTGAGATTGTATGAAGAGTACTACCGTTTTCATGAATATTTTTCGGGGTGCAATGTACGTGGAATTGTTGCGATTATGAAGTTTCTTCCACAAGTTCTTTTGGAATCACAAGTTGTTTTGGAATCAAGCTCCATTCTTGTGCGTCGTTTGTATGATGTTGTCCATAAATATTTTACAAAGTTTTTAATTTGTGTGCATTCTTTTATACCAAATGAAACAATTTCTTTTTCATGCTTGCTCCAATATCATCAACCGACAACAGACACCTTCAGACCCGATGTCCAATACATTGGACAATTGGCCACGCCCAAGCAATGTACGATGCCAGAAAACTGGATGACACTTTTTACCATCGTACCAAGAAAAGTCATTTTTGGGAGTTTCACCAAAAATCATTATCCTTAACTCACGCTGGGTCTCAGGAGGCCACATCCATCAAGAGTCTGTAGAATGCCATCCAAGCCAAAACAATTACGAGCACCAACATCTATGTACGCATCCCTCAAAATCTGAAGCCTCGTCTCAAACCTATCAGTGTGGTACCTGACATTCCCACTGCCAATATTGCACAGCAGCTTACCCTCTGCTACTTCCACCTCGTGGGGGACGATACACAGTGTTCTGTCGCCCTCTCTCACAGAGAGCATTCCAGCGATTTCACGCATATCCTGGAGGTTTCCCCACCTCGTGCGGGGTACGAGCTGACAAATTCACTCGGTTACCTTTACACCTTGCCAGCCTCTCGATCTTTTTTCTCTCCATCTCAAATTAGGCTTGCTTACCCTCTTTTTTTTTTCTTCATCATTTCTGTTTGCCTCTTCCCTCACTTTTTGTCTTTAATTGGCTTTAAGCGTGGTATACTTTTGTGGAATGGGCTTCCCCACTTTTATTTTTATTTAGGATATTTTTCACACTGTGGGCTGTACTAAAGCCACGGGGTGCAACAAGGCGGCACTTGCGCGCTCCCCTAGCCGCACCAGCACCTGCCCATCAAGACCCTCCTTACTGCAATACGACACGGGCTTGCACCCTCGGTTAAAAACCCTGCCGAGGTCCTTGACATGATTATCTCTAACTTGGTCATTTCATCAACTTTGAATTTATAGTAGATGCTACGAACTGTCGATTGACTGCTGAAGCAGCAATTTAAAGGTTGCTCAACAGTAATTCTCATGTGTTGTTTGCGAATGCGAGAGTGGCAGAAGTAATCAACAATTCTCACACATTGCTTCATGTTCACTGACACTAGCGTTTCACTGTAATATATATATCCTAAGGGCACAAATACCCTTCTCTATAGGATAGTTGTGAAAGCTAACATGGTTTTCACGGGTGGACGATGCACACAGGCACAGAACTGTACTTCATCATTGTGCAGCTCTAGATCGCCGCAGAGAAAAAGAAATATATGTTGGTTTCTAACACGCAGTGTCCAGAGAAAGTGAATGAAGATTATTCATCGTGAAATCAATCACCATGGAGACGTTGCGTGGTGGGTTCGCTAGTTTGCAGGATCAAATCTGCGATGCTGATGTGGTCTCCCTTGATGACCTCAACTGCGCATTCAATAAAGTGGCCTATGTCGTACATCACCGCGCCGTTGATGAGGCACCATGACGTCTTCCAAGCTGTGTCTACATAGTACACTCGAGCCCGCTTATAACGAACCTGTCCCTGATGCGGCATCCGTTCACTGTATCCCGAAGTTCGTAGCAAATGAAACACGGCTTTTAAAAAAGTTGAGAGTGAAAACACAAACTTTTCTTGCCCCAAAAAGTCGTGATGCACGTGTTTTGAAGAGCAGTAGCAATAAGAACGGTCTCGAGTTCAATTAAAACGGCAGGGTGCTCGTTCGCCGAGGCCCGTGGCATAAGCTCCATGAGGCACTGGCTCCAAAGTTTCGTTCTCGCAATCCGATTCCTCCAAATCGCTCTCGCCACGTACTTCATTCACAATGCCCTAATTCACGCACGGTTCCGCAGTGTCGGCATCATTGTCGGCCGTAATTAAACCATCGCAACAGATGTCCCACCCGCTCTCCCGGGTCGAAGTCGACGACCCGTTGCCACAAATCGCTGCCGGAGTGATTCTGTTCAGAAGCTTCAGGCTCGACATCGGGCCTGATGTCGCCGAAGTCGGCGTCGCGAAAACAGTTTCATGTGCATGTAGCCATCACCGCTGCCCACCAAATATTCATCATCTCCACAGCTGAATACTGGGACCCCCGAAGAGGCAAGTTGGCTGCCAGGTGGTCAACAGCTATGAGCAAGCACTCCACAACGCGGCACCTAACGTGTGGATTATGCTCAAGCCAAGTGGTCACACTTTCGAAGTTTTGTTGAGCGGCAGGAAAAAGCATGCTAGTCCTCCCGTCGGCCATCATGAGCACACACGCACATCAAGAGCGAGCAACTTGCGCACACGCGACACACATGCCACAACGTGTCGAACAGCTCTGGGCCCATTTCTAGTCAGAAAATGAAACTAATTCGAGCCAGCGTGGCTGACATCGCAGAGAGGTGGAGAGGGGCGAAGGGATCTTGATTAAGAAAGGAGAGCAGATTTGTGAGAGAAAAAGGGCAAGGAGTTGTGATAAAGTGAAAAGAGGGGAGGATGTGCCGGGAGGGCGAGCTTGAAAACCAAAACACACGGGAAGGAGGCAGGTTGGGTAGCTTGCTTGAAAGGTCCGCGAAATGCGCAACTCGCACGTAGAAAAACTTGAAAGAGTGTCTGCGTGCGGTAAAGTCAAAGCGCGGCCGTCTGGATCAGTGCGCGCGGCGGTGTTCAAATAATTGGTGGCCGTGGTCAAAAAAATACTACTACTATAAAAAATACGAACTACTATATTTCGCGATTCGTTCCGCGCAAATTAACAGTCGTTTTTGCACTTCTGCGCACGTGCGGAGGGCATGCTGAGCCGTGTGCGAAGTGAGCGAGAACCAGTCCTAAATACGAAACGAATCGCAAATTATCAGAGTTTGAGGGGGAACGTACGCGCGTGCACTAGACGCAGACTATCGGATACAGTCGGTGGCCGACGATGTTGGCAAATGGTCTAGTCACTCCTGGCCGGCAGCGCAACGACAGTACCAGCGATCCAAAACAGGGTAGATCGCCAACCGGTCTTTGAAAGATCGGTGGCAGTGTGAAAACACTGGCCTCGTCTGGCAATGCGGAGTGCTCAGAGTAGCGGGGGGACAAAGGACGGAGGGGTGCTTAACAAAAAGCGGTTGAGGCATGGGAAAGGAAACAGCTTTTCTTCCTCCATAGGTCGGGGAGAACGGCAACTAGAGGGGTGCGAAGGCAGGGTCGGCGTTTAACAATAAGAATGTATGGGCACCTCGGCCATGCCTGATCAGGTGGTCCAAAGTGGTTTCCCGAGAATTCGGCACACCGCTGACTCCGTTCACTGTAACCGATCAGTGGCGCTCGTTGTAGGTGCGATTTCGTGCCATTGAACCAATGTATGTTTTCACGGTAAATCGGATATTGTTCGTTTTAAACAAAAGTTCATTTTAAGTGGGGTCATTATATGTGGGCTCGACTGTACTTGTAGATGCTGGAGAAAGGCGTGCTTATTGAAATATAAAAAGAAACACCCAAACTAATTAGTATCGTGTGGCAGAAACTTCAGTACTGGTGCAGTACTGAAGCAGCAGACTGCACTCGCCATCATTGGCTTGGGCCTGGCGCAGGTGTTCTAGCGGCGACGAAACGATGTCTGGGAAGGACCGGCTGACCTCTTGGGCAAAAAGCTCTACTTACCCAGTTGGATGAAACTTCCCTGGCACGGAGTACTTAGTACTGAAAACACATCAGCTTCAAGCAAAACCGCTGGATCCTGATGGCATTAAGTCAACTTCTTGGAACTCAAGAGGGGCACTAGCAGTTGATGGTCTGTCTCAAGAAAAATCTGAAGTCCACGGAAATATTTATCCTACCTTTTCACCGTCTAGCTTGCCAACAAAGCTTCTTTTTCTGTTTGCTGTACCAGCGTTCAGTGGCTGTGAAGGAGCATGATGCGAAAGCGTTTCGACACTCACCCGGAGTACTGCCCTGAGATGACGGGAGCTAGTGCCACCTAATGTCGCGGTTCTGTATGTGGTGTTGTAGCGAGCTATGCAGAGTTCTGAGCAAAGCATCGTCTTCACTTTGGAGATGGCTGATTTCTCTGCCAGGCTCCAAGTCAAGGCAGAGTTCTTGAGCAGCAATACTCGGGTCGTTGCAGTCGCCTCTGAAACATTGGGCTAGAAGCACTCGGTGTAGTTCACGAGGCCCAGCAGGCTGTGGACCCCTATGACATATTGAGGTGGATGCATGGCTGGGTTGGAAGAAATGCCTTGTCTTGGTGAGGAGAAATGCCTTTTGCGCAGGCCATGATGCTGAGGAAATTGAAACTAGAAGTGGGAAAGGAGCACTTTTCGCGGTTGAGCGTGACTGCTACCTCGCCAGTCGTAACTTGTTGGAGACAGCGGTCAGGCTCACAGTGTGTTCTTCCAAAGACGAAGATATCATTGATCATGTTCACCACACCCACTTCTCATTCGAGAATCCAGTACATCTGCCACTGAAAGCACTGCGGTGCAGATATAGTCCCAAATGGCAGCCGGTGAAAACAATGGCGCCTAAACGGGATTTTAAACATGGTCGATTCTCGGAACTCTGAGCACAGCTTGACTTGCTGGAAACTTAACGTTGCATTTTTCTTGGAAAAAACTGTAGCCTCTCCAAGAAATATGAGGCACTGTTTTATTGTAGTGAGCATGTGGCACTTTTGAAGTATCACCTTGTTGAGGCGAGTTAAGTCTATGCACAACTAATGGCTGCCCAAAACCTTGGGGATGACAGCCAGTGCAGCACTCCAGTCAGCGGGTGCGTCCACTTGATGAGTCACGCCCTCTGCTTCTAGCTTATCTAGCTCAGTCTTGACAACGTAGTCGAGAATGAGTGGAATGCAGTGCAGTATGCTCAAGCAGAAGGGCAAAGTATTGGGTTGTAGCCTCATAGCGTAGGCTTCAGAGAGAGTCCCAAGTCCTCAAAGGAGACTAGGATAGAGAGACAGGTTACTCGAGGTCTGTGAATGTATTGCGACTTCATCAACAACATGTAGATACCCAGGGCTCGCATTAAAGCAGTGCATAGGCTATGAATCTTGGCCCGGGCCCAGAACTCCTTCAAATTTACTTGGCTGGCCTGGCTGCCTATCGGGCCCGAACAAGGCCTGAGCCAAAAATCTAGTAATATTGCCCAGATATATAATTGGTAGCATGGCGGTCTAAAAGGCAAATATATTGTTACGGTTAGTCGAAGGGTGTTTATTAGCAGGGCGAAGTTGACGGTTCAGTCGTAATGACGTCGGTATCTGCGCCAGTTCACGTCTTTTTCCTATTCTCCTCTCTCGGCTCATACCCGTTGCATTTCCCGGCTCCCAGACGAAGCCCACTGGGCGAGTATGAATCATTCTGAATGTTGAGGGTGAAGCCGTTTAAAGCGGGCGACATGTACCAGCTTGGCCCGGTTTGACCGACTGCCTGCTGATGTCAGCCGTGTTACCACGCATTTCAAATCGCTCAAGCGATCAACAATGACGAATGGGCCACTGTGCTGAGGTAAAATCTTTTCGCATAGGCCCCATTTACGTTGTGGCGTCCACAACCACACAAAGTTTCCTTTGCAGTATGATACAGACTGATGGCGGCTGTCATAGTTTTCTTTTGATCGGTGGTGCAAAGCCACAGTACGAAGATGAACAATACGCCGGGCTTCTTTGGCTAGGAAGAGTGTCCTGGAGACAGAGTAGTCGCTATGGAAGTCAAATGATAGAATAGTGTCGATGCAGCTTAACGGTGAACGTGCGTAAAAAAGGTAAAAAGGACTGTAATTGGTTGTCTCATGTTTGGCTGTGTTATACGCATAAGTAATGAAGGGGAGAACGTCGTCCCAGTCCTTGTAGTCAGACGATACGTACATGGCCAACATGTTAGTCAGAGTTCTGTTCGTACGTTCTACGAGCCCATTCGTCTCAGGGTGATACGGGGATGAATAGCAGAACTGCGAATTGCACAGACGAACAAGTTCTTCGACGTCGTCCGCAACGAACTGACGACGACGATCACTAATGATCACTCTGGGAGCGCTGCCCCGCCGCGGTGGTCTAGTGGCTAAGGTACTCGGCTGCTGACCCGCAGGTCGCGGGTTCGATTCCCGGCTGCGGCGGCTGCATTTCCAATGGAGGCGGAAATGTTGTAGGCCCGTGTACTCAGATTTGGGTGCACGTTAAAGAACCCCAGGTGGTCGAAATTTCCGGAGCCCTCCACTACGGCGTCTCTCATAGTCAAATGGTGGTTTTGGGACGTTAAACCCCACAAATCAATCAATCAATCACTCTGGGAGCGCCATGCCGAAGAATGATGAATCTAAGCAAAAACGTGGCCACGCACGCCGCTGTCGAGGATGGTATCGCTGAAGTTTCTGCCTAACGAGTTAGATGGTCGACGCACACTATCACCTATCGATTGTTGTTAGACGAGCGTGGAAATGGGCCCAAAAGGTTGATACCAACTTGATAAAATGATACATGAGGAGGTGGCAGCGGATGGAGAAGACCTGGTGGAGGAGTCGTAGGCCGCTTGTAGCGTTGGCATTGTTCGCAACTTGCGACATAGTGCTTGACTGTGTCCCGCATTCTGAGCCAGTAAAAGCGCTCTTGTGTCCTATTCAAAGTTCTGATGAACCCCAAATGACCAGCTGTCGCATCGTCGTGCATGGCCTTGAGTATGTCAAATTGTAGGCTCAGTGGTACGACTAGAAGGAAGCGTGCGCCTTTAGCCGAATAATTTGGCTTGTATAGAAGGCCGTCACGGACACAAAAACGGCCGTTGGCTTGAGGACGCGATGCTGTGGCAAGTAATGGCTCCAAGCTAATATCAGCCTCTTGTTCTTTCTTGAAAGTACTCAAGTCTGGGAATGTAGAAGAAATGGAGACAGAACAGTCGTCAAAACTGTCTTCTTGACACTCAGTCGTCTTCAGGGGAAGGCGGGAGAGACAGTCGGCATCTGCGTGGCGGCGTTCAGACTTGAACGAGATGACGAAGTCGTACTCCTGAAGTCGAAGAGCCCAACGTGCCAGTCGACCATTCGAGTCACGAAGATTCACCAGCCAGCATAAAGCGTGATGGTCGGTAACGATAGTGAACGGACGTCCATAGATATAAGGTCGAAATTTGTGTACCGCAAAAACAGCTGCCAGGCATTCTTGTTCTTTTACGGTATAGTTGTGTTCAGCTTCGTTGAAAGAGTGACTGGCATAAGCCACTATGTGCTCAGCTCCTTGAGGATGCTGCACAAGTACAGCACCAATGCCGATGCCACTAGCATCAGCATGCACTTCTGTAGGCAAGGACGCATCGAAGTGACGAAGTATGGGCCCCGACGTTGGTAGAAACTTTAGCTGGCGGAACGCATCATCGCAAGCTGAAGTCCAGTTGAAAGGGACGTCCTTCTGAAGAAGACATGTTACGGAACGCACCACATCAGCGAAACGACGAAAATATGAGCATAGGCCATATGAGCGGAATGAAACGACAAAAATATGAGCATAGGCCCAAGAAGCTCCTCAATTTCCGCACCGATTTTGGTAGTTCGAAAGAGCTGACGGCCTCGATTTTTCGTGGGTCTGGCCTTACTCCATTTTGGTTAGCTAGATGTCCATGTACTAATGTCTCCGTTTCACGAAAATGACATTTCTTAAAGTTTAGGATCAAGCCGGCTTTTTGTATGCAATCCAAAACAAGACTAAGACGTCTGTTATGCTCATTCAGTGTGCTGCCAAAAATCACCACATCATCTAAATAGCACAAACCAATTTCCCATTTAAGTCCTTGAAGTATTGTGTCCATAAATTGTTCGAATGTTGCCGGTGCATTACAAAGACCGAACAGCATAACATTAAATTCATATAGGCCATCAGCTGTCACAAAGGCCGTTTTCACTTTGTCCTTTGGGTGCATGGGTATTTGCCAATACCCTGATCGCAAATCCAGTGACGAAAAGTAGGCAGCGGAATGCAGGCGATCAATGACGTCATCAATTCTAGGAAGCGGATACACATCTTTTTTGGTGACCGTATCAAGTTTTCTATAATCAACACAAAAGCGCCATGATCCATCCTTTTTTCTTTCTAAGGTCACAGGTGCTGCCCACGGACTAGATGACTCTTGGACAACACCTTTCCGCAACATAACGGTGACCTGTTCAGCTATTACTGCCTTCTCTGTCGACGACACACGGTAATGTTTTTGACGAACGGGGTGTGCAGATCCGGTGTCAATTCTGTGATGAGCAGGAGAACGCGGTAGTGAAGTCTCCATGTCACCTTTTGTGAAATCGAACACCGAAAGATGTGTCATAAGGACACGTGCAAGAGCGTGGCGTTCATGTGAGGGTAGCGACTTGCTGATAATTCTTAAGATCTCTTCTTCAGAACTGCTTCTCTGAGGTTCGCTTGTTTCAGACTGCTGCTCTTCGCTTAAAACGGTGATAGTGCCGTACGTGATTTCGTCGAACTCGGCAAGCTTGGTGTCATGTGGAAGAACAGCAGGCATCGAAGAACAATTGAAAGCCCATAAGCTTGAGGCGCCATCCACAACTGTCACGAGAGAACGAGGCACAAGTACATTTTTCTTCACGTAACCCGTCGTAAGTGGTTGAATTTGCGCGTCAAACGATAAAAGGTTGGCAACAGCAAGATTAACAGGAACACGTGATAAAAACCATGGCGCTAAAAGAGAATCATTCGACACGACGAAACAGTTTTTCCCCGGTAAAGATGTCTCAGCAAGCGTAGGCAAAAGCTCGTTATTCACCATAATTTTGCCTGGGCCACAATTAACGAAAGCACCACAATCCTGAAGAAAGTCGATCCCAAAAATCACATCATGAGTGCACCGCGGTAATACCAAAAACTCCGTGACAAGATATTCAGCACCAAACAAAACACTTGCAACACAAATACCTAGAGGAACGAGGCACTCTCCGCTACCACGAAACGTTACACCACCATTCCACGGGAACATAACCTTTCGACCAAGTCTTTCCTTGAATGTGGCACTCATGACGGAAACCGTAGCACCAGTATTCACTAACGCAGTTGCAGGCAGACTATCAATTAACACACACTTTGTTTTGGGACATCCTAATTGGAAGAGGAGCAGTTTGCAGAGACGACCTTACCTGCATCGGCCGCGCCGGCTAGTTTCCCGATGGAGGCGGTGGTGTAGAACGTCGCCGTGGGGATGGAGAACGATGTGAGCGACTGGTTGGTGGTGTCAGGCTGCGGTCTGATGCTGGCGGGTCACTCCTCCTGTTAAAATGGCGGAAGGAATTCCTGGGTGGCGAGCCTATAGCGTTTGTTGAGCGATGTTCTGCCGGCCAATGATCATCGTTGACGCCTTCAAAGTTAGGCCAAGTCGGTGGTGGGCCATACCTCGTCTGGCGGCGACGGCGACAAAAACGAGAGATGTGTCCTGTCACACCGCAGCTGTAGCAAACAGGTGAAGGGCGACCGACGTTGTAGACTTCGGAATAAGCCGCCTTCAGACGCTGCGAGTAGTAGATACGATCTTCTAAGTGCCGATTTGTCGTCGTACCCCGATAAGCACATTGGCCATGCATCACGTCGTCAGGAAACGTATGGTGTTGGTGTTGTATGGGATCGGTTTGACTGTCTGCAACGCCTGGCGTAGCTTACATCGAAGAAACCACTGGTGCAGCTTCGTGAGGTTGATTAAAAACGCAACCGAGCTGTTCGGCCTTCACGGCGTTCATCGATTTGCTGTGTCGCTCGAGTTCCTCTCGGACGATTTGCCTCACAATGGTAGCAAGGTTCCAATGGATACTGCAGCTGTCCTCAATGCTTGCAACCGTCACAACATTCGCCAACCTGCCGAACTTTGGCGTGATACAGTGTAGCTTCAAAGTTTCAAACGTGCGGCAATGATGGATCACGTCAGCTACTGAATTGAGGCTCTCTTTGCCAATCAAGTAGGTATACACGTCTTTGGCAATACCTTTCAGAAGATGTCCGACTTTGTCCTCTTCGGACATACGAGGATTCTCCGTCTTACACAGCTTCAGGATCGTCTCAATGCACGTGGTACAAGTCTCACCTGGCACTTCAGCACGCTGAAGTAATGTCTGCTCGGCTCGCTTTCTTTTCGCAGTGGAATCCCCAAAGCACTCTGTGAGTTGGATAGCGAAGTGATCCTAGGTTGTTAGCAACTCTTCGTGGTTCTCGAACCACACAAGAGCAGTGTCTGTCAGGAAGAGAGCAACATACTGTAGCTGAGCCGTAGCATACCAGCCGTTGCACTTGCTCACGCGTTTGTAGTGTGTCAGCCATTCTTCCACGTCCTTGCCGGGTTTCCCTGAGAAAAGGCGTGGCTCCAACTGACGCATCCAGGCACCGGGTGTCCGCTCCGGAGGTGTTGAAGACGACTGTAGGTCACCGTTGTTTGACATCGCGAGTTCCGGTAGTGTTGGGGGCAGCCACGCGAGGCGTCGGCTTCGTCGAGGATCTAGCGGCAGTGGCTCCGTCGTCTTGGGCGAGTACCCAGCACCTCCACCACAAAACTGTTACGGTTAAAGTCGAAGGGTGTTTATTAGCAGGGCGAAGTTGATGGTTCGGTCGTAATGGCGTCAGTATCTGCGCCAGTTCACGTCTTCCTCCTCTTCTCCTCTCTCGGCGCATACCCGTGGCAATATATTTATTGCTGTTTACTTCACTAACAATTATACTTTAAATAGGGACTATTCCTTTTATCAAGGTGCTCACAGTGGACACAGTTGATTGGACATACTGGATACCATTAACATTTGTTCTTCAGTGGTATGCTGTGCCTATTTTTTCTACATATACAGTGGGAATCACAAAGAGCAGTTTGTAGTAGAAATTACAGCACGGAAGCATGACTTCAGTTTTGATAAGCAGCAAAAACACTTTGATCACTTTGTTTTTATTGTGCGCTATATATAAATTCAAAGCATGCTCTAACGTACCTTGCTACAGCGAATCAAATAGAGAAAAAAGACATGTTTATTACCCTTGTGGCAAACACACCAACCTAGATAAAGATTGCAACAAATCGCATCCATTGCTTGAAATTTTAGAAATACATTTAAGGAGTCAAAAGGAAGGGAAACATAAAGAACTATCTATCATGGCATTCCATTCATACATCACATCACTGCTAGTATCTAAAGTGTGTAAATTTTTGTGGCATAGTTTCTAATTTATTTCTTCATATTTCATTATGAAAAAAATCAAATTATCAACAGATACCTCTTATTGCACTGTTCCATCACATAGCTTGCCACGCCAGTGTTTATTGAGCGGCTTGCGCAAGGTTCAGGGGTGCACGTCTGCCTTGCGAATCGTCAATGTGTCGGTAGTCCACCACTGGATAAAGTTAGGATGTCTTTGTTTGCGGACCTCTGCAGGTTGAACCAGCTCATCCACTCATTTTTCTAGTTACCTAACATCGTGCCACTCCTTAATATTACTACGTAGCTGATTTATCAGCGGTCAGAAGACGACAACGAGGAAGTGGTCTATGGGTTGTGCGTGCTGTCCTCCATCTTAGTCGATGCTATACGCATCAGTTTCAATATAGATTCTAAATAGACACGCCTCGTGTCATTTTTACGTAACATCTTTGTGGTGGAGGTGCTGGATATTTCCCTGTCTTTATCACGAAGCTCTGCAACGGCCGCATCATCATAGGTCCAATCATGTCACAGGTTGAACAACCATCGTCTTCCCCATTTGCCCCTTTCCTGACTTCTACGTTAGTCGTTCTACCTCCTGCTTGTGATCCCAGTGTATTTTCTGGTCAGGATGATGACGGCGACAAACGGATCAGCGCAAGCTATAGGTGGGACCCGGCTCTTATGCTTGCCAATGTGCTTTTTTACCTCGATGGCCCACCGCGGGTGTGGTTTCAGACGCACGAAGTGGAGATTACGAGCTAAGACTCCTTTAAAGAGAAGATCCGCGACCTTTTTAGCGACACCGATGGGTGGCAGATTGCAGCGCGGAATTAACTGGCGCCTTGTCTTGTGCGCAGACGTCGACGGAGTTGTACGTCGCGTAGATTCACCGCGTCATCGCCCTATGGCGCCAGAATAACGAGCACATGAGCGAGTCTGAGAAAGTGGCCCATGTGCTGAAAGGCATAGCAGACGACGCCTTTAATTTTCTAGTATATAACAACATCACCACTGTGGACGCCATCATTAAAGAGTGCTGGCGGTTTGAAGAAGCCAAGAGTCACTGTATTACTAAGCGATACACCCAGCTGCCCAACACGGCCGCAACCTCATCGTGTGAAGCCGCCCCAGCAGTCCCCCACGTATGACAACGTCACACGCATTGTTTGTCAGGAAATCGAAGCCGCCTGTTTGGCTCCTCTTCAGCTACCCATTTTCACAACGCTCGCCTCTGACCAACAACAATCGTCAGTGGCTTTTAAACAAGCTGTGGTGAGGCAGGAGTTTGCGAAGCTTGGCCTTTCATCAGCATGTCCCTTCACGCGCCCTGAAGTCCCGTCTTACTCCCCAGGACAAGCTCGATGTTTACCTCCAACAATGCCCTTCCGTAACCCTTCTGAATGGCGAACACCCGACGACCTGCCTATCTGTTTTTCCTGCCACCAGCCTGGGCACGTTTCTCGCTATTGCCGCCGTTAGTTAAACCAACCACGTCAGACCTTCTCTACCTCTGCGCACATGCACCCGACGACCCATTGATGTGCAGTCACCGCACCCTTCAATTTCTATTCATTGTCATCTTACGAGCCTTCCACTGACGCCCCTTTGTACGGTCGCTGCTACACTGACGCCCCTCCGTCCGGTCGCCGCAGCTCCTGCTCCTCGTCACCGCTACGTCGCCAATCCCGCTCTCCGCTGCCTTGGCGCTTTTCCTCACCAATCTTCTCTGGACGATCGCAGCAGGAAACCTAGATATTGCAGCTTATAGAGGTGAAGCTGCAATGCCAATGACGGCCGAAAATCCTCTACTGACGCTTCCCACGCACCACAGCCTACTTGAAGTACAAGTCGACCATGTTCCTGTGACCGCCCTCATTAACACAGGTGCGCACCTGTCTATTATGAGCGCTTCTCTACGCCGCCCCTTGCAAAAGAATATGACGCCGTCTACGACGCAGGCAATACGTGTTGCCGATGGCAGTACTGTACCAGTAATCGGAATGTGCACTGCTCGTGTTAGCATTGCCGGTTGTCACGCTGTGGTCCTTTTTGCCGTGCCAGCCTGTTGCCTTCATGACCTCATACTTGGCTTTGATTTCCTTTCGGCACACTCGGCCTTAATTGACTGTTCGTCTGGTACCCTTAGCCTCGATCTTCCAATCTTTGCGGACCACTGTGCAAAGCCCACCAGCCGCTTGAGCCCAACCACTTTCGTTCGACTGCCACCTCGATCTTTCACGCATGTGTCTTTTCATCGACCCCTTCTGCTTCTGACGGTGATTATATCGTTACGCCAATTACTGACGCTCGGCTGATGCTCAGTGTTACTGTGCCCCATATCATCGCGACCATAGCGGATAACTGTGTGTTCCTTCCACTTTTTAATTTTGGTTTCACCCCTCAAGTGTTGCCCTGGCAGATGTCTTTAGCCCAGGTAACTGCCATAACAGAGGACGATGTCAGTGTTGTCGCTGTATCTGCTCCTGATCGAAGTGCAATCTCACAATCACTCAGCTCAGACCATGCTATTTTTCGAAACATGATTGGATTAGAGCTTTCGCCTTATCAGACCGACGCTCTCTGCCAGGTTTCGATCTCATACAGTGACATTTTCGACACCGAGGATTGTCCCTTGGCTCAGACTAAAATTGTCACTCACAGAATCAACACTGGTGACTCTGCGCTCATTCATCGTCGGCCGTACAGCGTGTCAGCATCCGAGCAAGAAGTGATTCAAAAAGAAGTGGCCAAAATGCTTAGGAAAAACATAATAGAACCATCATCGAGCCCTTGGGCATCTCTCGTAGTATTAGTAAAGAAGAAAGACGGATCATGGCGTTTCTGCGTTGATTATCGCCACCTCAACAAAATTACCAAAAAAGATGTGTACCCTCTACCACGCATTGACGATGCCCTCGATTGCCTCCATGGCGCCACCTTCTTTTCATCTCTCGACCTTTGATCTGGCTACTGGCAAATTGCTGTAGATGACATGGACCGAGAAAAGACCGCCTTCGTTATCCCTGACGGTCTTTACCAATTCAAGGTCATGCCCTTTGGTCTCTGCAATGCTCCAGCGACCTTCGAGAGAATGATAGACACGCTCCTGCAAGGATTTAAATGGTCGACATGTTTGTGTTACCTGGACGACGTGATCATTTTCTCACCTATCTTCGCGACGCACCTTGAACGCCTTTCGACCATTCTATTCATATTTCAACGGGCCAGTCTGCGGCTCAATTCCTCCAAGTGCCACTTCGGTCTTCGTCAGATTACCATGTTGGGTCATTTTGTTGTCGCTGCCAGCGTACGACCAGACCCGGCGAAAGTACGCGCTGTAATAAACTTCCCAGTCCCACGCTCTGTCCATGATGTTCACAGTTTCGTGGGCCTCTGCTCCTACTTTCGCCGGTTCGTGAAAAACTTTGCGGAACTCACACGACTACTCACCGACCTTCTCAAACAAGACGTCCCTTTTTTTTTATTTACCGATACTGCAGGCCCTTCTCAAGCCTATGCAGGAGAGAAAACAAAGAAATACAGTGACAGAAATTCGACATACAACTTGACAATACATCAGTGTTGCTTGACGTAATTTTAAAACGTACAACACACATTAGGGGAGGCGTAAATATGCTTATACAATGATACATTTCTTCCAATTTTGAAAGGACACTTTAACCAAAGCTTATATTATAAATACGCTGAGAAAACACCTATAATGACACAGAGTTGACCGTATCTTCAGGTAACATATTCCAATAAGAAATTGCTCGAGGAAACATAGAAAACTTATGCAAATTAATGTGGCTAATCGGTTGCCTAATAGTCTTACCGTGATGAATTCTTGCTGATTGTTTGAAAAGTTCTTGGATGTAGTGTTTCCGCGACATATAGAAGTGGCCATAGCAAAGCTGATAGAGGAATTTTAATCTAGATATGACCGTACGCTGCTCGAGTGTTTGAAGGTTTGCCCTGTTACGTAAAGTGGATACGCTCGAGTGACACGAATAAACAGAATAAATGAAGCGCACAGCTAAATTTTGTACTCTTTCAATTTTACTTAATAAGTATTGTTGGTAAGGGCTCCAAATGACATCTGCATACTCCAACTTAGGTTGTACATGCTCCAACTTAGGTTTTATAAGCGTTTAATTTCACAGTAGGAGGAGTACTGCGCAACTTTCTTCTAAAAAATGCCAATTTCTTTAGTGCACCCTGACAAATGTTATCAATGTGTGTTTCCCAACTGAGGATGCTTGTAAGTGTGAAGCTTAAATATTTAACCTTATCGGATCTGTTGATCGTAGCATTACCTAAAGAATAAGTGAAGCCGAGAGGCCTCTTTTTGTTGCTGAATGTAATAGAAGTTGTCTTAGTAGCATTTATTCTTAAACCCCTCTTTGTACATCATGTCTCAATTGAGTGCAAGGCATTGTTTAATTTAATTTGGTGATCTCGGGTTTTAATAGCTGTGTATACCACGCAGTCGTCCGTAAATAATTTAATATGGCTAGGGGATTCAACAGTAAGATAAATATCATTTATATGTACTAAAGAAAGTAGAGGGCCCAGTATAGAGCCCTGTGGGACTCCAAAGTACACATCCAACTCTTCAGAGATACACTCATTAATGGTGACACTGTGTTCTATTTCTTAAGTAACTACTATTCATGCGACTACTTTTCGTTCAACGCCAATTGAGAGAAGTTTTGTAATCAGATCGGGATAGGGGACGACATCGAACGCCTTTGACAAATCTAGAAATATAGCGTCGGTTTGACCATCACTATTTAGTGTACTAATTAAGTCGTCAGTTATTTCCTATAGTTGGGTAACAGTTGGCAAACCAGATTTAAAACCACGCTGTTTAGGATAAAGCAAATTGTTATATTAGAGGTAAGTAATGATGGCCTTATAAATAATATGCTCGAAAAGTTTGCAACAAGTACTCGTTAAGGAAACTGGTCTGTAGTTGCTAATTTCTAGAGAAGAGCCAGATTTATGCACGGGAATAATTTTTGCCGAGCGCCAATTATCAGGAATAGTCGAAGTGCGTAGGGACATAATGTAAATTTGATGCAGATATTTAGCTACTTATGCAGCATATCTACTTAAAAAAGTATTGCACAGTTGATCGGGGCCTGTTGATTTTTTCACGTCTAGTTTATGCAAAAGGCTGAGGACACCATCCTCTGTTATTTCTGCTTCAGGCATAAGACAATCAAAAACGTATGACAGCAGCGCTGCGTGCGAAGCTGTCCACGGGAGCACAGATTGGAGAAAGGCATTAAATTTGTTAGAAATGGTAGTCGCGTCAACAATACTTTCGCCTGAAACATTTATCTCCGAAATGCCTTGTTTATCTTTCGAAAGATAGCGCCAAAACTTTTGGGGTTTGTTGTTCATGAATGAGTGCAGAGTAAGAGGAAAAAAATCCTCTTTTGCTAATCTCGTTTTTTCCTCCGGATTAGAAATAAGGTTTTGTAGGTTGCTCGTGTTACCGCGTTTGCGACGTCGCCAAATTTTTCGTTTGAAATGAATCATTTCTCACGAGAACCAAGAGTGCTCTCTCTTAACACGTTTTCTTTTTAATGGTACATACTCTCGCCCGCAACAGAAAACAATTTCTAGTTTGACCACATTTCTTTAACACCCGTGATTAGGCTAAAACTAACAAAGTGCAATTCCAAATATTTTAAGACAGCATTGTCGTCTGCATGAGTGTAGCCTCTGACAAGAATCTCTGATGGCTTAGTAAAGGCACGTGTACCCAAGATAGGACATGACAAAGCAAGCAACTTGTGATCAGATATCCCGTTTTCAACACTAATGTATGAGCCTTGAACGGAGCTACTAACAAAGGCCAAATCAAGGAGTGATGAGGACGAGTCAACAAACCTAGTAGCATCGAAAACTAGTTGGTGTAAAGAAAAGTTGAATGCAGTCCTGAGCAGTTAGTCAGTACTTTTGGACTATTTGCCATCATGGGATAAGTCAGACAAGTTTATACCTGGCAAGTTAAAGTCTCCTGTAACTATAATATTCGATCGTGAATTGGTATTTTCTGCAAGGAAGTCGTACATGGCTTCTAAATATTCGTGGGAGGCATTAGGTGGCCTGTATACGTCGCCCAGAAGTATAGTTTTGCCAAGAAATTTAAGTTTGCTATATACACTTTCGTGGTCACAAATTCCACCCAAAATAATGAAGCCAATGTTGTTTTTTATGGCGATAGCTACTCCCCTTCCCCGTGATTCCTTATCTTTACGAATAAGCTTATAAGTAGAGGGTACGATTTACGAATCCTGCACATCTGCATGCAACCATGTTTCTGTTACTACTAAGACATGAGGATGATAACAGGATATTAGGTCTTCGACTAAACCAGATTTATTCACGATGCTGCGCGCATTGAGTGAAACAACTCTGAGCACTTTGGTTACAGACTGTCATTTTTTATCGTGCATACGCGTGTTCACACGGGCAGGTGCAGCAGAATCAGGATCGATCCGAGTCTGCGCAGCAGGCCGCTTGACTTCTACCCGGCAGTTTAGAAGCTGGTCCCAAGTGTAAACTTTGTCATCTACCTTCAATTTATCGAAAGAGAGCGAAACCTTCACCCCATTAGCCTTTTCCTCAGCTGCAGAATGCCACAGCCTACCACGCAAGTCACGTAGCCTCTTTGAGAAGTCCTCCAATACTGAAATATCCGTTCCTTTTAGCTTAGGGAACGATGCCATTGTTTTCATTTTCTCAGAAAAATAAAAAAGCTGCAGTATAACCGGCCGGTGTTTCTCAGCTCGTTTGGAACCCAACCTGTGAATCCGCTCGATTGACTTAACTTCAATGCCGAGTAACTCCTTAAGTACCTCTTGCTCAACTCTGTTGCACAGGGATTTGTTGTCCTTGTTTGGTTCTTTCCTTAAGCCATAAATTATAACATTATTTCTTTGACTACGATTTTCCAGGTCCTCGACCTTTTGACTACGATTTTCCAGGTCCTCGACCTTAGCTGACAGCTCTTCTACCAGTTTGTTTGTCCCCTTGTAGAGTACCTCGTGCTCGGCCAGTTTATCCTCACATTTTTTTAAACCAGCAAGCTCCTTTTCCATCAAAGTTATCCTTTCCTGTACATCACCTATAATTAATTCAACCTGTTTTAGATTGACAGAAAGCGTGGTGAGCGTCTTATTGGCTTTTGTTTGCTCTCTTAATATTTTCTTCAAAATTTGGCTATTTACGGTAGCTTCAGATTCCGAATCGGAGGTTGGTCCGGGGTTTAGCTCTTCATCTCCAGATGTTAACAACAGCAATTTGATAACATGCAAGCAATCACACAATGAAGCAAGCATTCCCTGTGGGCCCGGCAGCATGATCAAGGTAAGTGAATCGTTCTTAATTGAATACCCAGAATATTTGTAACCAACCTGGGTGAAGAAGTAGAAGTTCATGAGCATCTGTCTGTACGCGGTGCTGTTAAGCCCACTGAAAGGCTGCAGAAGCTGAGTCCGGGTTTTATGCCAAATTCGGTAAGTGTCCGCTGACGTCACACTGGTGGCGAGATTCGGGTGAAACAGCACTCAAGGCGCAGCCCGCCGCTCCATCGACGACGCTTCATCGAAGAAACACTCCGGCCCTCTTCAAACGGACGCCTTCTCTCAGCTAATCACCGCTCTAACGATACCTCCTATTCTTGCACATTTCGACCCTGATGCTCCTACAGAAGTGCGAACAGACGCGAGTAGTCACGGAATTGGTGCAGTTTTGGCGCAAATTCAGTGGGGCAACGATCGTGTAATCGCGTATGCAAGCCGTCTGCTTTCAAAGTCTGAAGGCACTTACTCTCTAACAGAATGGGAATGTTTCCACCTTGTCTGGGTGGTTTCGAAATTCCTTCCTTACTTGTATGGCCGTGCTTTCCGTGTCATCACAAATCATCACACGCAATGTTGGCTTTCTTCTCTGAAGGACCCCACTGGACGACTTGGCCGTTAAGCATTACACCTACAGGAGTATTCCTACTTGGTTTCTTGAAGTCTAGACGTCTCCATCTGGACGCCGATTGCTTATCCCGCTACCTTGTTGATCAGCCCGACGAATCAGACATCGAGCCTAGCCTTAGCATCATGTCAATGTCCCAGTTTCTTCAGATTGGTGATGAATAACGCCGTGATGCTTCCCTGCGACAACTTATTGACCCGTCTCGAATCTGCTCTGAACGACGTGTTGCTTCGCATGTATGTCTTCCTGAATGGCACGCTGTACCGTAGTAGCCTCCAGCCAGATGACCCTGAGCTCCTTCTTGTCGTGCCGAAACATTTGCGTTCAACCGTGCTGCACGAGCTTCACGATGAACCAACTGCTGGTCATCTTGGTGTATCTCGGACGTACGACCGTGTGCGTCGCCGCTTCTTTTGGGGTTGTCTTGCCAGGTCCGTTCGCCATTACGTGTCCTCCTGCGATAAATGCCAACGTAGGAAGTGACCTACTGCGCCCCTGGCTGGACTTCTTCAACCCATCTTCATCCCAACCCAACCTTTCTTCCGTGTTGGTATAGATCTTCTCGGTCCTTTTCCTGTGTCAAAATTGGGAAACAAGTGGATCGCCGTTGCTATAGACTACGCGACTAGGTATGCCATCACTCGAGCGCTCCCCACCAGCACCGCTATTGACGTTGCGGACTTTTTGCTCCACGATGTAATCCTACACCATGGCGCTCCTCGCAAATTACTCACGGATCGCGGCCGTGCATTTTCGTCCCGAGTAATCGATGATCTTCTGCGCTCTTCCTCGACGCAGCACAAGTTGACCACTTTTTACCATCCCCAAACAAATGGCCTTACCGAACGCCTAAATCACACCCTCACGAACATGCTCGCTCATGATGTATGTGTCCTCCGACCACCATGACTAGGACCTGGCACTACCTCACGTGACCTTCGCGTACAATTCTTCACGCTATGACACCACTGGTTATTCACCCTTTTATTTGCTCTATGGCCGGGATCCGACGTTACCACTCAACACCTTACTTTCGACCACTACAACGTCGTCAACCGAATATGCACGCGATGCTATTGCTTGTATTGACCTCGCACGTCAGATCGCCCGCTCTAGACTTTCGGCTTCACAAGCCACCCAGAAAGCCATCTATGACAGCCAGCATGTTGACGATCGCTTCTCACCCAATTCTCTCATTCTCCTGTGGTGCCCAGTTCGTCGAGTTGGCTTATCAGAGAAGTTGTTGCCTCGCTACATGGGTCCTTACCGTATCATCTGCCAGGTAACCAACATCACCTATTAGATTATTCCTGCATCTGAGACCACAAGCCTGCCTGCAACCACACCCAGTGATGTTGTGCACGCCAGCAGGCTAAAACCTTACCACCTGCCTACTGAAGACCGTAATTAATATGCACCAAGGCAGCGCTTTTACCGCCGGGGGGGGGGGGGTAATTCTACGTAGCTGACATATGAGCGGTCAGAAGATGACAATGGAGGAAGTGGTCTGTGGATTGTGCGTGCTGTCCTCCATCTTAGTCGATGCTATACACATCAGTTTAATATAGATTCTAAATAGACACGTCTTGTGTCATTTTTACGTAACAGTATCAACTATAAAGCTTCTCTTCGGTGGCTTCTTGCAGCTTTCAGATGTGTATTCTATGCGCAGTTAGCACTGTACTTTTTTGTTTTATTTACTACAGTCGAGCCCGCTTATAATGAACCTGAGCGTGATGCGGCATCCGTTCGCTGTATCCCGAAGTTCATAGTAAATGAAACACAGCTTTTAAAAAAAAATAGTTGCAAGTGAAAACACAAACTTGTTTTCCCAAAAAAGTCTATGATGCACGCGTTTCGAAGAGCATAAGCGATAAGGGCGATATCGAGTTCATTTGAAACGGCAGAGTGCTCGTTTGCCGAGACCCGTGACATAAGCTGCATGAGGCACTGGCTCCAAAGTTTCGTTCTCGCAGTTCGATTTTTCCAAGTCGCTCTCACCACATACTTCATTCACAATGCCTCAATCTGTGCGCGGTTCCGCAGTGTCGGCATCATCATCGGCTGTAATTAAACCATCGCAACAGATGTCCCACCCGCTCTCCCAGGTCGGAGTCGACGGCGCGCTGCTACGAATTGCCGCCGCAGTTCGGAAGCTTCAGGCACGGCATCGGGCTTGACGTCGACATAGTCGGCTTCGCGAAAACAGTTTAGCGCGCATGTAGTCATCACCGCTGTTCACGAAATATTCATCATCTCCACAGCTGAATACCAGAACGCCTGAAGCGGCTAGTTGGCTGCCAGGTGGTCAACAGCTATAAGCAAGCACTCCACAACACGGTACCAAACGCACAGATTATGCTCAAGCCAAGTGTTCACATTTTCGAAGTTTTGTTGAGCGGCAGGAAAAAACGTGCTAGCCCTTCCGTCGGCCATCATGACCACACACGCACACTAAGAGCGAGCAAGTTGCGCACACGTGAAACACACGCTAGAACGTGTGGAACAGCTTTGGGCCTGTTTCCAGTCAGAAAACGAAACTAATTCGATGCCAGCGTGGCGGGCATCACAGAGCAGTGGAGACGGGCGAAAGGGTTGTTATCAAGAGAAGAGAGCAGAGTTGCGAGAGAAGGGCAAGGAGTTGCGATAAAGAGAGGTGAGGATGCGGCGGGAGACCGACCTCGAAAATTATAACACACCGGAAGGATGCAGGTTGGGTAGCTTGCTTGAAAGGTCCGCGAAACTCGCGCGTAGAAAAACTTGGAAAGAGTGCCTGCGTGCATAGAATTCAAGGCATGGCCGCCTAAATCGGTGCGCGCGGAGGTGTTCGAAAAATCGGCGGCTGTGGTCAAAAAATTATTTTGTTGCGCCGGCGGGTTTGTGTGGCCTCACGAACTTTTATATTTTGCGATTCGTTCCATGCAAATTAACAGCCGTTTTCGCGCTTCCGCACGCGCACGGTAGGCATGCTAAGCCGAGTGCGAAGTGAGCGAGAACAAGTCCTAAACATGAAACAAATCGCAAATTATCAGAGTCGGTGATGAAGTTTACGCACGTGCTCTAGACGCAGACTATCGGGTACAGTCGGCAGCCGACGATGATAGCAAATGGTTTGGTCGCTCGAGGCCGGCGACGTCGACGACTTCGAAAGATTGGTGGCAGTGTGAAGACACGGGCCTCGTCTGGCAATACGGGGTGCTCAGAGTAGCGGGGGGACAAAGGACGAAGGGGTGCGTAGCAAAAAGCAGTCGGGGCATGGAGGAAGGAAACAACTTTCCTTCCTCCATGGGTTGGGAAGAGCGGCAACGAGAGGGTCGCGGAGGCAGGGTCGGCGTTTAACTATAAGAATGTATGGGCACTTCGCCGATGCCTGATCGGTGGTCGAAATCGGTTTCCCGGGAAGTCAGCAGACCGCTGACTCTGTTCGCTGTAACCGATCAGCGGCGCTCAGAGACGTTCGTCGTAAGTGCGATTTTGTTCCAGTGAACCAATGTATATTTTCACGGTCACGCGGATATTGTTCGTTTTAAGCGATAGTTCGTTTTAAGTGGGACCGTTATATGTGGGCTCGACTGTATTACAATTGTGTATACCATCCGATCGATGTTGTATTAGTGGAAGGTAGCCATTGAACTACTCCACGTAGGACTGGCACAAGTTCAACGAAGCAATATTGATCTGTGTTTCGGATTAGTGCCAGTTTGGTGACGAAAGCCGCAAATACGTTTCTCTATGCTTATTCATTGGATGCCTATGGGGACATCATACGGCATGGAGTTAGTAATTGTCTTTTATCAAACCAGATTTATTTACTTTATTTATCAGAGTACCCTCAGTGCCAAAAAGCATTACAGAGGGGGTTACACAACACCTAATTGATAATAAATGCATATATACAGGTTTTGTAACACAACAGAAAAAAAACATAACGATGTATCAAGTATTGGACTCCACATTCAAGAATTAATGATGACAACAAAATTAGAGTGCACATAACATCACAACGAAAAGCAGAAGGCAGAGTTAGGGGTGACGATGGCAACATCATTGGTAAGATGATTCCATTGCAAAATTGTGCTGGAAAAAAATGTGTTTCTAAATGGCTCAGTTCTGCACTTGTATTCTCCAACTTTGTTAGAATGATCAAGTCGTGTTGAGATGTAATGCAGTCGAAATATGTACTTATTTCTATCTGTACTTGTTTTGGAATAAATATGCTATGAAACATGTTTAACCGACTTTTTCCTCCGCGTTTCCAGAGTTTCCCACTCTAAACTGTCTTTTGCAAGGGGTATGTTAAATTGAAATCTATAATTATTGAGAACAAACCTTCCAGCTAAATTTTGTACCCTTTTTAGTGCCTTGATGTCCTGTTTTAACCTTGGATCCCAAGCTGTGCAAGCATACTCGATTATAAGCCAGACGTTCATTTAATACATTAGTTGTATTGTTTCTATCGGAAAGTGTTTTGCGTTACAACACAAGAAGCCCAACATTTTACAGGCTTTTGCTATTACATATTGGATATGACAAGCCCAAGATAAAGTTTGTGGGGTCTCAAAATTGGCGAGCGAGCGCCACGCCATGTTCTTGGAATGAACGGCCACAGTTAACACAGTCGGTACAAACCAAACAACATACACACATTTATTTAACTACTTTTGAACGACGATATCGTCCGCCGAATCGATACATCAATCATAATTAACACACTAGGACATCCGTACGCACTATTATCATACACTCAAACAACATAACACAAGAGGACACAAAAGGGGGCATCGCCAACGCTTCACTCACCATGTGGGCCTACCGCAGGCGGCCCGCGGTGCCGTCTACGGCAGACCCACCGCGAGAGACAACCCTTCGCGGCAACCGCCACGCTCAGAAGAGATTCACTCAACTCTCGCCCGCCACCAAAACCTGCCTTCGCCAGGGGTCACCGCCGGCCCTACCACTCTACCAACAGTGGTACTCATTGCAAACACAACGCCATCTATCTCTGGCGTTTGTCACCCCCGAAATATGGCTTTTGTGCAAGACATTTGCGCCACGCGGCGCAAACAACTTTACAGGGGCTGTCAGCACCCCCACATCCCCCTAACACTAAAATAAATCATGTCCCGAAAACAAAGAGATCAGCTACACAAGCTTTAACAAAAAAAAAATTACACATGTTTCTTCATAACGTCTTTGCACCACGACACCGCCGCTGGTCAACACTGCTGTATTGTCCGGCTTGACTTCACCTTAGTACCGGTCCCGCAACAGCAACGTTGCCTTCGGGGCAGTGAACCGTCACTCGTGCCGACACGTCTTCTAGTTGCGACCAGCACTCACGAGGGCTCCGGACTGCAGGCAGTTGCACAGGTCCCAGGCATCTCGTTCACCTGACCTCCCGACCGCTTTCCTGGCCAGCGGCGCTGACGATGTGCACAAGGCAGCCAGCCGTGGATTGCATCACTCCCGCTGCACACATTCCAAAACACTCGAGAGCAACACTGGAGCAAGGCCTAGGGAAGGGAGCTTTGGGCTTTTCGGCCACGTGGTACGATGGTCAGTACTGCTAGCTAATACATCGGTGGCGGCCGAGATGTCCATCAAAATAAAACAAAAATCAATTTTTGCTAACTCGTGCATCGCAAGATAAGAAAAAAGAAGGAAGCAAGGTGCTACCCCTCGACGCCACGATCTTCCTGCTTGTGCCACCTGCAGCAGGCGACTGCACAGAGCCTCGGGCCTAATGAGTCGCTCGGCAACAACTGGCATCCACCCAGCACCCAGCCCAGGTGCAGAAGAGGCAGCCGCAAGGAGACATCCACTCTGTGAGGTGGCCCTATTGCTCGCCGCACACAGCAGCTTACCGAGCGATTGGTGTCCACCGCCCCGGGCGGTGTCAAGATGACCCGGCGTCGAGCCGCGATACACGACAGCAACGACGCTTGGCTCCCTGAGCCCAAAAAGATAGAAGAAGCTATTTACAGAAAATCGGACCACCCACGAGGCTTCCGTACTCGCTCGCTGCGGGCCTGGCCTACAAACCACGTGCTTTAGCCCTTGCTCACCTCAGGATGCAGACCGCATGGCTCTCGTCCCAATTCAACAACGATTTTGAAAACTAACACCAAGAAAAAAGAACAACACTTGCGAGCAAAAAAAAAATAAAAACCCGAGTGCCGAAAAGTGCAAACACGTTACAAACACGTTACAATCTTCTCACTTCTCAAACAAGCAGACTGCCGACGCTAGCAAAGAAGTCCCCCCTAGGCGTACTCTACCCCGGCTCTAACAAAAGCTTGCACCGAACAGCGAGAACTGTCGTACGATACTCCAAGAGCCCCACGTTGGGCGCCAGTGTGGGGTCTCATGGATGGATGGATGGATGTGGCTGTACCCGTTAGATTATGCGGTGGCTAATGCCACCTAGCCATAATATTTAGTGAACTAACCACTAGATTTATTTCTTTTTTTTTCTTTAAATAGTAAAGTTGAGGTCTGGTACTTTGTAGTGAAGGGTTTAATTTTCACGTGTGCCTTGACTTTAGCCACCAATCAGACCACCTTCTTCTAGTTAATTCTACCCGCTTAAAGTCAGTTTTGCCCTCCCTGTCCCTAAACCCCAGTGCTTTGAAAAACTCTGTGCCATCATCCTGAACTATAGGGTGAAGCCCTTTACAGAACATTATCAAGTGTTCCGCAGTTTCCTCCTCCTCTCCACATGCACTGAATACTGTGTCTACCCCTTCGTATTTGGCCCAATATGTCTTGGTTCGTAATACTCTCATCCTGGCCTCAAACAGGAGAGAACTACCCAGGGTATTATCATAGATCCTTTCCCTGGCAATTTCCTGCTTAAAAGTTCGATAGATCTCTAGTGCAGATTTGTTATCATGTCAATTCTCCACATGTCAGTGTTCGTTTCCTTCACTTTTTTCTTAACCGATAGTTCTTTTTTGGTTTGGCCACCTGCTGTTTTCTAAGTATTTACCAGTCAATTTCATGGTTCACTTCCTCCATTTTGTATCGACAATCTTCATGTACAAGTAGCTGGAAACCTTCCTAACCCAACGCTCCTCACCCATATCTCTCAATCGCTTCTCAAATTTTATCTTGCTGCTAGCTTCCCTGCCCTTAAATGATGTCCATCCCATATCACCTTGTACTCCCTGATTTGGTGTATTCCCGTGAGCTCCTAAAGCAAGCCTACCTATTCCACATTGCTTAATTTCTAATCTAGCTTGAACTTCTGATCTCATGCACAAGACCGCATTGCCAAACGTCAGACCAGAAACCATGACCCCTTTTTATATTCCTATACCCATTGTAATTCCACAGTGCCCTATTTTTCATGACTTCTGCATTCCTGTTACCTTTAGCAGTCACGTATATTTCGTGTTCCCTTAGGTACTCGGTCCCATTGCTTACCCATACACACATATATTTGTATTTATCTGTTATCTCTAGCGTGACCTCCTGTATTCTAAGCTCACTACCTTCATTATCATTAAAAATCATGACTGCTGATTTTTTCTTACTGAATCTGAAATCTAATCTCCCTCATTACCGCAGATGTCCATCAATATCTGCAAATATTCTTTGTTGTCGGCCATTAGCACTATATCATCTGCGTACATCAATGCTGGTAGTGTCTGTTCATTGAGTTTTCTTTGTTTGACGAAAGAGAGGTTGAAGCCCAGTCCACTTCCCTCTAATTTGGCCTCTAATCCTTGTATGTACATCATGAATAACAAGGTTGACAGAGGGCACCCCTGCCTAAGCCCCCGTTTCACCTCTGTGGGCTTAGATACCTGTTTTTCCCACTTTATAACTACCTAGTTACTTTTAGAGATCTTCTTTAAAAAATTAGTGACTACATCTTCCACGCTTAGTGTGTCCAGTATTCCCCACAATTCCTCTTGAACCACGCTATCGTACACTCCCTTGATATCCAAAAATGATAGCCACAGGGGTCTGTGTTCCTTTTCTGCTATTTCGATGCACTGCGTCAGTGGGAACAGATTGTCTTCCAACCTCCTGTGTTTCCGAAACCCATTCTGCAGTTCCCCCAGCACCCCCTCATCCTCTATCCATGCCTGCAGTTTTTCTTTTATAATCTGCATCACCAGCCTGTAGACCACTGATGTCACTGTTATAGGACGGTAGTTGTTTATGTCAGCTTTGTACCCCTTTCCTTTATAGATCATGCTCATCCTGCTAAGTTTCCATCCATCTGGGACTTCACCATCGATTATTGCTTTGCTCACTGCCTCTCTCAAAGTCTGTTTAGACTTCGGACCCAATGTCTTTATCAGCATAATTGGAATGCCATCTGGGCCTGTTGATGTACTACTTGGAACCCTCTTCTCAGCCTTTTCCCACTCTCGTTGTGAAAATGGAGCCATTGTGCCACTTGATCCATCCTTGTCTATTGTGGTGCATAAGGCACTTTTTTGTGGAAATTTTTCTGTCACCCTTGTTCTTATATATTCAATCGCTTCGTCCCCTTCTAGCCTAGCACCTCTAGCAGTAGTTATAAACCTCTGCTCTAGGTTTGTTTCATATCTTAGGGAGTTTAGATGGTTCCGAAATTTCGCAGCTGCCTTTCTGTCTTTTGAAGCCACTGAGCACCCTTTCTTCTAATCTTTTCATTGATCAAGAGGAATGCTTCCCTTCTAGAGCTTAGAAAGATGTCCCATTTTCTTTCAACCTCATCTGTCGGTTCACCCCACTGCTTAGCATGTCTGTGTTCCCTAGAGGCTTCCTGGCGTTTTGCTATGGCTCTTTAACTTCCTCATCTCACCAACTCTTGGGCTTGTGTCTTCTTTTCCGGGGTGACTTGTCACGTGCCTTAGCAAGCTTTAGCCCAAACAGTCTAATAAGATTTGTGTATGTCCACACAGTTTTATTATCCTCAGTGATTACTTTCTCAATTTCTTTAGTAGCAATTTCTATTTGGCTTTCTGAATGAAAATTTTCCTGTAGTTCCTCATCTGGTCTTTTTCCCACGTTCGCTGCTCTTCCAGAACTTAGCTTGATAAGATTGTGATCACTACCCAGAGTTCTGGAGCCACCTTCATCTATGTGCATTCCCCTTAGCTTATCATACATCTTATGTGACATCAGTGTGTAATCTATTGTTCACTGCAGCCTTCCTTCCATGCTATTTGCCCTTCACACTTCTCGGTCCTGTTGCAAATGATCAAATCATGCTTTTCACACATATGCATGATCATTTTACCTGTTGAGTCAGTATACCCATCTATATCTTCTATGTGCGCATTCATATCTCCTAGTATAATTATCTCGCACTCTCCTCCTAATTCCTCAGCGTCCTTTGATATACACTTGACCATTGCCTGGTTTTCCTCTTTGGTCTTTGCTCCCGTCCACAAGTACACCAAACCAAGGAGTGTCATTTGCCCTGCCACTTTCCCTTTTAGCCATAAATGTTCCTTGCATTCCTGCTTAACCCTTTGCCAGTCTGTACTTTTATGAATGAATGCCCCAATACCAACCCCTTTCTGCTGCCTTCTGTTCTATAACAATATTCACATGCGTAGTCCGTATTGCAAGGTGGTTGCTCCATGTACCGAAGATGTGTCTCCACAACCCCATATACCATCAGTTCCTCCTGCCTCAACTTCTCTTCTATCTCTTCCCACTTTAACCTATTCCTGCCACCCTGAATTTTAATATAGCCTATGTCTGACTTACCTCGGCCCTAGTTCTTAAGTCGATTTCTTCTCCCATGGACTCCATGTGGCTCAAATATTTGTGCCCCTTTAGAAGTGTCTTTGGCTACACTGTTGGCCTCAGAGCTCTGGGCCCCCATAAAAAGCTGTGACTTGGCGACCCATCCTATTACCAACCTTCCTGCCCGAGGGTTGGTAATAGGATAGGTAATAGGATGGGAAAATTGCCGAGCGAGCGCCACACCACGCTCTTGGAACGAACGGCCGCAGTTGACGCGGACGCTACAAACCAAACAACATACATACATTTATTTAACTACTTTTGAAGGATGATATTGTCCGTCGTATCGATACATCAATCGTAATTAACACACTAGGACATCCGTACACACTATTATTATACACTTGTATATTATCATACAAGAGCACGGAAAAGGGGGTGTCGCCAGTGCTTCACTCACCATGTGGGCCTACCGCAGGCGGCCCGCGGTGCCGTCTACGGCAGACCCACCGCCAGAGACAACCGTTCGCGGCAACTGCCACCCGCAGAAAAGACTCGCTCAACTCTCGCCCGCCACCAAGGCCTGCCTTCCGCCAGGGGTTACCGCCGGCACTACCACTCTACCAACAGTGGTACTGAACACGAACACAACGCCATCTATCGTCCGGCGGTTGTCACCCCCGACATATGGCTTCGGTGCCAGACGTGCGCCACGCGGTGGGAACAACTTTGCAGGGACTGTCAGCACCCCCCCAAGTTTCTGTTAAGAATACTCTTATATACTTGAATTCTCTGACTGATGTAATGTGGTTGCCGTTTAGGTTATAGTTGAACTCGTTAGTTACCTGCTTTCTTGTAAATGACATTTTTACCGCCTATCATAATTTATGCTTATTTTTCAAACGTCACACCAATTAAACAACCTGTCCAAATCAACTTGCAATGAAGCCCAATCGCTTGTACCACGGATTATTCTGTACAACTAGCAATCATCTGCGAATAATCGCACAGAAGACGAGAGACCATCGCTGGTATCATTTACGAAAATTGAAAACAACAAAGGGCCAAGAACAGAACCTTGCACAACTGCAGATGCCACTCCGACCTCGTGAGAGCTGTGACTACGTGCACTTAGGTAATGTTGGATTCTAGCAATAACTGATGTGTTTGTGTTACACCATTCTAGTTTTCAATCAACCAGGAGTCAAGTGATAGATGTTGTCCTGCACCTTAATAAATGGGCCTATGCAATTCTTCCAAGTTCCAATGCTGTTAAGGCAGAATTATGTAGCTCTCAAATACATGTCTCACGTACCTCTAAGCGCTCGCCACCTAGCGGCCGTGCCTGACAATGACGCTAACAGGGTCAACCTTGAAAGGAGCTATATTACAACGTTGTGTGCATCGAGAAGCAGCCACATAGTTCCTTTATTTTCAGCATGCCACACGCGTGAGCGAGCAAAAGAAGAAATCGATGTTCAGAGAGCATTGAATTGTGCCGCAATGCGTGGCATCGCAATGGAACGACGGCAACGTACCGTTCTATCACTTCCCGAATGTTGCAGATGACGCGCGACAAAGAATGGCACAAATCAGAAACTTGTCCATTGAAAAGCAGGTGACGGACACTATGGTAGTATGTTCTAATCAATTCACTCATGACGACCTAATTCTCTTCGGTCAATACACGTTTACATAGCATGTGTGCATTCTTATCAACGTTCAGGCTTCTCCAAGCACGGAGCATAGTTCGTTTATACAAACAAGCACTTTAGGAAATTTGTCGCGTTCCGTGTGTGGGTGTATTTTTCGCATATACTCGTTTTCTGTGCAAGTCGTAGTGCTACCTATTCTCAAATTAAGCTGCGGTCATTTTTTATTTCGTATGTGTGTATATATATCTACGCACACAAATGTGTGCACGAAGGTCGCGCATGCGCCTATGTATGTTTGGGCATACTTATATCACGTGCGTGCACTTTTAGTGCGGGTAGTGTGCGTGATGTACCGTACTTACTCGCGTATTGAACATACTATTTTTCTCGAAAAATCTGTGCAAAGTTGTGGGGTGCGTTTATTATGTGGGGTAAATTTTATGAAAACTTTTTTCGGGAGGAGCAAAAAAAAAAAGTTAGGTCGCTTAGTCTACTGCCATTTACATATGCATACACTGTTTGGAGCGGCTGGAGCATTTCCAATGGGAGCGGAATTGTTGTAGGCCAGTGTGCTCAGACTTGGGTGCACATTAAAGAACCCCAGGTGGTCAAAATTTCCGTAGCCCTCCACTATGGCGTCTCTCATAATCATGTGGTGGTTTTGGAACGTTAAACCCCACATATTAATCAATTACACTGTTTGGAAACGGCTTATTTGTAGCAATTTACTCATTTTCACGGGTTGATGGCGCTATCTGCAAGCTTTCCCCGGGGCGCCCACGCGCGCCATAAAATTGTTTTGCAACTATCTTTTCTCGCAATCGTTTTACCGCAAAAGTTGTATCTGCTGTGATCTCGAGGGGCACCCAAAAGCGTGCGCTACGACGTCACGAGACAGTTTGCCAACTTTGTGGCAACCTTGCACAACGACCGTGATGACACCGTTAACATTGTATTAAAGACGACGAGGTCGTGGTAGCAAGTAACCAACATTGCAGCAAGCTACCCCCGTAGCATCAAAACAAATCGTCTATAACACGATTAACAAGTAAATACGGCCGCCGCCTCGCTTCTACACGAGAAGTGCCTCTACACCTAGATAAGAAGTGAAGTGAGAATGGGGGGTGCTACCATGTTGCGGAAATTTTCACGGTCTCCTTTGGATGAGAAGCGATTTTTTTTTGTTTTCTAAAAACCTACATTGTGATAGCGACAAATGGCCCTTAGCGACAGCAAATCCTGCCGACGTCGCTCGAAAATCGCGTGCACGTGGCTAGGCTTTTTTTTGGGGGGGGGGGGGAGGAGAGGGGGTGATTCTTCAGAAAAAGATGGAAGGGTAAGGAAAAGGGGTGTGGAGCACACGATAACTGTCTCTCAACTGAGGACACCTCAACCGATACACTCCTGGGGGAGCATGGGATGAAGGGACAGTTAGAAAGTGAAGAGAACAGAAAGTAGGCTAAAAAAGAAGGGGGGGGGGGGTTCTCAGGAAGCGACCGACGTCGGTTTGCACGGGCAGTTTGATGGCCTCCGCTCACTGTGCACATGGGCTTAGCTGCGATGTCTCTACACTCGCACCGCTCATTAACCCCGCTGAGGCGCACAGATAAGACAGGAGATGTGCCATGCGCAGATAAGAAGAAAAGCATTAGGCATGCGGCAACAGGCAAAGGGGGAGAAGGGAGCGAGCCAACTTGGTTGAGAGAGGGGGTCAGTAAAGTAATAAAAAAACGGGAGAGATCCAACCGGTGAGGAGGCGCCAGGTGTCAGTCAGCAGGGCTGCAGCGGATAAACGTAAGGGGTGCGTCTATTATGTGGGGGAAAAAAATCCAAACATTTATTACTCAAGTTGGGGGTGCATTTATTATGCGAGTGCATTCATTATGCGACTAAATACAGTATCTGCTTTGAATATCAACTACTGCCTACACAAACAAGTGAATGTTAGGATGCACACGACCTTATTCTATAAAAATCTAATAACATGGATCAGCTAATGAAAAAAAAGTGCACTTCTGCAACAATCAAAACTATAATTTGCCTTATCTCAAGATACACTTGCCCAGGCACAGCTCTGTTCTTTAATCAAGTGAACAGCATGCGCATTCAGCTTTTTACGGGACAACGAAACTCAATGACATACATTCTATCGGCAGCATGAATCGCTGCGTAGTTGCCTCAAAAGTTGTTAAAGCCTTGCCTGTAGCAGTGTAGCATTGCAGCGCAAAATAACTACAGTCAAATCTCATTAATTCGGACATGCCTAATTCGAACTTCCGGTTAAATCAAACTCTCAAGAAGGTCCCGCCAAAGCTATGTGTATTTCAATGGGCGAAAACGCCCGGTAATTCGAACGCGCAAGCACTTGCGACGGTTAATTCGAACCTACCGCGCTCCAAAAATGCTCTCAGCACCCCGTCCAATCCAGCGGCGGCACCTGCGACACCTAAATGCTGCGCACGAAGGAAATGAAAAGGAAAGAAAAGGCTGTGGCGGAATGTTTGCTCTTTCTCAAATGCCGATCTGCGACGTGCCCGTGTCACACTTCTCCCTTCTCCTTCCAACGCTGCGCGCAAAGAGAGAGAGGTAAAAAACAGAAAACTGTCGCTGGGTTTAATGAATGCGTGGTTGAAGGAAAGGAAAAAGGCATTATCTTCTGCAGCCCTTGCGCCTTGTAGGAGCACGGCTCTGCGCCTTGAGGGGCGGCGGGGGGTCTCTAACGCGCCGATGCCACGCTTCCCTCTTTCCCGTCCCTGCCACGTAACTCTTCTTCTTTCAACGACCCGCGCGAAGAGAGCAAAAAAAAAAAAAAAGCTGCCGTGGAGTGTTGGTTTTTTTCTCAAATGCCGATCTGCTTCTCACCCCGTGGATGCGCTCCTCCTTTCCTGTCATGTGCTGGCCATGCTACAGCTGCGTAGCGGGCTCCGCTATGCAGTCGTTGTCCTCGTCTTCAGAAAGTGTCGGCACTTTCCGCGCCGACACTTTCTAAATTTCCGCGCGCGAATTCTCTTGCCAGGAGAATGATGAAGCCGAAGTAGAAATGCTTTGCAAGCTGCGTGCGAAATCGATTGACTCGCTGCAAGGCAAACGTGTGCAGACGCCTATCACCAGTTACTTCAATTAATAACGGATGTTCTGTGATTTGTGAATAAATGTATGTCTTCTGAAACTTCCCCCTCGTGTGTTAGCTCAATGCACATGCGCCAATGCATGGAGAGCCCTCCGTTTATTTAGCTTTCAATAATTCGAACTTCTTTTAATTCAAACGAATTTTCGGGCCCCTTTGAGTTCGAATCGTCGAGATTAGACTGTAGCACGCTTCGGAGAGGCCAGCTACACATAAACATTCGCATTCTTTAGCCACAGGCTCGCTAGACAGATTCATCAACTTGAAGTAAATCTGATGCAGGTTACTGAAGAGGCTTGATGTTTGCGCGCACAGCGCAACTGTTTCCGCTGTTTCGCCAGTGAAATCTTTTATGCTAATGAGAATGATGTGATCCACCGCCAGCACCCTTCCGCCTTCGACGAAGCAATGCGATTCGACGCCACAGTCAACTAACTCTGACACAGTGACAAGCGAAAGTGCTGCATTGATGCCGTTCAGTGTAGCCATTTTTCTTTTTTATCAGTGTTGCCAGCACGCAGAGCGTTTTCTGGAGTTGCAAATAGCGACCAACACATGACTATCTTCGTCCCGTTTTTATATTCTTTTTATAAGTACGTTTTCGAGCTGCAATGCATGACAGGTTTAAAGTTTTTTTTGTGTGTGTGTGTGTTCTAGTGTACATGCATCCCGCAGGATACAGCCACTAGTGGGGGTTCGGTCTTAGCGAGCTACAAGGCCGCTTTCACCGTTGCCTCGCATGACTAACGCCACTGCACATGCACATTCGAACAGCCAAGGCGCTGTGTTGCCAGGTTATATAGCCAAATTGGGCTACAGAAAAAAATATTTTGATGTCGCCGTGGCCGAGTTGGCTATGTGGCTATTATTTGGGCTGCTAAGAATCGGAGATATGGCTTTTTGGGGGGGGGGGGGGGGGCTGTAAGTCAGGCTGTCGTGATGAACGCCTCGGAGGTGACTTTCATCAAGCGGACACAAATCTATAAAGACGCATTCACATTTGGCCTTAAAGAGGCCTAAAATGTCAAAATTCACCAGAAGTTCACACGCTTTGTCGCCTAAGAGAGCAGAAAATCATGTGATGAGCACCAACATTCTGTCCATCTTCGTCCGAGGGAGTGCAGAACGCCTTCCCATCTTTCTAGAAGCTATACTTTAGCTGTAAAAAACCATGCGAGTTTAGGCCGAAGTTCTATACTGGAAGCCAAGGAGTTGGATGTGTATTTGTATATATTGTAAGAATACTGTTAGACACCATGCCGGGCTGAAGCACCCGTTTAATGGGCCTAACAGCAGCGAGACATCAGCCAGCGGTTTTAGCAGCAGCTACAGCAGCACGAGCCTTCGCCACAACAAACGTTTTCTTCGTCTTTTTTTTTAGCAGATCCCGTATTTTTCACTACATTGACTCCCCGGTGTGGAAGGAGCCATCCTGGCGACCTATGGCACAGACAAGACTGGTGGGTCGTAGTGGAGTTTTAGACGGTCGGCAAGAACAGTCTCGCGCCCGCGGCTCTGTTGATCTGTGGGTGGCTGAATAGGTTCAGCCATGTAGTTGACTGGTGATGTCTGGCGCAGGATCCGGTACGGACAGTCATACCAGGGTGTGAACTTTGAGCGAAGGCCTGGGGCAGATGATGGCACGCGAAGCCACACGATTGTTCCAGACGCGTATGGCGAAGGGGATGAGCGTCGGTCATGGGAGTGCTTTTGGCGAGCCTGATCGTGTGCAGTGAGCGAACGTGCGAGCTGCCGACATTCTTCGGCATATGTGGCGGCTTCGGCCAAAGTAGTCGATATGAAGGGTCTGGGCAGTACAGGAGGATAGTGTCCATGAACGATGAAGGTTCCTTACTATAAAGAAGCAAGAACGGGGAGAATCCAGTTGTAGATTGAATTGCGCTGTTGTAAGCGTAAGTAACGAATGGCAGTATGCGGTCCCAGTTCGTATGGTCATCGGAAACATACATGGAGAGCATGTCACCCAGCGTACAAATAAATCGCTCGGTCGTCCAGTTGGTTTGGGGGTGATATGCGGTGGTTGTTTGGTGCACGATGTTGCATTCGCGTCGGAGGGCTTCTGCAGCTTCCGACAAGAAGGACCCAGGGTCACTGAGAATTTCGCGGGGTGCACCATGCCGAAGGATGAGGTTGTGCAGAATGAACAAGCCGACTTCACGCGCAGTGGCTTCAGGAAGCACTGAAGTTTCGGCGTAATGCTTAAGGTGGTTCAAGGCTGTGATGACCCAGCGATTTCCATTTGGTGTGTATGGCAGGGGACCGTACAAGTCGATTCAGATGTGGCTGAATGGCTGAGAAGGACAAGGCAGTGGCTGGAGTGGCCCTGTGGTTGTGCGAGGGAAGCTCTTCCCGCGTTGGCACAAGGAACATGAACAGACGTACTGCCTAACAAAGCGGTACATTCCGCGCCAGTAATATCGAATTCGTAGGCGAGCATACGTTTTCACTACACCTGCGTGGGCGCATTGTGGATCCGCGTGGAAGGAGGCACAGACGTCAGAACGTAGGTGGCGAGGGATTATCAGCAACCATTTGTGGCCATCAGATAGGTAGTTTAGCCAGTACAGAAGACCGTCACGGATGGTAAAATGGGGAGCAGTTCGTCGAAGTAAACGGTTGTGGGTACATGGAGAGGTCTGAGACATGTACTCTAAGAGAGACGCTATGCATGGATCCTGGCGTTGCTGAGCGGACATGTTGAGTGAAGAACATGCATTTCAAGTGCATGTGTTGAACATGCATGTTCAAGTGAAGAACATTCACAGCTGCAAACAGATGCCGTAACATAATCGTGGGGAAGTGGCGAGTGAAAAAGAGTGTCGGCGTCCGAATGCTTGCAGCCTGACCGATAAATTACACGAATGTCGTAACCTTGGAGACATAGTGCCCAGTCAACTAGGCGACCAGATGGGCCATATAAGGACGACAATCAACAAAATGTGTGGTGATCAGTCATGAGGTCAAATGGGCGGCCATATACGTAAGGTCCGAATTTTGTGATTGGCCAAACAATAGCAAGGCATTCTTTCTCAGTCACTGAATAGTTCTTTTCCGTTTTGGTGAAGGTGCGACTAGCGTAGGACACAACATACTCATCAAAGACAGATTTACACTGAGTAAGAATAGCGGCGAGGCCAACTCCTCTAGCGTCCGTATGGATTTTGGTTGGAGCGTCTGGATCAAAGTGGTGTAGGATAGGTGGTGATGTCAGAAGATGGCGTGAAGAGGCGAACGTTTCGTCGCATGCTGGGGACCACGCCGAGATAACTTGGTTGTCGGCAAGTAGCTGCGTCAGGGGTGCGATTATGGTAGCGAAATTGCGCACAAAACGACGAAAATATGAGCAGAGGCCGATGGAGCTGCAGAGTTCTTTTAGTGTAGCCGGCCTGGGAAAGTCAGCGACAGCGCGAAGCATGGCTGGATCAGGACAGGCACCATGCTTGCTAACAACATGCCCTGGGATGGTAACCCGGCGGGCAGCGAAGCGGCATTTCTTCAAATTCAGCTGCAGTTCGGCATCCGAAATACAAGTCAAGACGCTTGCGAGGCGGCTGAGGTGGGAGTCGAAGTCCTTCGAGAAAACGCCGACGTCACCCAAACAGCGCAGGCATGTGTGCTGTGTTGGGGGCTGGCTGGTCCCGACGAAGCAGAAGAAGAAGAAGACGGTTTGGAGACGTACGCGGCCGGCGGGGACACCGACCAGCCCGAACACGCGGGTTGGCGCGCAGCGCCGAAAGAAAGTACAACCGCACTCCACGGTTACCTAACACACACTGCCTTTATTTTACAGTCGCCTTGAGATGCCAGAGCGGCGCCCCCTGACATCCTCACATGTCAATCTGAAACCGAAACTGAAAACCCAAAACACAACAATCATCCCCTCCTCGAAAAAAGCACACCTATACATTGTTTATATTTATACATGCTCAATACCAACATATTTTACAAGGTATGTACATTAGAACACATGAATATTCAGAGCACGGCACACGCACACTACAAGTCCTGAAAATGCACTGACAAACAAGAAAAAATGTACCTAACTGTTCGGAACAAGAGTTCTACATCACGTAATCTTCGAACCGACGCGGCTTCTGCCGCTTCCGCTTAGGGCGGGCCCTTTTGGGTGTAGAATCAGGTGTCTCTGCACCTTGAGTGGAAGATTGTGAAGGCTCTGAACGAGCGTTAAAATTTGGGATCTCATCAGAGCTCGCAGCATGAGCTTTGGAAGAATTTTGCGGACCGGAGTCTGGTTCAACAGTCTCAGCCGTATTTAAGGTTCGAAGCGAACCGTATGACTTGGCGTACTTGAACCAGCGACACCGCCTGGTAACTCCTCCCCCCTTGAAGAAGAAATGCCTGTACATGAAGGCCACATGTAACAGTCTGATGCGTAGTTGAAAGGCGTGGACGGAACGTGATGAGGAGGACTTTTAGGTGTTGAGGGCGAATCCGTATGAAAAATAACAGACCGTATGAAAAATAAGCATTCCAAATGTTACCATCACTTAAGCGAAAAGAAGTGGGGCTAACCTGGCCCAAGACTTTGTAAGGACCCCGATACTTGGGGCGCTTGCCTGGCACACGAACCTTGACTAGATCGCCAGTGCGAACTTTGGACTGCTTTGCACCTCGACGGGTGTCGACATACTTTTTAATTGCTTGTTGACGAGAAAAAATCCTGGTGCGGATTTGATCAGGAGAAGACACTGCTATGTTACGAGGCAAAGAGACTATGTCGAGAGCAACTCGCGGTTGCCTACCATGGAGAAGTTGAGCAGGAGACACTCCAGTGGTGCCTTGTGGTGTGAACCTGTACGAAGCTAAACATTCCGTCAAGACTTGCTTGAGGGGACGGTGCTCTAATGGGGCGATCTGGATATGTTCCTTTAGAACGCGATTAAAGCGCTCGATTTGCCCATTTGATTGGGGATAGAAAACTGATGACCTCAAGTGCTGAATTCCTCGTTGTGAAAGAAAAGCCCCGAAATGTTGGGACTGAAACTGTGGACCATTGTCCGTAACTATGGCATCAGGAAAACCTTCCCGGCTGAAGATTGAAGACAGAAACTCAATGATGACCTCAGAAGTAACCGTATGTGTGAAACAAATTTCTGGCCATTTGGAATGGTAGTCGATGAGAGAAACAATGAACCGGGCATTTTGCGGAACATTATGCAAAGGACCGATGATGTCCATGCCGAGTTTCTGCCAAGGCTGATCAGGCCACTGGACTGGCTGCAACGGAGAAAATGCAGGTTTGGCAGACTTGTCAGCTGCCTGACATATATGGCAGTTGTAAACTGCATGCTCGACCTGCTTGTCTAAGGCTGGCCACCAGTACCTGTCTCGGAGATTCTGTTTGGTGCGGACAATGCCTGGATGGGTCTCATGGGCAAGCTGTATTAGCTTGTTACGGAAAGAAGCAGGGGGAATCACGCGTTCATCGCGGAAAAGCAAGTCCTCGACACAAGACAGTTCCTGTCGGACTCCGAAGTAAGGCAAGAATTCAGAAGCAAGAGCACATTTGGAAGGCCATCCTTCACGTAAATATTTGAGAACTTGAGATAAAGTGGAATCTGCAGCTGTAGCTGCCTGAAGCTCAGCTTTAGTAATGCAGGAAATAACTAATGAAACAACTTCCTCATCCAACCCTTCAGTAACCGGTATCTGAAGAGGAAGGCGCGACAGTGCATCAGCAACCACGTTATTAGAACCCTTACAATATTGAACACTGAAATTATAATACATGAGTTTGGCACACCAACGGGAAATGTGAATGGGGCGGCGGCCTTCGGATCCTGCAGAAAGAAGAGCAACTAGTGCTTGGTGATCTGTACGTAATGTGAAGCGCCGGCCCCACAAGTAAACATGCCATTTCTGACAGGCAAAAAGACAAGCAAGAGCTTCACGCTCTCCTACTGAATATATGCGTTCAGCAGGGGTCAATGTACGAGATGCAAAAGCAATAGTAATCAGCTGATCATCTCTGAGTTGTTGAAACACTGCTCCCAGTCCAACATCGAACGCATCCGCCGTGATGACGATGGGAAGCTTCTCATTGAAAATACTAACAGCTGGCTTTGAGGCCAGTATTGACTTAACTTGAATGAAGCTCTGCTCAGCTTCAGCTGACCAGTTAAAAGGCTGTGCTTGACGAAGTAGAGTACGCAGTGGTTCAACAACATCAGCATAGTGAGGAACAAACTTGGCATAATAACCAACAAGACCTAAAAAAGATTGCAAGGTTTTAACATCAGTAGGCCGTGGGGCATTGACAATGGCCTGAACTTTAGATTCAACAGGTGTCAAGCCGCGGGAACTGACATTATGTCCTAGAAATTGTAACTCATTCACAGAAAAAATGCACTTGTTATTAAGTTTCATACCACATTCACTGATGCGGTTGAGAACAGTATGCAAGTTAGCATCGTGCTCTTCGCGAGTACGTCCCCACACCAAAATATCATCCAAGTAACAAAGGGCGCCATTACAACCCTTAAGAATAATTGACATCATTTTCTGAAACACTGCAGGGGCAGATGCAAGCCCGAAACACACGCGGCGAAAACGAAACAAGCCTTCGTGCGATACAAATGTGGTTAAGTCTCTATTGCACTCAGAAAGTTCAACTTGGTGATAAGCGGACGCGAGGTCCAGCTTGGAGAAACATACTGCTCCGGAGAGCTGATGAAGCAGTTCTTCATTGTGAGGAAGTGGAAAGCCGTCTACGACGATTGCCTTGTTCGGTTCTCGTAATTCGACGCATAGTCGAAGGGATCCATTTTTTTTCTTGACGACGACCAGTGGAGAAACCCAGTCAGAAGCAGAGACAGGCTCGATGATTCCGCTGGCTTGAAGGCGAGACAGTTCCGCAGAGACTTGCTCACAGAGAAGAAGAGGAATGCGGTGCAGCTTGGCACGCACAGGGCACACATCTGGTCGACGCATCACTTTATGCACAAAACCGCGCACACAACCCAGTTCACGGGTGAACAGGTGGTGGAATTCAGAAGGCGCGTTGGCTGGAAGATCATCTTGGACGTCGACTTGAGCACACGTCATAGACGCACCATCGATGTTGATGGACAAAGCCCTGATGGCATCACGTCCCAAAAGCGAGCTGCCATTGGCAGTTACATAAAAAGTAATGGAAGCAGTGCGACTGCGATAGGAGACCTGAGCTGTAAAATGACCTAAATTATCAATCGTTTCCTTGGAATATGTTTGTAGAACGACGTGTGAAGGCAAAAGCCGAATGTTGGAAAAATGACTATGAAAGTCAGCAGCACTGATTAAAGAGACTGAGGCACCAGTGTCCACGAGAAATGACAAGGGCACATGGCCCACTGAAACTACGATGCTGGGCTCGGACGTAGTGTGGAGGCCATCCACATTTAAAACAGTGACCGTATTGGCTTGTGCAGTGCTCGAAGGAGCGGATGAAGAAACTGGTTCCGGAAGATTTGCTGGACGGGAATTGCATACGGACTGAAAATGTCCGATTTTTCCGCAAGCAAGACAAGTGCGGTTTCTCGCGGGACACTGCGCAAAATTAGCCAAATGCCGAGCCGATCCACAACGAAAGCAATGCGCGGTTGCGCTTGGAGAAGAAAATTGCGAACGCGAATTAGGAGCTCGGTGCTGTTCCTGAAAACCAGAATTTGGCGGAATGGGGTCGCCATATTTCATTTCATTTATTTACTCTCAAGGCCGAAGCATTACAGAGAGGAGCGGGTATACATCGTACAGAAAATCAGGAAATACAGCAAATCAAAATTATATGCGCACAATGGCGATCTGAAAAACCATAAAAGAAAAGAAAGACTGCGTGATGTGAAGAAGAGGCAGGGTGGTTGTAACAACAATGTTCAACATGGTTGCGTCTTTGAATGACACGCGCACACAAAAAACTAACAAGAGAAAACACAGCATGACTTAAGTGGCGAAATTACGCGAAATGGTTAGAGAGGGCGTTTTTAAACAAAGTGAGGTCAGTGATAGCAGCGATAGGGGCGGGAAGGTGGTTCCACTCGTTTGCAGTTTTCGGGATGAATGATTCAAAATATAAATTCGTGCGGGCGCTAGGAACGCCCACTTTAAACTGATGATCGTTGTGTGAGGAAACGTACGATGGGGGCTGGAAAAGAGTGTTGCTAAAAGACGGAATACAATGAAAGATCTTATGGAACAGGCAGAGGCGAGATATTTTACTCCGCAGTGAGAGAGTGGGTAAGTGAAGATTGGCTTTCATCGAGGTAACACTGGACGTGCGATGGTAGTTTGACATGACAAAACGTGCCGAGCGATTTTGAACCGCCTCGATGCTGTCAGCGAGGTAATTGGTATGTGGATCCCAGACTGATGATGCGTACTCGAGTTTGGGTCGGACTAATGTTTGATAAAGCAGAAGTTTAAGGTTAGTCGGAGCCAAAGAAAAGTTTCTGCGCAGATAACCTAACGTGCGATTCGCATTGTTTGTAATATAATCGACATGCGTGTTCCAAGAGAGATTGTTAGAAATATATACTCCTAGGTACTTGTAGGACGAAACCAGATCGAGATTGCTGTGGTTAAGTGTATAGTCGCACGGTACATTATGAGAAATACAACGGGAAATTCGCATAGCCTTGCATTTAGTAACGTTTAGCTTCATTAACCATGCGTCGCACCATGATGAAATGTGATCCAGGTCTGTTTGAAGGGCAAGATTATCTGCGATAGTCCGGATTTCACGGTAAATTACACAGTCATCGGCAAATAGTTTGATGGATGATGAGATGTCTTTAGGTAAGTCGTTGATGTAGATAAGAAATAGTAGGGGACCAAGAACTGAACCTTGCGGAACGCCGGACGTTACAGGGCTAGTCGGGGAACAATGGTCGTTAGCAGTTACAAACTGGGTGCGGTTAGATAAGAAACATTCAATCCACTTTAAGACGTTAGCATCAATATTTAGCGCGTTTAGTTTCAGAAGAAGTAACTTGTGGCAGACGGTATCAAAGGCTTTTAAAAAATCTATGAAGACACAATCAACGGTAGATGAACGATCAGCAGCAGAGAATAAATCGTTAGTGAAGGCCAGAAGCTGTGTCTCACATGAATAATATTTCCTAAACCCGTGTTGGTGAATGCTAAAGAAGGCGTTACTTTCAAGATAACTCACGACGTGGGTGTAAATTACATGTTCGAGAAGTTTGCATGGTACACTGGTTAGTGAAATGGGGCGATAGTTCCCGGGACTATGAGCGTTTCCTGATTTAAACAAGGGAGCCACCTTCCCCACCTTCCAGTCCTCTGGGAGAACACCTTCTTCTAATGACTGATCAAAAAGTCTCGACAGAATAATTGAGGAATGAACGTCAGAATGAACGTCAGTGTTTTTAAAAAATTTAGAAGAAATGCCATCGACGCCTGGTGACGACGAAATTTTTAAATTTTGGATCAACTTGCGTATGCCGGCCCGGTCAACGTGTACAGAATTCATCACAATGAAATCGCGAGCTTGAACACCTGGAAGGACGGCAGGAGTAGTGTTCGTAAAGAATGAAGAAAATGCATGGTTAAGGGTGATACAAACATTCTCACTGGAAATTACTTCGTCCGTGTCAGTGGTAAGTTCAATCTGTTTCCTATCGCCCCCATTAACGACCTGCCAAAATTTGTGGGGATTGTTTTGCAGAATTAACGGTAGCGTTTGCTGAAGAAAGGACTCCTTTGCCGCCTATAAAGCATGCCCGTATTCATCGGCTACCTTTTGTAAACCTCCTATCTTTCAGATAAATTAGAACGCTTGGCTTGGCGGTAAACGCGCTTCTTTTTATTGGACAGGCGTTTCAATGTTGGCATGAACCACGGTGATTGACTGTTACATGCGATTTCGCGTAGTGGTATGTGCTTGTTAACGAGTTCGGCAACTTTATTTTTAAACAGCATCCAGTTATCGTTGACAGATCTTTGGTTGAAGTCTTCTAGAAAAATGGAGGTGAAATGTTCAAGTTCGGTATTAATGGTTCCATAATCAGCTCTACTGTAGTCCCTGAATCGCTTTTTACTTTTTTGTTACGGGGCGATGCGCAGGGGAGGTTGAAAACGATTGCTTCGTGATCACTGAGGCCTGGCAAAACAGAAAGCGATTGCACGAGATCGGGGTGAGAAGTCAGAACTAAGTCTAAAGTTGAAGCACTTGAATGTGTAATGCGAGTTGGGCACATAACCAGCTGCGTTAAATTGAATTGCGCGCATGTGTTAAGGAAGCAGGCGCTTTCAGAGGAGCCAGAGCCAGGCGATAAATGGGAGTTGTTCCACGAAATATCAGGAAAGTTAAAATCACCTAGGATTAAAAATGGTGTGGCAGGGAACCTCACGTGCAAGTCACTCAAGACGTCATGAAAATCATTGGAAAAACCAGATGGAGCATTCGGAGGGCGATAGCAGGCACAAACAATGACATCTTTGTGACTTATGCGGATTCGAACGCACACCAATTCAAGGGAACATACAATGGGAATTTTAAAAGACATGAATTCCTATAAAACAGCGATCAAGACACCGCCACCAGAACGCGAGCCACGGTCACAACTAAAAAAGGAAAATTTTTTGTCGCACTGCAGGATCTCACGGTTTTCAACTTTTGACGACAGCCAGGTTTCGGTCAAAACTATCACATCGGAAAGGCACGTGTTTACTAACGAAGACAAGGCATCACGCTTGTTGATAACACTTCTGGTATTACAAAGCAAAAAACAACAGTGAGTGTTAGAGGTATTACAACTTGTGTTAGCATCTAGCTACAGTGGAGAAGATGGGCCTCTGATGACTCTTATGAGATGGGCCTCTGATGATTAGGAGGATTTGAGGGGACACGCGAGTCCGTTTCTATTTCGCACACTCGATCTGAAGATGCGCAGTAGGTGCATATTTTATTGCCAATGACCACTTTATTGTATTTAAGAGAAAATTTGTGACCAGTTGACTTGGCGAAGTCGATTAGTTTTTTCCGGGCAGCGCGTGTAGCCTTGCAGAAATCCTCACAGATTGATGTATTGATGTATTTATTGATATTGTCGGCTTCCTCGCCCCCGCGACGCAGAGAGGTCGCCATGTTGGCCGCCACGGAAGGACTGTGCAGGCGGGCGTCCATGTTGGCCGCCGCGCCGAGACGAAGATGAAGGGCCGCCATGTTGACGCGTCCCGTAAAACGAAGAGACGCCGCCTTGGCCCCCCGCAGCAGAAAGTTGCTGCACTGAATGCGGAGTGAATTGCTCCAACTGAGAGCGAATAAGCTCGTCCTCTCGCGCAGTCGAGAGGGCGTCGGATAATGAAATCGAGGAGCCCTTTTGAAGCATGCGGCAGCGGACGTTTTGCGAGGCTACCCCGATGAAAAGCTGATGGCAGATCATATCGTCCTCGAGCGCGCCGAAGCCGCACGACGCGGCGAGCGTTCGAAGAGAAGTAATGAACTCGGCGACTGGCTCACCAGGCAATTGTCGCCTTTCTTGGAATTTCACGCGTGCGAGATAATCGCACGAAACATCTTTAAAATGCTCATTGAAAAGAGCAACAGCATTCTTGAAGGCATCGCCCGACGCTGGAGTCAGCGACGCGTTAGTTGCTTCCAAAGTATAGAAGAGCTTTAACCCGGCAGGGCCCAACGCGTTGAGCAGCAGGGCCTTGCGACGCTCGGGCTTGCTGGCGTCCTCCCCGACCGCGTCTGCATAAGCCTGAAACACCAATTTCCAGTCCGCCCACGGAAGTGGCGGGTCTCCGGGCGAATGAAGAAATAGGGGAGGTGGAATAGGAGACGCCATTTCAAGCAAGAAGAATGGAGAGGTGCAGACGAGAAGAAAATGACGCCAGTACACTGTTTGAAGACGAAGGCAGAGGCGGCGTAGCTGAATGAAGAAATGAAGCGACGCAGCACGCAGTAGTTACCTTGCTGGGAACAAAGAGCGTCTAGGGTTAGCACGAACACTGAGAACGAAACGTTTTCTTACAGGTCCTCGTCGCCATTGCTGTGTTGGGGGCTGGCTGGTCCCGACGAAGCAAAAGAAGAAGAAGACGGCCGACGGAGACGTACGCGGCCGGCGGGGACACCGACCAGCCCGAACACGCGGGTTGGCGCGCAGCGCCGAAAGAAAGCACAACCGCACTCCACGGTTACCTAACACACACTGCCTTTATTTTACAGTCGCCTTGAGATGCCAGAGCGGCGCCCCCTGGCATCCTCACATGTCAATCCGAAACTGAAACTGAAAACCCAAAACACAACAATGTGTTCCACTTAAAGCCTCTAAGGATGTTGTCTATGAGACGCTCGAAGGTGGCAGGCGCATTACAGAGGCCGAATGGCATGACGTTAAACTCGTACAATCCATCAGGAGTTACAAATGCAGTCTGGAGCGGTCGGCTTCATTCATAGGGACCTGTCAGTAGCCGGATAAAAGGTCTAAAGAAGAAAAGAACTCTGCTCCTTGCATGCAATCGAATGCGTCATCGATTCTGGGCAGCGGATAAACATCTTTTCTCATGATCTTATTAAGACACCTGTAATCAACGCAAAATCTGATGCTGCCATTCTTTTTTTTTCACGAGTACAACGGGAGAGGCCCAAGGGCTGTTTGAAGGTTGTATTACGCCACATCGAAGCATATCGTTCACCTGATCATCAACGGCACAGCGTTCAGCGTGAGAAACTTAATATGGGGGCTGGCGCAAAGGTGCATGGCTACTGGTGTGGATTTTGTGATCGATGACAGACGTGCGACCTAAAGAGGGTTGGCTTTGGTCAAATGACATCTTGAAGCGACCGAGTAGAGCCAGTAGTGCGCTGAGCAGCGGAAAGTTTAGGGTCAATTGATGGGAAAAAACCTCCGGAGATGAAGTGGAAGGGGTATCAGAGGTAATGGTGTTTAAGTGAGATGATGGCAAGTCATCAGGTAGGTGACTGGATGAAACCGAATAAATTTCCTCAAGGTGACCTAAGACTTTGCCACAGAATAATATGGCTGGGGAAGGAAGCAAGGTCGTTATGTAAATGGAGCCACGTGAGTTTTCTATGGTGACAACTGCGAACAGCAAAAGGAAGCTTTTGCGAGAGCCGAAGGCATTGCAGGGAATAAAGAGGGTGGTGACAGAGGGTGCGTCGTCGCAGAAAAGTGGCACAAGAAAGCAGGATAGAGGAGGGATGTGAGTGTCCGCGGCCACGGTGACTCGGGAAGATAGCGGCTTAAAAGAAGGTCTTTCAGGTGTCGGCGCTTCACACAAGGGCAGTTCACACATCGTCAACTCTTGTTCGGCACGTGCACATTGAATGACGGCATGATGAGCGCACAGGAAGTCCCAGCCTAAGATGATAACGTGTGAACATGAGGAAAACACAACGAATTCGACTACATACAAAATATTTTGGATGACCAGTCGAGCTGTGCACGTCGCAGAAGGTTGGATGTGATGCGCAATGGCCATGCGGAGAGAGACATCGGAAGGCGGCAACGTAGGCTTCTTAAACTTGCCACACAGTTCACCGCTTAGCACAGACACGGCAGCACCTGTATCAACGAGCGACTTTGCAAGTACACCATCAATATGCACAGTTATTTCATTAGTAGATAAAAACGGAGGCCTTGAAGGTTTCGTTAAAGATCCCAGGTGGTCGAAATTTTCGGAGCCCTCCACCACGGCGTCTCTCATAATCCTATGCTGGTTTTGGAATGTTAAACCCCACATATCAATCAATCTTGAAGGTTTCGATATGCGCACAGCTCTTGCCTTGGGAACTGCGATGGTCAGTTTTCCGTTTGGGTGGGTGGGGATAAAGGAAGCATCGGAAAAATAGAGCGGCGCCGTGGTGAGGACGACTGATCTCTGTCGAAGCCACTGTGACGTGGGGGCGACTGATCTGACGGGGGGGGGGGGGGGGGGACGAAGGCGACTGTGGTGGCTCTGGACGATAGGATTCGTAATTTGCCTCACTAACAGTTGGGTTGTAATCCCAACAATGGCAGTAGCGTGCTACATGAACGAGAAGATGGCAGAAATAGCAAATTGGCCTGTTGTCCGATGTGCGCCAAGGGTTAGTTGGTGGTGGTGAGGGGTGGCGAACAGGAGGTGGGTGGGGATAGATAGGTGGGCTTGCTGGGTAGAGGGGACGGGGCTGTCTAGCAATATCCCTGACGGTTAATAGCGACGGTAGCGATCGTCTGGCAGCCTCAGCGTGAGAGGGGCGGAGATAGGCGAAAGATGGTATGTGGGAGACAGGGCGTCAGAAACGTGCTCTTCGATTGCCTTGCCAAGCGTTGGGGTCAGCGTGCGCGCACTGGTCGGGACGTACGGCACAAAAGACAATTGGCGCGACACTTCCTCTCGGATGAACTGCTCGATTTGCTGCATTAACGTGGTTTGTTCGGAGGAAACAGCGCCAATGGTTAACGCAGATGTAGAGGTCATGTCAAGGTTTGGACGTCGAGTAGAAATGCACTCTCTCCACAGCTCGTCAAAACTCTGACAGTGCTGAATAAGATGGGCGACGGTTTGCAGGTTTTTTGCAACGAGCATGTGGAAGGCGTCATCCTCAATACCTTTCATGATGTGCCGTATTTCGTCCGACATGTCGGAATTGATACGATGGCAGAGGTCCAGAACATCTTCAATATACGAGGTAAAGGTCTCGCCAGAGCGCTGTGTGCAGCAGCGGAAGCTCTTTTTGGCACGAAGCTTGCGAACAGCAGACGGCCAAAGACTTCTGCAAAGCGCATCTTGAAGGTTGACCAAGAGGGTATTACCGCTTTGTGGTTGTGAAACCGCAGTTCTGCCACACCCACAAGATAGAAATTAAGGTAAGCGAGCTTGTCTGTGTCATCCCACTTATTGTGGGGGCTTACCGCTTCATACTAGGACAGCCAGTCTTCGGCGTTTTGGTCGTTGGTCGCATTGAAAATCACTGGATCTCGCTGTCAGGGCATTCTGGAACAGTTGAAAAATGGGATTATGACTGCAGGTGGCTGGGTCATGTCGTCCGGCATTGGCGAGGCGGGGGGCTGAGGCAGAGTCCAGGAACGGAGCTTCAGTTCGAGACAACTAGCACTGTCCACCAAATGTATGAATTCTGTTAGATGCCACGCTGGGGTGAAGCAACCGTTTAATGGGCCTAACAGCAGCGAGACAGCAGCCAGCGGATTTAGCAGCAGCTACAGCAGCACGAGCCTCCGCCACAACAAACGACTTCTTTGTCGTTTCTTTAGGAGAGTCCATATTTGTCACTACAATATGTACAAGCGAGCTTTCGTTTATCGAACCCTTCTGTAATTTCAGCGATGGGGTAGCGTTTAATCTTCTTAAAGGGACACTAAAAGCACCCATTAAGTCAAGGTTCATTGTTGAAATAGCGGTCCAGTAACATCGTAGTATTTTGTGCCAAGGAAGGGCTTGTTTTGAAATAAAATCACGTTTTAGTGGCCCGAATCGGGTTAGCGCACTTCAAATTACCCACCTCAAGAAGCGCACCGACCCTCATCACTGTTGCCGTGCACGTTTCCCCCCTTTACTGCACAGTCGCTGACACTAGTAGACAGAATGAAAGCAGCAGGAGCCACAGCAGCAACAAGGGTCATTGATTGATTTGCTACCACTTGCTCCGAGATGGCAGACGTGTTTTCGTTCAATTGCACCCCGCTAGATGGCACGACCTGTCCAGTGTAACCATGCAAAAATTGAATTTTTGAACCATTCACGTCATCCTCCGTAGTAACATCCAGCGATTCTTTTTGCCATGAATCAAACAGAAATTAACAAGGAGCATTTTATTGCGTCTCTTGACGCAGGGAAGGTTCTTTATTTAGTGCAGCTAGATCAATTACTTGTGAATATTTGTAGGCGGTTCGTCTGACGTCATCGGTATCATTTTCAGAATGTCTTACTGCCGCGCATGTATTCTTGTGAATTTACCTTAATTTCTGGGTAAGTAGGACACTGCTATTGATAAATATTGTCGTTTTAGATGTCATACATTGAGCTTTCACTCTGACGTAAATTGTTATTTGACAGTGTCCCTTTAATAAGATCGCCGGCGTAACGCGTGTATTGTGTTGTGTATGTTACGGAACCTGCACAAGTTCTAGCGCATTCCTTGTAAAGAATGATGAGTCGCGTACCTGGCCACAGTCATGAATATTGAGCTCATGCGTTTCGCCCAATATCAGATTCCGGCGCCTGTGCTCACTGCCGTACTTCGGGTTACATATGTGTTAATGGCGGCAAGTTTAGCTAAAAGTTTTTTTTATCTGCAGTTTTACCCACCATGATGGGCAAGTTTTTAGGGGGCTCGACTACTGACTAAAGGTCAGAGGATAGAATCCAGGCCACGGGGGCCGCATTTTCATGGAGGAGAAATGCTACCGAGGCCTCCACAAAGAAGGCCAGGCAGTCGTGGTCTTTATATCCCTCCAGCACGGCGTCTCTCATGATGACATCGTCATTTTGGGACGTGAAACCTCGGCTATTATAACTATCTGCTGTGTCCACTACTCTTTGCTTCATTGCCACAGCAATATTAATGAAATCATTGCAAGTGAAAAAACGCCAGGCCTGCGCGAAAGGCACAGCACAGTCTCATCGAAAGGTAGAACAGCGGCCTTTCAGAGCCTTTTCTAAACACTCATTACATAACTGCTGCAAGCACACTTGGTGGGTACCCACTACGGCATTAATAATAATCATTTCTGGGTAGTAGGTCAGCATTCGCTATGCTACCCTTCGTCATTCTTCTGAGAAGCGTGATATATGCGAAACACTTGCAAAGAATTTTGTGCCAATTGTTCATGCAGTGGCTAACAATAATGAGGAATGATGCCTGAAGTGGATATCCACCACAGTTAACAGGTGATTAAGGACAAGCTTTTTTAGTGGGTTGGAGCATCGGACAACCCAATCGTTACACTATCTGACGACTGGTTGTTCTTTTGCTGTTCTAAAATGCTTTATTACTTATATAACGCGATTCCTTTCCTGACATCAAGCATGCCTAAGGCAAGTTTGCAAACAAGTCCCAAGCACTGGTGTGGCTCAGTGGTAGAATACTGGGCTGGCACACAGTGGACCAGGGTTCGAGTCCCACTGTGTCCTTGGTACTAAGTTTTTTTTTCTTATTTGGATAGGGGTTACGGACGTGTCCGGCGGCGGACAACTACGGCGCCACGCATGACCCGAGTTTTGATCTCATAACAGCTTTCGCTGCAAAACACATTTTTACTTTAATCTATATTAGACATCGATAAAGAGTGGTGTACAGGATCCCTGCCTACCCCTGCAAAAAAAAACAAGAAAAAAAGCAAGTATTTTATTTTTTTCCATGATTTACAGAGCCAAAAATGAGACCATCTCAAAAAGCTGCCCCCCCCCCCCCTCCCAAAAAAAAATTCCACCTATGCTCCTGTTGATAAGTGGTCATTTTTGTTATTTGGTGGTGCTAAACTGAATTAGAAGCTCAAACTGAATATTTTCAGGGACGGCACCAAAGGGTGGGGTTTATGATCATAAAATTTGTCAAAAATAATTCTTGGCCATGTTTTGCTTCTGTTAAAAATGCTGAGTTGGTAATGACTGGCCCTATAGAACACTTCGCTTCAGAAGGTTACTTTCCAGTAATAATGGACTGGTGAGACATGGCCAACATTGAACATGGCTTGCATTTGAATGTTTGCCCAACAGCATACAAAGTTAACGTATGTTTATATACTTGAGAAGTGCCTAAATATTAATACCTTCGCTTTTTTTTTTTTTTTTGCCATCGATTCTCATTATAAAGAAAAAGGAGTGATGTGTGGATCCAAAGCATTGCAGAAACTTCTTCTGGCTTGCCATCCTGAAAGCCCGTCATGTGTCTTGTACAGGCAACTTGTTTCGGCTGAAAATGTTTCGTGAAGAGCAAGGAACCTGGATGATAATGCTGCTGACGGCGCTTGTGTTCGTATACATGCTGTCACTGGTGTATAATGCCTTGCTGCTGAGCGGCCACCCACGGCCTGACCAGTTTCGTATCAATGCACTCATGGGTGTCACAAATGCCAGCTTCATGAAGGTGGCAGCCTGTGGCACTTGGCTGGGCGACTTCCTCACTGCGTGGATGGTAAGTGAAAGGAAAAGCTCACTTGATGCGAGCGATGACCGACTGCCATGATTGCGGACAGGTGACGGACATGATGCTCCAGGATGAGCTGTATCCCAGTTGGGCGCCTGCCCTGCGTGCCTTCTGGCAGAGCCATGGTCGCACTCGCATTTTTGTCTTTTGGTCCGTGTCACTGCTGCTGTCGGCCGTCGTGATCAGCCTGATTGTGAGTGACCACATTTCCTGGGACTACCTCAACCGCGAGTTCGTGGCCACCACTGAGCTCTCTCGTGCCTTCCTCGCCTCCTTCATCCTCGTCATGGACCTGCTCATCGTCATGCAGGCAAGTGTCGCCTTGTGCAATCTTCTGCCTTAAAGGCCAACTTCGGTGATATTTTGAGGTCAATAGATCTCAATGAAATTTACTGGGTACGTTCCTTTGCACATTTCCGTCATTTATGCCAAATTACAGGCTTGAGAGATGTGCTCATTATTTGCAAATGAACTTTAAAGATTGCTTCGAAAAGCTGACCTGGCTTGCCAGAATAATTGGCAACATTGCCTTTGTGACATCATGTTTGGCATGTCAACCGAAGTGACGCAGCAAATGGCATTGCTACTTTGGCCGCTACAGCGTTTATTGTGCTGGCCAGAAGGCATCGACGGTGGTGTTTGGCACAGGTATAGCATATGAAAGCTTCCTTTCTTCCTCTGTGGTATTATGCTGTTGCTTCACTAGTCTGGCTTTCAGTTTTCATACTACGCGCCGGTGGGACCAGTATGCGGCCTCCGGTTCTTGCCAAATAGTATGTCATACGCAGACAGGGTGCCCGATCGGGTTTCGGTTTTGCACCTTTTTGCTTATTAAGAATTATTTTTGCACCTTTTTGCTTATTAAGAATTATTAAGAAGCATTTCAGCTACTGGGCTCGTCACAAAAGTGTCTCGGGAACATAGAAACACTATTACTTTCACATGATCAAAAAATCGCCGGTGTTGGCTTTTAAATGCGACCAGGCGAGATCATTGCACCATTCTGATAAAGAAAAAGTTGCAGCTTTGCCGCAAAGGCGTAGCAATGAACGCGATAGCAACAGATTGGAAGGTCACAGGCAGAATGGCAAGCAGATTGAAAGGTGCCCTGCGTTTCTCACTCACAAATGACGCACGAAACATACTCACAAGTACAGATGAATGCGAATAAGCGTCTCAGTTGTTACTTCGCTGTGTCTTGAAAGCATGTCTTTTTCGAAAACGAAGACAAAATTAGTGATCTAGTCAAATGTATGTGGCAGTAGTGGTCAGCAGACGTGTGTAGCATGTTTCATAAAGCAGCTTAGAATTGTGCTAGCTGTTACGAAAATTTGCTTATACTGCCTCAGATGTGTTTTCGAACATTGCTTATGGGACTGGTCAGCTTACAGTGCTGGCGGTCTGTCACATGCAGCCATGGAGAAAAAAAGAACCTAAAATTCAATTTCGTTCAATTCACTTAGTATCCTCAAACCAACCTATTGCAACCTATCAATTCGTTTTAAAAGTCCATCGATCCCGTGCATGCATTGTATTTGCAGAGTTGTTCAATAGAAACTGCTAACGTTCCATAGTGCATGTTTTAAATGCAAAGCATATTTTAGCGAACTGCAGACTTCTTCAGAGTTTCTACCTACGTATCTATGTAGCCTCCTACATCAGGGGGCTCTGATCATCGCATCATTAACTTGAGGTAGACCAGAACTAGTATGGAGAGGCAAGAGAATATGACGAATATCTCTAGATAGTCATGACATGAATAACGTGTAAATCTCGTTGCGGATGTCCTCACACCATTTCTTGCAGACGTGTGGCACATACCCTTTGTAACATGCTAGGTGGGTGTCCGCCGCAGGGATTGACAGTTGCAAGAAAAGACCTTGCTAATTTAAATGTGAAAGCGTTGAAGGGACCGACAACTGCCGAGAACATGAAATGAGATGACTGCACAGATAGCAATATAGTTCCTCATGGTGACTCAAACCAACCCTGTTTTCTCGTGAGAAATGGGTTGGTTTCATATTTTCATCTCTTTGTTTAAAGTTGCAAAAATAACTTGTGGTCCCACCTGGTGGCAGAAACTTCAATTATCTAATCTGCACTGTCATGTGACCTTAAACTAGTGTACACAGTCAAGAATTTTCTTGTTAGGATTTAAATTTCACTTGCTTCTTTATAGTAAAAAATATTGCTCTATAAAAACGTACACATGTACTTTGAGGTGAATTCAACAGCTTTATGCTAAAAACACCCTTGGATGATTTAACATTTTACACCATGCGATAGTGGATGTCGCAGCCCAATAAGGAACTAGGGCTGCAGTCAACTTTCTTACATCCCCTCTTTTCCTGTTAGTATTGAAGTATTGTTTGCTTCTTTATAGTAAAAGATATTGCTCTATAAAAATTACTTGTAGGCCTGCATTAGTAAACTATAAAAGCCACAAAACACCGAAATCGGAAAAAGCAGAGCAGTAGAAATAGAGACATAGAGCAGAGACGTGGCGCTAACAACTGACATTTATTTCGGAAAATACTTTCCTCCCAAGTCCGTAAAATACATGCGCAGATACCAAACCAAAAAAACCAAGACAGCAAGCAAGCTAATCTAAACAAATCATCTCTGCACTAAAAACAAACATTCTTTCCCACGAAATAAGCTGAAGCTGCGCTAACACATTTGTCAGGACCCAGTTTCCAGATATGAAATGCCTCAATAATTTCCTGTTCACGTTGCGTCTTAGCCTTACCTAAAATTGTTACCTTATCAAAGAAGGGGTTACAACCACACAACTTGCAGTGCAACAGCAAGTCAACACCAGTGCCCGACGGTAGAAGATTTTCATGCTCACTGAGCCAAACATTAACAAAATGACCAGATTGTCCAACGTAAAACCTTTCACAACTTAACGGGATACCATACACCACACATGTGTGACAAGCGCAGTATTTCTTCATATGTTTTATGTCACACACACTGCTTATAGTGCCGAGCTGCGCAACCCTCTTGCAATGACCCGCCAGTTTGCTAGGTGCAGGACAGACCTGTTGGACATAGATTCTGGCCGCAACCTTCTTCAATCTGTTTAAAATGCCATGGACATGCAGCATAACCACAAAGTTATTTTTTCGAACTCCTCCGTCATTCCTAAGTTCTCGAACACCACCATTCCTTCTGTGTATTACATTTAGGTGCTCAAACCTATGTTCAGCAACAGATGCTATTAACGACTTCGGGTAGCTTGCCAACAAAAGCCTATTTTTGCTCAGTCATGCTATCTTGCATTTTATGAGTGCAACTCTTAGTAACAGAATTTGTCAGACAAAAATTGGCAATACCTCTTTTCACCAGCTTTGAGTGGGAGGAATCATAAGGCAAAAGATTTTTTTTACTCCTTCGACTATATTTCTAGCACCAGCACATGTGAACATGAGGATTGAACGTGAGTGTGAGGTCTAGAAACCTAATGTAATTTTCCTGTGGAACTTGATGCGTGAAACGAAATTGTGAACAGCATGCTTGAAATACTGAAATGATGTTGCCAATGACATCTAAAACAGTCACTTCCCCTAATACATAGAAAAACAATAAAATCGTCAACATAATTAAAGATACGGACTACTCGGGGATCATCGAGCCTTTGGCACAAGCGTCTAAAAATTGGCTAAAAAAATACTGCAGAGCACCAGAGCAACACAGGACCCCACGCATATAACATTTTCTGTAAAAACAATTTGCCACCAAAGGTGACAAAAGCTGCCGACATATGAAAGTTTAAAAGTTCAATAAAGTACTCAGTTTCAAGGCCACACGCACCTTGAAAAGAGGTCACGCCATGCGGTTCAGTGGCCTCACGCAGAACTGAAAATAGTTCGTTATGGGGTGCAAAATAGTACAGCTTTTCAATGTCAACAGAAAAAGCTGTGTTCGTTACCAGCTCTGCCGCGCTCAGAGCCTCAACCAGCACACTCGAGCTGTCAATGCCACATGGATGATTGGGAACAAGAGCTTTTAGTCGTGTGCAATAGTAGTTTTAGTAGTGGGAACAAGAGCTTGTTAGTGGTGCGCAATAAAGCGGCGCTGATTTCGCATGACGTAGTCATCCCATGCTCGTCATCACGTCCTAAGCAACTTTACTGCATGCTCATGAAACTGTGCGCGCGCTTTTTAGGTCGCTAAGCATTTGGAGTGACATGCTTTTTTTTACCTACACTTTGTCTCAGAAATGATTCGCAGTGACATCTTCAGTGACTTGGCTCGGCTCATGTGTCGAGATAGTACCGATGACGGGACTAGCCCTCCATGACACAGGCACATCAACTTTGGGTGCAGGTGCACGCAACGCAGTACAAATACAAGGAGGCTGCATAAAGCCATATTGTCTCATTGTAACAGCATGTTATTTTCAAAAATAGTTGTAAAGCTCAGAATAGATGTGGTTAAGCATTGTTCTGAGAAGCCCTCTGAAAACAGAACAATGACAACATGCACAAGTCGTTAGATGGGTGACTGGCATCGCTATCAATTTTTAGCATTGCTGAAAAAAAAAAGGCACATTGGTGTTCAGAGCCTTTCAATTCGAAAAATGCTGATTATCCAATAACAAAGTGTGTTTGGGAGTAACTACTGCAGCGGCGAGCACTGCGAAGGGTATGTTTTCGGTCGCGCTGAAAAAAACTGGGCCGAAACAAATCAGTTGTTGGTTGGTTTAAGAAAAAGTGATATTGGCAGCTTGTACCCGAATGCAGAAAAAAAAAAGAAAACACGACAGGCTTGCACGGAACGCGCAACACTGTCACATCAAAAACTGGAAGAGCAGCCAACAAGAGCCTTTTTTTAACACTCTCTCAGTGGCTTCTGCAAGCACACTTGCAGGGTAACCACTACGCCGTAAATCATTGTGTATTAGGCAGGCATTCACTATGCCGAACTTTGTCAGTTTTCGGGGAAGCCTGGTACCTGCTGCACGCTTGCAAGGAACTTTGTGCAATTTGTTGTGCTGTGGTTGATTACGATAAAGAATTATAGCAGAGGATTTTGTAATCCCCACAATCCCCTACAGTGGGAATGCGCAAAGTAAATAGGTGAACAAGATCAAGCTTTTCTCAAGGTTTTGAGCATTCGACGACCCACACTTTGTGTAATTCGTATTATGTGACACATGATTATTCATTTTCCGTTCTAAAGTGCTTCGTTATTCATATTAACGTGATTCCTTTCCCGACATCAAAACTGCCTAAAGCCAGTTTGCAAAGGAGTCCCAAGCACCAGCATAGCTCAGTAGTAAACTGCCGGGCTGGCACGCAGGGAACCCGGGTTCGAATCCCATTTTTTCCTTTGTGTACTTTATTTACTGAGTTCTTTTTTTTTTACTTTGTGCGATAGTGGTTGCGGATACCGGCGGCGGCGGTGACAGACAACTACGGTGCACACGTAAACCATGTTGTGATGTCATATTAGCTTTCACTGTAAAATGAATATCAGGGTCCAGCAGGAATTGAGCGCAAGCATTTTGCATGGCAATCAAGTATTCTATCGCAGAGTGCCCCGCCGTGGTAGTCTTGTGGTTAAGGTACTCGACTGCTGACCCGCAGGTTGCATTATCGAATCCCAAGTTTGGCAGCTGCATTTTCGATTGAGGCACAAATTCTGTAGACCCGTGTGCTCATATTTGAGTGCACATTAACGTACCCCAGGGGGTCTAAATTTCTGGAGTCCTTCACTGCGGCGTCTCTCATAATCATATGGTGGTTTTGGGACATTAAATCCCACAAATCAATCAATCTATCTCGGAGCCACGCCAGGTCTCGAAACTGCTTTTGAAAATAGACCATATGCTGATATAATCTTGGTGAAACATCGATTTTGGTTGTAGTATTGGCTCTCTAATTTTATAAACATTACATATGTACTCATATATATTGTTACGTTTGAAAGAGACTGGTAGACGTTGAAAGGGGTCATTTATTAGGTCGTGAGGGACAGCTCAGAAGAGGCCGACTGGTTAAAAATCCTTCTGATCCTCTTCTTTTTTTCTCGCTTTGGATGACAAGTGTGTTCACCGTATACACTTCTTTGTCTTCGTGCATGTGCGCAACATTTCTTTCCACGCAGACGAAGGCCGCCGAACGAGTCAGTCGAGTTGTCGTGGCGTGTACAGTTTCAGGCGGGCAACATGAACCACTTGAGTTTTGGCAGCTCGTCGACCACTCGCTGTGAGACGAGCTATTACATAGTTGACCTCTGTAAGTCTGTCGACAATGACAAAAGGTCCATCGTAAGTGGCGAAAAACTTTTGGCATAACCCGCGCTTGCGCATCTGAGTCCACAACCACACCTGATCACCACGGCGATAAATCACCGGTCGATGGTGAATGTCATAGCGTGCCTTCGCTTTGTCTTGTGATGCCAATGTGCGTAGTCGAGCTATGCGACGCGCCTTTTCGGCGAGGCAGAGAGTCTCGGCAACAGTAACGTTGTCGTGATCACAGAAAGGTATTACTGTGTCGATTGTGTGCCGGGTCAAACGTGCATAAAACAAAAAGAAAGGGCTATAGCCTGTAATCTCATGCTTCGCGGTGTTGAACGCGTAAGTAATGAACGGGAGTACGTCATCCCAGTTCTTGTGGTCGCATGAGACATACATAGACAACATGTTGATAATGGTGCGGTTGGTACGCTCCGCCAGCCCATTAGTTTGGGGGGTGGTGTGGTGTCGAGTGACGCAGGCAGGATTCACATAAATGGAGTAGCTCCTCCACGACATCCGCTGTGAATTGTCGTCCACGATCGCTGATAATCGGGCGAGGTGGGTCGTGTCGGAGGATGACGTACTGTAACAAAAACGATGAGACTTCAATGGCAGTTGCGGAGGGGACGGCCGCCGTCTCGCAGTAGCGTGTGTGGTAGTCGACGCAAACAATTATCCATCGGTTGCCCTTAGCCGATTTTGGAAAGGGGCCCAGAAAGTCAATCCCCACTTGTTCGAAAGGTGCGCTTGAAGTAGGCATCGGCTGTAGAAGACCAGCTGGACCAGTTGATGGACGTTTGTAACGCTGACATTGCATGCAGCTTGCCACATAACTCTCAACGGACTTCTGCATACTAGGCCAATAAAAGCGCTCTTTATTCCAATGAAGCGTCCGCGCCAAACCTAAATGTCCAGATGTAGGGTCGTCGTGCATGACACTCATTAAAACTGTTCGCAGGCTCTCCGGGACCACTAGAAGGAAACGCGCGCCACAGCGGGAGAGGTTCCTTTTGAACAACAGTCCATCACGCATAGAGAAACGGCGTGCACTAGTGGAAGCGGATGCAGCGGCGAATAGTGATGCTAGTTTAGCGTCCTTCCACTGTTCTGCTCTGAAACTGGGATAGTCCGGGAACGTAGGCGACACAGACGCTACAAGCTGGTCAAGGTCATCGGATTCACAGTCCGTTGTGCTAAGTGACATACGTGAAAGACAGTCTGCGTCAGCATGTCGACGACCACTTTTATAAGCGACGGTAAAACTGTATTCTTGTAGCCGGAGTGCCCAGCGCGCAAGGCGGCCACAAGGGTCACGAAGGTTGACAAGCCAACACAACGAGTGGTGGTCGGTTACGACTGTGAATGGGCGTCGGTACAGGTAAGACCTTAACCGCTGAATTGCAAACAATACCGCCAGGCATTCTTGTTCCGTAACAGTGTAGTTTTGTTCTGGCCTGCTTAGGGAGCGACTTGCGTATGCGATGACGTGTTCGCAGTCGCCGTAACGTTGCACTAGGACGGCTCTAATACCTATTCCGCTGGCATCCATATGAAGCTCTGTCGGAGCAGAATGACGGGTCATGACGTCAGCAAAAAACTTCAATTGATGGAATGAACATTCGCACTCCGGAGTCCACTCAAAGGAATTGTCCCTTTCGTAAAAGGCATGTGAGAGGATACGCAACGTCGGCAAGCTTCGGAATAAAGCGGCGGAAGTACGAACAAAGCCCCAGGAAACTACGCAGCTCCTTCACGGAACGCGGCGCATTGAACGCCTCAACTGCTGCTGTCTTCTGGGGGTCAGGGCGGATGCCATTCTTGTCAATGAGATGCCCGAGCACAAGCATCTGGCAGTCTCCGAAGTGGCATTTCTTCGAGTTTCAAATTGGGCCAGCGTTTCGGATCCAGTTCAAAACAGTATCCAGACGAGAGTTGTGTTCACTGAATGTGCGACCAAAGATGACGACGTCGTCGAGGTAGCACATGCCACCTTGCACAGCCTTAAAACTTCTTCTATGTAAGTGGTGCATGTCTCACCTGGTAGCTGTGCCCGTTGCGACAGTGTTTGCTCAGCCCGCTTCTTTCTAGCAACCGAGTCGCCGAAACATGTCCTGAGCTCTTCAACAAAAATATCCCACGTCGTGAGTGCGTCGTGTTTCTCGTACCATACCAGTGCGGTGTCGGTCAGGGAGAACACTACGTTGGCTAGCATAGCGGCTGCATCCCAACCGTTGGACTTGCCCACACGTTTGTACTTAGTGAGCCAGGCCTCGACATCTTCTTCGGCTTTTCCTCCGAAGGGCGGTGGAACTCAGTAGTACGAAAGCGGGCCAGACGGTGCCGTCCTGAAAACGCCTGCTTCTTCGGGCATTTCGAACTCACTCACGGCAGATGGTGGGAGACCGGCAAGTCGACGGCTTAGTCGAAGCTGTGGCAGTGATCGTTCCGTAGTTGAAGCGCTTACCCAGCTTCTCCACCACTCTGTTACGTTTGAAAGAGACTGGTAGACGTTGAAAGGGGCCATTTATTAAGTCGTGAGAGGCAGCTCAGAAGCGGCGGACTGGTTAAAAATCCTCCTGATCCTCTTCTTTTTTTCTCCCTTTGGGTGACAAGTGCGTTCACCGTATACGCTTCTTTGTCTTCGTGCATGTGCACAACAATATGATACTGGTGTCCCATTGGGTTAACAACAACTGTATACTTAATATCATCTACTGAAATTGGTTACGTATGGCACTAGCCAGGGCTACCATCCTCGCAAGCACAAGTGCTTCGTATCAGCTTATCGTTTCTGGTGCTGCTAATGCCCATGTTGGTGCTGGCATCATTACACAATTGCGAACTGGTCATATTAAACATATGCAACTTATATGTATGCGTACATTTGTGGATATTCTTGCGTGATGGCACACAGGAAAAGGCGGCGTATTTACAACATATTTACATAGCACAGAAGCATGATGGAGAAGAAGAGCGCACCCCACACACCAAAGTCACGTTGTCTTCCTTGGTGCCTCTCTCGCTGCTTCTGGGTGACATGGTCTTATAACATGATTCGTGTGATGGAGCATCCTCTTGGTGCTTTTTATTATGTTTCAGAGTGGTGGAGCTTAAGGCGAAATGCATGTCTATAAACAGTGAAGCAGAAACCGATAAAGACCCGGTTGGAGCTATCTCCACCCGGGTCCAACTTGTAATAATCTTTGAGAAATCATTGCATACTCCTTGTTTACCTAGGGAATAGAAAGTTGTGAATGTGGTTCCGATACATATGAGTGGCCTGAAAAATATTGTTTTCAACTACAGGCCAATTTCCTTGATGATTGTGTGTAGCAATGCAATAGAGCTCAAGTCCAGTGTTGAGGGCACAACAGTGCTGATGCCATTTTGTGGCCTCCATTGTGCCTCCATAACGGCAACGTCGTCCCCGCTAACTTCCCTCACTGTGCGCTCCTTTGACCTCGCAAGATTAGCGCTGACGTCATTCATTGCCGCATCACGGACTGATGGCTCTGAATGACTTTTGATGCTGTGACTTTTGCAAGCCAACAAATGCCTCGAATCGGACTAGCTGCTCGTAGCTCATTCCTACAAATTTCACCGCCACAACAGCTTTCACGCACGAGCTACACACGAGAAAAGCGTTCTTCAGCCGCGCTGCTCGATAAGACATGGACTCCGCATGTAGGCTTGACAGCGCATACAGGCGCGCATTGGCAAATGAAGGTCCCCAATCTGTGCCACATGATTTAAAATCCAGTCGCGTCGCTCAAGAAACGTGGTAAAAGCGTGCTTGTAATTATTTCTTGTGCCTCATTAGCGCGGTAAGCAAGTTGGTATTTAAAGAGTGAGGCTTGGCTCTTTGCCTCTTGTAATCCACAATGGTAAGTGGCGAAACATTATCGCTGGCAAAGTGCTCGAAAACTGCACACTTTTTATCTTTTAACAGCCACCTTGTGCTCTTTAGGCGCAATTTAAAGCATTTCCAATTAAGTCTCGACATAGGTACCGTATTCTTTTCAAAAAGTAGTCTTATGAAAGCAGGCAGAAAAAAAAAACTGTAATTTTTAAGAAAACTCGCATTTCTCGACCTTCCCCTCCCCTGAAGCAGGCGATGTGACAAGAAATAATGTTAACAAACTTCAATGGTGACTAGGCTTTGATCTTCGCACTGGCCAGTCGCACAAATCACCCTGTCAAAACACTTTGTCACACGTCTGTGCAATGCCACATTCAAAACATGATTCATTTTATAAATTTATATCCTTTCTCTTCGCTTGAGGCCCCCAGAAGGATGCACAGTTAACTTTTTGGAAATCTAGCCATTAGATTAAACATGTCAACAGGTCACCTTCGTGCACACACACTTGCGTACAATGAGGGCATAGCTGACGGAGAGACGAAAATTGGTAGCTTGCCAATTGAAACAGAAGTGCTGGCAAGTCACCACTTCTGGCGTCACACCACTGGCGGTACATTGGGGCGGTGCACTGTTGCGCCACCTGTAGGTGCCACACGTCTCCTATAGGCAAATGTCACAGAGAGCAATGCAATGTCCCAGTTTTGGTGGTCGGAGGATACTTATACCCTTGTCACTCGTAGCAAGTTAAGTGCACTTCGAGCGAGTACACTTAGCCGCGAGTGTCATTTGCACGCTATCACACAAGTGTCACTTGCTTCAAAGTACACTTGCCGGCAAGTGAATTCTCCAAACTCGCTTTGCTGCAACGAAATGTGTAGCCTCGGTACCAGCGGCTTGCACGGAAATACGGATGTTGCCTAAAGCCACGCTCATTCTACTTTCAAACTATGGTTTTCGTTTAAGGGATTCTGATGTGTAATAAAGCTAGTCATAAGTGAACAAAAATTTTCCGCTACTCTCACCCTCTGGCGGTTTGTAGCCACGTTCGCCTGGGGGATGCGGTAGCACATGCTGTGCATTGGCTGCGTAAACGGGTTGTTTATTTCCAGCACACTTGCACACGTGTAGGCGAGTTGTTCTCTAGTCTCCCTGTTCATCTCCCTGTTTGCGATGGCGTGTGCCGCTGGTGCTACATCCTCGAAGACAGTGTGGTCCGACGATGTGGCACAGGCGCAAAAGTAACAAATGTATATTGCACTACAAACCGAACAATTGCCACTGTCATCATTTCCAAAGTACACTTTTCGCTTTCTCATGTAGCAGCGAACTGTCAAAATGACACTTTGTGAGCTTATGAGTACACTCGCTCAAAGTGCACTTAAGTTCCCACATGTGACAGGGTAGAAAGTATATCAGTTAAAGTCTGGTTGAATCGTTCAACGAGTCTATTAGTTTACATGTGATAGACCGAAGTTAATTTATGCTTCTCCTGTAGGAGGGAAGCAGACTGTCAATGTGTCAATAACTTGAAAAGAAAAATAGTGCCCGTGATTTGTGAGGAGTTGGCGGGGGGGTGCCATGATAAAGAATGATGTCGTGTAGTCGCAAATCGGCAATATTGGTGGCACACCTGGTTACTAAAGCTCGTGTAAAGGCATAGTAGGCTGTGTGATTGGTCGCAGCAGCTATTCACTTGTTTCCCGAAGTAAATTCAGGGAAAGGGCCTAGGAGATCAAGACCAAATCGGAAGAAGGGGTCAAAGGGAACATCAACTGGCTGTAGGAGTCTGGCAAGACTCATATCAGGTTTTTTTGCAGCATTGGGTTGCATGTGGTGGCGCTGCGCCAGAAGGAGCTGACTAGGCCAGTAAAATTGATGCAGTACAAGGTCGCACGCCCAAGGGTGTCTGAGGTGACCGGAAGTGGTGGTGTCAAGGGTACAACAAGGAGTAGTTCATTTACATCTGTGTCCGACTCGCTTGCTGGATTCCTGCTGAATAATTGTTTCACCCGTTATTTCCGACGCGAGGATAGCTCTCGCCGAGTTATGCCCCCACCTCAGACTTCTTTGACTATGTCCCCCGTCACCCCGCCACGGTGGTCTAGTGGCTAAGGTACTCGGCTGCTGACCCGCAGGTCGCGGGATCAAATCCCGGCTGCGGCGGCTGCATTTCTGATGGAGGCAGAAATGTTGTAGGCCTGTGTGCTCAGATTTGGGTGAACGTTAAAAAACCCCAGGTGGTCGAAATTTCCGGAGCTTTCCACTACGGCGTCTCTCATAATCATATGGTGGTTTTGGGACGTTAAACCCCACAAATCAATCAATCAATCTATGTCTCCCATCATTCATATCTCTTCTTTCTATCGCTGCTGTGTGGCAAGTGCTCTCTCTTTTTGATCTTCCTGCTATTCTTTTTATTCCTTATCTCCTACAAGTCACTGGACCATGTCGCCAATTAGGCAGACAGAAGTTAGGTGCATTTTTTTCTTCTTCAAAAACCACACATTCATTCCACCTGCGTGGACGTTGTTACGAGACAACGTGCTCTCCTTAAAGGTCAACCGCCACAAAATTTTGCACATTTAAAAAAACTTACAGCGCATCCACATTGTAAATGATGATGATAGATAAGCGGATCTGTGGGATCATTCGGTGTAACTGTAAATCACTCGTAACATTGACCACTCACACATGTAGATGAGTGCCAAGCGGTGTACAGTTATATACATGGCTTGCACCTACGTCACTCGACGTTACTTCTCCGAGCGAGTCGGTCATATCAGTGAATAGCGATCAGACCTTCCGCAGTGCTGCCTCGCCGTACCGCCAAGTTTCTTCCTCCGCTGTGGTTTTATGCACAGTTGTAGACTGCTATAATTGCTGTGACAGCTGCAAAAAAACGAAGCAGCCCGCCAGTAAGAGTTTATTTGTAATACCGAATTTTATTAAAGGTCAGTGCGAGTGCACAAAAATGCTCAGTGTCAACCATAGAAGAGCCAGGCTGGCGACATAATGAGCGCAAATTTCGATGAAAACCACAAGATTCGTTTGTATGGAGCACATTGCACAATAGGCAAGCAAAAAAAAAAAGGAGATATAATGATGCACTAACGTGGATGCTCATGTGTTCGTAGAAAAGTCGTCCATGTTGTTCGACGAGACAAACCGAGACTGGATGTTGTCTCTACGACTCGGCTACAACGTCAAGCTTGGAAGCGCGCGACATGAGCCTGCAGTTAACAGCGTCGCGAAAAGCAGCAAGCGGAGGCCGAACGGTGCCAAGCACAGACTGATGCATGTTGATGACGCCAAATGCGGCTCGCTTTCGATGACATTCCACATGCAGTGACCAAACCCTCAGCATACTTGTGAACACACACATACGACATACATTCCTCTATGTTGATATAGAACAAAACAAACAGTCAAGGGGACGTGTGATCTAAAAACGTGCTGCCACATGAGCATCTCGCTGCATTCGTATGAGAAATTCAGCATTTTTTGATTTAGCAATGTTTGTACATCGCCATTTGATATCTTTGGACTGGCAAAAGGGTGAATTTTATGAACGATAACTCACCTCAGAAAGCACAATCAAATAGACGTTTGTAAAGCTCCTTTGCAGAATGGCTCTTTACCCAGCCGCTGGTGAAGCAGTCGTGCGATTTCATTGACTTGTACACCTTTATTTTGCCTGTAATAACCAAGTTAGTGCTTAATTAAAACCTAATAGTTCACAACGTTTTTGTGCAACACTTCTGAGAAGGTAGAGTTGTTCGAAGTCGCGTCCACAGTGTGTGTTCTGAGTTGAAGCGTATAGGCATCCACTCCGTCGCGAACCCGCATCTTTTCCTTTCAGCGAGATCGCCTTTGCCTTATCAATCCCAAATATTAGACCGCATTTAATGGCTACCTTGTGCCAACCGGTGGCATGATGTGCCTGACACTGCCCCTGAAAAAGAAAGTGACCGTGACAATGCGGCTCTGTGAGCTGCATCGTTTTAAACACTGTAGTCATTCGGCTAGTATGTACGGCTCACCTGTGTGCCTGTTCATCACTATGGCCGCCACAATAGGACCGCACCAATAGTGATGTCAAATGCAAGTCATGTATACGATGTTTACTGGTGATAACTGATATGTTGTGTTCAGTTGTGAATTTCGTTTTGCTTTTATTATCACTGCTTTGGGGTATCAGATGTAGTCTGCAGTTGGCAAAGACGATACCTGGGCACATTTCTGTGGTGCTTGTTGGTTGTTTACAGTCATAGAAAATGCATCGTAGAGCATATGGAGACGTCATCCACTACACAAGCCATTTGTCCGTGATCATTATAGTCATCATGCTCATTGTCATGAGGTGTAGTGCGTACCTTGCATGTTCAGTGCAGTGACAGTGGAAAGAGAATGTCTGGTCTGGAACGCGCTTGTTCATCATGAGTAGCGGCTTTGGTGTACAACGCCTATGCCAATGGACAAGTCTTGACCACAAGGAGCTTCATCCCTGAAGGCCGACTTAGAAGCAGTCTAGGTGAAGACCATGCTGCCGGCCAAATTTCATCTCCGAAATGCAAGTGGTTACATAACAAAATAATCACGGCATATTTATTTATTTATTTTTACATACTGCAGCTCGCACAAAAGGCTATCTCAGGAATGGGTATGGCACAGTAAATAATATAAGAAAGAAACTGAGAATAAGTGAAATAAAATACAATGACAGGTCAATTACAAAGAATATCGTAAACATAATTATATAAACATTACAAACCTAGAAGTAAGGATTAGTGTATAGCGTCTGTATAGGGCATGCATGTAGTTGTCACTACCTTTAAGCACGTTAAAGAACTCCAGGTGGTCGAAATTTCCGGAGCCCTCCACTACGGCGTCTCTGATAATCATATGGTGGTTTTGGGACGTTAAACCCCACGTATCAATCAATCACTACCTTTAAAAATAAAGGAACGTTAACTCTATAAAAAAACACTTACTCTTCTCTGTCACACACACAAAGTAGTATAGTACGAATGAAGACATGAGCATGAGTGCGGCAGAAGCGAGGGTTCGCAAAGCGGCTGTGTATAAACCCCGATTGTATATACGCGTCTATATGGGCATGAATAAAAAGCACCTCTTTACAGAACTTTAGGTCAACCGATGGCTACGTCTCATACTACTTAGGGTATTCCTTACAGGGAGATGCGTATGATCTTTTTATGCACAAAACGTTTCAAAAGAAATTCAATTAGGACAGAGTGCACACTTTCTGTGTAGTGCAGGTGCGCTCTGTTGTATCTCAATTTTTCATGCAACGTCTTGTACACACGCACACGCACAAAAAAAAGGGGGTTTTCTTTTACAAATGCAGCATTGACCAGCCATTGATGATGTCGCACGCTTTCTTTGTATGTTCAATTATGTGGGACTCTTCCTTCAGAGTCTCTCTCAGACGAGTGCACCAATCCGAAGTCTGCTGAACAAAACTGCAGCGTAGACATCAGCCTGCGCAAGCATCAGCATTTGACAAGCTCAAGCCCATGATGTTTTCAGATATCTAAGGCACAAAGGAAAAAGATAAGACTGGTTTTTCGTCCTCGTTCCTTCGTGCTATATATATATATATATATATATATATATATATATATATATATATATATATATATATATACATATATTGTTAAGGCACGTACTACAGCCCGGCTCATACCGTAGCAATCTCCCGTTCACAACGAAGCTCGCTGGGCGAGTTTATGTCACTGGAGGGATGAAACTTCTTAAGGCAAGCCACGTGCACCAACTGCGTTCGATTTGATCGACGAGAAGATGTCGTCAAACGTGCCACAACGTACGTCAAGTCAGTCAAGCGATCTACAATGAAGTAGGGGCCTGTGTACTGTGATAAAAACTTCTGGCATAAACCAGGTTTTCGTTGGGGGGTCCACAACCACACGAATTCACCTTTGCAGAATGAAATGGCATGATGGCATTGATCGTATCGTTGCTTGGAGCGATCTTGTGATGCCAGTATTCGCAAGCAAGCAATTGGGCAGGCTTCTTAAGCTTGGCACAATGTTTCGGCCACGGACTCATCGGTATGGAGCTTAAATGGGAGGATTGTATCAAGGGAGCTGCGTGGTGATCAAGCGTAGAGCAGGTAGAAGGGCGTGAAGTCCGTGGCCTCGTGTTTCGCTGTATTGTGTGCACAAGTAATAAATGGTAAGATCTCATCCCAGTTTTTGTGATTGGACGCGACGTACATTGCGAGCATGTTAGTAAGAGTTCGATTGGTACGTTCTACAAGACCGTTCGTTTGGGGATGGTATGGTGTTGAATGTCTGAACTGTGAAGTGCAGAGGCGAAGCAATTCTTCCACAGCGTCCGCGATGAATTGGCGACCACGGTAACTGATGATTACTTGAGGTGGACCATGGCGAAGAACAACAGAACGTAACAAAACGGCAGCGACGCCATCAGCTGTAGAAGATGGTATCGCAGCGGTTTCGGCGTATCTAGTAAGGTGGTCGACGCACACTATTATCCAGCGGTTGTTGTTTGAAGATCGCCGAAACGGGCCCAATATGTCTATGTCCACTTGCTCGAAAGGCGTAGTAGGCGGTTCTACGATATGCAGAAGACCATGCGGTGCACTGGTAGGTCGTTTGTAGCGCTGGCAATTCTCGCAGCTCGAGAGGTATTGTTTCGTAAAATCTCGCATTCGGGGTCAGTAAAAACGCTGCTGTACTCGATGCAGGGTGCAAATGAACCCAAGATGTCCTGACGTTGGATCATCGTGCATAGTACGGAGAATGTCGCATCGAAGACTTTGAGGTACAACTAGTAATTAACGTGCGCCGGTTGCTGAGTAATTCGTTTTGCACAACAGTCCATCACGAATGCAAAAGCGACCACTGCCTTTGAGATTGCGAGCGCCAACGAAGAAAGGGTCTAAAGATAAATCATTCGATTGTTCTCGTATGAAGACATTGGTGTCAGGAAACGTGTGAGAGACCGCAGCAAAACAGATGTCAAGGGTATCTGCACTGTCCTCCATTGTGGTCATAGGTAGGTGAGAAAGGCAATCAGCGTCCGAATGACGTCGTCCTCTTCTGTACGAAATGCTGAAGTCAAATTCTTGAAGGCGTAAAGCCCATCGAGCAAGGCGGCCAAAAGGGTCTCGGAGGGTAACAAGCCAACATAATGAATGATGATCTGTCACAATCTTTAATGGACGACCGTAGAGGTCACATCGAAACTTCTGAATGGTTAATACAGCAGCTAAACATTCTTGCTCTGTCACCGTGTAATTCATTTCAGCCTTGCTTAGAGATCGACTCGTATAAGCAACAACATGCTCTGCATTATCATGGCGCTGAACAAGCACACCTCCGATGCCAATTCCACTTGCGTCACTGTGCACTTTTGTAGGAGCAGAAGGATCGAAATGACGAAGAATAGGCTCAGATGTTAGTATAAATTTCAGTTCAGAAAATGCGGCACCACAATCAGGTGTCCATTCGAATAGGCTGTCTTTTCGCAACAAGCTCATCAGTGGGTGTACTTTGTCCGCGAATCGGGGCACAAAGCGGCGAAAGTAGGAACATAGGCCCAAGAAGCTGCGAAGCTCCTTCAGTGTCTGGGGTGGTTTGAATGTGCCGACTGCTTCGATTTTGCGGGGATCCGGCCTGACACCATCTTTGTCGACTCGGTGACCGAGGACGAAAGCTTGTCGTTCACCAAACCGGCACTTCTTAGAGTTCAAAATTAAGACAGCCTTTCCAACACAGTCTAAAACAAGGCTTAAACGGACGTTGTGCTCTTCGAAGGTACGGCCAAAAATGACGACGTCATCCAGGTAGCATAAGCACACCTTCCATTTAAGACCACGAAGGACAGAGTCATAAACCTGTCAAAAGTGGCGGGGGCGTTGCAAAGCCCAAACGGCATCACATTGAATTGGTACAGTCCATCAGGTGTCACGAATGTGGTCTTCTCCTTGTTTGAAGGGTGCATAGGTATCTGCCAATATCCTGATTGTAGGTCTATTGAAGAAAAGTATGAAGCCGAGTGTAAGCAGTCAATAACATCGTCAATCCTAGGCAGTGGATATACATCTTTTTTGGTTACGGCGTTGAGTTTTCTGTAATCAATGCAGAACTGCCAGGCACCATCTTTCTTCTTAACCAAGATGACCGGTGCTGCCCACGGGCTACACGACTCTTCAATAAAACCCTTCTTCAGCATTTCCTGAACATGGTCGGCAATAACTTTTCGTTCTGACGACGACACTCGGTAAGGCTTTTGTCGGATCGGATGGGCAGTGCTGGTGTCAATCCTATGGTGAGCGCGAGAACATGGTAAAGATAGTGGCTTCTCCTCTCGGCAAAAGTTAAACACAGAAGCATGTCGCCTCAACAGAAGGCGTAACATCTGCTGCTCGTGTGACTGCAAAGTTGCGCTAATCATGCCTAGGATCTGCAACTCGTATGAGCAACTGCGCTTGCCAGAGACTGTACCTGTCTCGCTTTCATCGTTGTTAATGACCGCTACAGGACCTTCAGTGGAATCATCGAAGACGCCAAGCTTCATTCCGCGAGGGAGCACAACCGGCATTGGCGAACAGTTCAGTGCCCACAGAAAGGTTGCTCCTTCATCAACAGATACCAAACAACGAGGGACGAGTATGCCTTTCTTAGCACATTGAACGATGGCAGGTTCAACGATGGCGTCAAAAGATGTGGCAGATTCTGGGGCGGACACCGCAGCTGACCTCATTGACCATGGTGGCACTGTCAGCTCATCGGAAACAATCAGAGCATCCTTCGCGGCCTCCGGCGCCTCATCGACGAGGGCAGGAACAATGTCATCGCTGACGGAAAGTTCACCACTTCTACAGTCGACGAAAGCGCCACACTCTTGGAGAAAGTCGAGACCGAGAATCACGTCGTGGGTACAATGTTGCAGCACAAGAAACTCTGTTGGGAACACCTTTCCTGCCAATAAGACATTGACGGCACAAACTCCGACAGGATGAAGCACTCCCCACCAGCACCACGAAACCTTGTTGATTCGCCCCAAGAAAACATAACTTTGCGGCCAATGCAACTTTTGAAAGAAAGACTCGTAACTGAAATCGTAGCACCAGTGTCCACCAAAGCACTTGTACAAAAGCCATCTATTTCCACACGTATCTTGTTCTTGGACATTATAACTGGCGGAGGCATCTGAGGCAAATCCTGTTGTGCGACCTCACCTCCATCGGTCGCGCTGGCTAGTTTCCCGGCGGCGGCGGTGATGACAGGCGTCGTCCCGGCGAAGGGGAACGATGCAGTAGGCCAGATGGAGGCGTCAAACTATGGTCAGAAGGGGGAGAACGGCCACAGTGATTTCCCTGCCGTGAGGTACTCCTGGAATAGGCGAGCCAATGACCGTTGTTGTGACCAGTGCCCGCTGGCGGAAACTCTGATGGGGAATGATATCGGGATGTCGGCTCTCTCTGTCGACAACAGAACCGAGCTATATGCCCGGCGATACCGCAATGGTAGCACACAGGGGCTTGGCGGTATGCATTGTACTCCTGGAAGGCATTGCGCTAATGTGGTGGTGGTACGGGTGCATCTTCGTTCGGATCGTAATAGGTGTTGGCTGACTGATGGGGGTAACTGAAGTGGTCTTCGTACCTCGGCAGAGGGTAGTTATTGCGCTGTGACCTCGGTGGTGAGCGTGGCCTGTAGTTGCAGTCATCATTTCCTGCTACGGCAATTGACACGTAAGGGCGAGAGGGAGGCGGTGCGGGTGTAGGTTCGTACGGCGTCGGGCGAGCGTGTCGAGTGAGCTCTTCTCGAACGATATGGCGTAGTGTCGACATGAGATCAAGCGGCGTGTGTTTGTCAACACTTGCCACGGTGGTTACATTCGGTAGGCGACCGAACTTGGGGGTGATACGTCCCATCTTCAGAGTCTCGAATGTGCGACAGTGGTTTATGACGTCGGTCATTGTAGCAAGGCTGTCTTTGCTGATGAGGAACTGATACACGTCCTCGGCAATGCCCCTCAACAGGTGGCCAATTTTGTCTTCCTCTGACATGGAAGGGTTGACAATCTTGCAGAGCTTCAAGTTTGCCTCGACATAGGTCGTGCACGTCTCTCCTGGGATCTGAGCTCTCTGCAGTAACGTTTGTTCTGCCTGCTTTCTCTTAGCTACGAAGTCTCCGAAGCACGCTCTTATTTCGGAAACGAAGCGATCCCATGACGTGAGGCCATCTTCGTGGTTCTCGTACCACACGAGTGCTTTGTGCTTTAAGAAAAATACTACATTGGTCAGCTGGGTTGCCGCGTCCCACTGGTAGTATTTGCTCACCCGTTTGTAGTGTGTGAGCCAGGCCTCCACGTCCTCGCCAGATTCGCCACCGAATGTGCGAGGCACTATCAGATCCTGACGCAACCAGGGACCAGCCGCACACGAACCTGGTACTAGCGGTGCTGCTGGGACTGGTAGAAGGTCTGCAGCTGCGGGGATCCGGTTTCCTTCTTCGCCGTGAGACATCTCGGCTGCCAGTGGTAACGGGGGCAGTCCAGCAAGGCGGCGGCTTCGTCGTAGATCACGTGCTTGAAGCGTCGTGTTGCTTGGTTGATCACCCAGTGCCTCCACCACAAAACTGTTACGGTTGAATTAAAGGATAGGTGGACTTATTTACAGGGTGAGGATGAAGTTCGGCAGTCCCGGTAAAGATGGAGTCCTCAGGCCGCACCAGACAACATCGTCTGTCTTCCTCTTCTACCTCCCCGGCACATACTACAGCCCGGCTCATACCGTAGCAATATATATACACACACACAATATTAATGAGATCTAACAGACAATAATGCCAAGGGAGTTATAGGGGAAGTTATTAGGCCAATTGTAATGTAAATGAGAAGAAAGAAAAGTGGGTGAAAAGATAACTTTGCCGTGGGCAGGATTCGAATAACGCGTTCGATGCTCTACCACTAAGCTACCACGACAGCTATCCCCCCAGCCACTTTATTGGGTATCTATGTCAATTTAAACGTGGGAGCGTCAGTCAGCGCCACTAGTAGCCATGGCGGCGAGTGTGGCACACTCTTTATGAGCCTGTTTGGCGTCACATAGCACGTGAACTTATTACTAACTGGCAGCTGACCAATAGTTCCTCGTATACAACCCAAAGGCACCAAGTCTGCCAGTACGAGACCCTCGTTAATGAATAAGGAAAACAAGTGTATACTTAAGAGCTCGTTTTTCGTGTTTACACAATATTAATGAGATCTAACCGACAATAATGCCAAGGAAGGTATAGGGGAAGTTATTAGGCCAATTGTAATGTAAATGAGAAGAAAGAAAAGTGGGTGAAAAGATAACTTTGCCGTGGGCAGGATCTGAACTTGCGACCTTCGAATAACGCATTGGATGCTCTACCACTGAGCTACCACGACAGCTATCCCAGCAGCCACTTTATTGGGTATCTATATCAATTTAAACGTGGGAGTGTCAGTCAGTGCCGTTAGTAGTCATGGCGGCGAGCGTGGCACACTCTTTGTGAGCCTGTTTGGCATCACGTAGCACGTGAACTTATTACTAACTGGCAGCTGACCAATAGTTTCTCGTATACGAACGGAGCTCCAGGGGCCATCCCTGGAGTTCCGTTCAGGCCGCCGCTTAAACGACCTGGGTTCGGTAATTTCGCAAGCCAACCATCCCAGCGCAGCAGCTGCGCCACCGCTCCCACCGTCAAGAAATCCTTCTCACCTGGTCACCAGCCCTCACAAGAATCCTCCGCTGTTGACAGGCCTTCCGGGTGAGGACGTGGAAGACTGGCTCGAGGAGTATGACCGTGTGAGTGCCATCAACAACTGGGATGAGCCTGCAAAACTCACCCACGTTGCATTCTACTTGAGCGACGTCGCAAAAACGTGGTTTTTATACCACGCTACAGATTTTTGGACATGGCCCGCCTTTACGTGCCAGCTCTGCGAGATTTTCGCCAGCCCGTCAGTGTGCTCGGTTATCGCCAAGAAAAGGCTTGGTGCACGTGCTCAACGCCCCGGCAAGTCTTACACTTCGTACATTGAAGATGTTCTCGACCTTTGCCGCCGCATCGACAATCATATGGGGGAAAACGACCGTGTGCACCACCTGCTAAAAGGCATTGCGACTGTCGCTTTTAATGCGCTTGTGGTGCAGAATCCCCAGACCGTAGCCGATGTTGTAGCTACCTGTCAGCGCCTCGAGGAGCTTCCAACCACTCGGGTGCAACCTGATATGCCTGATCTCAGTTCGAGTCATGACACAACAGAGCTGCGTGCATTGATCTGCTCTATCATCCGCAAGGAACTTCATGCACAGGCTTCACCTCGCCACCTTGATATTCGAACGACGCCACCTGCTACTAGCTCATGCGACATCGTGAGGGAGGAACTGGCCTTGATGACAGGCACACCAGTTCCGAGCTCACATCCCGTGCCCATGCCAAGTTATGCTCACGTTGCTGCAACGACACCTGCGCCCCAGCAAAGCCTGGCCTCGATGACAGTCACACCAGTTCCGAGCTCATATCGTGTGGCCATGCCAAGTTATGCTCAAGTTGCTGCTAGGACACCTGCACCCCAGCAAAGCCCAATGCAGCTGCCAGCGCCCGAATTGCATGATTCGCTCAACTCACTCGCGCCGCGACCATCTTCTCAGCCTTACAACGACTGACGCACTTCGCGGCCGACTTGCTTCTATTGCGGCATCCGTGGTCACATCTCAAGATTTTGCCGACGCCGTCAACAAGACGAAAGACGAAGCTACGGTGACTATGAACGGGACGACTTCTACCCAACTGGACCACCCTATCGCCGACTGTATCAGAACACCACACGCCGGTCGCCGTCTCCGCAGAACTTTGCCTCAGTTGGCAGTTCCCATTTCTCACGTCATCGCTCACCTTCACCGATGTGGCGTTCCTCCTCTCCCCTTCGATTTTCTACTTCGATTCCCGACCGCCAACTGGAAAACTAAACAGTGCAGCTTTGGGAGGGAAAGCTGCATCTTTCAAACTGCGTCAAACTCCTCCAGACCGCCCATCAAATGTTTTATTGGTGTATGTTGAAGGTATACAGACAGAGGCACTAGTAGACACAGACGCATCACTTTCCGTAATTCGTGCAGACTTTTGTGCCCGCTTGAAAAAAGTTGGGACGCCATACGATGGCCCTCCCCTTCGTTGCGCAGGAGTCCCTATTCAGCCTTCAAGTGTTTGTACAGTCGGCGTTTTCATAGATGGCATCCTTCACCACATTCAGTTTCTTGTACTTCCTTTGTGCACTCACACAGTCATTTTAGGATGGGACTTCCTTTCTTCGGCATCAGCTTTCATATCGTGTCGTCAGCGAGTAATTCATATGTCAGCTACTGAGAGTTCATCTGATGTCGATCCATACAGCTTCCGTTTCAATGCTGCCGCAGATTGTTTCATTTCGCGAGGAGATTAACGAATTCTCACGATCGCTTCGGATACTATAGTCAACGGTGAAGTGTTCATTGCTTCATCAGTTCGCTACAAACCTGCAGGGCTTATCATTGCACCCAGCCTTGTGCGGTTTAACGACTGTAAGGCATTAGTCACCGCCTTGAACCCAACTTCTTCGCCAGTGATGCTGTCCCAGGGCACTGCTGTGAGCTGCTTCGCTGACAGCGAGCATTTTTCGCTGATTCCTTTTCACGCAGAATCACCGCCTTTGTCTGCTACAACCGATAACAAGGCAACCACTGCTGCTTTAAATGCTACCATAAGTCCTCACCTCACTGCTGAGCAAAAGAGAGGCCTCTTAGACCTTCTCCAAAAGCACAGCTTTTCATTCGAGTTCATTCCAAAGTTTGGGGCCGCATTTCTGTTGCAGAGCACAGCATCCAAACTGAAGGCAGCTCTATTGTGCACCGCCGTCCATACCATCTGTCTTCGGCGGAACGGCAAATGATTGAAAAAAACGTCGCCGACATGCTCAAACGGGATATTATTCGACCTTCATCCAGCTCTTGGTCGTCTCCTGTGGTGTTGGTCCGGAAAAAGGATGGCTCTGTCCGCTTTTGTGTTGATTACAGAGCGCTCAATAGGATAACGAAAAAAGATGTAGGGAGTCCAGGGCATCATCTATGCGTTGCCACGCATAGATGATGCCCTAGACTCCCTACAAGGCGCAGAATATTTCTCCAGCCTTGACCTTCCATCCGGGTATTGGTAAATACCTATGCGCGAAGCAGACAAGGAGAAAACAGCGTTTGCAATGCCTGACGGGCTTTACGAGTTCAACGTCGTGTCTTTTGGCTTATGCAACGCTCCAGCAACATTCGAGCGCATGATAGATACTGTCTTACGTGGTCTCAAGTGGAAAACCTGCTTATGCTATTTGGACGACATCGTAATTTGTTCTTCTACTTTTTCTCAGCACCTTAAGCGTTTGGACGAAGTTCTTACGTGGATTTCGAACGCTGGGCTTCAGCTCAATACAAAGAAGTGCCACTTCGTCAGCAGGAGCATAAAAGTATTGGGTCACCTTGTCACCAAAGATGACGTTCGACCCGACCATGGCAAGGTTGCTGCCGTAATTGATTTTCCACGTCCGGGCAATCAAAAACAATTGCGAAGTTTCCTGGGCCTGGCATCTTACTTCCTCCGCTTTATCAGTCACTTTGCTGCCATTGCGGGGCCGTTACACAAGCTTCTGACGTCAGGAACGGCCTTCACTTGGACTGACGAGTGCGAGTGTGCTTTCCAAGCCCTTAAACGTGCTTTGACATCAGACCCCGTCCTCCGTCACTCCGATGAGAGCGCACCCACTTTCCTTCACACAGATGCCAGCAGCCACGGAATCAGTGCCGTCCTCCTCCAGCGCGACGACACTTCACGTGAGCGAGTAGTTGCGTATGCCAGCCGCGCACTAACACCTGTGGAGCAGAACTACTTGATAACAGAGCAGGAATGTCTTGCTGTCGTTTGGGCCATCCAGAAGTTTCGACCTTATCTGTATGGACGCCACTTCACTGTCATTGCCGACCACCATGCCCTATGCTAATTGTCCTCTCTGAAGAATTTGTCTGGACACTCCGTTTGCAAGAGTACACTTTTGATATTGTGTACAGGTCTGGCAAACAGCATCAGGATGCCGACGCTCTCTCTCGCTGCCCTCTGCCACTTTCATCTCCAACCACGCATCCTCGATGCCCCTCAGGTGATCAAACGGCTTCTTCTGCACTCACGTTATCACCCCTGGCAGTTGCTGGGTCACTATCTTTAAACAGCAGCGCTCAGTTTGCCGCGTGCCAACGTGACGACCCATATTGTAAGCGCATCATCGGGTACATGATTGACTCGCCTTCTCCACCTAATGCCAGATTATGTCGTCAGCTACGGCAGTTCAAGCTAGAAAACAATCTCCTGCAGCGCTATACTTACAATGCGGATGGGCATCGGTGGGTGCCAGTACTTGCCCGTTCACTGCGAAAACAAGTTCTCGAAGCACTCCACGATGACCCATCAGCTGGACACTTGGGATTTCAGAAGACCTACAACCGCGTTAGGAGCCGTTTCTTCTAGCCTGGTCTTTCTACCTTTGTGGCTAATTATGTCGCTTCTTGTGCACTGTGTCAACGCCGGAAACGACTAACTTCTGTTCCTGCTGGATTAATACAACCCATTTCATGTCCCGATACACCTTTTGTCGTTGTCGGAATAGACCTCGTAGGACCACTTCCCGTAACGCCAGCGGGCCACCGCTGGATCGTCACAGCCGTCGACCACCTCACACGATACGCAGAGACCGCTCCTCTACGCACTAGCTCCGCCTCAGACGTTGCCGCCTTCTTTTTAGAAGCCATTGTGTTGCGTCATGGTCACTTCGCACGTTGTTGAGTGACCGGGGCAAGGCCTTCATGTCGACAATTCTTGACGAAATTCTAAAAACTTGTGGCACAGTTCATAAGACCACATCCGCTTACCACCCACAGACAAATGGTCTGACAGAGCGATTCCACCGGACTCTAATCGACATGATATCCATGTACATCGGACCGAACCATGATAACTGGGACAATATCTTGCCGTTCGTAACGTTTGCACACAACACCGCTGTTCAACGAACCACCGGATATTCATCTTTCTTTCTCGTCTATGGTCGTGCGCCAACATTCACTATTGACGCCTCTTTCTTTAATGCAACGACAAAAACGTCCACAACTACGCCAGAAATTTTCGTCTCCAGGCTCGCTGACGCACGGCAATGTGCTCAACTCAACACGGAGGCCAGTCAACTAGACCGCAGGCAACGCTATGATAGCTTTCGTCGAGACGTCACCTTCCGTCCTGGAGATGAAGTACTACTTTGGACGCCTGTTCGTACACCCGGATTGTGTGAAAAGTTTCAGTCACGCTTTCTCGGACCTTACGTTGTTAGTGAACGAACATCTCCTGTCAATTACCTTGTCACTCCCCTCGAGGGTTCCTTAGACCGTTGTAACCGTGCGTTCGGAATAGTTCACGTTTCACGCCTTAAACCCTTTGTTCGCCGTACCTTTCCCGTCTAAGTCTCGGCCGGGCCAGCCGCTCAAGTGCGCGAGGAAAGTAAGTGTGAGCATCATTACTCGTTCCATCTTTTCATCTGTACATACTCATCATCACCACTCCAGTTTTAGGTTGTGGGGCAGATACTCGAGACAATAAAGAAGAGTCTTGAGGGTACTGGACGCCATCTTACAATATATATACACATATATATATATATATATAAATATATATATATATATATATATATATATATATATATATATATCTATATATATATATATATATATATATATATATATATATATATATATATATTCATATAGAAATTGGCTTGAGCGGACAAACGTGCGAAAACAATTATTACTCCTACGTTTCGGCCGGGGTCCGGCCTTCATCAAGAATACATTGCAAATGTCAACGTGCTGCTTATATACATTGGAGGCCCCCAACACGTGTCTATTTAATATCAAATGTCACATATATGACAGTGGCACACAAATCAACATGCGAAACAGCACGATGTGATAATGACAAGACTATATCACGAAATGATAATATACGGTGAAGTCTGCGCAGCAAAAAAGGGCGTTTTTTACAATCACGGAGAGGATCAACATAACAAGGGTGATTATGTACTGCAAATGCATTTAACAATATTGCGTTAAAACAACTTGATGAACTAACTAGAAATATAGGTAATTAACCAGTAACAATGCGCTAAAAGAATTAACAAAAAACAGGTGTAAAGCAACGAGAACAGCAATATAAAGAAAACATAGGTGAATTATGTGGCGTTGGTGATTTGAAAAAAAAAAAGAAAAAAACTTAGGCAAAAGTGAGATACATGGCATTCATGAGAATGAAATATAACAGAATTCTATATAACAGGCTGAAAAACTGATGAAAGCGACAGACATGTGATAGGGAATTTAGCCTTGTCCGTGACATAGTGATCCCGTTGCTGAACGTGCGCCCAAGAACGTGAGCATTTATGCGCTTTCGTTAATGCCGAATGACAGTGCTTTAAATTTGTAGATGAGAAATGATTCGCGTGCTTCCCGTTCGTGGTGAGATTTAAAACCAGATTCTAATATGGTTGCTGTTAGGTTATCGAGTGAATGTCCTGTCGCATTCAGGTGCTTAGATATGGGTAGGTTAGGAAAAGTTGTGACATGCGCCTTGTGGTTATTAAACGGCAGTCTGAATGGTGTCGCTGTCTGGCCTAAGTACTGAAGCTTACAGACTGAGCACTCAAGTAAGTACACACAGTTACTTGTATCGCAATCGTAAGCACCATTAATTTTCATTGTGAAATTTGACGCCGAACTGTGGGCTGAAATAGAGGTGGTCATGTGTACGCAAACCTTGCAACGTGGTTTGCCACAAGGGTGGCAACATGAATAGGCAGGATGAGTTAGTACAGATGAAGTCAGCGTAATGTGCAAATTTCTCGACCAACGATAGGCTACACGTGGCGATTCCGAAAATATGTTTTTGAGACGGTCGCTCTGCATAAGAATGTTGTGGTACCTTCGTAGGATGTGATTAACGTTTGGTGCTGATGCGGAATGCGTTAATATGAGGTTTGTAGGTGGTCGCTGTTGAGCAGGCTTGTTGGAGTGGAGGAGCACGCTCCTGTCCACTCCATTAGCACGTTTAATGGCATCGTCAATTATCTGAGGCGGGTACTGTTGTCTTCTTAGTGCATCACTGAGCTCGTCACAATTATCTCTGAAGTTAGATTGTGCGCAGCACAACCTTTTAAAACGGAGTGCCTGGCTGTACGGTATGCTTGTCTTGTGTCTTACGTGGCTACTTTCAAAATGAAGGTAGCGGTGTCTCTCAGTCGACTTTCTGTAAAGTTTTGTCGTTTATCACCTGATATGCATACCGTGACATCCAGAAAGATTATGTTTGATGCTTGGTAGACGAGCGAGAAGGAGATTGATGGATAAAATTGTTAAAGCTTGCCACAAGAGACAAAAGTTCAGTTTCCCCGGGATGCCATATCAAAAAGATATCGTCAATAAAGCGCCTATAGTATGACGGTTTTAGGGCGCACGTGGCAAGAAACCTGTCCTCCAATGTGCCCATGAATATATTGGCGTAATTCGGTCCTATCTTCGTGCCCATCGAGGTGCCACTCGTCTGTACATAGTGGGTTTGAATAAATTCGAAGTTATTTAGTTGCAGAATTAGTTTTAAAAGGGAGGCTAGAGTTGAGCTGTTAATAGGTTTGTCTAGCGAAGATTCGTCATATGCACGTATTACGGACTGAATGCCGTCGTTATGCGGGATATTCGTGTATAAAGAAGCTACGTCTAGAGTGACCAGTAGCGCTTTGTCGGGCACGTCAAGATCAGCAATGTCACTCAAGAAATGGTTAGTGTTTCGAAGATACGAGGGAAAGGAGGCGGGAATTTCTCTAATAAGAGCGTCAATGTAGCCGGAAAGAGGTTCAGTAACCGTACCAATAGCCGAAACTATTGGACGACCGGGTTTATTTGGTTTGTGCACCTTCGGTAATAAATAAAACCTTCCTGCAACAGGACTAAGCGGTATTAGTGATTCCACCGTCTTTTTACAGATGCACCCTTTTTGTAAAAGTTCCCCAAGGGCCTCGGCAATAATGCGTTTAATGTCCTAAGTTGGGTCGTGACCGAGCTGCCTATAGTATGCAGTGTCGCCTAAATGTCTCAATGCTTCAGTGATATAGTCGGAGGTATTCATTACCACTACTGCACCGCCTTTGTCAGCAGGCTTGATAACAATGTCTGAACGGTTCTGCAATGTCCTAATGGCTTTCCTTTATTTGAGGTGAAGTTGTGTTTGAAAAAATTTTTCTGGTTATATGCTTCAAGAATATCGTGTTGGACAGCTGAAATGTACATATCAAGGCACTTGTCACGTTGTACCGGTGGTGTCCAATTTTTACTGGATGACACTCTGTTCGATGAGGATCGTTCATGAAAAAATTCACTTAGTCTCATGTTCCGCGCGAAGTCGTCAAGGTCCTTTACGAGCTGAAATTTATTGTACCTGCCAGTTGCCGGACAGAAGTTGAGATCACGAGAAAGAAGAGACATTTCAGGGTTTGTAAGTTTGATGTTCGAAATATTGATAATGTTAGTAAACTGGTTTTCATTATCAATAGCCTGACCGGATATATTTGAAGCGCCGGTGGACGGGAGTGCTGGTAGCGGTGAAGGTAGAACGTTATCGCGAACCATCTTTTCAGATTTCCTTGCTTGGATTTCTAATCGCTTCCTTTGTTCGTAATCTTGAAGCAAAATACGTTCGTCGGAACTAATTGATTGGGCGCTCCGTAGTTGTCGTTCTCGGTAGCTTAAGTTCTTTGCCAATGAGCTGTAGTGTTTGATTACACTGCGGGTAAGGTCCAAAGACGCTTTCCTCAGCATGTCATTCCAACGTTCTAAATTATGGCTAGACATTTCCGATGTAGCTGGTTTGAAGGAAAACTGAAGGCCTTTTGGTACTTTTTGTGAAGCTACGTATGACGACCATGCAAACTTATGCATTTCACATCGCACACGTTTTTCAACAACTTTTCTAATCTTTAGGAAATTACTAGAGTGTGCAGTTACACTGGTGGGGGCATTTGCGAGTCAATCACGAGAAGTAGTGACAGTTGTAGAGCGATTAGCACTTCTCAAAGAATATGGATGGGAACATGAAGAATCAATTTCAGACCTTTTAGTTGCGTTGCGGGGGTGCCTTCACCGTATATTATCGTTTCGTGATATAGTCTTGTCATTATCACATCGTGCTGTTTCGCATGTTGATTTGTGTGCCACTGTCATATATGTGACATTTGATATTAAATACACACGTGTTGGGGGCCCCCAATGTATATAAGCAGCACGTTGACGTTTGCAATGTATTCCCTGACGAAGGCCGGACCCCGGCCGAAACGTAGGAGTAATAAAAGTTTTTGCACGTTTGTCCGCTCAAGCCAGTTTCTATTCATCACTGGATTCACAGAAGACACTCGCTTGATATATATATATATATATATATATATATATATATATAAGGGAAAGAAGTGTATACCTAAGGGCTCGTTTTTCCGTGTTTTAACACAATATTAATGAGATATAACAGACAGTAATGCCAAGGAATGTACAAGGGAAGTTATTAAAACCAATGGAATGTAAATAAGAAGAAAGAAAAGTGGATGAAAAAATTACCAACTGTGAGCAGGAATCGAACCTACGACCTTCGAATTACGCGTTCGATGCTCTAACCACTGAGCTATCACAGCGGCCCTCCCTCCATCCACTTTTTTGGGTTTATCTGTGAATTTAGAAGTAGGAGTTGACTGTCACTCCTACTTCTAAATTCACAGATAAACCCAAAAAAGTGGATGGAGGGAGGGCCGCTGTGATAGCTCAGTGGTTAGAGCACAACTCCTACTTCTAAATTCACAGATAAACCCAAAAAAGTGGATGGAGGGAGGGCCGCTGTGATAGCTCAGTGGTTAGAGCATCGAACGCGTAATTCGAAGGTCGTAGGTTCGATTCCTGCTCACAGTTGGTAATTTTTTCATCCACTTTTCTTTCTTCTTATTTAGATTCCATTGGTTTTAATAACTTCCCTTGTACATTCCTTGGCATTACTGTCTGTTATACCTCATATATTTATATATATATATATATATTTATTTATTTATTTATTTATTTATTTATTGATACGGGGCTTTCGTTGAAGTGGGTGTAGAAGAAAAAGAAGTGAATGTGTTCTGGGCCAGGCCTGACTGCTGCAACCATCTATCATCCCGCCTCTACAATGAACATCTCTCACCCGTAACATAATTGGTGGAGAGTGCTGGGTAACGCCTTGGAGCATTGGACAAGTACTGCAGAAGACACACCCCTAGAGCTTCGCCAATGCCGCAGACTGGCAGGACTTCCGCCGCTACCAGTCATCATGAATCCTGACGGCGAAATCCAACCAGCTGCGCCTAACACCTATGGACACCATTACAGGGAACCGCGCCCGTTCTCTGGGAAACCTGGAGAGGACGTCGATGAATGGCTCAAGCACTATTGGCGGGTGAGTCTGTATAACCACTGGGACACTACCGGCCAGCGCAACTAGGTACCACTTCTTCTTGAGGGAACCACGATATGGTACGAGAATCATGAGGAGAATTTGACTACGTGGGTGAATTTTGTGGACAAAATCAAGAAGTGTTCTGGAGAACCGACCACGATAAAGAAGCGTGCTGAGCAGACCCTGAGCCAACGTGCTCAAGTCCCTGGGGAGACATGTATGATGTATATTGAAGAAGTTCTCAAGCTTTGCAAGAGTGTAGACCCACTAATAACTGATGAGGATAAGGTCGGGCATCCCCTTAAGGGCATAGCGAAGGATATCTATCACTATCTTATAGAAAAGGATGACTTGCAGTCGGCCAATGACATCATCCGACATTGACGAACATTTGAGGCTTTTAAAGCTCGGCGCATTTCGGCAAAGTTTGGTAGACTGCTCAACGTCACAATGGTCGCAAGCATCGACGTAGTCCCTCCATCCAGCGATCTGGCGTCAACAATACGAGAAATAGTGCACGAAGAATTTGATCGGCGGGACGCTGCTGCGCCGTCGATGGCACATGGCCACAGTTCTTATACGCCATGCGGCCCCTAGCCTGCGTCTATCAATGCTGCGGGCTTCGTCAACTTAAGGACGCCGGTACAGCTGCGTCGTCGTGCCTATCTGATCCGCGAAACGACTCCTTGCAAAGGTCACCCCCCGATAGGGCAGGGTGGCAAGATTATCCCGCTGACCATCTTCAGCAGCGAGTGGGGCGCGAAGCACCTGTGTGTTTTTACTGCGGCGTTCGTAGATATATAGCCCGCTTCTGCTCAGTGCGGCATCGGCCACCTCTGCCGCAGTACCAACGACCCCCGGCATCCTCACAGCGCGTAAGTACTCGGAGAGACTATTGCTGGCCGCCCAATGGCTACAACCGAAACGACTTCACACAGGCCTTCCGCAGCAATTCGCTGGCTTTTGTGCGGAATGTGACGCCACCAGCCTCCTCCCACGAGCATCGGTCACTATCACCAAGTCGTCGACGTCTCACTTCTCCTCTTCCGCCGAGAAACTAGACGCCGCGGCCGATGGAGGCGAGGTCGCCGCACATTTTTCACTGCGTACAGATATGCCTCTGCCAGTTTCTATGCTATGGAATAGGGTCAGTGTTTTTATAGATGGTGTCCCCATGTCCGCCTTAGTCGACACAGGAGCAACTGTTTCTGTCATGAGCAGCAATTTCAAGACTCGTCTTGGCAAGAAAGTGGTGTTCTCTTGGGGAAGCCAGACAACATTTCGTGAAGTGAGTGGAGAACCGTTGCGCCCTGTGGGAGTTTGTACTGTAACTGTTAGTTTCGGCGCTAAATTGCTTAAGGCAGATTTTGCAGTTCTTAATTCTACCCAGCACCTCCACCACTTATGAGGAAGAGCTTTATTCGAGGCAAGCTCCAGCTGGCACACACACTGATGATGATATCTACAGATGAGGAAATTATGCAAATGATGATGACACGTCCAATTGATAAAAAAGAGTCGGTGACTGCGCTCACACTACTCATGACGTTATCCTGGGAATAGACTTTCTGAAAGAATGTGGAGCCACTGTGGATCGCGCAGCTGGCGAAGTTTTACTGTCTGGTTTTTGTGAAGAGCCCTTGCGATGCCAACAGGCTATCGCAGTCGTTGATGACATAGTTTTACCGACCCAATCAATAGTTCAAGTGCCTGTGGATGTTTGTGGTATCACAGCAGGTAATGTTGACGTTATAGTTCACCCAATCCAGCTTAACTGTGCGAAGAAAGATGTGGTTGTGCCGCACTGGGTGATTTCTGCAAGTAGTGGCAAAGCCTTGGTATGGGTGGTCAACTCCTCTTTCGAGCTAATTGTACTTCCTGGTGGAATGAGGCTGGCTGTGTTTGAGTTCGACGTCAGGAGCAACGTTAACATTGCAGTCATTAGCAACGACAAGAAAATGGAAAATGCGTCTGATGTGGCTTGTCCTAGTGATGACATACTAATGGATATAGTGAAGAAGTCGCTATCGCTAGAGAAGAGACAAGCGTTAGTTCGGATCCTCTCCAACCATGCATCCATTTTTGATTTCGCACTCAATAGCCGTAAAATTTCTGCACTACCTTTACGCACTCGTCATGCGATTGATACTGGTTCCACCCATCCCATTCATCAAAGACTATACAGAGTATCTCCATCAGAGCGTAAAGTTATTGCTGAGCAGGTGGAAGAAATGCTGTCTAAGAAAGTTATACAAGAGTCGTCTAGCCCCTGGGCAGCTCCAGTTATACTTGTAAAAAAGAAGGATGGGTCTTGAAGATTCTGTGTAGATTACCGGCGGCTCAACTCAGTTACAAAAAAAGACGTATATCCGCTGCCCCGCATCGACGACGTTATCGATTGTTTGCACTCTGCTTCGTACTTTTCTTTCGTAGACTTAAGATCGGAATATTGGGAAATTCTAATGCACTCTGCCGATAAAGAAAAAAACGGCTTGTATAACTCCAGATGGTTCATTGGAATTTAACGTCATGCCATTCGGTCAATGTAACGCTCCAGCCAAGTTTGAGCCCTTATGGACATTCTCCGTAACTTCAATTGGGAAGTATGTCTTTGCTATCTTGATGACGTTGTAATCATTGGCCACACGTTTGGAGAACATAATCGTCAACTTGATGTCGTTTTCACGTGCCTTGAGAAAGCAGCACTTACAATTCCAAAAAGTGCCATTTTGGTGATCGTGAAACTCTAGTTTTTGGCCATCTCTTACACAAACACGGCGTTCGGCCTGATCCGCACAAAATCACTGTGGTCAGCCCTTTCCCTCAACCACGCTCACTACGAGAACTCCGAAGCTTCTTGGGCCTGTGTTCGTATTTCCGGCGCTTTGTTCCTAGCTTCGCCGATGTTGCTGAGCCTCTTACTCCTCTGCTCAACAATTACGTACCCTTCAAGTGAACAAAAGAGTGCGAGTCATCATTTTCGCAGCTGAAGCTTCATCTGACTTCTGGGCCCGTTTTTCATCATTTTGACGCATCAGCCTTAACTGAGGTTCACAGTGACGCAAGCGCAATCGGTATCTGCGCAGTATTAGTTCCGCATCACGGCGGCGCCGAACTTGTCATTTGAGTAAAGCTGAGCGCAATTACGCTGTTACAGAGCAAGAATGTCTGGCAGCTGTCTTCGCGGTGCACAAGTTTCGACCGTACATCTATGGCCGCCGATTCTCTATCGTCACAGACCACCACTCACTTCGTTGGCTCACTGGTCTACAAGATGACACCGGTCGTCTTGCACGATGGACACTCCGTTTGCGAGAATATGACTTTGATGTTTTCTTCAAGAGTGGCCGCCGTCACGCGGACGCTGACTGCTTATCGCGACTCCCTCTTCCCATGACTGAATGCGACGCCGACAATTTAGATGATTGTCTGGCTGCTCTTAATTCAGATTTGGAAGCGTTCCATGCAAAACAACGTCAAGACCGTAGTCTGGCTCCTTTCTTTCTCATCTGCCGTCGATAAGCCGCAGCAGAGCCCATTCGTCATACAGGATGGCATTCTTTACAAGCGAAATTTCGCTGCAAAGGGGGCACGCCTACTTTTGGTTGACACCAAATTATTGCGACCCAACTTGCTGCATGCTATGCACGACAATGCAACATCTAGGCATATGGGGTTCGCCAAGGCCTATCACCGCTCACTGAAACATTTCTACTTGCCCCACATGCGTCAGGCTACAGCTAAATATGTGACCAGCTATGAGCATTGTCAACGGTACAAGAGTCCAACAAGTGGGCCGCCAGGATTTCTCCATCCCATACCGCCTCCATGTTTTCCCTTTGAGGTGTGGCAGCTTGGGCTAGTTGGTATGGCATGACGATAGTTATTGCGCGAGAACAAAACGACGACACAGAGACAAGAAGGACACGAAAGACACGAGCGCTCGTGTCTTTCGTGTCCTTCTTGTCTCTGTGTCGTCGTTTTGTTCTCGCGCAATAACTATCGTCATATCGTTTCCCTTTGAGGTTGTCGGTATTGACTTGTTGGGCCCTTTTCCACGATCCATCACTAGGAACCGCTGGATTATAGTCTGTGTAGACCACCTCACTCGGTATGGTGAAACCGCAGCGATCTCTGCCGCAACAGCCGATCACGTTCATGACTTCCTGCTACCCTACATCATCCTCCGGCATGGGTCCCCTCATGCTATCATCAGCGACCGTGGCCGGCAGTTTGTAGCCGACGTCGTGGAAGAGTTGATTCGCCAGTCTGCTTCCCAGTTTCGTCACATCACTTCATACAATCCACAGACCAACTGTTTGACTGAGCATGTCAACAGGACCCTCATCAACATGCTCGCTATGTACGTTGATTCCAAGCATGAAAACTGGGACGAAGTTTTACGCTTTATGACCTATGCCTACAACACTGCGCTACAAGAGACCACCGGCTTTAGCCCGTTTTACCTTTTCTACATTCGTTCTTCTCTACAACCGCGGTCACCTTCTCTACAACCGCGGCTGGTACGGAAACTGTCCAACAAAGGCCGAGAGCAGAGTACTCGAAGCTTCGGAAGTATGCGTGCGACCGGTGCACGCACTATCTTCTACAGTGTGTGTGATTGTCGTTGCCACAACCGCTGTGGACGAAACTGCAATCGCTTTTGCCAGATCATGTATGGCGACGACGTAACTTACAGAACCCCGAAAGTGTGTGCTCAACCAGTCAAAGCAACGCTGCTTTCCGCAAACTCTGCTGACAAAACTGTGGCAGATGCTATCGTAGATGGCATAAAATGACTTAGTTTTGAAGGCGCGTGCGCAGTCAAGCGCATGGGGACTGTAAAATGAACTACCGTTTGCTGCAACCACTGCACACTAAACCGCGGTTGCGGGGATCGATGAGCTCCGAGGGCACGCAGCGGTAGGTTAAAGGCAGCAAATACGTAAAAAATAAAGAAAGTTACAGTTTCGCTGCAAGGACAGAATAGGTGCAACAGCAACAACTTGGAGTGTAATGCTGAAAACGGCAAGCAGATCAAAACGTGCAGCGCGCTGCTCACACATGAATGATGCACGAAAACGATACTCGCAGGACGAGAGCAAACTAACAATGTTTACTTCTTGACACATAATGCGCTGTTTAAACAAAAAGGATACATGATACGTAATCCCAGGTACAGATGAGTACAAACTAACAAGTGTCCCAGTTGTTATACCTTGCTGTGTATGAAAAGCGCGCTGTTTTCGCAAAAGGGGCCTATGCAGAGACCTAAGTGACCTTTGTGGGCCCGGCAACTAACGCTTTTGTTTCACTGAAAGCCGAAGGCACACGATTCTCCCACCAAAGGATAAGCGCCCGCACACAGTCATCCATCCATGGGGCAAAGTACTTGTGAGAGGTGAGCACGCATCGGTACATCGCGACGAGTTCGGCGTCCAGCGCGGGCGGCTTTTTTTCTTTAAGTGTTCGTATATATAGATATGTATACATATATGGTGAAGGACGGGGACATTGGTGATGGGGAAAAAAAAACAGCCTGGACTGTTGATATACACAATAAAAATGGGCCAGACGCGTTTTGGTGTTTCTGTCAAAATAATCTAGTTGTGAGCAAAGCTTTGACCCGTGCTTTTGCGGCAGCCAGCTGCGCTGTCCCGTTCGTTCACGTGTGTCCGGGGAAGACACACGCGCGGTGTTTTGACTGAAATAGATTCTGGTAGTTGTGTTGATTTTTTGAGACTCGCACCTTAGTGAAAAACTATACTCATGTGTTCGGCCACTCCTAGCCACTATAATCGCAAGTGCCAACATCAGCATTGCATAAGAGCAATGCTGATGTTGGCACTTGCGATTGAGACCCCCCCTCCCCCCCCCCCCTTTGTTTTGCACGATGTTTTTTGTTTGACCTTGTTTTTTTTTTGTGCCGAGCACTTCCCCCCCCCCCCCACCTTATTGCAGAAATCTCCCTGGTTCAGAATTCTTGAACTTGGGAGGTACGTACATCTTTTTTTTTTTTTTTTGGTAATCTACTCGATTCTTGGCCGATCCCCCAGGGTGGGTGTGAGCCACGAGTTTAGGATCTACATCTGCCAGTGAGAAGAGCTGAATACGTTTTCATTAGTGATCCACATTTGTTCTTTCTCGCTCATTGGCCTTGTTTTCATATACCGCAGATAATCTATGTACAGAAGAAACTGACAAGTATAAATGTCAACATAAGTGAGGCAATAGCATTTGATATCTCAAACCATATTCCTAATATTGAATATCATGACATCAACATGATAAAAACATCAACATTAACATCAACATGATAAAAAAGTATGAAGAGAGACTAGAGGACAAAAAGCGAAAAGAGAAAGAACTAGCTACTGCACGTATGGTGATTGTAGAAAAAAACTGGGAAGAGGTGCCTACATGTAATACAAAGAAGACTTTGGGGGTAGAGAAAGTGACAATGAATCTTTTGCTGTAAGGTTCATAGGCCAAATAGTTAAGGGATGTAGTCAGTAAACTTGGGGAGATCTTTTCAGATTTAACTGGACGTACAAAGATGGTGAAGTGTGAGCTCCAATGCTCCACAGAAGAACCGGTATATGTCAAGCAGTACTCCTCCAAGAGAAAGAGGGAAGTCTTCACCCTGTGTTCTTTGCAAGTAAGAGGCTGAATAGCACAGTGCAGAATTACTCCACTATTGAAAGAGAGTGTTTGGCTTTGGTATGGGCAGTAAAAAAATTTCACATATTCATGTGGAAAGCCTTTCAGAGTACAGATCATCAACCGTTAAAATTTTTTAGCAGGGCAAGACTATCGAACGAAAGGGTGATGAGGTGGAGCCTGATATAGCAGGAATATTGTTTCCACGTGAAGTATATCAAGGATCGACAAAACATGGCAGCAGATTTTATGAGCAAAGCCATGTGAATTATGTGACAGTGTGTCGGGAAGTACGTAGTATGTGGACATTGGGTACATGAACATTAGGTGCGGCCATGTGCGAACAATGTGTGAACGATAGCAGTGATGCTGCATGAACAAAAAAGTGCAGTGATTAGTGAATAAGTACATGATGAAGTCAGCGGAATGTGGTAAGAAACCAAGAAGAACAAGGTGCAGCCTTGCATACATCTTATGGAGAATGGGAATGAGCAGTTTTCTGAGAAAAAAAACTATTTAAAGGGGGGCCCAATGTCATGAGTAAAGGAGAGGCACGAGGCACGTGCCGAACGTGGAAGCGCTGCGACGGTCTGGAAGAAGAAAAAGAGTCACCCGAGAGCATGCATACTGGACGTGTAGATGCAAGAGATTGGTCGCAGAAACGCTCGTGACATGCGACACAGGTCGGGAGAAAAAATCCCAGAGGATGAGCCGACACTGTGCGTTGGCATGCCAAGCTGCGAGGACGTAGGGAATGAGCGTCGCTATCGTGACTAGAGCAGCATGATTGTCCGGTTCTGAGGATGTCAATGTGAGAGCCGGGGAATGGCCGTCGACGTCGGAAGTTCCAAGTTAGGCTGCCCGGGCTCGCCGCACCCTTGCTCGCACCCTCGCCGCACCACCAGTTCCTGGTCGACTTGCAGCTCTCCCACTTCACGACAGGACGACAGCAGCCCACAACAATCAGCAGAGTGGACTTGTTATCATGGGATGACGAGGCTAAGCCTAGCCTAGCGAGGCCGAAGAAGAGGATAGAGTCCAAGCCACCAGCGACGATGGCGAGCGATTCGTTCGGCGAGACCAACCGACAGCGACAGTAGGAGCTTGAGGAGAAAGTCAACGACATACGTTGCAAACCTCGGCATGGCATTGGAGAAAAGCAGACATGAGTTGTAAGATTCTTCAATTTTGGAAACACTATATTGGATTAGGAGCAGTGGCTAGGGCTGAAAACCAATTTAGACTGGTTTGCAGATTATTTTGCTTGTACTGTTATTGGGGTAATTTTGTGTCTGCGAGTGTTAGTTTCGTTTTTGTTTTCGATTTTGTGCCTTTTATCTTTTTGGTTATAAAGTGTGTTTGTTGTGTATGCCGTGCCCGTCTTTCGACTCTCTCAATTCCATCCAATGTAAGTGCTCCCGAGATAAGGACGTGACAAAAATTGTTGTGCAAGCATCACATTCATAAATATAGGAAAATTTGCAGCAAGGGATTCGAATTCATGACCATTCGGTCAGCATGTGCGTACACTAACCACTACACCATACTTCGCTACGGCACTGTCTGAAAAGAAACAGGTTTGTGTAGGCACCGATGAGCCGTTTGCACACGGCACAAATATTCCTGCAGTTACTCCAAAAAAGGGAGCTTTACTCCCCAAGGAGAAAAGTGCCCCTCTGCTGTGCCATGGGCAATCTTTTGCATACATTTTGTCTTTTGAAAGAGCAAAGAGCCCTTTTCGGATTATTGCACAGTTCCTTCAGAAAACTTTTTAGAGTGCATGACATAACTGTAGAATGAGATACTCAAGCAGGGCCTCGGATGCATGCACATCAAGGTTGAAGTGGCCGACTAGTGCTGCTGTTGTGACTGTGCAGGACTGGGACTTTCCGCACTTTGTGTGCGACTTGAACATCAAACTGCCTGGTTTGCACGCTGCCTCCTTCAAGTACCACATGTTCCAGAAGTATGTCCACTTGCCTGAAATTGTCTTCCACATTAGCGGTAAGTGTATTGCTTGTCAACCAACTCTCAGGCCATAATTTTTAATTTTAATGTTGCATCTAATGTCTACCATGTGTCCTGCTCTAAAATAAGGAGTGTGCAGCACAAAATAGTCACAATTGGTAATGATTAATTAAGCCTGCAGTTTCCTGTTGTACTGACAGCTTGTAAACGGGATATGTCGAACCTAAAAAAATACGAGTTTGGCACACATGTAACATCCTTTGTATCACTTCCTTTCTGTTCTGATGATAAAAATAAGAATTTATAGTGGTTTCCTAACTCTTTAAGTGTGATAAGAAGGATCTCTATCATATTGAATGGCCCCTCACCAGGTTTGACAATTTTCAAATGACGAGCACAATGCATACAGTGGGCGTTCACGTCTGCCTAAACTTGCAATGCTACGCGCTGCGGAAATGGGGCAAAAAATCTAACTTAACGCTACTTGTCCTTCTTGTGGGCCTGTGCCCAGAGAATGAGGGGATGACATACGCGATGGAATAGCCCTACGTAGAGGGTAGTGCTGTGATGTCGCTCCTCTTCGTAAGCAACTGTGCTCTGATGGCGCTAACAGTAGCACATGAGTGAGGGAGTGAGTGAAATAACTTTTATTTGGTCTAGAGAGAGAGAAAGAAAACTTTATTAAAAAGTCAGTCAATTGTTCAGGCATGGCCTGTCGACCGGAATCCCTTGGGACGCGGCAGCAGCAAGGGCTTGACTAAAGATGTGACAAAACGCACAGCCAGCTAATTCCACGATGGCTGGGACCAACAGGTCTAACCTGCGAGCCTGGTTATGGTCACCCTGGACGACCAGCATTTGATTTTTGAAGATGGGACATCTCAAAAGCGCACCCCACTCTTCTTTATTGAACGTCTGGACCAACGACCCACTCTCCCAGAGCATGTAAGGCAAAGTAGAAACCTCGTCGCCACAAGCGGCGCAAAGATGCTAATAAGAGATGCAGAATTTGGGTAGGAGTTTGTTTGCTAGGGTTGCTAGGGTCTGTATGCCTGCGGCCTGCTTAGCTTGAAATGAGGTTGCGGGAAGACACCTTTGTCCAACTAAAAAAGTTTGTTATCTCATTGTGCATAATGGAGTGTCCCTCTGTCTGGGAGAAAAGTCACCGTATCCGAAGAGAGCACTGTCAGAAAGGCCACGTGCAGCCCATGGGCAGACTCGTAAAGATTCAGAAGAACCCACTCAATAGCCTCGACTTGGATTGTGTGGAGCTTTGTTTTAAGGGGGGACATGGGTCTTGAAACAATTTCGCTTACTTTTTAAGCAAACTTAACGAAACTTGCCAGTCTTGTTGCTTTTTTTCTGCTGATTTGAAATATGCAATTATTTTTTCCATCAGCCAATTAGTTCTCAAGATAATTAGAGGTAATCCGCCATGTTTTTCCTTAACAATAGAAAAAAAAGTATTCAACAAAAAACTATAATCTGCATATGTCAGATACTAGAAACACTGGTGATTGCAACATAGCAAGCAGTTTTTTGATTAATTGCTTGTAAGAGATTTTACAGCTATCTGAACTTGAGCACTTGAAATAGTGCCACCAGTCACCCAGAAATAAAGCAAATTTAAAATTTGCTCGAAAGAAATTTCAAAAATCTGTTTGCTACATTTCAAACACCACCCCATTGGCTTTGTCCTAAAAAAAGAATTATAGCTCTATCTACCCGCAGTGCTGAGATATTGCTTCGGCAAGCTTGCAAGAAGTCAGAAATTCAGCTTTTGAGAAAATGAGCAAAAACACAAAACGTCAAATTTAATGAGAAACACCAGGAAATATTTACATGCTTACACTAGCAAGTGCCTAGTATCCACCAGGAACATAGTCCTTTTGACCTTTGTCAACTCTGTGGCGCTTTCCCAGGGCCTGCTTCACATTTTCAGCCGACACATGCTTTCGAGCAGATGCGGTCATCCTCCGCTTGTCCTTCTCTGCCAGGCGTTTCGAGTTTTGCCGGCCAGGGGTCAGGCTGAGCTTTTTGAGGATGCCTGTTGCAGCTCTTGTATAGCCAGCATTGAACTTCATGACGGCCTCACCGACAGCAGCCTCAACAGTAAACAGTGAAGCGTGCCGCTCCTTTGGTGCAAGCGTCCAGATCATGGCGTGCAAGCTTTCATTGTTATTCTGCGTCTTGCCACGCTGGCACCGCTCCAGCAGCTTCCTATCCGATAAGCGCTCGTAGACAGGCAGCAACGCTTCACACACATGGGCGGGCAAGCTGTAGCGGTGCTTTGGCGGCGGCTGTCCTTTGGCCTCGGCTGCATTTTGCCGGCACCACGAGTCAGGGCCTGTTGGACAAAGGCTGTGGTTGGGTGCATCATCACGTGAAGTGACATGTAAGTAGGTTGCCATAACAGCCCTGTGCGTTGCATCTACATCCCCCTAGTGGGACTTCAAGGCCCACCCATAATATGATGTCAACTTGTTGACCAAATCTCCAGTGAGTCTGCCCTTGCCCCCAAGGCCATGCCCCTTGTGCTGGGAAAGCAGCTTTCGCAGGTTTGTCCCCATGCGCTTCTGGACGTGGTTGACGCAGTCCTTCAGGATGTCCATGTAGCCGTACACCTTTTCTTCCTGCAAAGCGAGGTAGGCCCGACTGTCTCCGTCTGACAACACGGTTGTGTAGCGGAGGTTGTGTTTGGAGAGAGACCTTCGGAAAAGGATAAGTGCGGCCTCAACTTCCATTTCACCAGCTTTCTTGCTGGTGTTTTTTTGACATTGGTGGTTTTCCACCCACGTTTGGTACGAAGGGTCGTTCTCCTTAGGCTTCTGCTCACAGGCTGCACAGAAATTGCTCAAGACAACATAGTCCAATACAAACCCTGTAAAAAGCTCAATCACCGTTCCGACGCCGATGTGGGAAGAATGTCCGCGAGTCATCCAAGACCCATCGTAGGAAACGGCGATGTTGCCAGGTATGTTTGTACCGAGCTCGCGATAGAGCTCTCGAACAAAACTCGCGCACTCGGTCATCAACTCCTCGGAAGCAGAGGCCACTGCAGGCGTCAGTTTTTTTTTCGCATAGTTTTGCCACGTCTTCGTGTGCAGACCCCAGTGCGATATATTCATGGCAGAACAAATGTCGTTGAGCGCCGTTTGACGATTGCCGGTGCTTTGCATTGCACGCGCTGCGAGGATGTTGACGCTGAATGAGTTTATGTTTTGGTCCCCGGCCACACGCGGCGAACTCCACGCTGACGAAATGTCACCACAGTTGACGCACGTAATCAAAAGCTTCACAGCCAGACCGTACTCCCGATCGCATTTGCTGATATTCACATCACCGCCGCAAGTTTTACACTTCACGCACCTCAACAAGTCATTCACACAGTCTAAGCTGATGACGACGAAGCTCACGTTGTCAGCCGAGTCGGCCGCGGCACCGTCACCGGCAGCAGCCAGGCGATCTTGTTTTCGCATCGTTGCTGAAATTTACGCCAGCTCTTGTAGCTTGGCTTTGGCATTTCTCGCATTTTCGTGCAACTCTGCTGGCTGCAGGATTTTTGTATCAATGCGAACGCGGCCACTTCCACTCGCACTTTCACACGCTGGTGGAGCCGTTAGGCCTACACCAGCCAGCTCGGCGGCGGCGATGCTTGGCGCTGATGACCGGCCGTCCTCGACGCTCGCTGCTGGTGCTGCCCGACGCTTCGTGGTGTTAGCGATGAGGCTTTTTTTTCTTTTCTTTCCGAATCTGTGCACTGAGTGGAACTTTCCCGCTCGAGACGTTGACGCACACCGCTCCATCGTCGATCACAGAATTCAGGAATGGCACCGACGGGGGCCAGCAAAGCGCGCACAACGCAGCCAGAGCAGACGCCACAAGCCGACTTCAGCCAATCATGCTCTGAGAAACGGTCACGTGCACTAAACAACTAATCGTAGCATGCGTTTTTACTCTTTTTTGATGGTTGTTTTCTCCGCAACCAATGAACGCACAGAAGCCACAGTGGCGGGAATTTGAAGGCGAAAAACTGCTCTTTCAAACGATACCAAAATGGCCACGAGTGCAGCTGTGGACATGGAGTTACGAATTTATAAATAAATAGTTTTTGGTGTCCGAAGCTGCACGAATTCCGCACGCGCACGGGCTAGGAATTTATTATTACAGCTAAAATATTGATCGGAGAGATATGAAAGTCAGTACACCTGTAAAAAAATACCTGTAGTTTCTGAAAATGCTCTTTACAAAAAATTGCTTTTTTGGCGATTTTTCGGCTCCAAAGACCCGTGTCCCCCCTTAAGCGCCTCTCAAAATTCGAACTACCTGCTGGACTATGCGCCTCTCTGGAATGCTGTGACGGCTGCTTTTGAGTCTCTATACACCCTGTACATCTCTCCGACAGTCTTGCGTGGTGAGTGCTTGGCCACTTCAGAATCTGTCGTCCAAATGAAGGCACAGTTGATTTACCTTGCCCCTCCCTGTTCATGACGGAAACTGCAAAAGCCCTGCCGTTTTCAGTACGTACATGCCTGCTTCGTACATCCATGAAGCTTGCTTCTACCTTGTTCTAGAAGATTTACTTTAGTGTCATCGACGCTCTTGTTTTACGTACGTGCATTGTGCACTAGGTGGACGTGGTGCAGCGGAGGGATGACAAGCTTCTCCCTTATTCATCTGCAGATTTTGGGTGTTGCGAGTCTAATTCTTGGTTGGGACGAGTCTGACCTCCTTTAGAATCAGCCAACCTGCCAGTGTGGTGGAGAGGCAAGCTAGCTTGGCTCGTTTCTGAGCAAAATAGATTAGCACGAAAGACACAGAACCTGAAGACGAGTGCTAAAGCACACGTCTTGTGGTTTTCTGCTTGTATATTATGTCCCGTCTTTCGTGTTGATTTATTTCGCATTTGTCGCACCAAATTCCTCAGACAAAAGCCCTGCCCGTTTCTGAGCCTCGGCAATCTCCCCTATGGTGTTGTGTAGGCCGAGCCAAAGGAGGTCCTCGGTGCGTGTTATAACGAGTAGCTTGAGGTCTGTCTTTACGATTTTTCTAATGAAGACATTGAGTTTGTCCCACTCTGTTCCGAGCCATTTGTGCATGGCCACCGTGTAGATGAAGTGACACAGCACAAAGGTGTTGATGAGCCAAAGAAGCAGATTAACCTTCTTGAGGCCTCGGCATCTGTTCGCGATTCTTTGCACGTGCTGAAAAGCATTGTCGGTCATTGCAATGACCTTGCGCCACGCAGTGCTGTTGCTACCGCGCGATTAGGTGAACATACTCACGACTGATGGTGTATACCTTGGGTCGACACCATCAGAGGTCGTGATGTCGCCGCTTCGCGTGAAAAGGTGAATGTCACTCTCCGTGACGGGCTTCTAACTTTTGGGTCTACCCCCTTTTCCTTCTTTGTAAAGCAGGAGTTCAGACTGAGTTGGGGAGCACCTGAGTCTGGTGCGTAGGAGGCATCGTTCCGTGATGTCTACTGCCTCTTGCATGGCGCTTTCTACTTGGTCTTTGCTACCACTGGTGCACCAGATCGTGATGTCATCGGCATCGATGATGTGTTTTGATGCCTTCAACTCTGGTCAGTTTCCTCAAGAGGCCGATTATACAAATGTTGCAAGAGATTAGGTGAAATGACCAAGTCTCGTGCTGCTTCTCGTGGGCCCAGCCGCACCTCATCAGAGAAGTAGTCGCGAAATCGCAGCTTCGCTTTCCTCCCGCTCAAAAACGAACGGACATAGTTATACAGTTTAGGGCAGGTTGCATGAGTCGAAAGCGTTGTCGAACGCGTTCTCAAAGTCGAATCGAAGCAAGGCCCCGGTACTGCCCTTGATTACTTTATCCTTGGTCATCTCCATGGTGTATTGTGTTCACGGGCTGGCTCAGAGGCCAATCGTGTTGATAGTATAGACGTTGTCATCTTCCAGATATCTGGCTAATTGGTTCAGGACGACATGATCGGGCACTTTCCTGGTGCAGGACATGAGAGAGATGGGTTGGAGGTTATCAATATTCGGAGCCTTGCCTGGTTTCGTGATTAAAATGGTCGTGGCAGTCTTCCATTTTTCTGAGACGCTGCTTTTACTTCATGTCTTCTAGATCATCTCAGCGGGGTATTCAATTTAATTCAATTTTTATTTTTACAGATTATACATACTGGATGGTTCCGCTGGGTTAAAAGCTACTTATTAAAAGCTATATAACTAGCTTGACGAGACCCAATGACCAGACTATACTAAATTATACAGGGCAGTAACGACAAGTAGCTCCGTGCATTGGCGAGCAAACCAATAAGTAAAACAATTTAAATAGGAATACCATAATTACCTATACATAGGATTAAGTATAATCCAGTACAACAACTGCACAAGAAAAAAAGTGAAATAAAATAAATACGCACGTATAAAAAGACGAAAAAAGTGGTACAATATACAATGAAATATCATATAGCAATAAGCAATTAATAAAAATGGTAACAATACGTAATAATAACACAGCATTACTATAGCATTACTAGCTTAGAATACAATTTAAACATTGGACAAATAATGCATAACGCCGCAAAAAATTCATTTACCCAAATTTAACTACGTTAAAAAAACATCATTTACACACTGTTCAATTGAGCTGAATGTCACAGTATGTCACATTGCATGCGAACGAAATATAAACACAAGTCTTTTTTATTAAACATGTGAAGTTGTTCATACAGTTAAACCTGCTTATAACAAACTTTCATATATTGAATTCCTCGTTATGAAGAAGTTTTTCTATTCCCTGTCGTCGCTCCACAGAAGCCCATGTAACAAAGCAACAGCGGGAGACAACATTGATATAACTAATTCGCCCCACGGAAAATCTAAGAACTTCGTTCCACATTTTGTCATTTTGGTACGTGCATGCATCTTCCGGCGGCCCCGCCGCCGACCAAGCATGAAGCGGCGGCGAGCAGGTGGGCCTGCCCCCCACGAGCCTGCGTTGCTGCCATTCTCGCCGCCAAGTGGGCCCCCCTCTTCCCTGCTCAAAAAAAAAAAACCTACTTTTGCGCGTTGGCAGTGGCACGCTTTTAGGTAGCTTCTCATATGTGGGGCTGCGCTGCATATGAAGGGTGGTTTATCGAATAGTATTCGCGGGGTCCAAGTCTGTGTTTGTGTCGTTCGCTCGTCGTTTTCGACACCGTGCGCGCGTGCAGTTTCACTTTGCACCCCCGACGACGTTCAGCTTTGCTTTATTTATTTTTTTATATATGGACAGTTGCGGCTGGTTTTTTGCCGCTGCCATCATTTATTGTATCTGTATACATATAGCCATCAGCACCTTTAACGCGAACACTTCGATGTGTGGCCAGCGCTAGCTTGAGTGATCTCAGTCCCAAAGTGCTGGGCGCTTTTGCCGACATAATACCTCGGTAGGCCTGGATAGTATATCAGCGTGCATGGTTAGCATCTTGGCGACATAACCCAAAGGTACGTAATGTCAGCGCCAATCAAACTGCTGCAGGACACGCGGCGGAGCGTTCGTGTTAAAGGTGCTGATGGGTGCATAGATGTATATGATAACTCAAGAAAAAAAAAAGCCACCCACGCTATAAGCGCCCAGCTCGTCATCCCCCACGCGTACTTTGGCCCGCAAAAGGGGGGGTAGATGCGTGTGCGTTATCCTTTGGCGAGGAGAATCGCGCACCTTCGACTTTGACCGGATGGATTGCGTTTAGTTGCCGAGTGCACAAAGATCACTTTGCTCACAGGCATCGTTTACGAAAAGAGTGCGCTTTTTAAACGCAGCGAAGTAATAACTGAGGCACCTGTTAGTTCGCACTCATTACGTTTCGTGCCTCAATTTGTTTAAACAGCACGTTAAGTGTCGAGCAGTAAACCTTGTTAGTTTTCTGTCGTCCCGTGTATGTTGTTTTCGTGCGTCATTTGTGCGTGAGCAGCGAGCTGCACGTTTCGATCTGCTTGCCGTTCTAAGCGTTACATTCCAAGTTGACGTTACTATCACATTCATTGTTTTGCCCTTGTGGCGAAACTGTGACTTTTTTAATTTCGAACAGCCGTGTCCTCACCACCGAGAGGACGCCAGATTAGGCACTGATGGAAAATCTCAGAGACCACGGTGACTATGGATCTTCGGAGGTCGAGTCGTCACGCGCTTCCGTTTTGCGCCACGCCCCGAGTTCGCAGGCTGGTGGCTTTCGCAATTAGCGAATTAGTTCTGGCAACGCGGCGGTGCGTTCAATGCAATGAAATGATTCCGATAGCGAAAAATTGTAATATTACAAAAAGTTAGGCTGGCAGCCAACTCTTTTGGATCCGATATCGCGGAACTCCTAAAAAAAAAAAAACCACTTGTGTGAGCATACGGTCGCTTTAGGTTGAAGTGCTCATTTCACACAGTCCCTTCGTGTTGAGACCGCACTGATACTCGCCGAGATAGCAAGCACGCCAGCGATCGCAACCGCCCTTAATATTCATGTTCATTATTGCTACTGAAGCAATCCCCCCTCCTCGCGTTGTTTCATGCTCGTTCAAGACGGGTGGTTCACTTTCTGTTTAAGCATTGGACAGCAGTTCTAACAACACGTGGGAGACGTTATGCAGTTTTCAGGCGATAGGGACGGGCTGATTCATTTGATCTCAGCAGCGCTCATGCGCTTTTACCTGCCCGTGAAAATTATGATGCGCGGGGGCATATGTATTATCAATTTGGACTTGTTACGGAACATGGAATGTCCATATAATTGGCATCACAATAATAACACAGCTTTTTACTGTAAAATGAGTGTTTTGGGTTAGCTTTGCCTTCAGTCATATTTTTGTTTATTTTGCACGTTTATATTCTAAATTTTTGCACCAAACCTACATATAACGAATTTTTCCAGAAAGTTATCAATTTTGTTATATCCAGGTTTAACTGTACCTATTTAATGCAGATGGCAGAGTATATACCAATGACTGGTGGTTATAATGCTTCCTTAAATATCGAACTGACCATGTTTCAGGGTTCCTAGTGTTCACATTAATTGTACAACGTTTTATGGAGGCCAAATGTTTTATGTAGTGCTTGAGAGGTTCAGAGGCATAACACACAGTATGAAATAAGCGGAAAGTAAATAAAGGTTGTCGATTCTAATATCATTGTATTTAGGAAACGCTTCTCAAGTGCTGCAATTATAGTGTGTGTCGCCAATATAGCAAATAATCTTCCCTAGCATCAGAACTCTACATATGTTAGCTATAGTAGTTGTGCTCCGTACTAAAGTGCAATAATTTAATCGGGCATGAATTAAAGCATTGTAGACATGTAATTTGGCTTTTGTAGGCAGTAAACTACGACATCGTGATAAGACAGCTGTCACAGAGGAGAGCTTTTCAATTAGGTAATCCACTTGTTTGTCCCAAGTGAGCTGGGAAGAAAAGTGCACGCCAAGAGTTTTGTGGCTGTCAACAATTTAAATTTTTGACCTTCAAAAGCAATTGTACTCTTTAACTGAAGAAATTTATCCTTGGAGTGAAAAATAATTACCTTAGTTTGCTGCACATTGATACTGAGTTAATTTAGCTGAGACCATATAGATAACTTCCTTAGCAATTCATTACAATCACTTCAGTTTCATCACTTCAGTTTGATTCACTACAATCACTAAGTTGCGCAAGTCGTTCCCAGGTAATATGACAGTGCTGTCATCAGCGTATATAATAAATTCAGCATTAGTGTAAATATTTACAATGTCATTAATGTAGATTTTAAATAAAAGCAGCCCTAATATGCTTGTTTAAAAGAAAAGACGAAATGTGACCGTTGACAAAAAAAAGCACTGATATCTGTCACTTAATAAGTATGACTTGAACAGTGATACGTAGTTACCATGCACTCCATAGCATTATAGTTTGTCTAATAAAATGTTATGACATAAGCAGTCAAATGTCTTGCTAAAATCTCTAAATAATGCTAGTGAGAATGATTTCTATTCTATGTTCTTTATTATCATTTCTTTGATTGACAGAAGGGCTGTTTCTGTTGACCTTTGTTTCCTAAATCCGTGTTGCACGATAGTGTATAATTTTTTCTAGCCCCCTTAGAAAACACAGGTAACACCGCAATCGGCCGGTAGTTGTTGGGGTCGTTAGGGCTACGGGCTTTCAATATTGCCGACGCTCTAGCATCTTTCATTGCCTGGGCAAATACACCTTATTCAAGTGTTTAATCAAATATGTGAGCAAGCGCAGGTGCAATAGTAGGTATACACTTAATCGGAGCCAGTTGCAGGTTGTTGATGTCTAACGCTTTAGTATTTTTCAAGGATTGACATGTAGCACACACTTCGTATTCATCGGTAGGTTGTAAATAAATGCTATCAGCAATAGGACTGGTGTCTGTTTTTTCTGATGCAGTGCAGCCAGAATATGGTAGGCAGAAGAAATGGCAGCATTAAATGAAATATTGGTTAAAGTGATTAGCGAGGGCCTCACCTTTTAGCTCAATACTGTCATGAAGTATACTGTTTGGAATGCTTCGTTTGGTCTGACGACCAAGAACATCATTTATTATTTTCCATGTCTAATCAGGGTGTTCTCGTGAGGTAGATTGAAAAGGTTGCTCATAAAAAGCTTGTTTGGCATGCCATAGGTTACTATTTAATTGGTTTTGAAAAGCTTTAAATTTTTTTAATTGTATTTACAAATGCGACTTCAGAAATGAGTTATACAAGGAATTCTTACGTGAAATCATTTGCAAGTGTTCTTTTGTTACCCATGGTTTTCTTGCTTTTTTTCGGTAGTATCACTTGTTTCAATAGAAAATGCCTTTGGTATATTTTTAAAATTTTTCCTACGAACTCATTATATGTCTCATTGTCGCATGTTTATGCCAAGACAGTAGACCAGTCTTGGGCCATTTTTTCAACTTCAAAGGCAGCAGGTTCACTTTTTGTTATTCGCTAGACAGTGAATGTTTGTAGTTCATTGTTTCGAGTTTCTTCTTGGTTTTCGTACAGCACATTAACAGGGAGGTGATGTCCGATGCAATAGTCCTGGTGGTGTAAGTCTTTGTCTCTGCATTCACTATTAAAAGGTCAAGGCTTGACAATGTGTGGCACGTAATGCGAGCTGGACTAATGATTAAATTTTTGAAACCACTCGGAGACAGTAACATAACAAATTCTCTTGAAGTAGTGCTGTCATCAAGAGTAATATTGTTGAAATCGCCACCACATGTCAAGTGAAAGGTATTTTTGCAAATAAAATCCAGCATAAACAGCTAGAAAAAGTCCAATATTTCCACTCGGTGGATGATAAACAACAACGAAAATTTCATTACGATTTGAGACAGCGAGCATTTCATAATCTTCTGTAGACACGCAATATTCATGTACCAAATGGCATTTATTCTCTACAGCCACATAAAGCGCAACACCCCTTCCACGTTTATCCAATCGAATGGAAAAGAAACTGTCATATCCAGGCAGTTTCAACTTGCTACTGCTATTCATATACCATGTTTGGGAAAGCATAAGAACACCCATTTTGAATGAGAGTTGCTCTAAAAAAAAAAGCAAAATGTCATCCTCTTTATTCACTGCAGAGCGAGTGTTAATATGCAAAACTGATTGGCAAGGTGGGGTAATCAGACTTAATGGCAGAAGGGGACGCTAAGCTTATGTATGCACAGTCGTTAGTCATTTTTTGATAAAACGGTGCAGTGCTTAGTCTACTAGTGTGTCACATGCGCCTGCACAGTTGCACATAACGACCTGGAGAAAACCTTATCAAAGTTATGCTCATTCAGAACATTCACGACGAGTGTATCATCAGATTGTTTCGCGTAGATTTTCCCGTTTGTATTCATGCGTCTTCTTCACAGCAAGAGCTAGAAGTTTCTTCAAGGCTGGGCAAAGATACTCATTCACATAGATAGCATTTTCACTGGTCAGCCGACATTTTTGTTAGTCAGTCGAGCTTGTTTTGCTTTCCTTAGAACGCTGTCTCGCTTTGCACGAGACTTAAACTGGACGATGATATTACTTCTGCTGCTGTCTCGGCTTGGCACCTGATGACAGGCCTCAATATCACCTGCAGTTATTTGCTCACTTTTGGCACTGCCAATCTTAGAGACAGTGCTAATAACAGATTTATTGTCTTGTTTCAGTACGCCTTGTATTTCGAGGTTTGCTTTTCTCGAGTACTGCTCAGAAAGAATAAGCCTTGCTTCAAGATCCTTGTCTTTGCTCTCAAGAAATTTACACTCAGCACGAAGAGAGGCATTTTCACTTACAAGATTGCTGTTCTTTGTGATCACATCGTCCAGTTTCTTCTTGTGCTGCTCAAATGAAGTGAAGGTGAAGTCAAGACTTTCTGTCAATTGACGTTCATTTTTTAGCATACAAACTTCATTCCATAAATCTCTTTCAAGGAAATCAGGGAAAGATTTCATATCTTGTTTTATCTCTTCTTTTACCTTTACCAGCTCTGCCTTCATCTCTTCCTTGAGTTTAGTAACGTCTTTTGCCATTTTCTAACACCCACACAAAAATACAAGGCAAAATAATGACGAAAAATTTTGGATTCACTGTTTGGCAGCAGCGACAAAGCGTAGATATGCAACAAGGTAACAAAAGGCTTGATATATTTGGACCACTAACCTGCGATAAGAGGGCGAGAAAGTTTAGCCCGCGCACACAGCTCTCGCCACTTCTGCCAAGTGAAAAGCTGCGGCAATGACGTAGCTCCTTTTGTAGCGCGCACAACATGACGTTGATTTTTGAGGCAGGGCACAGGTGCAGCCGACAACAACGCCTCCTGGTACCAGACACTGGATTGCTTCAGAGAAGTGGTGGACCGTTTGGACGCTTTAGTACAGCTGCTTGAAATTCCCTGTGATAAGAGTGCCAGAAAGTTTAGCCCGTGCACACAGCTCTCGCCGCTACTGCCACAACACAACACAATACAAGTGACTAACACAACCTCAAGTTTCCGTAGTATCTCATTGGTGATGCTGTTATGACCCAGTGCCGACTTGCCATTGAGTGCTAAAATGGCTTGCCTTCCGCCATGGTGAAGTCTTCATGAAGCCAGCTCATTCCCAGAAGAGGATCTTGCAGCTTCATGCAGGGCTCTGGTAATCGTGTGTCTTCGATTGAATCTTGGGTTGCCCTGGCTGAGGACATATTTGAGCAAACCCCAGGACTTGCCATTGCCCATCTGGCCATCGCATCTGATCCTTGGTGCATCGTTCCATTGCTGATTGCAGAGGGTTCAACAGTGATCAACAATGGTCATGCTGAGCTCTTCAGATTTTTTTTTCTTCATCCTTAGGTTGAACCTTTGTCCCATCCATCAGAAAAACAGCGCCTGCTTGACTTGAGTCACATTAGCTAGCATGCAATCCATCATGTCCACCCCCAGATCGGTGACGATCTTGGTGGGCGACTCCGTGTTGCTCTTGTTTTGTTAGCGTCAGTCTTCCAGGTCTCTAGAAGACTGGCAAGTTGCATTCATTTTCGAAAGTTCCGTGCACTGTTGTTGCCATGGAACTCTCGAAAATGATATCAATCTGTGACTTTAAACTTATTTCTGTTGATGTGGAAGCGGGTCTCTAGTACGTGATGGTCACTATCAAAATTCATAGCAGTGTTACTCCACTCCGCTATCTCAGTGTTCCTCACATATGCTAGAACGAGGGTGGTGTCCTAAGTCGATGAGTGGCCGATTTGGGTTGGAAATGCCTTGTCCGTGGTGAGCGTGAGGTACATTTCGGTGCCGTTCTGTCACATAACTCGGCCCTTGCTTGTGCCGTGGCCGTACCCCCATAGTTCATAGGGGCGTTGAAGTCTCCGATGATGACAAGGAAGTAGGTGCTGGGCAGGTCGATGAACTTCTTGAGTATCGTCTGAAACTGCTTAGAAGCGTGGGGGTTTGGGCTAGTTGGTGTAACATGATTGTTATAGTGTGAGAACAGAACGACGACAAGAGGACAAGAAGAAGAGCTCTTGAGTTTTAAGTTTGATCACGTGATTCATCATTATACACTGCAGCGCTGAAACTGCTGTCAAGAGGAGTCCCTGGGACTGCTGTAAATATTGAGTTTAAACATGGATTGTTATAGTGTGAGAACAGAACGACGACAAGAGGACAAGAAAAAGAGCTCTTGAGTTTTAAGTTTGATCACATGATCCAGCACTATACACTGCAAGGAGTCCCTGGGACTGCTGTAAATATTGAGTTTAAACATGCTGTTCCTGTGGTGGTTACTGTGTTCCTTGTTCAGCAGAACTTCTAACATGATGTATTCGACGTTGCAACTCACCAGGGCCAGGTCATGAGACAAGTGCGTGTATTTATTGTCCACTAACGTGCATACTCCCTGACCACAGGGCTGCCCAGAAACAGCCCGATAACCTTGAAGAGATGCGGCAGAAACTAGGGCTTCCTGGAAAGCTCTTATCTGTGGTTTATTAACTTGTAATCTAAAACACTGCTGTAAATAAGCCCTTTTGCTGGAGTACTTCTTGCACTCCTATTGCCAGATGCTGAACTTTTGTAATTATCTATGATTAGGCAGATTTTTCGTTCGCTTGCAGTGAGCTGCACAAAACATGGGAAGGCATAAAGAAACTTCGAACTTTCTTGATGTTTGGAAACATCAAGAAAATTCCATGCATGTACATTTAGAAGCATCGAAAACGCTGTTATTACCAGACAACAATAATAACAACCATGACAGTGATGGCACGGCGTAAGTGGCAGGGAACGCTGGTAGACAGTGCAGGCAGCGCAGAAGTGCGTCACAGTATTGTGTGCCATTTCACAGGCTGGATGGTGTTAGTTGCAGCCAGTGGCTTGTCGTTCTAGGTGCTCTCTTAAATCGAAACTGAGATAGGTCTGTAATACACCCAAACCTCAATTTAACGAACCCAGTTATAATGATATATTGGTTATTAATGTCACATTAATTTATCTCGGGAGCACTTGCAAAGGATGGATTTGAGAGAAAGCTTAAAACGACAGGCATGGCAAGACAAACACACTTTATACCCTGAACGGGCAAAACCCATACACTGAATTCGCGTTAAATCATTCAGTAACTCAATAACACTCAATAACTCAGTAACACTGAAAAACTCAATAACACTCAATGGCAATCTGCGTACATGGGCAAACCCAAACTGACTGTAGCTCAGTCCAATTCATTACTAGCCCTAGCCGCTAGCCCTAAGCCAATACAGCGTCAACAATAGAATGTTCTTACTGTTCGACACATTGCGACTCGTTGCCCTTGGCTGTGTCGAGGTTTAGTCGAGTCCTCCACCATTGACGGGCTGCTCCACTTCTTACGGTCGTCGTCTGTTGACCGCGCCGCACAAACAGCTCGTCTTCATGGCCAGTGTCCAGGTCGTCGTCTCATTCTTCACTCTCGCTAGGCTTAGCTTGTCATAGACTGCCCTGCTGACTGGTCCACTCTGCTGACTGGTGTGGGCTGCTTCCGTCCTAGCACAATGTGGGATAGCTGCAGAGTGGCAAGTGATGTGCCATATTGTACACTCCAAGGGGGAATAGTGGTTATGGGGTTCAAATGCTGACCGGCAAATGGTGAGATTGAATTACCGCCGCCATGGCCGCATTTTCTATAGATGCGACAATGCTTGATGTCTTTGTACTTGGATTTAGATGCGCTTTAAATATCTTCAGTTGATCGAAATTCCGAAGCCCCCCATCACATCAATTCTCATAATCATATCTTGCCTTTGGGATGTAAAACCTCGGCAATTATGTGCCGTATTTTGACAAATAGGCCACCAAGAACGTATTTGAGCAACAACATGCCAAATAAAAATGTTTGTTTGTCAGTACTGCTTTAAAATTTACTTTACCGTAATTTAAATTTAATCTATTTTTTCCACCTATGCGCTTAATGTTTTTCATTTCGTTTGACGTTTGACTGTTGAACACTAACTGCTTCAAGACATATTGAATCTGGAACATGTCGACTTTTGCAAGATGAACCTCCCTTCTATTGAAAGTTTTCATGTGTTTGGGTCGACATACTTTTGAAACCCTTTGTTGTCTAGGTGGCATTGGGAGCCCCGTGAGCTATGTCACTGTACTCTCTTGTTGGTAGATGGCTTAAAGATCAACATGTGACAGAGTTTTGTGTGATTGGGAAGTAAATATCATAGGAAAAGTGACGCCAACCAATGTAATAATAAAAATAAAAACTTGTATTGCTTTAAAAATGAGAATAAGCCAACGTCTTTGGGTCCAACTCAAACCCTTCTTCAGGGGTGACTGTGGCGCACCAGAGAGAACATCAGTTTATGAGGCCTTCTTCTATGCAAGTCAAGGGATCAAGCCTGTTTTTACTTATAATAATATTACAGTGGTTGGTTTCACTTTTCCAGTGACATTATTGGTAGATGCACTGAAATTTCGACTCGAAAGGTAGCAAAACCAGTTTTGTTCACTTTTCTTAAGTAATGATTCAAAGGTTTCAGAAACTGTCATTGACAACTGCGTTTCAGGCAAGTGGTTCAACTATGGCATCATTGTGGTTGTGATGCTACTGGACTTGAACATGTGGAAAAATCAGATCTTCTACCAGCCCGATGACTATGGCCAATACACTGGTCCGAACAACAAGGTCCGCACTGTGGTCAACTATGCCACATTAGCTACAGGTGAGTGAGTCTTCACTTCATGGCTTGCATATAGTTACACGACATCGGCAACGAGAGAGCATCAGGTAGACGACGAAAACGATGAATGCGATTGTGCTCGTGTTGTTGTTGCTAATGTACCTCCATCTTGGCCGCAGCTGCCTCTGACTCTCCCTGTATATTTTGTAAATATATTTATTTCATTTATTCTCTCACCTCTGTGACGTTTGGTGGTGGTGCGGGGTACAACGCGATATAACGAAGCTCCGCAGTGGCCGACATTTGGATTTTCCACCATAGCAAACCAGGAACCCGCTCCCGCCGAGGCGACTACAACAACAACTGTTCCCCTTCCGCAGCTAAAAGATCCTGGCACATTCTGTGGCACTGATGATGTTGACATTGAAGAATGGTTGCCATTGTACGAACGTACGAGTAAGAATTACTGCTGGGATCAAACTCTTATGTTGGCTAACATCCTGTTCTACTTGGAACAGCAACAGTGTGGTTCGAGAACCACGAAGATGAAATTGGAAGCTGGGATACGAGCAAGGAAAAGGTGCGCGCCCTTTTGGGTAAGTCTGTGGGTAGAAAGGCAGCGGCCAAGAAGGAGTTAGCATCTCGTGCGCAAGCGTCAGCAGAGTCCTACGTGACTTACATACAGGACGTGCTCGCCCTTTGCCAAACACAACTCGACTACCAAACACAACAGGGATCAGGTCGTGCGAAGACGGGCCTGCACTACAGACGCCGTTAACTGCAGAGCATGTGACCAAGATCATCAGACGTGAATTGAAGCTCTGTCTCCTGGATCCACGTGCTCCCATGCCTGTGACTCTAGCCCTCAGATAGTGCCACTAGTACATGCTATCGTGCGACAAGAGCTTTCCCGTGCTGGATTGAACTTTCAGCGCACTACAGCTTCCTCTCAGCCGATTCACCGTCCTCGACCCCCTGTTTCGTATGCCCAAAGCCAAAACCTTCCAGTGCGCCCTCGCAATCCAGCCGAGTGGAGGACTGCTGATGATCGTCCAATTTGTTTCAACTGCCGCCGTATCGGACACGTGGCCCGCCATTGTAACACTCGGTGGTATTGGCATCAGGCATCCTATGGGTAAACCCATCACCCAGAGAGGAATCATGGACACTTTTAACCTTACCGGGAATCACCTCAGGCCACCAGTGAAGACGTTCCTTTTATGCCGCCATATCGTCGTCGTTCTCCATCTCCGCATGCTCACAAGTCCCGTTCACTGCTCTCCTGTCGCCCGTCGTCTCGCTTGCCCCAATTTCGCCGACTGACCACCTGCCGGGGGAAAACTGGATGATGCAGCTCCCGAAGGTGATGCTGGATGGACCACTTGCCCGCCAAATCCTCTGACCATGCTGCCGACTCGACGCAACTTTATTGACGTTGAAGTAGACGACACACTCGTTTTCGAACTTGTGGACACAGGGACACTCATATCAGTAATAAACTCACAACTTCGTTGCCGCCTTAAGAAAGTTTTAATGCCACCCACTGTACCACTCATCCAGGTCGCCGACGGTGGCTCATTTCTTATGCTTAGAATGTCCTCCACGCGTATAAGTGTTGCCGATCACTCCACGACATTGCTATTTGCTGTGCTTGAGAAATGTTCCCATGAACTTATCCTCGGCATAGACCTTTTATCCGCATACTCTGCTCTTATTGATTTTGGAACCGGCATGCTTCAACTCGATTTACCGTGTTATCATGACGACCCAACACCAGCTCAATCACGTCTGTGTTCTGTAGATCACATTCGTCTAGCACCTCAAGCCGTTACCTACGTGAACCTGAGATCTGTCCCTCCTGTTCCCGACGAGGCCTACATGTTGACACTTATTGCTGACGTTCTGCTGGCCAAAAATGTTGCCATGCCTCACATACTTTTGACAATCACAGGAAATACAGCATCTCTTCCGATCCTAAACTTCAGCTAGTGCACTTCAAGTTATCCCAGATGGTATGGCTTTGGTGAAAGTTTCTTCTATAGGTGCTGCCATTTTGGCATTCGTTGGCGAATATTCTTCATCATCTGCCCCATTCTCCTCCTCAAAGAGCACAGCGGATGTCACCATCGACAAGGTGATCGCCCCTGGCCTTCTTCCAGCACAGACAGCTGATATCCGACATCTGCTGAAATTCTACCGTGACATCGTTGATTTTGGTGACCGCCCTTTGGGTCAGACATCCTTCGTAACTCATAGGATTAACACTGGAGATGCCAGCCTCATCATACGATGTCCTTATTGCGTGTCTAATGCTGAGTGACAAGTTATCTAGCACGAAGTTGAAGAAATGCTCACAAAAGACGTCATCGAACCTTCCTGCAGTCCATGGGCATCGCCGGTCGTGCTAGCCAAGAAGAAGGATAGCAGCTGGCGCTTCTGCGTAGACTACCGTCATTTAAACAAAGTAACACGTAAGGTTGTGTATTTACTGCCGCAGATTGACGATGTTCTCGACTGCCTACATGGGTCTGCCTAATTTTCATCTATTGACTTATGATCAGGATACTGGCAGATTTCTGTCGATCATTGAGATCGTGAGAAAACCGCATTCATCACACCTGATGGACTTTTCCAGTTCAATGTTATGCCATTCGGATTGTGTAATGCCCCAGCTGCATTTGAAAAAATAATGGACTCTCTCCTGTATGATACAAACGGTTCACATGCCTGTGCTATCTAAATCATGTAATCGTATTTTCACCTACATGTGAAAGCCACCTTAGCGGCCTATCAGCTGTTCTTGAGGTTTTCCCAAAAGCAGGACTTCAGCTCAACTCTTCCAAATGTCGCTTTGGCCCTCGGGAAATCACTGTGCTGGGCCACCTTGTCAGTGTTCGAGGCGTGCAACCTGATCCTGACAAAATTAGAGTTGTCAAAGATTTTCCCGTACCACGTTCCACAAAAGATGTGCACAGTTTTATCGGCCCCTGTTCTTACTTTCGACATTTTGTGAAGAATTTCGCTGACATGGCCCTTACCACTTATGGAACTACTGAAGAATGACATGCGTTTTTATTGGGGTACTGACCAAGCGACTGCCTTCAGCACCTGTTACAACATTACTTCCCCACCCATGTAGGCCCATTTCGACCTGTCAGCCCATACTGAAGTTCGTACCGATGCCAGCGGACATGGAATCGGTGCTGTTCTTGCCCAGCGGCAGCAAGGACAGGATTGCGTCATCGCTTATGCCAGTCGCCTTTTTTCTCCTTCGGAGAGCAAGTTTTCCATCACAGACCGTGAGTGCCTCGCACTAGTCTGGGCAGTCGGAAAATTTCGACCATACTTGTTTGGCCGCACCTTTTCGGTAATTACGGATCACCATGCTGGCTGTCATCCCTTAAAGATCCAACTGGACGACTTGGCCTTTGGGCCTTAAAACTCCAAGAATACAGCTTTGACGTGGCATACAAATCTGGCCTAATGCACTAGGATGCCGACTGTCTATCCCGTCACCGCGTGGACCCACCCGACCCTTAAGCACATGATTCTGATCCTTGTGTCTTCGCCATGTCTGCTTTCACCGACATACGGAAGGAACGGCTCAGTGATGTCCACTTGCGGTCTATCATGCAGAGTCTACGTTTGCCCCATGTAGATCCGTCGCTACACTTGTTCGTGCTACGCGATGGCATTTTTTACTGACGCAACACCAGCGCCGAGAGACCAGAGCTACTACTTGTAGTTCTTGCGACACTCCGTTCCGCTATTCTTGAACAGCTTCACGACGCTCCAACCGCTGGACATCTCGGGGTCACGTGCACGTACGATCGTGTGCGGCGTAGATTCTTCTGGCCAGGCCTTTACCGTTCTGTGCACCAATACATTGCTGCTTGTGAGTTCTGCCAGCACTCCAAACATTCCACCTTGCCACCAGCTGGTCCGCTCCAACCAATAGACATACCCACCATCCCCTTCTACCGTGTCAGTCTTGATCTCGTTGGACCATTTCCTACTTCTCTCACTGGAAACAAGTGGACAGCCATGGCCACTGACTACACCACAAGATACGCTATCACACGAGCGCTACCGACAAGCTGTGCCACTGATGTCCCAGACTTCTTGCTTCATGACGTAATTCTTCACCATGGCGCTCCTTGACAGCTGCTGACCAATCGTGGTCGCTCATTTCTTTCAAAAGTAGTAAGTAACATCCTTAGCTCGTGTTCGGCGCGTCACGAACTCACTATGGCCTACCACCCACAAACAAATGGTCTTACCGAGCGCCTGAATCCAACCTTGACAACAATGCTCTTAATGTACGTTTCCTAAGATTACCTTGATTGGTATAGTACTTTGCCTTATGTGACATTCGCATAGAATTCGTCACGCCATGACACCGCTGGCTTCTCTCTCTTCTATTTATTGTTCGGCTATCATCCAGCGTTACCCTTCGAGAGACTTCTCCCATCGACTACGCAAACGGTGGGGCTCTTCGATATTCCATTTCTGGCTACCCGCGGGCGGCCAGAGCCAGCCGGAGCGCGCTTGTTTTTCTCGAGCTGCTCCGTCCCCCCGTCCCCCCGTCCCCCCTCTCCCCCCGGCGGCGCACTTCCGGTTGGTGTTCGTTTTTCTCGGGTTGGATGTTCTCGCGACCCGCGGGGAGCCCAAGGGTCGCCAGACGCTTCCAGGACAATTTAGTCGTGAAATCTTTCTGGAAGGTTGTGGGCAGGTTTTGGGCTAGCAGATGCCGAAAAGGTACGATGCGCGCTCGGTGCCATCTTTGTGAGGACTCGATAGATTGTAATGTAGGCCCTTGAGGACTGCGCCTTCGCTTGTCATCACGCGTGGCGTTATCTTCTACAGCCTGTTCCGCCTTGCGAGATGGAGCGATTGCAAGTGGCGGCGAGTGTATGAAGCTACTGTTAATCGCTTTTGTTATGTTTCCCGTGAAGCTTCCTCCTGTGAACAATGCGGTGAACTGTTGCCTGTTGACTGCGTCGTGCACATGCCTTAAAAGTTATGTACGTTGTACACGTTCGTACGCACGCATGGAGACAACTTTGGAGTTAATTTTTTTTTTGGTAGTAGTCATTTGTGAAGCTGTGCCTGCTTTCTGTGCACTTAGCGAAGACGGTTGTGATCGAACTAGCTCGCTCCGTCGTATTTTTGCGTACGTGAACCTCTTAAAACCTCTGTCCTGACTACTCGATTGATCTTCGATGCTGGTAGAAGGCCCTAGATTGCGACTGTTGGTGATGCTCGCTGGTCGCGAACGGCGTGCAAACCCATTTCCATCTATGAGCCAGCATATGTGGTATGATATTATACGATACAGCGCGAGAAAAAAAAATGGATAATGGATTCACAAATTTATTGACCCATTTTATCATTGGCTTTGTCTTTTTTCACCTCTTCGTAATAATGCCGCGCAGTACGTACTATGACCTAGTAGGTCGAATCAAAGCTGATATACATGACATTCGTTAAGCGCCACTTAGGACTAGAAAACAGGCCAAGGCAAGTTCTAAAGACGGATCGAGAACATGCCACGCAAATGTTTATTTTATATACGACGCACACTCGTGGTACCGATACCTGCGCATATCATAAACTTTAGACAAAATGTAAGTTGGTCAACGTTTGTTTGCGACGTATGATACGGGATAGCTGAGAAGGCATATATCTTCAAGCTCTTTTGGGGACAGGATCGCTTCCGTGTGACTTCGCGTCGTGTTGTGCAGTGACTGATACATGTACTAAAGAGACGTGAGCTTGTCAAGCCGTCACCGTCGCGGCAGCTCACCTTGCATCGTTCTCAAGGCAGCGTGCGCCAGCTGGCTGTTTCGTTCGCGAACACGGCGAGTGATCGTGCGAGGGTACGAAGTCATACCCCAAATGCGTACGCTCGAGGATATTATTACACCTTTTTGGCGAGCTTAGCTATGTATTTCCAAGTGGACAATGCAGAAAAAAACCAACATACACGCGGCGCATTGTTTTGTTTGCTGCCATGACGGTAGAGTTTGTTTACGTTTACGCTGGCTGTCCTGCGTTCGATTTTGCGACCTTCAGCCTGTCGCCGGGCGTGCACGTAGCCAGCCTACGTCATTTCGTATCAGAACCGGATGCAGCAGTAGCTTTCGGGGAGCCCACGGTTCTCCAGAACCAACCCAGGAATCCGAAAATTGAAGAGCCCCGGTTACAGAGTATGCCCGGGATGCCACTGCTCGGGCTCAAGTTGCCCATCAAATCGCATGGGAACATCCTCTTGGCTCGCATCTTTCTCAGAAGGCTCGCAGCTCTCTCAGAAGGCTCGCTACGATAGCCATCACAGAGTAGTTTCCTACTCTCCAGGTTCATTGGTCCTTTATGGACACCATGCCGCCACGTTGGCCTCTCTTCGAAGCTCCTATCTCGCTACTCGGGGGATTACAAGGTTTTACGGCGGCTTCCTGAGGTCACATATGAGATTCCTTCGCTGGACAGGAAGTCTTCGTCGTTCACACCCGCCACTGACATCGTCCACGTGTCTTGTCTGAAGCCATACATCTCCGCATATGATGCTACTCTCCTTTAGGTGCCGAGACGGCGCTACCGGCGGCGGGGGGTTATATGTTACATGACATTGGCAACGAGAGAGCATCAGGTAGACGACGAAGACGATGAATGTGATTGTGCTCGTGTTGTTGTTGCTGTTGTGCCTCTACATTGGCCGCAGCTGCCTCTGACTCTCCCTGTATATTTTGTAAATAATTATATCATTCATTCTCTCACCCCCGTGACAATATTTACAGTATGGTATCCATCACAGTCATAATGTACATTTGAAACAGTTCACTTCTGAGCTTTGTATAAGCACATCACATAGTTTATAACAATTTACTGCGCCATTTCAATCTCGTGACCAGTTTTGATAAGGTTTAACATGACATGCCCTTCAATCCATTAAACACCACATTGCATCATCAAACATGACTGTGCAACTATTTAGTGTAGCGATATGTGATAATAGTGCCACCACCACAGTTTGGTTGCAAGCAGTCCCAGAGTCCTGTGTTGCAGGCAACCGGACTCTTTGGACACTGGAGTACAGAGTGAGTCAGTTTAATCCAGCCACCAACCGTAGCTTGGCTGAGGAGGACATCCTTATGAACTCACGCTACCTGGGATACCCACTATCACTCAAGGGGCTGGCCTTCCTGCCTTCGCTGCTGGGATTCGCCATGTTTGGGGTATGTTATCGCTGAAACTTTTGTACCCAACTAGTGCGCCGACAAAGAAAACCAATACAGCAGAACCTCGATTACATGTCCTCTGGTTAAGGGATGACCCAAATTTTAAGTTGAATCAGTTTGGTCCCAGCAAAACTGCCATATAAAGGTAATATTACAGGAAATCGACTGTTGAATGTTTATTCAATCGAATAATTTAGTATCCGGGTAAAACATTGTGTCGTCACAAAAAGCTAGGCTTGTGCCGATGGTGAATATTCGGTTCAGAGCGAATTCCATGCCGAAAATGCTTTTGGTGAAATAATTTCAAATTGAATTCGACTAGTATATCACATGTTATTATCATGAGTAAAAGCGCGTGAGACACGTGCCAAACGCTGGAATGCGACGATGGTGCCAAAGGCTCCAATGGGCATACACGACACATTCACATATAGGATTGCTTGGAGAAAAGCTTGTGGTGCACGACCCGAGCCAGGGTGAAAAGTTCTAGACAAAAAACGGTTGTGTGCTGTGGGGTTTTCATCTTCGAAAATGGCGGAAATAAGCGTCCCTCAAGCAGTAGCAATCCGGTTCTGAAGGCTATCTGCATAAACACCCTGGCAATGGCTACTGACCTTTTTTTTTGTAGCCAAGTGAGGCTGCCTGGACATGCCGCACCCATTCACAGCAGTTCTCGGTGAGCCTATTGGCCATGAGACCGAGCAGAGTTGCCACCTGGTGGCACTTGGCCAAAGTGGCAAAGTGTGGATCGCTCTATGCGTCGTCTGCTCTATGTGTGCGTATGTGTGCGTAGTCTATGTGTGCGTATGTCATGCACGTTCTCATAGTGTGGTTTGTCTGGTTATGTCAGCGCGACTGTAACTGTTTCTACGCATGCCTGAAACTGACGCATGAAAGCATTTAGTCTTGCTCGGCTGCTGATGCATTTTAATAGGATTGGCGAGTGCAGCTTTCCAGAGTGCTGTTTTGTTGTCGTCCATACCACCCATTTACCAGAATAACTTCAGGGTGGGTGCCGCTTTCTGTATCAAGCACGTTGCTAAATGCTCTTGGCATCTTCCCAAACATGAGAACCAATAAATAGTCTGTGAATGCAGCGTTTTATAGCGACGACACGGGTGTAAAAAAAAAAGAATCAGGTTCTGGGCCATGTACTTGCACGTCGTTGATAGATGTACAAGTACGGCATTGTAGTTAATCGAACATGCGAGAAGCCTTAGTTGTGATTATCTGGCCATGGTGCCACTGCATAGATATATTACTATCCCATAAACTATGACACATCGGTACTTAAACTGTACCTAAAACAGAATTACTGTGCGCATCCGCGTGCTTAGATTTAAGAACGCTTTGAAGAGCCCAGAAGTTGAAAATTAATTCAGATGGCATGCTTTATTTATAATGTATGATTTCACTGAAAACTTCATATTTTTACATTATCTTCAACGTTCATGTAGCATTGTTAGTGACTGACAGAAGGCAGTGGTCATTTTATATCTGAAAAAAAAAAAACTTCTCTCATTAACGAGGCCTTTGTTGTTGCACTGTCATGCATGTAGTCCATCAATGAAAGCTTTCTGCTGAACTCATATATGATATTTTTTAAAGATTTTTACTGGTGCAAGAACATGTGCCTACACGTGGTAAACGCAGTGTAGCACAAAATGCCGTGAGTCGCTAAGCTTCCTGACTAGACTTATTGACTGTCCCACATCTCACGGTGAACAGAGTGAGAGAAAAAAAAATATGCGCACAAGATGTGAACAGTGGTGCTGATCTAATCGCACAGATATGCGGGCTTTCCACGCTCTTTCTTTCTCTCTTCTTTTGTAATGTGCAGATGACAAGAGATTTAAATAAGTAGTGCAGTCATGCTGCAGCAGTACGTAGTACGCGAAACACAAACTAACCACGTACAAACAACGCAGCAAAGACGTGATTTAATGCGAAAGCATAAAAGTCACCCAAGGCGAGCTTTACTATGAAAAGCAGAATGCGCTTTACTCGCGGGTAATGTTAACGTTGCGTAGGCATCGTGCACCGATTCAGTAGAGAAGAGCGTAGATACTCTCTTAAACCACCCTGTAAATGGCCAAATGCCAATTTTACGAGTTCGTTTAGTTGCAAAGATTTTGGGATGTCTTTGCATCATGTGCTCAACGTTACATAAGAACCTGTTGCTCAATCGTCATTCCTTTGTGACCAAGGCTTTTGTATGAATCCGGAAATGCCATTCTTTTGTTTTAGCATTGCTCAATGACTTGTTTTTTCAACAATACCTTTGCCTGATTAGACAGTACTTCGTCGAGCTTTTGACTATAGCAGAATCATACTACATTCGTAAGAGACAACATGACGGTGTCAGTCAAGCCACAATTTTGCTGCACATTAAGCTAAACGCACATCATCATCATCACCTTGACTCGCCCACCGTAAGGCAAAGGCCTGCCACGATCTGCCAGTCAACCCGGTCTTGTGCTTTCTGCTGCCATGTTATACCTGCGAACTTTTTAATCTCATCGGCCCTCCTACGTTTTTATCTCCCTTTCAAACGTTAACCTTCTCTTGGAATTCAGTCAGCAACCCTTAAAGACCATCGGTTATCCTGCCTACACGCTACATGCCCGGCCCATGTTCATTTCTTGAGTTAAGCTATCATATACTTTATCCCTCTCTCTTCCCTGACACACTTTGCTCTCTGCCCATCTTAAGGTTACACCTATCATTTCCTGTCCTATCACTTGCTGCATTCTCTTCAATTTAAGCTGAACCCTCTTTGTAAGCCTCCAGGCTTCTGCTTTGTAGGTAAGTACTAGCATGATGTAGCTTTTACATACCTTCCTCTTGAGGAATAGTGGTAGACTGCCATTTATGATTTGAGAATGTTTTCTGAATGTGCTCCACGGAATTCTCATTCTTCTAGTTATTTCACTCTCATGATTCGGCTTCGTGGTGTCTACTTGTCCTAAGTAGACATTTTCTTTTAAAACCCGCAGCATCTCGCCGCTAATTGCGAAGCACTGTTTTTTGCTCAGAGTATGCCACATCACTCTAGTTTTATGCATATTAATTTTCAGACCTACTTCTCTGCTTTCCCTGTCTATTCAAATAATAAGCTCTAATTCGTCCCCTGAGTTACTCATCAGTGGAATGTCAGCAGCGAATCACAACTTATCCCTAACTCTTCCTTGAAGGTATCCTGTAAACATGTTAAGGATATGTTTATTTATTTCAATAAATAAATAAATACAAGGTAGACATAAATAAATTCAGAGGTCCCAAAGTAAAAACTGTCGGGGGGACGTCTTAACAGAAAATAAATGGGGGTTGTGGGCTACACTAACCTCGGCAAACAATCAGTTATGTAACTTATACAAGGTGAAGTGCATCACTAGCAATGAAGAAAAATAATCATAAAAATGTCAATATGATAATCACAATAATAGACAGATTGAAGAAGTAAAATGGAAGAAATTACATATAAATCCAGACAGGGATTAATGTCACGTGCAACCAGCAATGCCAAAACGCAGCAAACATAGACAAAATTTATACAAAGGCAAAGTGAAAACGCTTAACAGTGGGCAAAAGTAAATTGGGAAATGTTTTGTAGGAAAAATAACATGATAAATTCTATGTGTGCGACAGAGTGTTATTGAAACGATCCTTAATTTTTTTGTTTGAATGATAAGCATGAAGATGACTTAATATCCAACGGTAATCCAAAGTGAAATGCTTGAACATTCAATTATAAGTTTTCCTAATTAGTTCTAACTTTTGGAAGAAGTAGATAAAGTTGTTTTGAAAATCTTGTAGTTTTGCTATTAATGAGGTTTGATCGAGTAAAACCTGGGATATTGAGGTCAGTATATATAAGACAAAACATTAGTAGTACCACCTTATGACAGAATAACAAATGTAGAGGCAAAACAATTAGGAAACTGAATATGGGAGCAGAGAGAGATGTATGTGGTTCAAATGTAATTAATCATAATGCCTGTTTTTGCAAACTTTCTAGGTCATGAAGATGTGTGGAATATGTACTACCCCAAGATGAAAGGCAGTACGAGATGTGACTGTGTATGTATTCATAATATAAAGACATGAGAATGTTTTGATGTAAGTAAGAGCGAGGTTTCATGATAATGTGAATACTAATTGAATTTTGTTTCAATAGTAATTGAGCATGACATTAAAACTTCAAATTCTCATCTAAAACAATACCAAGAAATTTAGTAGACTGTGATCTGGAAATTACATCATTACGGTATGTAAAGAAACCATAATAGAATGATTGGGCAAAATTTTTGAGGAATGAAATGACATAAATGTAGCCTTAGATGGATTAATTATTATAACTTATTGTTTAGACACCATGAAAATACATTGATTTGTGGGGTTTAACGTCCCAAACCATGAAAATACATTTGCTAGATTCACGTTGAGTTTATACTACAGCGCACTAGAATATTGCCACGTTCCATTTCCCAAGTTTTTGTTATCGTTCCGAAACACCACACGATTCTCGGCGCAAACCGCGCTTGCAGGTTTCGAGAAGGTTCCGGACTGTAGTAGATCATTTCGATAAGATCACGCCCACTGTGCGAACGGTACAGATTGTTCTGGAATCTACGCCACCGCCAGCGATAACGCTAGAACATTCGACGGCAAGGGTATAAATGCCGACCCGCTTCGCCGCTTGTCAGTTGTTGATCGAAGGCCAACGCTGCGTTCGCCGCTATCAGTTCGAGACTGCTATCTGTGCAAGACTGCTGCTGTAATTAGACTTTCCCTTTACCGGCACAGGTTCGCCCAAATAAACAGTTAAATCCCAACACGAAGTTTCCTGTCTTCGGCCACGTCACGACCCCGTGACAATATCTTTTGGATGTGAAAATGGTGTTGCCTTCAGCATATAGGAGACAGTTTGCATGTGTTAATATTTGTGGCAAATCATTGATGAGTATGAGAAATAAAAGTGGCCCAAGTATTGATCCTTGCGGAACACCTATATTTTTGATGAAAAGAGGACACCATCAATTTGTACTCTGTATGACCAATCTGTTTAATAGTTACGAATGAATTCTAAAGGTGGCCCAGAAATGCCGTAACATTCAAGTTTGCCTAAAAGAATGCGATGGTCGATGGAGTCAAATGCCTTGGTGAAATCAATAAATAGAGCACAGACTGAAAGGTTTTGGTCGATGGCTAATTTAACCCTTTCTGTAGAAGTAATAAGTGCCAATTCAGTAGATAAATTCTCACAAACAACAAATTGATTATTAGTTAAAATATCAAACTTTGACAGGTATTTACTCAATCGATTGTATATTAGTTTTTTTATCACTTTACTAAAGAATGACAAAATGCAAATAGGACAATAATTACTTAGGCAATTTTGATCACCTTTTTTAAGCACTAAAATAACTTTGCCTATTTTGAGGTGCTTGGGAAAGTTCTCATCTTTAAATAATTTATTTATTACATGTGAAAACGCAGGTGAGATTTCTTCAGACACAAGCTTAATGCTTAATGAATGTATAAAATCAAGACCTGGACCGGTTGTTTCAAGAGATTTGATGATATTGCATACTTCTTGCGGTGTTGTTGAGAATAAGTAAAATGAATGAGAACATCGCGGGAGACTAAGTGGCATGCAATCAGGCTTATGGTTGCCGGTAATATTGAAATAAGCACTGCTACATCTTGAGGGTCAGTAATACTAGCAGAATTGTGGTTTACACATGAAATGCTATTTTTAGTTTTACTGATGTTTAGGAATTCCTTAATTATTTGCCAATTCCATCTAGTGTCAGTTCCGTTTTTACATATTTTGTTTTCATAGTATTTATGCTTGGCATATTTTAATCTGGAAGTTAGAACGTTCGAATACATGTTGAAATGTGATCGCAAGGTATTATTGATTGGCTTGGCTTTAAATTTCTTATGAAGATTATCTTCTTTTTTAACAGAGCACAATAAAACGTTACTAATCCATGGCTTTCTTGGGAAACTGAACCATCTCGTTATAGCAGTGGTACTTGAGCATGAATTTGAACATTCTGATATTTTTGCACAAAAACATTCAGAAGCTTTATCGCCGCACTGTTCTTCAAGCACGTTAGCCCAGTTCATTGCACGAATGATATCAATTAATTTTTTTAAAATCAAAGAATGTGCTCACATATTTTTCAGGTTGAGTATGTGTTAAAGCACCTATGCAAAAAAATGTAGGGTAATGGTCTGTTGAGGCATATTTCACTATTCCGGCTGTACCATTATCTATAGGAAAACTAGAAAGCAGGTGGTCAATTAAAGTGTTAGACCCACCAATTTCACACCTAGTTGGAACGGAAGTTAGTGATGAGAGACAACAGCTCAGATAAGTGCACAAATACTCAGAGCATGACTGACTATTAGGATCGATAATGTAGACATTAATATCACCACATATAACAATATCCTTGTTTTCATCAACCAGTATATTGAGCAACTGCTCAAGTTTTCTACAACACTCGAGTTAGAAAGATGAGGAGGAACGATGAATGCACACAATGATGATGTTACGTATGGAAAGCAGCTGTAGGTTGATACTCTTGACTTCTAACCATACTGCCTCACAAAGACATGACGAAAAAGATCATAACGACATTTATATAGTAATGCTGATTTCACCAAGATGGCTGAACCACCACTATGATAACCTTCACAGTGGCAATATTCATAATTGTAACCATTAAGCCCATAAAAATTCCCACTGTGGGATGATAACCATGTTTTAGATAGATATGCAAATGAAAAAGCATGATTCAAAATGCTAAGAAGATGGATGAGATTATCATGACGTTTAAGAATGCTGTGTATGTTTAAATGCAGTAAGGATAATGAGCGTCGTTTTTTCTTAGACAGAGCTTTTGCTTTGTCGAGAGAAAAAAAAACGATTCATCCATGATGATTTAGGCATTAATACAAGAAAAAAATAGAATGCATTGATTACTTGAAGACTGACATCAGTCGCACTAGATATGCAATAAACATGGGTATCAACTGCCTTGTTGGCCTTGATAGTACAGTTATCAGTTCAAAAAAATTTCCATCCTTTAGACTTTTTCACTTCTAGCGCCTGCACAAAAAGCCGCTTATTGTTGGGTGTGAGGTGATTATTTACGGAAATGGACGTTAAATAGTTTCTGTGAGAGCCCTTATGAACTAGTTGTGAGCCTCGCCTTACAAGCTTTGGAAGCAAAGTCAGCTTTATTTATTTTTTTCTTGAGCAGAACCACACTATAATGTTTCTTCCTTGCTTGGCAGGCACACGATGAGTGATGTCAATGTCCTTAGCAGAGACAGGGCACCAAATCTTGTCACTTAAAGTCTGCACGATTGACAAACAGCTTTCACCCCACAGGGGCGTCTGCGCAAGCAGGCGTTTAATGTGTAGTGACACCACGGACCCGAGCTAACAGGGGGATTTCGATCTCTTCCTACGCCTAGCCGTGCGTGGCTGAGCCTTGACTGGGGAAAAAGGAATCCTGGGAGTTGAGCGGACGCTGAGTGCTCAGACCTTCAAGGCCTGGGCTGACCCAACCAGGCGAATTCGGCACTCGCCTTTTTTTATATCTCTCCTCTACAGTTTCGTCTTTACCTTTCACTTTTAGTCTGTCCTGTCTACTTCTCTCTTCTGTTTACTTCCAATTTTCCTGGCGGCAAGAATTAACCCTGTGCGAATAGCCTACCTTGGTCTATAGGCGCATTGGCTTATGGCAGTGTTGTACGGCTGACGTCTGCAAGCTTTCAGCATTCGCAAACTTGCAGTGTCACCTTGTTGTCTCCGTGGTGGGTGGCCGCACACGCTGCTGAATAAAAATAAGACCAGCATGCATAGAGCATTCCCCCTACTTGCCGATCGTACCGGCTTAAAGCGGGCACACACCTATGACAAATTTTTTTAACCAGCCAGTAGAAACATTTCCTCACTTTCATGTCATTCTCTGTGAGAAAACTGGAAAGCAAGCCAGGACCGTATCTCCTTTCGTAGTTGCCAGGTGTCTTTACGAAACTTTCAGGGCTGGATACAAGGTAACCAAAATGGCCAGCGGAGACTTCCTCCTCGAAATTCGGGACAGAGAACAATTTGGAAAGCTAGACGGCCTCTCAACTTTCGGTGACGTACCGATCACCCTAACACCACACAGATCGATGAACATAACTCGCAGAGTGGTATCTGGCACAGACTTACTTGACCTGATCGAAACTGAACTTTTGTAGGGATGCAAGAGCCAAAATGTGATTAATGTACAGAGAATTATCATCAGAAGAGGTTACAAGGAAACACCAACGAAGCACTTAGTAATACTCACATTTGCTTTCAGTAAGCTGCCGGAATCCATTCAAACAGGGTACACGAAGCCCTCTCTCAGGCCATACATACCAAACCCTCGTCGTTGCTTCCAATGCCAGAGGTATGGCCATGGCTCTAAAAGCTGTCGTGGTCACCAGACTTGTGCACAATGTGGAGTCCTAGGCCACATGTCTGAGAATTGCAAACCGCCACACTGTGTAAACTGTGAAGGAAATCATGCCGCATATTCACACTCCTGTGCATACTGGAAAAAAAAAAGAGTTAATTACATCGAAGGTGAACTAGAACACTTAATTTAAGGAAGCACGGCGAAGAGACTCACCATTTTATGCTGATGCGGCACGTCAGGGCGCACTGCAGCATCAGCCCTCGGCACTGCCCCCCAGGCGGCTGTAGTCCACACTACTCCACCTACTCGCGAACGGAGACCGGAGACTCCAGGGTCCTCAGCTCTCAAGGCCTCGCCTCACCACGTGAGGCCCAGAATTCGAACTACCAGCTCGCACGTGCAGGCATCTGGTACCTCAGAGGAGGCAATGGATAGGTCGGTATCCTTGATGCTGGAAGAGCGGCATGGCTTCTTAGAGCACGCCAAGAAAACAAAAAGCAGATAACAGGGCCTGGTGAAGGCCCTGTTACCGGAATTCAAACTCCTCACCTAAACAGCCACTCACTTTTCGTACACACAGCACTACTTTACATTCACCATGAACACTCAAATTCTGCATTGGAACGTCAGGGACCTTCTTAAAAACCTTGACGATGTCCAAGAACTTTTACACGAACACTCACCAAAAGTGCTGTGTGTACAAGAAACCTAAATTCAAAACACACCAACTTGCTCCGTAAATACGCTATTTTCCTAAAGGACCATGATCATGCCATGATATTATCGGAGGTGTTGCCATTATATTGAATTAAGGGATTGCATGCACACACTTTCAACTCCGATCATCTGTTGAGGCAGTGGCTGTTCGAGCTGAGTTTTTCAACAAACTGATCACAATTTGTACTCTTTACATATTTTCGAGCTATCACCTACAAAAACATCACTTCCGGTTCTTAATAGACGAACTTTCAGAGCCTTATTTTCTTCTTGGAGACTTGATTGCACATAGCAGGCTATGGGGTGACTCTCTTTGCGGCGCGCGAGGTCGACTGATTGAACAATTCTTCTCGTCGAGCGCGTGTCTTCTGAATCGGGAAGAACCAACCTATTATAATCTCGCTAATAATACCTATTCTTCTATAGACCTAAACATAGTATCTCCATCTCTTGTGCCTTTACTTCAGAGGAAAGTCATCAGTAATCGCTATGAAAGTGACCACTTCCCCATAGTTTTGAGCACAACTACAGCAACTGAGTGACCACCATGGGTTCTCAAATGGCTCATAAACGGAGCCGACAGGGAACAGTTTAATACCATCGCTCGTTTAGGTTGGAGTGACATATGTACTTTGAGCATTGATGCTGCTGTCAACTACTTCACAGCATTTTTGATTGATGCTGCAACAAAAGGCATCCCACAAACGAATGGACACCCTGGAAAACGACGTGTGCTGTGGTGGAACTCTGAATGTCGAAACTCGTGCAAACAGCAAAACAGAGCATGGAGGTTGCTTCGGAACTCATCGAAAGCCGAATATCTTGACAGCTTTAGGAAAATAAAGTCTCAAGGCAGGAGAACGCTTCGGCAGGCCAGAAGGGAAAGTTGGCACAAGTTTTTGTCAGGGATCAATTCATATACACGGGAGGGAAAAGTCTGGAACATGGTTGGTAGGGCAGCAGGAAGACAAGTACACTCACTTCCACTCGTAAACACACGGGGTGACTACATGAAAGATCAGGCGAACTTCCTCGGTGCACGCTTCATTGGGTTCCCAGCTTGTCACACTATACTGAAGCTTTCCAAAAATACAGAACAAAAATAGAAAAGCAGATACTCGAACACAAATTTACTAGATACGAGGTATATAGCCAAGCTTTCATCTTAGCTGAGCTCCAAACATCACTAAACTCCTGCAGTAGTTCCACCCTAGGTTCTGACCTTGGGGTGTATGAAATGTTAAAAAACCTACCAATCAGAAACACAAAAAACCTTACTTTGTTTGTACAATGCTATGTGGTTCTCTGGCGCTATCCCTACATCCTGAAAAGAGGCTACTGTTATTCCCATTTTGAAACAGAACAAGGACCTTTCTTCAGTTTCGAGTTATAGACCTATTGCACTTACAAGCTGCATGTGCAAACTTTTCGAAAAAATGATAAACTACCGACTTGTACATTTTCTTGGAACAAACAATTTGCACAACCAATTCTAGTGCGGGTTTTGAGAGGGTAGATCCACCCCCGAGCACCTTGTTCGTATCGAGGCGCAGATCAGAAACGCTTCCGTTCATGAGCAATACTTTCTCTCTGTGCTCCTCGATATCAAAAAGCATATGATACAACAAGGTGATTTGGAATATTAACAGAACTGTGCCACCTTGGCGTGCATGGCAGAAAGTCTACTATAACCGAAAGTTACTTGTCAAACGGGACATTCCGAGTTCGAGTCGACAGCGTTCTTTCCCAAGCATTTGTTCAAAAAACATGTGTGCCGCAAGGTGGTGTACTTAGTTGCACACTTTTATTATCGAAATGAATTCTTTGCGCTTGTTCATCCCTCGCATTATATCTTATTGTACATATGTCGACGACGTCCAGCTTGGCTTTAGATCTTTCAATCTGGCCATGCTTTGTTTGAACAAAGTCTCCAATTGGGCAGAAGAAAATGGGTTCCGATTGAATCCACAGAAAAGCACATGTATCTTGTTCTCCAGGAAGAGAGGCATTCATTTTGAACCGGATATTCAACTGCGATGGGAACGTCTTTCTGTTAATATCAAACACAAGTTCTTAGGCCTAATCTTGGACACCAAGCTAACCTTCATACCACACATCAAGTATTTAAAAAACAAGTGCATAAAAGCCATGAACATTGTAAAAGTGTTGTCACACACTACGAGGGGAAGTGACAAGAAGTTTCTAATGAATTTCTATAAAAGCCTCATACATACCTGCTTAGACTATGGAGCAATAGCATATCAGTCTGCGGCGCCTGCTGCCCTTAAAATGCTTGATCCTGTTCACCATGTAGGCATCCCCCTCTTTAAGGGTGCTTTTCGCACTAGCCCTGTGGAAAGCCTGTACGTGGAGTCGAACGAATGGTCACTCCACCTACATAGATGTTACATGTCTTTTAAATATTATCTTAAAGTAAACGCAGACAAGGATCACCCATCACATTCCACAATTATAGACACGTCAAGCCTTGCTGTGTTTGATAAACGGCCTTGTATGAGACAACCCTACCCACTCCGTGTGAGGGGCCTAGCAAAAGAAACCGGTGTGCCCCATGAACACGGTCTGATGGCTCCCGCAGTATGCGTGCCACCGTGGCAGTGGCAGGCGATAGATTGCGTCGTGTCTTTCTTGGAGGTTACGAAGCATGCACCAATTGCACATATTCAGACATACTTCCTAGAACTACAACAGAAATACACATGTCCTGAGTTCTTTACAGACGCTTCAAAGTCCAACACTTCTGTCTTGTACGCAGCCATTGGCCCATCCTTTTTGGAAGCTGGCGCTTTGCACTCTGATACAAGCATTTTCAACGGCTAAGCTTATGCGATACTTGCGGCTATAGAACACATTAAACAAATAAAACTACAGAAGGCACTAATATATACAAGTTCTCTAAGCGTAGTAAAAGCTCTGAAAACTCTTAAAAAGCACAAGAACCCCGTCCTTGTTTCTCTTCATTCGCTCTTATGCACAGTCTACTCATCTAAGCAGCATGTTGTAGTCTGCTGGGTGCCAGGACACCGCGAAATACAAGGCAACGTTCTGGTGAACCAGCTAGCTGGATCCGCCAACAAAACCGCTACCAATACATTGATACCTATTCCTACACTCGACCTGAACCTTTTCTAAAACAAAACCTCGAGGGTTATTGGCAGAGCACATGGGACACACACACAGGTAATAAATTGCATGTCATCAAGCGGCAACTTGGTCATTGGCCGCCAGTATCAAAGTCACGCAACACAGAAGTAATACTTACAAGGTTAAGAACAGGACATACGCACTCAACACATTCATTTCTTTTGTGTGGGGGCGATCCACCTTTGTGTGACAGATGTGGAGAAGCACTCGCCGTACTTCACATTATAATCCAGTGTAAAAAATTAGACACGCTGAGAAGACAAAACTTTCGGTTAATTTACCGACAACAGAAACCACTTCATCTTGGAGTGTTCGTTGGTGGCGAACCACTTTTCACACATGAATTGTTGTTGGCTTTTTTGAGAGACGTTCGTACATTTCACGTCATATACCCGGGCATTCCGTAGCACGACCTCTCCAGAGAGGTCTCCGCTGCGGTGGCTACACTGAACAAAGCACTTGCCTCACTACCCTTGGACGCAAGGATGTGAAAGATCAAGGCACTTGTGCTAATGCCATACATGTCCACCATGGTTTTTATTATCACAAACTTTTGTCATCCATTAACACCACTCACTTTCCATGGCATGGTCATGATTTATTACTTCAATGTTTTTACCCGCCTAGCGCGAAGAATTTTAAGGCCCTTATACAGCCGATTCTCAAAATCATTGTCCATATCTCTAGTACCATGAACTGGTGCTCTTTGGCCATGAAATAGCCCTTGCGCCACAAAACATAAAACAGCATCATCATTATCATGATCAAACAGCTTTCACCTTCAGTTTTCGGCAGGGTCTGTACGGGTCCTTGAAAACCTTGAAAACCCTTGAATTTGAAAGTGCCATTTTCAAGGCCTTGAATACCCTTGAATATTGCGGTGCTTGAAAGTGGTGCTTTAAAACCCTTGAGTTCCGTCCGCGGAACTTAAGTCCATAGATTACTTTTCTTTGTTAAGTAGCGACAATCATTGAAGCACGGCCGACAAATCTTATTAGGTAACGTTTAGGTCTGGTATTCATGTATTGCTAACGCTTTCTCGGCGCCCGGTGAAGCAGCGTTCCTCGCTCACTAACGATGGGCGATTAGCAGTAAGGAAAAAAAACTCGTTCGCACATTGTTCGCTGAAAGGTGCGTGGCTAATGTACTTAAATGTAAGTGGCTCTGTAAATCTTATATGTGTGAAAAGAAATTTTGGGGCAAACTCAGGCTGTGCGTGAGAGGGAGTCGGAAGGGGAGGCAATGGTCGCTGCTTGGGTCACACCATCAGAAGCTGCGTCGTGTTCTCTTATGGGCTGTAGAAATTAGACGTCTCGTTCTTCCTCCAACAACTATGGTTTCTAGAATACTCAGAATACTGGTTAGTCTGCTGTCTCCATGAAAGGCCGCATCCGCGCCAATGATGCATGCTCCGCGGTCACGGCGCTCCGATCGATCGTGCCGCCCCCTGGCACCGAGCGCATGAGCCAAGGACACGGCCGCGTCCGTATTGCTGGTTCATGCGCTGGGGGCCAGGGGGTGCCGCGATCGATTGGAGCGCCATGCATCATCGGCACATGCATCATCGGCACGGTCGCGGCCTTTCATGGAGACGACGCAAAGACGGCAGACTAGCAACATATTATAGGAACCATACTGCAACTACCACCAACAACACCGTAAGAGTTGAAAGGTCTATGTACTTCAGCGATGCCAAGTGTTCGTTCAGCAACCAACTACATTGAGAGCGGTCGTAGGTCGTTTTCCGATCCAAGCCAACCCAATATGATTTGGTTATTCGCCACAAGTAGGTTGTGTTCCAATTCTTAGACAGCACGTAGACAGTCTACGCAGACTGCTTAGAAGACAGCACCGAGCCCAAGCTGTCCGAAAATTGTAACACGTCTGAACGGTTTTTGTGCGACAATGCACCACCTCCTGCCGAGAAGAAAAAGCCAAAATAAACAAACGTAACAGTTGTATTTTCTGGATTATTTCGTGTTGAAATCAAAAACAAATAAACTTTACTCACATAGAACGTCTGGGGAAGCATCTACTTGTGTTCAGCGACCATGGGAATGATGGGCAGTACACACATTTGCCTAGTCTTCGTACTTGCGGGGGCAAATCGTACTTTCGGTTTCGTTTATTGCTGGGCTTAGGTTTTGCTTTGAAAGAACGATTCAGCCCTTTTGAACTTTGTGACCCGGTTTGGAAAGGTAAGTCTAAAAGAATAAGGTGGCGAAGCGCAACCACTGAACATTTGTTGATTTTTGTTTCATGAGAAAACAGCTTCAAGCGACACACGCACACGCGGAACCAAAAGCAGGCCAGAAGTATGAAGATTAGACAAATGTGTGTACTACCCATCATTCTCATGCTCACTGAACTGCCGTGCGTCGCAGCTCCCATAGACACTAGCGCCAAAGTTCCCTCTAGTGTATATTAGGAAACTCTATGCATTTAGCTGTCTATTTAGCCGTCTACGGTGAGTATTGGAGCACACCCTTAAAGTGTACCACAAGTCCACCATCAGCACTCATGTTGCTGTATTGTGTGTGCGTTTTTCATCAACGATGGACATTTAGCCTGCTTGTTTGCCACCTCTCATTTGCTTCATTGGAGTACATTTTACGCCACGCGCGTTGGACGTGGACATAGTTGTGTTTGTGCGTAATGCCCGGGCAGTGCAATTTCCAGGAATCATGGCTCAGCCACGTTGCGTACAAGGACTGGTTCGCGCCGGACCCAATGAATTCGCATCGGGCTAGATGCAGACCATGTGCAAAGACATTCGATGTCTCATAGATGGGGGAGTATGCGCTAAAAAGCCACCAGAAAAGTGCGAAGCACATCGGCAACCTGAAGGACACAGCTAGTAGCTCCTTGATTAAGTATGTGACACCCCGCAAGAGTGGCGAATCTGTTCGTTCAGTCCCGATGCTGTCCTTGGATTTGAATACCGCGTGCAAGGCCCATGATGCAGTGACCGAAACCGAGATATTGTGGGCGTAAAAGGTTGTTACCTCACATTACTAGTACAGCTCATTCGCACACACAAGCGAACTGTTCTGGAAAATGTTTCCCGACAGTGAAGTGGCGAAGGCCTTTACGTGTGGAGAAAAGAAGTGTGCGTACCTTGCGTACTGTGGTTTGGGCCCCTTCTTTCTATCATCCGTCCTCCGGGCACTAGAGAAGTGTGATCGCTACACGGTATTGTTTGATGAATCCGCTAATGATTACCTCCACCAGAAGCAGATGGATGTTCACATCAGACACTGAGATTCATCTCGAAGGATAACTACCAGGTACTTGACGTCCGTTTTCATGGGCCATGCAACGGCGGATGACATTGAAGATGGATTGTTGTAGGCACTGGAGCCATTGCCACTTGCAAAGATTCTTCAAGTTTCTTTGGACGGACCAAACAGTAATTTGAAATTTTTCAGAAGCTTTCAGAAGCACTTGCATGACAACTATCAGGGAAACTGCCTCTATTTAGGCATTTGTGGTATACACGTGGTACACAACGCACACAGAGCAAGTGCATCTGCCAGCAAGTGGGGATTGGACATTCTCCTGTCTAGTCTAGGTGTGGTATTTCAATATTCCCCAGCCGGGCGAGAGGATTTCTCAATGGTGACCGGGAAGACATTTCTTCTCAGGTATGTTGCCTATCGCTGGGTCGAAAACGTTTCAGTGATTGAACGTGCACTGGCCCTGTGGCCTGATGTGGGAATGTACATTGAGTCTGCAAGATGCAAAGAGGTGAACTAGCCAAAATGCTCTTCATTTCAGAACTTCCACATTTTCTGTGGGGACCCGCTAATTCAAGCAAAACTGAACTTCGTCCTTGCGATTGCACTGATTCGCAAACCTTCCCTGACGGAATATCAGGTGGACCAACCACTTGTATTCTTTCTCGCAAGGGATCTTGAAGCAATTGTCCGAAAGTTGCTTACTATGTTCTTGAAGTGCTCAGTTTTCTCTGCATCAAGTGGGCTGACAGGCCTGTTGAAAATCAACATTGAAGACGTGAACAATTACACTGCGTTTGAGAAAGTGGACATTGGACATACAGCTGAGCAAATTTTGGAGAAGTCTAAGGTCAGTGCAAAAAAGGCATTTGCATTTAAAATGGGATGTAAGCAATTCCTTCTCAGTGTGACGAAAAATGTTCTTGAGAAGAGTCCTCTGAAGTTCCCCTTGGTAAGAGGTCTCTTCTCGCTGGATCCTCGGCAAATGTGCACCAAGCCAGACCATTGTTTAGCAGGTCTGAAAAATGTTATGAATGCGCTTATCGCTGCTGAAAGGTTGACTGATTACCGTCGAGACACTGTACTTGCTGAGTATGCTGAAATGCTACAGATGGAGAAGCACAAGCTGTGTTTGTTCGAAAAGAGTTCGGATAGACTAGATACATTTTCTTTAACTCCTCAAGTTCAACTCGTCGTACAGTGAGCTGTGGAGAGTAGTGGAACTTTTGCTTGTGTTGAGCCATGGCCAGGCAACTGTTGAGAGAAAGGTTAGTGTAAACAAGCAAGTTTCTGTGGAAAACCTCGAACCTCGAACATCATGCAACGAGCTGTATGTGACGCCGTTGATAAGTTAGGTGGCATCCTTAACATCCCTATAACAAAGGAACTGAAGACCTCTGTTTCATCTGCAAGGCATCGTTACTATGCACGTTTGGAAGAGCAGAAGAGGAAGCAACAAAGAGATGTGAATGATTCAAAAAGGCGCCTTGTGGAGGACGAAATCGATAATTTAAGGAAAAAGAAAGTGAAGCTAGAAGCAACAGTTGCTGATCTGTCAACTTCAGCAGATGAATTGGCTTTGAAAGCCGAAGAGACAGGTGATGTCACATACATAGTGAAGTCAAACAGTCTCAGGAAAGCAGCAAAAAACAAGACACAAGAGCTGCTAAATATCAACTAAGGAATCATCGCGAAACTGCTAGAGCTGTCATGAACGCTTTCCATCTGCCTCACTGTAGTCTTGAACGCGTCTTAGACTGTTCAATAATTCAACTCGTCTTAGGCTGTTCAATAAGTGTTCAATAAATTTGTCACTTTTTTATGACGAGTACGAGATCAATTATTGATATGGATCCTTGAAAAAACTTTTTTGTTCCTTGAAAGTCCTTAAATACCCTTGAATTTTTTACTTCAAAACCTGTACGAACCCTGTTCGGGATTCCCTGTATTTCTACATCAGTGGTTTAAAGCCATGGATGTGTCGGGGACCCATTGTGGACTGGTGGAAGTGATGGGGGACCCCTTGGAGCAGAGAAAGGGGGGGGGGGATACGTAAGTAAATTAACAAAAGTGGAGTGTGAGACAGGTGCCTTTTGTTGCTACCAAAAACATGAAAAAACGTGCCCCTTTATTTCGGACAGCTCATCAATACGTGGCACAGTTGCAATTAAACCGACTTGCAGAGGTAAAAAATTTTTAAATGTTAAAAAAGTGGGTGAGGGTTCTAGAAATGGCTTCGCGGATTCCCTAGGTTCCACGGACACTGAACCAAATCAAAGTACTTCTCGTGCAAATTTCTTATACAATGGGCCCTTTCCTGTTAAATCATTTCCGTTTGGGTCCTGCCATTGTATGTGCCAACCTCATCGCCGAAACCATATGCAAATCCAGGATTGTGTCCTACTGCATCAAGCGGAAGCAGGTTTCTAAAGAAGTGCAATGTCTGTTCGGTGTCGTTCAGCCTTCCTGGGGCAAGCGTCACTGCAAGCGTCTTTGTAAGATTCTGAAATCAGAATATTGGCGACAGGTGAAAATGTTTCAGGACTGGTTACGTGTTTTTGTGCTAACTGGTGCCGAGCTTTTTAAGGAATCGCGTCGCCTGGTTGCTCTCAAGAAGCAAGTAGCTGTGTATGCTGAGTTCTTGTGGCGCCGTGCTCTCATGAACCTCACTTTCTCAGCACAAGGCCTCTTGTGTTGAGCAAGGTAACGTTGTTGTGCTTGGTAATGCCGTGGTTCCTGACGACATTAAGCAAGTTCTAGAAAAAAGACCAAAATTCAGTTATGAGCCCCTTCTTAAACGCCAGGGCCTTCTCTCCCTCATATTATTAGAAAATTTGGCGCAACCTCGACTCACGCAAACACTCACACAAGCACTCACACTTCCACCAGAGCAACACACACGACACGCAGCGCTCACTACCAACTGCTTTATTGCTCCTATCTGACCTTCTTAAATACATACATCGAAATGCGCAAAGGCACTAACTAACAGAACTGCGCCATTAGAAAGCCAACAACACGTGAAGTAAAAGGCGTCACCACACCACAAGGCACAAGTAAAAAAGGGGGTGAACACGAAAAGGAGATATAATCGCTAAACCCTCGCATCAAGGAAAGAAATTTCTTGTTGATGCAACACCAAAGAGGGCTCGCTGACACATATATTTTTATTCTTTTCTATATAATATGCTTCTAACAGCAAACGTGCTGATAAATTTGAGCTTCTCCCAAGAATCCTTGTATCAGAGAATCGTGGTTCACACCCACATGCGGCAATATGCGACACAAGATGTGCGTACTTGTCCTCGTTTTTCTTAACCTTTAGCGCATGCTCCCTAAGCCGGTCATTGAGGCATCGCTCGGTAATGCCAATGTACACGTTACCGCAGGAAAAAGGAATGGAGTATACAACTCCCATGGAACATTTGACGAAGGCAGTCTCATGTTTTTTCACGCAACCGCGTCTCTTGCCATTGCAAATACGCGGACATAACTTGGCGAGCTTTTCTGGCGCTGAAAAGACCACAGCCACACCATGCCTTGCAGCAACCTTCTTAATATTGTGGGAGAGCTTGTGCACGTAAGGCACTACTTGAAGCTTGGAACCCGAAGGATCCCAAGTAGCTCTATCCCTTCGTGTTCCACGTTTCATCTTCTGCAGTAGTGACTCGGCAACCGCGTTTAGGACCGACGAAGGGAAGCCCGCCGCCGTCAATCGGCTGATCTGATCATAAAAACTAGTACGCATGTGGTGTGGGCACGACTTAATCAATGAGGATTCTAGACATAGCGAAGCAATTCCTCTTTTAACTATTTTCGAGTGCGCAGAATCATACGGCAACAGCCCCTTCTTCACTCTAGGCCGGTACACCCAACAAAAGTGTTCACTACCCCACAGTAGCTTGAGGTCTAAAAACTGGAGACAAGTCTCTGTGGGTACCTCGGTAGTGAACCTAAGTCCGCGTCCATGATCTTTAAAAACACTAAGCACATGGTCACAATAAGAACGCTGCACTTCATATGGTACCTCTTCCGCACACACACTCACTGAAGTACAGGCGTCTACTTGAAAATCTAAAAAGTAATTGGGGGGTGTATAGGACCCTCGCTTGTCTAAAAGAATTAAAAAATCGTCAACATATCTAAAAATCTTCAAAACCTTATTCCCCCTTAAAAATTTATCCAACGTTCTATCTACATCTGCTAAAAAAATATCAGTAAGAACAGGGGCGACACAAGAACCTATACAGATGCCTTGTCGTTGTAGATAGGGCTTGTCGTTAAAAGTAATAAAAGTAACGTTAAGATAAAATTCTAAAAGTGCTAAAAAGTTTTCAACGGATACGCCCGCATTATTCATAAAAGAAACGTCACCATTATCCTCTATGCACTGTCGGACCGAAGTCAAAAGCTTATCATGAGGTACCGAGTAAAACAAGTCTTCAACATCTACAGAGAAAGCAAAGGAAATCTGCTGGTTATTCCGTATGAAATCTGCGACATCACTAGAGCTTTTAGTGCGAAACGGGTCACTGACACTGAGTGGCTTTAGTTTGCTTAACAGGAATTTGCTAACGTTGCCCTGCCATGAACCATTTTCACTAACAATGGTTCTGAAGGGAATGCCCGCTTTGTGGGTTTTAGCAGAAAAAAAGAAGACGTTCAAGTTAGTGCTTTTGCTACTAGCTAAGGTTCCAGCCAGCGTAGGAAGTCCTACTTCCCTGCAGAACGCGGTGAATTTGGATTTAACGCGTACAGCACTTTTTTTAACAGGTAAAAAGTTCTTGTCAATGGCGTTAATCGCTTTCTCATTGTAAACACCCTGTGGCAAAACAACGAAACCACCCTCCTTGTCGGCTTGTACTAACATCAAATTCTGCTTCTTGAAAAAAGACACCACACTACTCAGTCTTCTGCTACCGCTATTGTCCGGAAGTTGGTCTGCACAACTCGTGAGGCAGTCCATACCGTCCAGCAGGCATCTTTCTCGGTCCTGGTTGGCCTTGGATGACAGGTCCCTGTTCAGGCCTACCAGGTCATGGGCGGAAACACTTGGTGTGCACGCATACTTTGGTCCCTTTCGCAGAAGCTTTTCAATGTCTTCAGGTAGCACTGCACCCCCGAGAACAACGAGGTCCTGACACTTATCTCTTCTCCGTTTACCTTGAAGCCTCAGTAGGGGGGTCAACACGTTCCTCCACCTAGATTCAGTTGTCTGAGCTATACGCCGCTTGACTTTCCCGAGTTTATAGGCCGCAAGTTGTTCAGGGTATTCGCACTGAAGAATCACATGAAGCCAATCATAGAGCAGCCTTACTTGGCGCCACAATTCCGCTCTAAGAATTTTGAGCACTCTTTTTACGTGTCCCCAAGAAGGTCTCACACACCCAAACAAGGCACTTACTTCTTCTGGTGTGATGGCTTTCCGGATGCAGAAGGCGAAAATCCTTGCTCTGCATGTGGCTTCATTGATGTAGCCCATAAGAAGGTCAATCTTCGCAGACACATTAGGAGCATATAAAGAGGGGCCCATTGCACTAGAAATATAGCTTAATAAAACTTGTTGTTGGGCTAGTTGGTTATACATCATATTATTAGAAAATTTGGCGCAACCTCGACTCACGCAAACACTCACACAAGCACTCACACTTCCACCAGAGCAACACACACGACACGCAGCGCTCACTACCAACTGCTTTATTGCTCCTATCTGACCTTCTTAAATACATACATCGAAATGCGCAAAGGCACTAACTAACAGAACTGCGCCATTAGAAAGCCAACAACACGTGAAGTAAAAGGCGTCACCACACCACAAGGCACAAGTAAAAAAGGGGTGAACACGAAAAGGAGATATAATCTCTCAATGACCGGCTTAGGGAGCATGCGCTAAAGGTTAAGAAAAACGAGGACAAGTACGCACATCTTGTGTCGCATATTGCCGCAAGTGGGTGTGAACCACGATTCTCTGATACAAGGATTCTTGGGAGAAGCTCAAATTTATCAGCACGTTTGCTGTTAGAAGCATATTATATAGAAAAGAATAAAAATATATGTGTCAGCGAGCCCTCTTTGGTGTTGCATCAACAAGAAATTTCTTTCCTTGATGCGAGGGTTTAGCGATTATATCTCCTTTTCGTGTTCACCCCTTTTTTACTTGTGCCTTGTGGTGTGGTGACGCCTTTTACTTCACGTGTTGTTGGCTTTCTAATGGCGCAGTTCTGTTAGTTAGTGCCTTTGCGCATTTCGATGTATGTATTTAAGAAGGTCAGATAGGAGCAATAAAGCAGTTGGTAGTGAGCGCTGCGTGTCGTGTGTGTTGCTCTGGTGGAAGTGTGAGTGCTTGTGTGAGTGTTTGCGTGAGTCGAGGTTGCGCCAAATTTTCTAATAATATGATGTATAACCAACTAGCCCAACAACAAGTTTTATTAAGCTTCTCTCCCTGGTTCGTTAAGTGGCCGATTGTTGTTGCGGAAAGAATAAGAAAAAAAAGAGTTATTTCCGAAAGTGCTGAGTGCCTGACACGATGCACGTCTTCCCAACGTTCGATGAATCAGCCCCTAAAGAAGATTTCAAGGACTCTGAAGGAACTGCAGTTAATATTACTGAAAACAGACAAGGAAGGAAGCTTCGCTGTCCTTCCTTTTGTTTCGAGAAAAATCACAGTAGGCTATGATAAAGAACTTCAAGGATGTACCCTTTGATGCTTCAAAGCAGAAATGCCATGCACTTCAACTGCTAGAGGAATTGAACCTACAGAACCTCAAGGCAAGGACAAAGAAAGAAAAAAAAAGGCTGTCTTGAAACCTTTTTTACCGTGAAAAGTCACAAACCTAATGTTTCATTTTGTGCCATTGTTTTTGAAGATGCTACCTGGCAACGCCACGTCAGCCGGTACCTACAAAGGCACCTTCAGGTTTTAGTGAAGGACGATCTCTTTGTTATCTGCAAGTCTGAGGACTGACTTCCTGCTGCACCCACAAAGTTTGAATTCTTACTCTTTTAACAGCTTTTCAGTCGACATTGAAGAACTTTATTATTCTGTGCTACATGAAGGACCGCTTCAGGCTTTTCGGGATAGGGTTCAAGAATATGGTGAACTTCAGTTCTCAGGTGAAGCAGGTGCTTCTGTTGATGACTTTGTTAGACTCTTGGAGTTCTATTTGGCTTCTACAATTTTGAATTTTAATTATAAGTTTTATGTTCAAAGAAGGGGCATATGTATTGGTGCGGCTGTGACTCCAGTTTTGTGCGATCTTTTCTTGTCGGCCGTTGGTTGCCGTATTCAGGATAAATTGCAAGTAGCCCAAGTTGTCAAGATCTTTAGGTATGTTAATGATTTTCTTGTAATTTTGAACGGTGTTGAGGACCTTGACATGGTCATCCATGACGTTTCGCATGTGTTTCAGAGTGAAAGTCAAGGCCTGAAATTTATGCATGAAAAGCCTGATAAGCAAACGTTGCGATTTCTTGACATATGCCTGCTTTTTAGCGATAACCACATCTGTCGGAAGTATAATCCTAGATCCAAGAAACCCTTGTTACGTCATGACAGTGCCCTTTCGAAGCTTGTTAAGCAATGCATCGCAGTGAACTGTCTGCATTCAGCCCTGAATAAGTCGTGTGTACATGTCATTTCATCTAGCTTTAATGCACAGGTTACCAGATTGAAGCACCCTCCTGAATTTATTTCTGTGGTATGTGAGACCCTGATACAGAACATGAAACACGATCAAACAAAAGAAAAAGTTGGTAGAAAAAAGATGAAGCATGTTCAAGTCATCCCATAAGTTCACAAATTTTCGCATAACTTGAAGAGAATTGCATCAAAGCATGATGTGCAAGTTGTACTGTCAGCGCCCTACAAACTCTCGAGGTTATGTGGCATGGCCAACAGAAGTAGACGCCAAGGGTGCACAACCAAACAGAGGAACAGGTTCACAGAGTGCATTTCTAATGTAGTTTATAGGTTTCTTTTAAGTTCTGGACTTGAGTACATTGGTCAAACTGGCAGGTGTTTTAATGAAATGGCGAAGAAGCATGACTAAAATGTACGTAATACGACTAGTGGTTTTCTGGCTGACCATTGCAGGCATTGCGGCTGCTCTCCTGACTTTTGCAGTACTCAGTTATTTTAAATGGTAAGGGATAAAATAGAGCGCGAAATTGTTGAGGCTTTTTTCATTTTTGAAGCAGGTGACAAGTGCGGGAGCAGGCCTTCAATTTCTTTGTATGACGCAGAAATTAGATATCTCAGAGGTTTTCTTTGATTTTCTATGTCATTTGTGCTCTTGTTTTGTCATGGCCTGGTGCCTCTCACTCATCACGCATGCGCCAGTTCCTTTGAAGATGTTATCATTTTCAGCTTTTTTCTGCAATCACTGATTAAAAACCAGCCTTGTTATCTTGCTTTTAACTTCCTCCCAATCGCATTTTTAGGTGACGGCAATATAATTTAAGTTGTTAGTCAGCGCTCTTTGTTTCTACTGTCTTTCTTTTCCCCGTGTTTTTGCACTGCCCTTTCTAAGTTAGTACTATGAACTAGCTAGCCCAAATTAAAGTACTTCCCATTTGAGAACCACTGTTCTACATTATTTTGACGTGAATGCTGCTCAAGGTTTGTTACTCGTTCGGCAAGGCTCTTGTTACTCTCGAACAGAGAATCGTCTTCATCTTTCAAGGACTTGTTTTCTTGGAAAAAAATCTCATTTTTTCAATTTTATAGTCTTGCATAATTCATTAAACGTACTGAGACTTTGACGCATTTCTGCTAATTCAGAGTGGAGAAGGTCTACTTCTTTTGACAACTTGGAATTCGTTGGCATCTTGCAAAATTATGCAGGTCAAGACACACAAGGCAAAAAATGGCAGTAGTGGGGACGGCAGAAACGTTTGACACAATAAGAAAAATTTGAGGCACTAACCTGTACAGATATACAGAGGATAGTTAGGAGCAGTCCTTAAGTCGCAACCACTGCTGCCGATATGATGACCATCGTTTCAGTGCAGGTGCTTATAAAGGCAGGGATCCATGCGTAGGCAGCGCTGCATGCAATGCAGTGATGGCGATGCTTGGGTAGCCCGCTTTACATGTGCACTTGTTCATAGTAGCATCGTTCACACAAGAAAATGCCGGGAATCAGATGCACACGAGATCTGTATAGACATATAGTTAGGAGCAGTCCTTAAGCCCCAACCACTGCTGCTGAAGTGATGGATAGCATTGTAGAGGTCTTGTCTCCCTGCCTTACACCCTTCTTTATTAGGATTCTGTGGCTTTCCTCTGAAACGTGAGTGCGAGGCGTTGACTACTGAGCCACGGAGAGGCACGTTCTTCAACGTTCAAACAGCACACTATTTATATCTACCACTTACCGCTGTTGACGGGCATCTTGGAGGGAACTATCGTGTTTTCAACATTACCAGCAAGATGTCGCAATGAGCGCACCTTGCCACATTGTCACGATGGGGCGGCATGCGATCTCATCTACCATGCGTACTTTGCCTCGTAGATGGGAGGGGTGGTAGACACTCGCTCACGCGCCTTTATTACGCGGTGGGGAGGATCGTACATCTTGGCTGGCCTTGAGATTTCTCCGGAACAATTCTGTTGTAGTTACCGGGCGCACAAAGGTCACTGAAATCGTTGCCCAGTCTTCACTTGCAAAAAGGGCGCTTTTCACACACCGAAGCAACAACTGAAACGCTTATTTGCATTCATCTGTACTTGGGAGTACATTTCGTGCGTCATTTGTGTGTGAGAAATGCGGGGCACGTTTTGATTTGCTTGCAATTCTGCGCATGACCTTCCAATTTGTTGCTGTCGCATTCATTGCTTCGCCTTTCTGGCAAAGCTGTCACGTTTTTCTAACACAATTTCTCTGCCATCTTTCAGCAGGTTTTTTGTTACCTTATCCTCACCAGCGGCTTTGCCTCTTCGCATTCTTTCTGGGGCTTTTCTTACTTCCTTTGCTGTTACCGGTAGGATGTGAAATTCCTCTGGATTATTATTGCTTCCCACGATATCATCCTGGCTGTTTTGGCTTCTGTACAGCTCTCTGCAGAACTCCTCTGCCACATCGACTATCCTATTCATATTGGTTGTGACATTTCCTTCCTTGTCCTTTAAAGGGCCCCTAAACCACCTTTGATATTTTTCAAGCATTTCAAGTGAACACACGCATCATATGCAGAATGCCGTCACGATCAACGATGCCACACGCGACAGCACTACGAGTTGCCAGCGTGCCACAAATTTGAAGAAACAATTCCTCCTTCTCTCCGAGCCTTCCCAGCCTTCGTGTGACATGGAGAAGTTGAATCTGATGCGCAGCGCATTCATGCTGGGATTGGTCGAGCAACCACGTAGTGTGCAAGGAGGTGTCCATGCTCCTTGTTATTTTTCTTGTTGGCCGCTTGCACCCCCTCCCTGCAGTGCAAGTTCTCCTAGGCACGCACAGACCACACAAGCACCTGCATGCTAGGCAAGAGTGGGAAAGGGGGGGGGAGATTTCTTATGAAAAGACAGAAAGGTAAGAAAATTGGGTGTTGGAGTGCACGATAACTGTCTCTCATGTGAGGACACCACAACCGATAAGGGAATGAAGGCACAGTGAGAGTGAAGAAAAGAGAGTAAGGTAAGAGAGGAGAGATATAAAAGAAGAGGAAAAAATATGAAGCAAAAAAAGTTTGGGGAGGTAAGTCAAGGAGGAGGGGAAACGAAGGGAATAGAAGCAGCGAGAGGTCAAAGTGGCTTTGAGAGAGGATACCAGTGGAGGGTAGTGAAAGAAAGAGCGAAAGCAGTGATTGCTGCGTTTTGAACTCCCCTATTACAGCCACGTTCAGAAAAAGTTATCACGGCTCTAGGTTCGTTGTACACTCGCCCACAACTGAATTCCGACCTATGCGGGGTTCAGGGGCCCTTTAATGCACACATCTGGTATTTGTCTGTGCACAGTTTTGCCTTCACAGCTTTTAAGCTTCTTCCACTCTTTAGAGAATGCTCAATTCTCTTCATGTTATAGTACCTTTTTAAACCTGTTGATTAACTTGGACAGCTCCGTCAGCTCTAATTTATTTGTTGTGTTTATTTATTTATTTATTTCATTGTAGCCTCCGGGCCAAAGGCATTATAGAGGGGGGTGAAACACAATTTTTTACTCATACAATATTAGCTAATAATAAAATAAATAAAAAACAAAAAGAACAAAATATAAGCATTGTGTACAAACAGAACAAGTAAGTGTGGGCGTTTATACAATGCTAGTTAGCGCAGAACGAAACAACTGATGATCAATCAAAATGGCCACAGATCTGGGAAGGTGGTTCCAGTCTTCTGATGTTCTGGGAATATGTAAATGAATCGCTGCATGCTTTGATTAGACATGGCATAATGCCAACTTTATTAGGATATCAATTCTGGATGATAAGTAAGAAGGCTGAAAAAGAGGTGCCTCGCGAAGAGTTGGAATATTATGATAAATTTTGTGAAATAGACAGAGGCGGAAGAGCATACGACGAGGCAAGAGAGGGCAGTTGGAGTGAATTTTTCATTGCAGAAATGCTAGTGTGACGACTGTAGTTGTGAAGAATGAAACAAACAGAATTGTTTTGAATTAGCTCAAGAGCATTGATTAAATTAATTGAACTCGAATCCTCTACTGCAGCAGCATAATCCATCTTGCTACGAATTAGCGTCTTGTACAATAGTAGTTTAAGTGAGACGGGTGCGGAAGAGAAGTTGGGACAAAAGTACCCAAGCATGCGGTTTGCGTTATAAATAATGGAGCGGATATAGAGTGACCAGCTTAAACAAGTGGTGATGTGTATGCCTAGATAACGGTAAGAGGTGACTGATGCGAGTGGGATGCTGTCAAGTGAGTAAGTAGCAGGAGAAAATGATATTCGGGAATCGCGCAATACTTTGCATTTGAAAATATTTAGTTCCATTTGCCAAGTCGTGCACCAGTTAAAAATGGAGTTAATATCATTTTCAAGGGCAGTGATGTCATTTGGGCTGTTAATTTCGCAGAACACAACGCATTCATCTGTAAACAGTTTTATGTTAGAAGAAACACATAAAGGCAAATCATTAATGTAAAATAGAAATAAAAGCGGTCCTAAGACGGGAACCCTGTGGTACTCCGAAGTGAACGGCACGAGATGAAGAATAACACCCATTGGCAGTTACAAACTGGGTGCAGTTAAGTAGGAAATGTTCTATTCATCTGATGACTTTATTATCAAGGTTTACTTGTTTGAGCTTTAAGAGCAGTAAATTATGACTTACTTTGTCGAAAGCCTTAGAGAAGTCGATAAAAATAGAATCAGTTAGTGACCTACGATCTAATGTAACATTAAGTTGGTAAATGAAGGATGCCAGTTGTGTTTCGCAAGATCAATTTTTTAGGAAACCATGTTACGCATATGAAAAAAATGTGTTTCCAAAAAATGAGGCGACGTTAGTATAAATAATGTGCTCTAATATTTTGCAAGGAAAACTGGTTAACGTTTTGGGGCGGTAGTTTAAGGGTGAACTTTCACTACCTGACTTGTGTATCGGAACCACCTTCCCGACCTGCCAGTCCTGCAGGAGAGCGCCGTTATCGATGGATTGCTGAAAAATCTGTGCAAGAAACAATGACAAAATAGCATTTGTGCTTTTTAAAAATTTGGGAGTAACTGAGTTTGAGCCAGGTCATAATGATACCTTTAGGGAATCAATAAGCTTAGAGATACCAGAGGGTGCAATGATAATAGGATCCACGATTGAGTAGTTATAACAGGGTTGATAAGTAGGTGTCACGTCAGTATACCTTGTGAAGTTGTTGCAGAAGACGTTTAATATTTCGGCGCAATCAGATTTGGCAATAGGCATGCCATTATTATCAATTACATAGATGCGACAAGCTGTTATGGTTAGGATTAATTACATGCCAAAACTTTCTTGGGTTGTCGGTTAGCATGGATGGTAAAATATGTTGCTGGAAGTTAGCTTTCGCTTGTTTGAGGGCCATTTTATAGGCGATGTTTGCTGCTTCATAGTTATTCCACTGGGTGCTCGATGACGAATTCTTTGCAAGGCGATAGAGTCGTTTTTTTTTATTAGACAATTTTTTTAGATGGTTGGTGTATCATTGCGAGCCAGAACGACATGAAATTTTACACAGCAGAATATGCTTCTCCGTTACTTCATGAATTTTACTCAGAAAAAGGTTCCAATTTGAGATTACGCTTTGGTTTTCGAAACCAATCATGAAATAGTCGCAATAATGGATCATCTTGGCGTTAATCATATCGAAATTAGGTCTATTATAATTCCTAATGCACTTTGTCAGTTTTATTTTTTGCTTAGTTGGGATAGAAAAAGCAAATGAAATAGCCAAATGATCACTTAATCCAGGTAAGTAAGATAAATCAGAAAAAAAGATCAGATTGAGTAGAAAGAATAAGGTCTGGTGTATTTGCACTCTCATTAGTTATGCGAGTAGGCTGAAGGACAAGTTGCGATGAGAAAAAAAGAGAACACAAGTCAAGAAATTCTTGACTTTGCGAGGAATATGGTGACAGGGCAGGCGGATCAAGGAGGAGGAGGAGGAGGAATGAAAGAGGAAGAACAGGGAGGTTAGCCAGTTATCAAGAGTTCATGATATGTTAGGGTAATTAAACTCACCCAGTAATACTATCGGTGATGAAGGATACTGTGTCACAGTGCAACCGAGTACATCGTGTAAGTCTGAAACAATGGTAGGGGGATTATTGGGCGGTCGATAGCAAACGCCAACAACTATTTTCTGATGCCCGAATACAATGCATGCCCGGACGGTTTCTATTTTTGTCTCAGCATTGATTTGGAATAATTTGAAAGTGTTCAATATGGCAAGAAGAACACCTCCCCCATGACGGTCAACGCGATCACGGCGATAGATAGAAAACCGACATGAATCAATAAATATTTCATCGTCGCACACTGCAGTGTTGAGCCAGGTTTCTGATAGAGCGATAATGTCATTGCCAGCAGTATCTATTAAGGAATGTAATGAATCATGCTTGTTAATTATGCTTCTAGTGTTTGACAACAATACGGACGCACTATGATGAAGTGAGAATACATTAGCCCCCTCGCAGAGCCCTATGATGAAGCGGGAGTTATATCTTTAGCATTGCATAAGGATGTAGCAGCTGATGCATCATGTAAGGGACCGCTATTAGCAGGCTGGCTGATAACTTTCACACACTTTATATCCGCATCATACACGTAGCATGTCTTGTCCACAAATAGCTTATTATATCGTAATTGAAAATGAGGAGACTGAGGCAAACTTTTAGCAAATTCCGCAAATATTTTCTCTCTAGTCGAGTACTGGGCGAGAAGTGTTCGGATACAGATACCTTGCCATACCGCAGTTGTGATCTTGAAGATAATATGTTGTCTTTTGTTTTTTTACGAAGAAAACTTAAGTACTATAGGCCGACACTTGGATGCAGAGTAAGCACCTATACGATGCACGTGTTCTGTTGCCTCGCAAAAGTGTTCACTGCCAAGGGCAGTTGATAAAGCTGCTGAAACTTTTTGCTCTGTTTGGTCCCATGTTTCTCAAAAATCAAGAATATTATACTCGATTAAATTGTTGCACTTAGACCTGTCTTCTAACTCGTCCAGACGTGCCTGCATGCTGTTTCGTGTCAAACTGTTCTGCGGGTTGAGGATTGGCGAAAAAAAGGCAACCTTGCCGACAGTAGCCAAAAACGATTCAATTTTTTATGAAGATCACCAGGAAGTGCCGTGTTAGTGGAAGCGGTTGATGAAAGCTCAAGGGCAGTGAGACGCGATTCAAAGGCAGCAAAACGAGAATCTACAGAAAGTCTCAGATCTGCAATGTTTTTAGTTATTTGGTTTTGGCCATCGATTAGTTGGGCAAGCACGTTAGGTATAGAGCGGTCATTATCAGTCGTAGTTCTAGCAGCAGTAGTCGACAAAACTGTGGGACGAGGCCCAGGATTAAGCTCAACATCACTGCTTAATAAAATACTGGTGATGCGATGCATAAGTTGTGCGAAAACCGACAAGAATGACATATTGCAACACTGTGGGTAAGGAAACAGCAGCAGGAAACGATCATCAGACCAAAAACAATAGGTATCGAAATAGTGTACCTGTGTAAAGAACAGGCAAGATTTCAGCATTGTAGCAGCGCCGCTGTCACCTGGCCCACTGAAGAAGTGGAATAGCTGCGTGAGTAGTTTATCTTGTCCCGGTAGTGGTGTCGTGGCACTCCGGAAACTAGCGATTGGGCTGGCTAGGGTGACGTCACTTTGATTTCTGTCGCACTTCGCTTGAGTGGGAACGGGATCGGATGAAGCAAAGCAGTCTACCAGAAGGTAGATAGGGGAGGCACAGCACACGCAGCTGTGATTAGGCGAATTTCGGCCAAGGAGCGATGAAGTGACCAGGTCGTCCCAGGAGCAGCAAAGGTACTCGAGGTGAAGCCGTCCAAAGTGGCTGTAGTGCACCGGCCATCCGTGTTGCCGACAGCAGTCAGGTGATGCAAGGAAGTGACACCAAGGCCAACGGCATGCTGCGTAAAGAACAGGCAAGATTTTGGCCTTGTTTGAGGCTTTCGTGACTTTACGTCTCTTAATGAGGTTTTTCATTTCCTGGGATGGCTTGCAGTGTCTTGTCTGATGACTAGGCCCGACTTCCATTGCACATTTCTTATCTTTTAGTGCTTGTAATATCCGATAAAGGACATCAAACGCAGAACAATCTGCTAATCCTGATATGAATGTTCTTTTGTTGCACCCTGCTGTGTTATACATGCACGAGTAACCATGTCTCTGCTTCATATACAGTTTTTCTGATTAATAAAACTTCAGTTATCCTGTATGGTTCTTCTAGTCTGTCTTTCAGTGCTCTTCAACCAAATTTTCAAGCATTACACCTGTGTCATGTAATGTTGACATGCATTGTTTATGCCGTTGCCATGAAATTAGCCAGCAGTGTAACTGCTTCACATCACACCAATATTACGCCTGCATAATGTTTTTTCCCAAAGCAGTTTCAAGACCTGGCATGGCTGTGTGGTAAAATACTTGACTGCAACACACAATGATTTGGTTTCATTCATGATGGGATCCTGATCTTTTTATGTTTTGCATTCGTTGGGCCAACGCCGCTAGTGATGACCTGTCTTTACGGCAGGTATTGTGATGGCTGTGGAATTTTAGTTTTGTTTTGAAAACGATAGCTTAAGTGAAGCATGCGCAACCAAAGTTAGTGTCTAGCTGGCATAAGATTGAAATTGACATTGTCAATAGAAATCGATACCTTTATTGTACACTCACAGGCACTGACCTACCTGTATGGCCGCTTCCCGCCCAAAACGGATGCGACCGCCGGTGGTAGGCTGCGGCCGTCGTTTCGATCAAGCTGGAAACAAGGTTCACGCCCTCCACTGGCCACTGCCAGCATCGAAGGACAGCCAGCTCGCCTTGTTGTCTGCTGGGATGCACACTGTGGCCAGACATCAGTCAGCAAAGCACCCTGTTGACTGCATCGACACAATCTTAGTGTTTGCGCTTACACTTGCAAAGGACATTTCATAGCTTGCCCATGATCGACATAGCTGAAGGTGCTGCCACAAATGAGAGGAAACAGTGGAACATATTTTGCTAAGAACCGTGTTTCCAGTGTAGGTTAATTTGCAAATTTGAGAGGTATGCAAAAGGAAGGATTGCTGGAGTTGACTTATTCTTAGAGCATGGAGGGGAAAAATCGCTTGCACGAGCTATTCGTGTGGCTGACCTAGTACAAAGATGTAGCATGAAGGTACAGTTGAGTCTATATTTGTGCGCCCAGTGTCCGAAATGGTACTGTTGCACCAAGCAGTCATGACTGCCTTGTTTATAGATTGTGTCTGTTAATTAGATGATGTGCTTAGTGTTGCAAAAGCGAGAGTTGGTTTGTGTCCATATTGGAACTACACAAAAGAAAGGAAGTCGGCACTCATGTTGTCAAGTTTTTCTTAATGCTTCGTCTTTTGGGCTTAGATGATGGGCTTAGTGTTTCAAAAGCAAGAGTTGGTTTGTGTCCATATTGAAACTACACAAAAGACTGAGCACAAAGAAAGTCGGCACTCATGTTGTCAAGTCTTTCTTAATGCTTCATCTTTTGAGCTGTTCCGATTTGATTGCTTAGTGTTGTTAAAATGCCAAGCAAAAAAAGCATCTCGGTTTATTTATCAATTGCTTGTACTTAGCGGAACTGATTGAAAAAGGAGCAACTGGAATCTGTGTGCACAGTCATTCGGCCTGTGCGGACAATTCCAACTATTGTGAGTGCAGTTGAGTGGCAGAGCCACAAGTTTGATGTGCTCTCACCTGCTGCTAGAGATGGCAGAGCTATGTGTAAGAAACACAGACAAGAAAAATTTACTGCAACAGAGAAGTATTTCAGCTTGTTAAGGCGCGTTTAGGCTAGAGAGACACAACACCGAATTCGGTGTGCTGAATGTCTTGGGAGTGTCTTTTGTCTTGTCGTCGTCCTATGTACACCGCAAAGACACAAACAGTCCACCGACGGTCTCTCGAAGACTTGTGAAGACTCTATGCGTGCCTTGTCTTGCTCGCAGTCTTTCGTTGGCGAATTCTGTAGTCACCTTGGAGGCTCTAAACTTGCACACCTGCATCTCATTTTCAGCTATGCTCTCTGCTCGTCCATTGTAGACTTCCTTGGGGTGCACTAGATACCTATTCAGACACTGCGGAAGCCTCTGAGAAGGCATTGTTATCTCACTCAAGATTGCCCCTTTTGTAGTCGTTTGAAGCAAAGACATGGGTCAAATTTTCGCTCAGCTGCAGATTTCCTGCAGACACTCCAAGGACAGGTATGCGGATGCATTTTGCTGGTGTTTTCAGTCTATCATCATGTTACACTACGACGACATGCTGTCTTTTGAGGCGTCTTCGTCGGCAGCAGCCTAGTGGGGACTGGCGACTTCGTCGGCGGGCAACTCGTCGGCCGATGGCCTGCGTCTGCCTCGTGTCTTCGTCGGGCTCAGGTCAGCGTTGTGTCGCTCTAGTGTTAACACGCCTTCAACTTACTCAATAACTTTGAAGACTGTAATGTTCTTTTTTTTTATTTTAAATAACTTTTAGTTGTTACATTAGAGAATCATGTAGTAATATCATAGCACATTGCGATCATAGAACTACTGTGAAACCAATTACAGCATTAGAAATTAATACAGGCGAGTGGTGGCAGTTATCTCACGATGAACGTAGATGTTACACAAAACGCAGAGTGAGCAACATGGCATCTTTCTTGGTTATTGTGAGCTTTTCTGTCTGTTTTAAAATTAAATAATGTGAAACTTCGTTATAGCAATGTTCATCTGACACAAAATTATTGCTTTCTTAATCCCAAAGTTTTTACAATCATAACAGTGTTTCATTGGCAAGATTATCCTTCAATTACTATGCTATAAACAATAGTTTGAGACAGTATTCGTTTTATTGTCATTTAGCTGTAGCTAATTCGGTTGCTTGTTTCGAACGCAAAGATTAGAGGCGTCACTTCTGTGCACTTTTTCTGCAGGCCTTGAACACGAAAGATGTCCGAATGGGTAGTACAAAAGAGCTTTCAAATTGCGTAGTGCATAATTCATTAAACTTACAATACTCGTTTTGAAAACCTGTTAAACATCATGGGAAGACTAATTTGTCATTGATATGTATGGCTTGAGCAAAAACGATACATGTGATACAAGCGCCCTGATTTGGCCTGTCCTGTGCTTCCATCGCTTATAAGCGCTGCAGGTCTTTGACGATAGTGGCGACCATGCCTGTTTTACTTCTCATTTTCAATCATGGCTAAGGCAGCAATCTGGCATCATTCTTCAATCCACTCCTATGTATACCAGATGAACAAAACAATGAAAGCTTAAAAATGATGTCAACAAGGATCACAAAACAAGGCATTGTTTTGTGATCAGAGAGAAGCATTTTGTCTGCTTGACAATATTAATTTGTGCACACAGTGTACACAGCTGCATAATGTTTTCTTTTTGCAACACTGTAGGTGTTTCATACATCACTGTGCATTATTACTGTGCTCATGCAGCCTTTACTTCATGCATCTGCCACAGTGACCTTTTACCAGCGAGCTGACTGTGGCTTACTACAGATGTGCTGGAGTTGCTGAGCTGCTTTTCACACTTTCGATTTTATTAACATGGGATGGGACCCTGGTCCCGTGTGGCCCAATCTTCTTGCTCCGACTCATTAGTAACTTGTTTGGAGCTGAAAAATTGAGGCCAGTATACATGTTACACTAGTGCCACATGACGGACCGCTGATCGTGGTTAAGCCTTATCGTGTTCAAATGTCTCATCATCGATTGGTTCCCTTGCACAGCTTGGCTTGAAGAAGACAGTCATAATGGAGAAATTTAATCCAGAGCTTGGTAGTGCAAAATCAACGAAGACGGGAAGGAACAGAGGGCAGATCACTAATCGGGCTCGATTATGATCACAACTGACTGTGTGGCACCAGTGTTACTGTTTCTTGCATTCTTTTTCAGTCTGCAGGTATAACTATGAGCGTAAGAAACTATGGCAACGTTTGCTTAGAAGATTTTTCCTCAGCGTTTTCAATGGCTGGACTACAAGTCCACTGCAGTATGCAGTCTCTGCCTCCAGTTTCAAAGGAATTCATCATTTAAATATTCAAAACATTTTGTCAGAAGTAGGTTTTAAAAAGTTGTGCCAGGGCCTCCAGAAAAACCTTGTTCTTAACAACGAATAGACTGCCACAAGTTATTCAAAAAAAAAGAAATCTAGCTCATGATTGCACCAGACCGTGTCTTCTTTGGTCTATTGGATATCAGTAAAATGCCGATTTCACAGATTTTTTTACAAAATGTGTCCCGTCTTATCTTTTGCAAAATGCAAAATCAAATCTGTAATGGCACCTGCGTGTTCGCATTGTGCTTTCACAAGTTTTTTCCCTTTATTAACATCATTTTTTTTCTAGCAAATAGCTGCACTTTATTTTCTGCTGAACCAAGCAATCATTACTTAACAATATAATGAGAATCGAGTATCAAAAACATATTTTATCAATGCGAAAGCACGAACAGTATGACACCCCCCCCCCCCCCCTGCACTGTCTTTAAAGAGGTGAAGCCAAGCCTCTTCTCACTAGGAGGTTTGTTTATTTTTGCAATGAAGATAGTTAATCAACATACTGGAATTATTCTCCTAACAGGGATCACATGCAATCAATGAGCTGTAGCTGTTATTGTTGATGGGCTTCTGGAATCGGTTGTGTTTTGTGCACACAAAAAGAAAGTGCATCGAACTGGATGTGTGTGATCAGGAGGCATGGACTGCGAGCGACATCGCTAATCACTGTTAGACTTGTAAACTTGCTTGGAATATGACTTACAAGCCAGAGATGTCTGAGAGGATCACGAAGTTGTTGATTAAGTACATTGCATTGTGATGCTTTGAGCAGCAAAAAAAAAATAACTCGTTTTTTTGCTGCTGCTGCTACTGCTGCAGTGCTTCCGACCTGAAAGATTCAATGCACGAATCAGAGGAATAATATTTAGGATAAATAAACCTGACTGAATTTTGTTGGTTTGTTTTCTAAAATTAGGTTTAGTATTGGTGCACCATGTAAAGGATGTGTGTTTGCGTCTTTTATTTGATGTACTGCAAGCTTGAAAGCACCTGGTGTGTATATTGGGGCACATGGCCAGGCAGACATGTTTTAGCTGAGTTCCGGCAATGTATATATGTCATGGAGGTTCATGCTATGGAGGAAATTAGTAGCATCTTTATTTCATTATATGTTAATCATCTGTGAAAATTCTAATCTGAACTGGTTGGTCAATTAACTCAAGAGTATAGATGAGTAGAGCCTGCCATGCTTCGTCATGGTGCTTCACAAAAATTGTTTCGATAAGTGACTATCTGTACCTTACTAATTGTATAAAAACTGTGTATAGTTAATAAGGCATGCAATAATGTGTGCTGCTAAAGTTATCCAACGATAAAATGTGTTAATTTTAAGGTTTTTAGGCCTGAAATTACTTTTGCATCACAGGCAAGATTTAGCTTTAAAGTCTCCTAGGTAATAGCTTGTACCCGACCTATCGACAATGGATGCAAAGTTGCGGATTGTTGATGGCTTAGATACTCCAAAAAAAGCATTCTATAAAGATTTGTCTGAAGACAGGATGTATATTCGTGTCTAATTAATAAATTCATTTAATAATTGGCCACAACATGTTGAAGGAGTTTACAAAAAGACAAAGTTAAATAATGTTTTGTACCCTTTCATAATAGACATGCGCTTGGGAGCAATTCTTGTCTTTGACATGAGGTGTCTTTTATAAGCAGGGTACCACGCATGCATTTTTTTATCAACCCATTGTGCCATCGTGCACAATACAAACGAGAAACTGACAAAATTTCTACGCAAATACAACATCATATCTAACTACCAGTATGGATTTTTAAAATAAAAGTCCACAGAGCAGGCATTGCTTCATGTAAAATAAAAATTATCGAAGCAATTGACTACAAAAGGCCTTTGATTCTGTCCATCACGAAGTGCTGTTGTTGAAGCTTCAACACTATAAGATAAGCGGCATTTCATTAGAATTCATGACAGATTATTTACGTCATCGATGCCAATTTACAGCAATAAATAACTTTTCATCCAGCCGTATAAATGTCACAACTGGAGTACCACAAGACTCGATACTCGGGCCAACTTTATTCCTGCTGTATATTAATGATATAGCGGGTTTAGGTATCAAACAAGACATCATAATGTATGGAGATGACACCAGCGTATTTTTTACTGCAAAAGACATGAACCTGTTGAATATACTGACAAACTCCTATCTAGAAGAATTAGCTATGTGGCTGCATCATAATAAGTTACAGTTAAATGCAAATATTTCATTTCATTTCATTTCATTTATTTATACTGTTAGCCCAGAAGTGGGCCGTTACAGGGTGGAAGTACAAACAATTATTTGCTAAAAAGAAGTACCGTACAGGTCTCGAGATAATTTCTCGGTATTATTGTGACCAGCAACTCGAAGTTATACATAACAAGAAATGGAACACACATGCGATGCAATACATACGTGCAGAACAGCACATGACGCATTTGAGGCGGCACTTTTCCACCGCGCTGAAGATTTGAAAGACAACTACTGCAGAATCATGCAACCAACAAAAAGTACACACGCACGCAAAAAAAAAAAAACATTTGTCACTGTTATTCAGAAAATAAACGTTTTAGATTCTGTTCAAATGATGTAAGCGAGGAACAACCAATTATAGACTCTGGCAGCATGTTCCAATCTTCAATAGCACGTGGAAAGTAACTGAACTTAAAGCAATCGTTACGTGGGACTGGGGGTGGTATGTACATATTATGGCGATGTCTGGAGTGTTCTTGTGTGTTGACCTGGAAGTAATCTGAATAGTTTAGTTTAAAATGATTATGAATTAACTGGAAGAGGAATTTCAGACGCTCAATCCTCGTCCTAAGTTCAGGACTATTCAGTCCAGCTTTTTTACAGAGTTCAGTAGGAGAATGATGTCGGCGATATTTATTAAAACTAAATCTCGTACCAAGTCGCTGTATTTTTGTTATTTTATTGCAGTTTGTCTTTGTGTAAGGGTCCCAGACAATTTTAGAATATTCGATAATAGGTCTGACAAGGGTTTTGTAAGCAAGACACTTTATATCAGATGGGGCGGTATAAAGGTTACGTCTAAGGCTATACAATGCCTTGGTAGCCCTAGAGCATACATTATCAATATGAGTGTTCCACCGGAGGTCGGGCGTGAACCATAGCCCAAGATATTTATAGTTTTGTACAGGCTTGAGGAAAGCATTGCCAATCTGGTAGTTGTAATCTAGAGGTGCTTTCTTTCTAGTTATAGTCATAAAGACTGTTTTTTCTGTGTTCAAACTCATTTGCCATTCTTCGCACCAATCCTTTATTCTTTGAAGATTGTTGTTTAGATTAACTTGGTCATGTTCAGTCTCGATTCTGCTATAAACAACACAGTCATCGGCAAACAACCTTATCGGGACCGTAACGCGGTTTGGTAGGTCATTTATATATAAAAAAATAAAAGGGGACCCAGCACGCTCCCCTGGGGAACTCCGGAGTTCACTGCAACTGCTCTAGACTGTTTATTTTTTATTTGAACAAACTGCTGACGGCAGCTGAGATAGGATGAAAACCATTTTGTCAAGTGATTATTTTGAAACGTTTTGTCAATTTTAAACAGGAGCTTTGAGTGCGACACTTTATCAAATGCCTTTGCGAAATCCAAATATACCACATCAGTTTGACCACGCAAATTGATTGTTTTTGAAAGATCATGAACAAATTCGATTAACTGTGTTGTTGTAGATAAGCCTCGGCGGAAGCCATGCTGCTTCGAAAATAATAGATTGTGCGTATCAAGATAGGACATCAGGTGTTTGTTAATAATGTGCTCGAGTATCTTTGAACATGTACTGATAAGCGAAATAGGACGGTAGTTGCGCTCGTCCCGAGAGGAGCCACTTTTGTGAACAGGGGTAATTTTAGCCTGCTTCCACGCTAGTGGGAAAGAGCCACTGCGCAGGGACGACTGAAATATTTTTGTAAGGAAGCGAGCCGCCCATTCTGCGTATCTGTACAGAAATTCGTTTGGTATACCATCAGGGCCGGGGGTTTTTCTTGTATTTATATTAAGTAAAAGATTTAGGACACCCTCTTCGCTAATTACCACATCATCGATCGGCCGCTGCAATGGTGACGTAGAAAACTCGGGCAAAATGCCATTATCATGAGTAAACACAGAAGCAAAAAAAGAATTGAAATCATCAACACGTTGTTGAGTAATTTCAGGTGGCCTCGGAGAGCTTGCTGGGGGAGTTATAAAGCGCCAAAACCTTGAGGGGGCTTCCTTCAAGTATTTCGTCAATGTCACATTGAAAAACCGATCCTTGGACTGCTTGATCAGACGTTTCAGTTCTTGTCTCATTGAAGAAATGCAAGCTGTTCCTTCAGGGGTACAATTTTTTGCACAAGATTTTCGTTTCCGTTTTAGTTTTCTTTTTGTGTGAATGATTTCTCTGGTAATCCAGGGATTGGTTTTACAAATGCGTTTTCTAATCCTGGGTACATAGCTGTCTATGCACTTCCCTACAACAATTGAAAAGAAGTGCCATAGCCTATCAGTGCTGCAGTCAGTGTTGTAAAGGACCTGAAATTCATCAAAGGACCTTTCAAGATAGTCCAAAATAGACACATCATCAGCCGCCATAAAATTCAATACAGTGCTAAGTGTGGGTTTACCCAAGGTGTCTGGGGACAATGCTAGGTGCGTTACTACCATTCTGTGGTCGGATAGGCCTTCTACAACTTCACAACGGCTGAGTAACGGCAACAGCTTTGGGGACACAAAAACCAAATCAAGGATAGATGACCTTGTAGTCCCTATCCGAGTAAATTCAGTGACACTTTGCGTTAGCCCGTAGCAGAATGCCAGCTCCAGTAGTTGCTCAGCACTTGCAACCTGTTCCGATCCAGGAGACTGGGATAGCCAATTAATATCCGGAAGATTGAAGTCCCCTAATAATAATACGTTATCTTGGAGGCTAAAATTAGAATCCATAACATTTCTTAGCTTTGCGATTATATCAAGAGAGGAATTCGGCGCTCTATAAATCCCTCCAATATACACAGTTCGCTCGCTGAACCCACACCTAATCCACAACATTTCTATGTCACAGTTATCATCCAACACTGAAAACCTAATGTTGTCTTTAATAAGAAACGCAACACCACAACCTCTTCCTTGCCGGTCTTTTCTAACAATTGTGTAACCTGTAGGTGTTACTTCGAAATCTGCTACATCCGTATGTAACCAAGTCTCTGTTACGACCATTATATCCGGTTCATGCTCCAGGATTGCGGCTTCAACTGCATCAGCTTTATTCAGCAAACCATCGTGAACTTTCTTACAGCGCAACACCAGAATACTACTATTATTCAGCAAACTTCTGGTGTTTACATTATAACCTTAACAGATGCTGTCGGTCTCGATTTGCGTCAGTCAGAGCTGGTAATACCTGGGCTAGCATACCTGAATCGCTCGTTGGTAGCCTCATTCCAGCCATAGAGAACGTTGTTTACTTTCAGTTTATCGATGATTAGTTTAACCTTTGCTCCCTTTGCTCTTTCATCCGCTGATGAAATCCATAGTTGTTTTCTGATTTCAACTACTCGTTTAGAGTAATCTTCGCTGATACTGAATTGTGTCCCCTTGAGGTTGCGGCAGTTTTTCAGTATTTTGGTTTTGTCCCTGAAGTCTCCTACTTTCAAGATGACCGGACGGCTTCTTCCAGGTATTTTCTTTCCTAGACGGTGAATTCTCTCAATGGAGCTACACTTTGAGCCAAGTAATTTGTCAAAGATATCGTCATTCACCTTACTTAAGAGTACTGCCTCATCCTCAGATTATTCTTCTTCCACTCCGCGTACCATAAGGTTGTTGCGTCTAGAACGATTATCTAAGTCATCGATCTGCCTGGCAAGAGCCGTCAATTCACTGTCATGGCGACCAACACTTGATTCTATCATTGTAAGCCGGCTCTGTGTTTCACCCAACCCTTCAAGTTGTTTTTCAATAGTCTGGAGCCTAACATGCATGTCGGAAATGCTGGCATCCGTAGATGTCTGCTTGGCCTGAATTTTATTAACTTTTGCTAGTAGTTTACTCTGGTTACTTAATATTTCCTCCAGCATTTTTTCAACCTCGGGCCCAGGATTTTCCTCTACGTCACCGGACAACTTCAGTAACAGGCTTACAACTGAAACACAGTCATTTAAGCAACCAAGAACAGTGTGTGGACACGGCAGCACAATCAGGCAGGTACAGTTACTACGAAAACCATACTTTCGATCACCAACCTGCACAAGTAGAGGCACGTAAGGCGACATCGTCACGGCGTTGCTGCCGCGTCCACTGAAGGTCGAGACCATGGCCCTTGCTTTGACTCAGTACATATTATTTCCATCACCAAATAAGTGGAATGTAGGTAACACAGTAATTAAATATGGATCCACAAAAATTACAGGAACAAAGGAACAGAAATTTTTAGGAGTGTGGTTCCTAGAAAACATGACATGGAATATATGCACATTTCACACTTGACAGCAGACATACCGTACTTACTCGATTCTACCGCGCCCTCGATTGTAATGCGCACTCGGTTTTCACGACGAAAAAAGAAGTAAGACATTGATTGCAACGCGCACCCATTTTTCTCGTTGGCTCGCACGATCACGCTACTCGGGAAAACGACTCCTTTCAGGAGCGTCTTTCATTTAAATATGAGGTACAAGGGAAGCTTGTGGCTATCTGACGTGGCTATCTGACGTGGCTATCTGACGCAATGCCCACGAACTTCAGTTGACACACTGTGGGATTCAGGATGGCGCCCGGAGGAGGGTCAGCTTATCTGCTAGCATAGAGAATGTGCGGACGCACGCCTCGTGTCACTTTCGCCAAATGGAGTCATGAGGTGCATTGAAATAAGTACAGGAAAGAAATACTTGCCCACATCATGAACAGTGCTAAATGCTCACCGTGTAATTGTTTGCCGTGGTGCGAGAAGTCATATTTTGTCCCCCTTTACCATGCATCAACGGTGCTTTACTAAATCCTCTGCATTCATATCGAAAACTGCTTTGAACTAGAATTGACATATAAACTGAATGGCACTCCAAGGTAGTATGTACTGAGCCTGCCTGAAGGATGTGCCACAGTTATAGGCCACTAGGGAGTAGCACACTTGTTACTGCACACCCTAAAAGTAAGGTCATACCATTTTATTTTCAATGATTTTTTCGTGTAGTGCAGGCACTTTTAGCGTCTGTCTACGTAATCATGTATGTAGCTATCTATGTATGTAGCTGCTATCGTCTGGTTATCCATCTTTGTAGCCACCTTTGTCTGGGTGCTCTCGTGATCACCCATTAACTTGGGGTAAACGAAAATTAGTATGGAAGGGTAAGATGATCTTATTAATATGACTTGCTGGCCATGACATCAATATATCACAGTCCCGCTACATACGTCTTCAAAATCTTTCTTCCAGATGTAGGGCACACACCCGTGGGTGGGTATGTGCCACAAATGATAGACAGTTTACATCTACCCAGAAACGGCGAGGACACACATCGCGCTGACAGGCTGCAGCTGCCGGTCCCATCGTAGAATTAGCCAGCTGCACGTTTTATCGCATTTCACTGGACCCAATAATAGGACCTCATTCACTCACTCACACATAAGGGCAATTTTAATGCGTAGGCGTTAAGAAAAAGCTGACATCAGCCCCATTGACCCTGTGAATGTAAAGAAAAAATGTCCGGGTTTGAGCAGGAATCGAACCCCAGCATTCTGCGTGGCAATCAAGTACTCAACCGTGGAGCCATGCCAGGTTTCGAAACTACTTTACAAATAGACCCAAATGTTCGTAAAACATCGATTGGGGTTACAGTACTGGCTTTTTAATTCTACAAATATTGCATATTGTCAAGTGGTCGTAACATTGACGAAGGCAGCAGACTGCATGTCCTAGATAAGCTTTATCTAGCCAAAGTTGTGGCCGGTAAACAGAAAGTCGGATTACAGCAGTACACACTGGCACTGCTAGCAGCGAATGGAGCGTCGGTTGTCGATCAACTGATCGCCATTTGGATGCGCCTTGTTTTATGAATCACACACCAACTTTCCAGTCTTATCAAAGGTGGTCGTGCAATCTCTGAAACAATCTTGAATGTTGTCTCGCGCAAAATCTTAGCAGGATGATCTCCTATGATCGTGAAGCTTCTCTAATACTAAAGCGCTATCTGTGCCAAGCATTGCTGACAGTCTTTGTGGGCCTAAACCAAATACAGCTAAACTGAAACAAATGCCCGTGGCGATATATAACTCTTACCATATTGCTGTCACGTCAGGTTAACGTCAATTGTAGGCAGGCACCATCCGCTGAAGTTGATTTGCGTAGCTAAGTCCAGGACAACCATCCTCGTGAGCACCAGCGTTTCTTATCTGCTTACTGCTTTTAATGTTGCTAATGTTCATGTTGCTGTTGGCATCGCTATGAAACTGTAAACAACTGGTTATATAAATTATATGCAACTGTTTAACATATGTCTGTGTGTGCAATTGTACATATCTTGAGTGCCATTTCATAATGTATCACTCAATAAAGAAATTACAACACAGCCACCTTCCATCCACATGCTTCACATAATGTTGGCTCCCAAAATACGTGGGATCTGAATACTTTTTATTTTCATTTTTATTTTCGCATGTTTATTGTGATGATGGCTTCCAGACATGTTACGCTGTTCTTACGCAGGAACGGGGAGTTACTTCTTCAGTGGAACGCTAGCATTCAGCATCCCATGCTTGTGTCACAGTTAAGCTCACACTGCAGCTGTGTACAGTTGATGTCTATCTGATGTCACGTGTTCCATCAGTACCTGTTAACATGAATTTGGAAAAGAATGCACACGCATGCCTTTTGCAACATCGAAGAATTTTATGCTGTGAAAATTTGTTAAACCAACACTGTCATTCAGAAGGTACCGGTGCCGTACAGATGAAGTTACCAGGTTAGCATAGATCGTGGCTGTGGTTGCACGTTTCATATCACTAACTCTTTGGCTGGTTGAGCTCAAGCGTTTTGGCGGTATGTGTCAATTCAGGTCCTTATGATATCAGCAATCAAATGCACTACATTCAATGCACAAGAAATTGGGCTTTTATTCTTATCTCTTTCAAGAGTGTTATGCGTTATGCAGTACAAAGTGTCTTATGGGCGTAAAAAACATTCACGCACAATGGCACATAGTGTAACTTGCCGCTTGAGAGCAGCTAAAGTTTATTGTGGCTGTCATGGTTGATGCTTTCACAGCCTTCGATGTGTAGCGAAAAATCCTCGTTGTCAAGATGCATTCAACATGACTTCTTTCAATCTTACTGTTAAAATCAACATGAAGAATTTTATTTGTGAAAATAATTCAACCTCTCTGTGTCACTCATAATAGTCACAATTAGAAAAACATCTGAGGTCAAAGACCATCTTGCTCTCAAAACCATCAACAAAGAAATTGCATGCAGTGTGTAGCCACCTATCAACCAGATACAACAACAAGGAGTGCACTGCTGGCTATGAAAGCAACACACAACAGGTGAAGATGGCATAGAGCCCCACGATGGTGGTGGATTCTCGAATGACTGAAACTTCTTTGTTCTCTTTCTGAGCAAGGTATAAATCATTGCGAATGTGATACTGCTCAGTCACAGAAGCAGACGTCATGACCTCGCGCGACTTCCCTGCATACCATGTTGCAGGATTCGTACACTACAAAGACACTGATGAGACAAGAATGTTATGCACAAGTAGAACAGGGAGAGTTTTGACTGAAAGGTTAGACAATAACATTTATCTAACCTATGTGGCTACACAGTACCTTGAGAACCTGATACGTGTACGCAGGGTGAAAGAAGTGTAAATTTAAAGACTCGTTTTCTTTGTTAGACACAATAATAATGCAACCTAATAGACAATGATGCCAAAAAAGGTGTGGGTATGTCATCGGAAGTAATTGCAATGTAAATGTGAAGAACCTTATTTCTTTACAATTACTTTACAATTGTCTCTAATACCATTCCTTGTACTTTCCTTGGCATCATTGTCTGTTCTCATTAATACTTCGTATGCAGGGACTATCATAGAAAGTGCAACTTGATGCATTTTCATGAAAACTTTGCATCTAGTCACAATGAATCAGGTTTATCGTGTCCTGGAGGACCCAGTTTGTTCACTTATGCAGAAACATGCCAAGTTTTCTGGCCAATGTGTTATCATATTAACACAGCCAAAGCTGCTAGTTTGCTGTCTGCATACCCTCCTCGAGGGTTTCTCCTGATCATGATCGACTGACCTGCCTAGATGTTGCCTCTCTATGATCTGATTCATCATGCCTTGTGCTGCTTGAGTCCTAACCTACATGGCATGGTGCTAGTCAGCACCAGTTCAGCTCTAGCGCTCGTGGTGATGCTTCTGCCAACAGAGCAATTGTAATGTGTGCATAAATGCTAAATACCCAAGAAATAAATATACTGGAAGTTATTCAGGGTTTTTTTTTTTGCACTGGAATAGATTCCTGATAAGGGTGCCACATCACACAGGCCATCTTGCATTATGCCTGTGCTAGTCAACTAGTGTGCAATAAATACTCAACCACATTGGCTAGCTTACTTGACCTGCCATCACACGTTTGCAGAAACAGTCACATATATGCCGGCAATTCGTCACAGAATGCAGGTGTTCTTACTCTAGCGCCACCCAAATGGTGGCAGAGTAGCAGATGAACGCCAAGTGGTTGAACAAGAGGGGGACACACACTCTGATAGGAGCCCACTAATCTGGGCAGGTCAGAATTGTCCTCCTGACATCTGCTTGCTGGTATGATAGTCTACGGGCATTGCTAATATAGCTACTTTGAAAAAAGACGGTCAGAGAAAGTGACTATGCATTTCAGTGTGAAGCACAGAACTTATATGATGGGATGGGACAGGAAGACAAGCAAAAGCGTATGCACAGCGGCCAGTAACACAGATGGTGCATCGTGTTTAATTGCTGTTAAAGTGGCCCATGCACAGCTGATTTCTAACAGTGCAGAGGGAAAGTCAAGTTTGTGTTGGAGGGACTCTTGGACCTATAGTTAGCACGCTTTGTCAGTGGCAAAGGTGACATGCAGTGGCATATCACCTTTGCCACTGACACTATAGGCATTGTTCGCCTGCAGTGTGGAGTGCTGAATAAGCAGCATAAGCGAAATGTGTTCTATATTCGGAACGCAGTTCTATTCATGACCTTTGTTGCCACCATGCTTTTGTTGTACATGGCATTTCGTTTGTGTGGAAGAAAACAGCCATAATTCACATTGATGCTTCCGACTATGTTTGTACCTCACTCGCAATGCCTGCATTGATCTAAAAAATCTCTCTTGTGTACTGGTGCACGATTATATGCTTTGCCTTTGCTCAACATGCAGATAGCAATTTGTCCACTGCGATGAAATGAAATATGCACGTGGTATGTGTGATATGAAAGGCCCCTTGTAACAAATACCAGTTTCTGGATTGAGAGGGGAAAGATAAGTACGGGTCACAATACTTTGTATGCTTGTGTAAAATAGTTTTGTCATCAGAATTAATGCCAACATATCTTTGAGGATAGATGGTTCATCAGCTGGAAATGCAATTTCACACGACATCAGCATTTTGTGACAAGGTCTTGATCTTGCCGAGTATTTTGGGTAGCATCATTCAGCATCAATTTCAAGTGCACTACAAAATTTTTAGCACATCACATGTGGCTTCGTGTGCAATCACCTACAAATGACTGTCGCGAAAGCACGTCTTCATGTATGCAACGCTACATGCACAAAGCTGCTGTGCTGTTGTCAATGTTCACCCAATGCTGCATGAGCTTTCTGTGTTTTGCTTCCGGCGTGTAGAGTTTTAACGTTGTCATCACTGGCCTTCTGTACTCTTTACAAAAATGAATGCTCTTCATAAAAGTCATTTCTTGTTATTTCTGTGTAAAGATTTGTTATTTTCTTTTGTTTAGCTTCTTGCTGGAATTACAGCAAATGAGCATTACACTGTATTGTAAGTATGCTAGAAGTATTGGTGAACTTAGTGTTGTTTACAACAGCATGGCTAGCAAAGTTCTGTGGTGCATAGTCGACGTCACAAAATAACCACGCTTGTTTGCCTGATTTATGTGTGTGTATTTATGTCGCATCTACTGCCAAATCTTGCTCTCGATGACAAAAAAAAAAAAAAACCTTTTGCAAGCTTATTGTAGTGGTTTACTGGCAAGGTTCTTGGTTTCAGCTGCAAACTAGTATGCTTGAACAGAATGCTTCGTGCACGTGTCTCACATGATGGAGTAGACAGGACTAGGAACACAAAACTGGGAATAAAGAGTTTTTCTGATGTTTTGAACTTGTGCAAATTCTTAATGCAGTCAACTGCAATATTTCTTTTGTTTTTGTTTTATTCTGCAGTGCAAGTGAGTGTTATAGCATTAATTTTGCTTTATATTATAATGAAAAATTAATGTCGCTAACAATACCTTATCATTCATTGCCCTGTTTCGATTATTTGATATGCGTTTGATTTTAAACTCATGTATTTGTAATCTGCTCTCATCTAACAAATTTGCTATTCACACCTTTGTGCCAGATGTCAAAACATGCTCTAAGTTTTCATCCACCCACTCACGTTACATACTAAGTATTCAAACAACGGCCACTCATCAGCTGCATTGCGAGGAAGTAACCAGTGCAAGTTCTAAACTTTCGATACAGTCAGCAACCACAATATCATTTGTACTCTGCAGTTTGTTGTCAACTATCATGTTCTGTTCCTCTGATTTGTGCGTACTTTTTTGGGTTATGGCCTTCAGCCAGCCACCTTACCAATCATTCTCTTTGAATGCTTCTTCCAAGCTAACTGTGCTGGCATTACTGAGTTGAAATCCTTCTCTGCCTATTTCAGCCGGCACTGTCTTACCTTCGGTTTTTCTTAGGGTCCATAGTGTCCACTGAACTTTAACTTCCAACCCTGACCTATGATGTTATGCTCAGGACTGCAACTACCAAAGCTACCATCGGTACCATTTGCTGCTTCTAAATTCTGTGCACTTTATGTTTACTGCATGCCCTAAGAGCTCAGAATTTATTATTTATTGCTTTATGTCAGCTTCAATTATCAGATTGCCATGGTAGATTCTTCATTCTGCAGGCCATAAGGTTTCACACTAACCTGGACTAGAATATGGCACTAGTGTTTATGCAAGGCACATTGAGCGGTGCTTCGGCCTCCATGGGGACACCTGTTTGAAAACACTTTGACCTCACAGCGAGCACCGCGCCTGTCATCCTCTCCCTTGGAGCAGGACTGGTTGGCAAGAAGTTCTGCTGGCAAGATCTTTCTAAAGCCCCTATACTTTAGGTAGCGACACTCTCCTCCGTGCGCGCACCTTTTTCTTCGATTCTTCTCAGATTTTTGCCCTCTACTGGCGCGGCGCTGAACCCTCTAGGCTCGCTGTTGCTACATTAAGTGCCAACCACTGGCACGCGTATGCCCGCGTCTACGCGTCGAAAGCGCCTCTCGGCGTCGACGGGGCATACATGAGGAGGCGCGAGGGATCAAGCCGGGCTTGAAGTGCCAACCACTGGCACGCGTGTGCACGCGCCTACGTGTCAAAAGCGTATAGTCGCGCCTGTGGAGGAAAAGGGCACGCAACCACTGACACGTGTCCAAGGCCGATGCACAATGTTGCTTGATCTTTTGGCTTATAACTGTCCAAGTTCAGCACAGAATGGCACATTCTTCACGTGAGCGGATTTTTATGTTTTGGAGGATATGAGAACACATTAAAAAATTGATAGTGCTTCACCCACCACAGTTTAGACTATTTTAGAAGTAATTGACATTCCAGTGCCCAAAGTAACTACTGCGGTAGGCACCAGAAATCAACATTGGTGCGTGCGCCGCTCCCGCGAATGAACATTCGTGTCTAGGATACTGTACGTCTATCATAGGCATGTGCAGGGTTCTCCTTAGGAAAGGGGGCAACAGTTTGTTGCAGTGCCCCCCTTCCTAATAAGTCCATGTAGGGGCTGACTTAGCGCCCCCTCCCTATTATGTTAATATATGAAGTTGACATTGAGCTCCCTCCCCCTCCTCTCTTCGGTGAATGAAGTGGCGGCTGCCCTCCTGATCAGGTTTACAAATTACCGGGTTTCTATACCTGCACTACCGAATTTATTAACAATATCTTGAATATGCTGGTACCTTCAGTATATTTACACATCATATCTTATAGCACTCAACCTAATAATCACGCCTGAAGCTTCATGATCTGACAGATTTAAGTCAGTCATAGCTCTACAATTGAGGCCAGAGTAGCAGGCTTTCAGCTGATGTGTGTGTTCGAAATATCCTCTAATGCAACAAAGCACCCCTGGTTCTTATTGATACAACAGATATTGGTCATAAGATAGGAGCCAAATACTGCGTAGAATGCCTTCAGGCATTTTCCATAGTTGAAATGTGCTCTAATACAACGAACTGTGCCTGATACTTCATGATGTGACAGATATCAGTCATAATATTGCAACTGAACCCTGTATGAAAGACTTCTGGACGTTGTCTTAAGTCAAAGTATTCTCTAAAGCGACAAACTGCACCCAACTGTTCATGAAGTTATAGATATTGGTCATAATATTGGGACTGAACCCTGTATGGAAGACTTCTGGGCGTTGTCTTTAGTCAAAGTATTCTCTAAAGTGACAAACCACACCGAACTGTTCATGAGGTCACAGATATCGGTCATAATATTGGAACTTAACCCGGTATGGAATACCTCTCGACCTTGTTTTTACTCAAAGTATTCTCTAAAGCGACAAACCACACCCAACTGTTCATGAAATCACAGGTATCGGTCATAATATTGGAACTGAACCCTGTATGGAAGACTTCTGGACGTTGTATTTAGTCAAAGTATTCTCTAAAACGACAAACCGCACCCAACTGTTCATGAAGACACAGATGACCAAACTGAACCCTGTATGGAAGACTTCTGGACGTTGTCTTTAGTCAAAGTATTCTCAAAAACGACACCCAACTGTTCATGAAGTCACAGATATCGGTCATAGTATTGGACCTGAACCCTGTAATAACTAGCCCAGAGTGACCGGACTGAGAACCAACGCAGAATGCGCTTTATTTTGCAGACGAATAAGTATATATATAGGTGGCTTGCCTATGACGTAACACAAGTGGACGACGTTGAACACGTTTTGACACTGCACTTCTTATCACTTCTCCCTTTATTTTAAAGATTGAGTCTTTGCATGGGCCTTCGTAGTCGGGTAGACCTTTGTAAGACTTAAGGAGTTGTGGAAGCAGCCACAGCTGGAAGAGATGTTGGTGGCGTTGCCGAAGAAACGGTAACAGTGTTCATGCGTGCTGGAGTGACTGGGCTTAATAGCTGCTCCCGTGGTGACGCTTGCTGCTCCGCGTTGTCACGGCTGGGCGGTACCGATTCAGAAGTGTCCGTCTTTGGAGCCCCGGGTGACATTCGCGGACGAATCTGGTCTAAGTGACGCCGGGTCGGCTCTTCTGGTGTGTGGACTTTCACGAGGCGCAAACCTTCAGAGCCTCTGATGACGCCTGAGCAGCACCGCCTTCCGTGTCCAAAGTTGTGCACCCACACCGGGTCTCCAGGCTGGAATCTGGAAGGCTGCGAATGACTCCAAGATAAAGGTGGCACACAAGCATCCAAGCGTGAACGCACTTGATAATTAAGCTGCAGTTCTGAAGGAGACTTTCCGCTTGGTAGAGGTGTGCGTCGGTAGCTTAACAATACTCGTACTAGTTTAACTTCGAGGTCATTTACCATCGAGTGTTCAACTAGACCATCCTTGATAGTGCGAACTGCGCGTTCCGCAAGGCCATTCGATTGCGAGTGGTAAGGGGCACTGAGTAGATGCGTTATGTTGATATCTGTCATGAACTGGGCAAACTGCTGACTTGCAAACTGGGGCTCGTTATCAGACACTACAGTTTGCGGCAAACCAAAACGCGCGAATAATTCGCGAAGCCGTGTAATTGTGACTTCGGTAGTTGCTGATCTGACTGGGAGGGCCTCGATCCACTTCGAAGCGAATCGACGACTATGAGTAGCATGCGCCCCTCTATTGGATCAGCGTAATCAATGTGAAGCCGTGACCACTTCATCCCTGTTTCTGGCCAACTGATAGGCTCGTGACGATGCGGCATTGCTTGATCTTGTACACATGGCATGCATAAACGAGTGAGACTTTCGATCTCACCATCCAACCCTGGCCACCAGAACAACGTCCGAGCCAGTCTTTTCATCCCCAATGCTCACTCCGTGGTGTGACCGGTGTAACTCTGATAGCATGGGCTCCCGGGCCTTGCTGGGTATGGTAACTCGATGACCCCAGTAGAGCAGACTTTCGGGGCTCGACAGTTCCAGCCTTCTGCAAAAATAAGGTTGGAGATGACTGTGACATGTTGAGAGGCGTTTCGGCCATCCATTACGTATAAAGTTTTGGACAATACAAAGATCTTTGTCCGCACTCGTAAGGGCCTTTAAAGCACCCGCTGGCACGTACGTACTGTCAAGCTGCTCCGTAGACAGCACATATTCTGGCAAGGTTTCGGAGTGAACAAGTTCTGGTGTCGGCACTGGCAAACGGCTAAGTGCGTCTGCATTGGCGTTCTGTTTCCCGGCCCTGTACTCTATATGGTACCGGTATTGACTTAGAAACAGAGCCCACCTCTGGATACGCGCCGACGCCATTGGAGGCACCGGTCAATCTTCTCGTAGCAGGCTCACAAATGCTTAGTGGTCCGTCACCAGCACAAATTCGCGGCCCAACAGGTAGTCATGAAACTTCGAGACTCGGAACACCAGCGCCAGAGCTTTCTTCTCAAAATGGTTGATTGGGCGAGTTGGTGATACATGACTAATTATGAAATGGAAGCGCACAACGTAGATGCAGACGGAAAGACAGGGACAAGCGCTTGTCCCTGTCTTTCCGTCTGCATCTACGTTGTGCGCTTCCATTTCATAATTTCTTCTCAAGCTGCGAATAATTTTTTTCGCATGCATCAGTCTGCGTGAATGGAAAGCGATGGGCTTATCGACGTTGCCTATTCGGTGCGAAATGACGGCACCTAAACCCGACGGTGATGCATCGCATTCTTACCGCACTGGTTGGTCGGGATGAAAATATGCCAGCACGGATGAGCTGAGAAGCGTTCGTTTCGCCTTTTGATAAGAATTTTCTTGAGTCGCACCCCACTTCCATTTATGCTCTTTTCCGAGCAGCTTATACAAGGGGGCCAAGATCGCCGACATGCGGTAGGAATCGGTGATAATACGACAGCAGACCTAAAAACAAACACAGTTCGCCTACACTAGTAGGCCGTGGTAAATCGCGTATTGCAGCGAGGTTCTTTTCCAACAGGTGCATGCCGTCTTTGTCGACCCGGTGCCCCAAGTAGACGATTGAGTCTTTACGGAAGTGACACTTTTCTGCCTTAAGCTTGACACCGTTTTCCTGCAGACAGTGTAAGATATCCCGGAGAATAGAGTCGTTATCGTCTTGACGCTCGGCTTGACATCGTCCAAGTACACCTGCACGGCTGGAAGGCCAGCCAGGACGGTTCCCATGCGGCGCTGAAAAATCGCGGGAGCCGAGGCAACTCCAAACGAAAGACGGTTATAGCAGAACAGGCCCTTGTGCGTATTTATAACGGCCAGCTTCTTAACTTCTTCATTCAAGGGGAGCTGGTTATTTGCGTCCTTCAGATCCAATGTAGTGAAAAGCGATCCCTCACGAAGTGACTCGAAAATATTCTCGATGTTAGGTAGTGGATATTGCTCAGTTACGCACGCAGTATTAATCGTGGTTTTAAAGTCACCGCAGATGTGAAGGGACCCATCTTTCTTTAGTACCGGCACTATTGGTGCCACCCACTCTGAATGTGCTATAGGTGACAATATGCCTTCACTCACTAAGCGTTCCAGTTCCCTTTCCACTTTCTCACGAAGAGCGTACGGGATAGGCCGTGCCTTGTGGAACTTAGGGTGGGCGTCTTCTCGAAGGTGAAATTTCACCGGAGGCCTCTGAATTCTTCCAAGCCCAGATTCGAAAAGTGCAGGAAACTCTGCGCAGAGGCTGTCGCGAGCTACTGACATGGATTGAACTGTTCCGAGAAACTCGCTCGGAAGTATTGACAAGGCTTGGATTAAATCCCTTCCGCAAAAGCTAGGACCAGAACACCCTATAACGATCAGGATGGCAGGGACAGCTTTGCCTGAAAACTGTGCTTGAAGCTGCAGTTCACCGACAATGGGCAGCTTGCCCAGGTAGCAGCTGAGAGTCTTTTTGCATTTTGATAAGCGCAGTCAGCTCAGGCGATGTTTCAGATAGACTTCTTGCAGGAATATTGAAAATGGCGATTCCGTATCAATGATCATATTTAAGAGTACGCCCCCCCCAACGGATGACTCTGCGAAACGTCTGTAGTAAACGTTGCTTCTCCCGTGTCTCTTGTACAGTGAAAACTGTTGAAATATCACTTTCCTCTGTTTCCTCCGTTTCAGATTCAGTGCTCTTGGTGTGAACAGCGTAAGCACTGCCAGCCTGCCTGCTACAAGCCTTGAGCCTCAATTCGGAGCGGCACTTTCTTGCGAAATGACCAGTCTTCCCACAGCGAAAACATTGCTCTCTTTTGTGCGGGCAATCATTTGCTTGATGATCACATCCTCCGCAGGGTGGGCAATCGGCAAATCGTTGCTTCTTATCTCTGACGGTGGTTTTATACCGGCGCGATTTTTCCGTTAAACTGCATACCGCTGCCACATCCTGTTTGGTCATGGCGCTAACTTCCTGCGCAGCGGTTTCAGCAGCCGTAGCAATGTTTGTCGCTTCCGCCGGCGTGAGCTCACTTCTTTCGAGCAGCGTCTGCTGCACAGCGCGATTTCGAATGCCACAAACGATGCGGTCACGTAACATTCAGTCAAGGCTGGTAACCAAGCTACACTTATCTGTCAGCTTGCGGAGTTCAACGACATAGTCTCGGACAGATTCAGTGGCAGTTGGATCTCTAGTGAAGAACTTGTAACTTGCGGCTACTTCGTTACACTTCAGCGCATAGTGGGCATTTAGGAAAGCGAGTGCTTTCTCGTAACTCAGCTCATTTACTTTACGTGGAGCGCAGTGTCCCGCAATTACGCCTACCACCTTCGCTGATAGCGTCGAAATCAGAAATGCCCTTTTCTTTTCCGCTTTGCTAATATCATTTGCTTCAAAGAATGTCTCCAGCTGAGTCAAGTAAATCTCCCACTTATCTTGATTTTCGTTGAAACTTGGGGTGCCGGGACTCGCAGCCATGGTCATGCCCGTCGACGTTCCGTGGTGGTGGGTGGTTACATCCGGCGCTCAGAAATTGTGGATCCCATCCTCATCGCCACTGTAGTAACTAGCCCAGAGTGACGGAGCCGGACTGAGAACCAACGCAGAATGCGCTTTATTTTGCAGACGAATAAGTATATATATAGGTGGCTTGCCTATGATGTAACACAAGTGGATGGCGTTGGACACGTTTTGACACGGCACTTATCAAACCCTGTATAAAATACTTCTGGACGTTGTCTTTACTCAAAGTATTTTCTAAAACCACACCCAACTGTTCATGAAGTCACAGATATCGGTCATGATATTGGAACTGAACCCTGTATAGAAGGCTTTTGAACGTTGTCTGCAGTCGAAGTGTTCTCGAATGGAACAACCCACACCCTATTCTTCATGATGTGACAGATTTAGGTCATGAGGCTGTAGTTGTGCCCTGTGCAGAGGGCTTTTGAATGATGAGCGTATTGGAAATATCCTCTAATGCAAGAAACTGCATCTGGATCTTAATGATACAACAGATACTGGTCATAAGAATGGAACCAAACACTACGTAGAATGCCTCTGGGCATTTTTGTAGTCAAAATATGCTCTAATGCAACTAACTGTACCTGACACTTTCATGATAAGACAGATATTGGTCATAGGACTGCAAATGAACCCTTTATGGAAGACTTCTGGACGTTGTCTGTAGTTAAAGTATTCTCTAAAATGACAAACCGCGCCTAACTCTTCACAAAGTCACAGACATCGGTCATAATACTGGAAGTGAACCCTTCATGGAAGGCAGCCAATGCAATAAAACACACCCGACACTTCATGATGCAACAGATATTAGTGATCAGATTAGAACCAAGCACAGCGTGGAACACTTTCGGATGGTATATTTATTTATTTTCAAATATGGCAGCCCAATGTGAGGCTACTGCAAAATTGGCGTACATATATACAAAATGAAAGTATTTAAACAGTAATATCACAATAAGTGTGCCAACGTAAGCAAATATCACTACCCCTGAGGGCACCCCGGTAAGAAATGAGAGAAATAGAATATTATTATAATACAAGTGCCTCGAAAAAGTCAAACATACTGGTATCAGGAATCAAACCAAGTAGATCAATCCAATGTTTGATAACTTTATTTGAACATGTTAGAGAGCACTACAAATGACTTCTAAGCTGGATGGTGATTGCGGATCAGTGCTGTGTTGAAGGCTTTAGCACTTTGCTGGTAGTTTAAATATTCTTTAACATCTACAAAATGCATCTCACACTTCTTGATGAAACAGACATTGGTTTTGAGATTACAGCCAAGCACTGTGGCTTTCACATGTCATCAATAGTCAAAATACCCTATAATGCAATAAAGCATGCCAAAAATTTCTTATGGGACAGATACCGGTAATAGTATTGCACCAGAGCACCGTACAGAAGTTTCAGCAAGTTTTCTAGCAGAGCTAAACTGAATATGCTTAAGTGCATGCATATATATAATCCAAGTTAATGCATATACTAAAAAACTGAACAGAAATGAAGCACTCCTTGGAAACACATACAAAGATTCAATGTTCGAAACCATCGAATATCTTCAGCTCTTTACAGTCTGGAGGAACAGATAAATACATGCACAGTTCTGAAAGGTCTCTTAAGTCACATGAGGTACTTTTTGCATTTCTTCTATACAAAGTGCAGTACCATACTAGTGCACCTTCATTCATTCTGTGCATACATGTGGTGATCTTCTCTTCCAACTGTCGTGTCATCGTGCAGCTGATAGAGGAGGCTATGTTTCAAATCAGGTGCTTCTCACAAGGTTTTCAGTTATCTGTCCAGCTGTAAACAAAACGCGCGTTATATTATAGTAAACTGAAAAACGAAGAAGCGCCATTGTATGCCTATAGGTATGAGTATCAGAATGAACTATAAATTAAGAACGTGTGTTGGAATGCCTCCAAACAACGTATGTGCTACTGAGCGTGGCAGAGAAGCAGAAGAAGCGAGAAGTGAAATAGCAGGCAATACGGCAAGATTCTTTTTGGCGTTGCATAAGTGGTTGCCAGACTGGGAGGGTCAGTGTTGCCAGACTGCTACTAAATTTGACTGCAACAATTTTTTTTGTAGTTGTGGTTTTTTTGTGAGAATTTGGTGCTATCTGCGGAGCATTTCGCGAACGAGTGACGCCCGCCGTTTTAATTAACGAAATGAACCGCGCTCAGCAGTAGTCGAGCGTGGCGCTGCCGTGCAATTAAGAGGCCGTTTTAATTAACGGAATAAACCGCGCCTAGCAGAAGTCGAGCGCGGTTCGATAAAGCAGCCTTCTAGTCGTACATAGCTGTAGCATATCCGACGTACCCCGATTAACCAGCCTTGGAACGCTTATTGATCACATGTATATACGAGTCCGAACGATATGTCTTGTGCTGACACAGCTAGGGGAAGCGTAGCGTCCCCCGTCGTAGCGCGCGGTCGACGCAACACGATCAGCTGAGAGAAAAAAAAAGTAAAAGGGGAGGGGGGCAGCGCATCGCCTCCTGCGACTCGATTTTAATTAACGGAATGAACCGAACCTAGCAGAAGTCGAGCGTGGCGCTGCCGTGCAATTAGGAGGCCAAATTAATTAACGGAATAAACCGCGCCTAGCAGAACTCGAGCGCGGCGCTGCTGTGCAATTAAGGCCCAAACTCCATAAGCGCGAAAATGCACGCGACAGCGACGAGCGACGCGACGTAGATCGGCGTCGCGCGATCAGTCGCTAGCGCACGCAAACCTCATTCACGCGACGGCTTCGGCGAGCGACGCGTAGCGAGCGGTTTCCAATTTAAAAATAAGATATATTGTTGTGTAATAAAACGGAAAGTGTTTATTATTGCCTTGCAGCACTTTTTATATGCACATGCGTAATAAACATTGCGTTATTTTTTGTTGCGCCCGCGTTCGATTACATCAATGAGGCGCTCATTGTACGCGTTGCGCTCATCGCCGTTGGCCGTGAAAACAACCGGCAGTACGTCACTGATGTATATCCTTTTCCGGTTTTTTTTCTATTGGCTGCTTGAGCCCAGCACTTCTGGGCGATGAGCGACATTTTCCAAATCTGGAGAACCGAGCGATCGCGCGAAAATGAGCACGCGACACGTCGCGCGACCGCCCTGTTTCGTCGCTCATAGCGTCGCTCGTCGCTGTCGCGTGCATTTTCGCGCTTATGGAGTTTGGCCTTAAGAGGCCGTTTTAATTAAAATGAACCGTGCCTAGCAGAAGTTGGGCCGCGTTCTCTTGCTGTGTGCGCAGCTGTGCAATTAAGATATCGCGTCTCAGTATTAAGCCCAAACCACATAAGCGCGAAAATGCACGCGACAGCGACGAGCGACGCTATGAAGGCCAAACTCCATAAGCGCGAAAATGCACGCGACAGCGACGAGCGACGCTATGAGCGACGAAACAGGGCGGTCGCGCGACGTGTCGCGTACTTATTTTCGCGCGATCGCTCGGTTCTCCAGATTTGGAAACCGTCGCTCATCGCCCGGAAGTGCTGGGCTCAAGCAGCCAATAGAAAAAAACCGGAAAAGGATATACATCAGTGACGTACTGCCGGTTGTTTTCACGGCCAACAGCGATGAGCGCAACGCGTACAATGAGCGCCTCATTGATGTAATCGAACGTGGGCGCAACAAAAGTAACGCAATGTTTATTACGCATGTGCATATAAAAAAGTGCTGCAAGGCAATAATAAACACTTTCCGTTTCATTACACAACAATATATCTTATTTTTAAATTGCATACCGCTCGCTACGCGGTTTTCTTGGTGCGAGTTGACGGCCTCATGCCAGCAACAGTGGAATTCGCTCGCCGAAGCCGTCGCGTGATTCGTGAATGAGGTTTGCCTGCGCTAGCGACTGATCGCGCGACGCCGATCTACGTCGCGTCACTCGTCGCTGTCGCGTGCATTTTCGCGCTTATGGAGTTTGGGCCTGAGCGACGAAACAGGGCGTTCGCGCGACGTGTCGCGTGCTCGTTTTCGCGCGATCGCTCGGTTCTCCAGTTTGGAATAGAGGTGTGCGCCGAGGCGATTTCGACCGGCGGCGGCGTGGGGGTCGTACAGAGTCGGCGGCGGCGGCGTTGTCGGCGCACGCCGGTTTTTTCATCGGCGGCGGCGTGCGGCCAATTTTCGTCGGCGGCGGCGGCGTCGGCGGCGCAGAAACCGAAACTGAAAATTCAAAAAGCTCTTTTACCACAGGTTACTGAATTCGTTGAAATTCAGGGATTTTCATCCAAATAGCATAAATGACACTACACAGATGTGTCGACATCCCAATGAATGCAAAGCGTTTTGTGAAGTAGTTTTTATTTTGCCTTCATAAAAAATAATGCGTATTTCAATCTATGTCCATGTTCTACCGTAAATGTGCAGCACTTTGCTTTTTTTTAAATTTAAGATGCAGCAGTTTGTTGCTGTTGTTGGCTACGTCATACTTTATGAAACCTTCTTTCATTGAACAATGAGCAAGCAGTGACGCACGTCACTCATTTCGCTTTTTCCGAATCCGATCTTACTTTTTGTACGCTGCACAAAAAAGAAGCACCTCTGCTTCGAGCTTTCTTATTGCGATTGCATGAAACCGCTTTTCTGAGTATCTGTCATGCTTTGAATGTAACTTTCCTTCAAACGAATCAAAATACCTTCTTTTCACAATGTGAGAATCTTTTATGCAGTGGTATAGGATGCGGAAGAAAACAAATCTGCGCATTTATTCAACTAGTTCTCAGCACGGTGTTCAATGAATGAAGTGTAGACATGGGCGTGGGCGAGGCGGGTGGTGCAACACGGACACTTGAACCCTTCAAGCTGCACCAGCACTTGCTACCCACTCTAGCGACACCAACACGACCCGCTCCCTCAGTAGTGATGCAAGTTGAAAGAAGGGTTTGCATCCCACCAAGACAAAAACCTGTCGATGGTCATATGTGCAGATGAGAGCAAATGCAATATTTGCTCAGATACACAGCCCAATACTGGTCACGAGCTGGGCGTCCGTTGACCACGCCTGCAGAGAACGTTGACTCCCCGACCCCTTGGTGTTTGGTCAGGGGAGGGGGACACCTCCTGCAAGTGGGCCCCATTAAAATTGCTCTTAAAAACTTCACAAATAAGAATGCTTGATAAGTGTGTATAAAACATTGAACTTTCCAATGCTTTTTTTTATGCCCCGCCGCGGTGGTCTAGTGGCTAAGGTACTCGGCTGCTGACCCGCAGGTCGCGGGTTCGATACCCGGCTGCGGCGGCTGCATTTCCGATGGAGGCGGAAATGTTGTAGGCCCGTGTACTCAGATTTGGGTGCACGTTAAAGAACCCCAGGTGGTCAAAATTTCCGGAGCCCTCCACTACGGCGTCTCTCATAATCAAATGGTGGTTTTGGGACGTTAAACCCCACAAATCTATCTATGCTTTTTTTATAGCGTGTACACGTGCTCGATACCCATCAGATGTGTGAGACAATCGAAATAGCAACTGCCACTCTCGACTTGTTCTGGAAAAGACTCAATAGAAGAATGTAATTACGAGTGCTGGGAACCTATGTTCGTTTGTATATTTGATTTCTAGGCATGATTTAAAATCTTATATAAATAAAAATAAAACCTGAGACATAAAAAAGGCTGCTATTGCAAGATGAGTGTTGCAAGACGTGATTTTTCTAGACTTACATCTCTGCAAGGCACATCTGGAGTCACAAACTTGCAAGTGTCCCCCCTTTTCCCCAGGACATTTACCGATCCCCCCCCACCTCTCTAATAAAAAGGCACCAATGTAGGCCTCCGTGATTGCCTACTGGTGCGTGGCGGGCCATTCCGGTGGCTAGGACCAACAGTGCTGATTTCGACTTGCTTTATTGCAGGTGCTGAAGGATCAAGAAAAGGCCGATATTTGTAAATTTCTTGAGAGATCAGTGATAGTTTCTTTTTGAATACCGTGGATTATTGAACCTCACTTTGAGTGTAATCCTCCAATGAAAAAAAAATGGTTTTATCCTGTGTCACTGCAGAGTCAGAAGCCATCACATGTGCAGGCATCATTAAGCTTATATATAACATTGCAAAGATTCAGTACATTTGTACAAATAGTTCTCGTTAATTGAACACTTTGAGTATAATCCTTGCTTGGGTTAGTATGTGTGAAACATAAAGTTGAGTTTTAAAAATTCTCCTTGTGGGTTTTTGCAGCAAAGACACATTGATTAAAACTGATGACTTCGGAGCTACGGCAGAAGTAACATTTGTTATGTTTTTTTCGGTTACGGTAACAGTAATGCGTTACCTTTTTTATATAATTAGATAACGTGGAGCCGTGAAATGTTCCCCTTTTTCTTATTAGAGTAACGAGTGAGGTATTTAGTTACTTTTTACTGTAACGAATACATCACTAAATAGACTTACAGGAGTGATGTCGGCCCACACCGTTAGTTGTTGTTGCGGTCTATAGGCTGGCTGTAAATATTATATGAATATATTCCTTTCACCCAGCACGCGATAGGGAAGCGTTGCTTGACCATTGAGGATCTCGACCTTTGAGAAATACACAACAGCTTCCTAATGGTATGCGTATCATCCCACCGAAGCGTGCACTTCGTTTCGTTAAAGTTTACAGTCAACGTGAGTGCTGTCGTCACGTCGTATGTTTTAGGTAGAAATTGAGCCTACTCAAAATACCCAAAGACGTCGATCCACCTTGCAACGCGTGGCCACCCGCTGACGGTTCTATATGAAAATGGCATCCACAGTGAAACATGTTGTATCTGCTGAAAATTTGGCGCAACATTATTATACTGCCAGCCTCGCTTGTATTTTTATGTCACTGTCTTGCGCAAACGCACCGCCGTAGTGGTTCAGTAGCTAAGGTACTCGGCTGCTGACCCGCAGGTCGCGGGATCAAGTCCCACCTGCGGCTGCTTTATTTTCGATAGAGGCGAAAATGCTGTAGGTCCATGTGCTGCGATTTGGGTGCATGTTAAAGAACCCCAGGTTGCCAAAATTTCTGGAGTCCTTCACTATATGGCATCTCTCATAATAATGTGGTGGTTTTGAAACGTAAACACCACATATTAATCAATTGCCTTGCGCAAAGGACGCTTGGCTGTCTGCAAAAACTCTAGATTATTTTAGAATCTTCTGATAAGCTTGAGACACCTACGATATGGATGCTACGTGTATAAATGGCGACGTAACTTCGCGCAGAACATATTACCAACGACTAATGCTCTGATTACCGCTATTTGTGTAAAGCACGAATTTCTAGTATTTTGCACTTTCCTATGCACATGTTCACTCAATAAAAAGTGTCGTCTTGAGCAACCCACGTACCATCTTCTTTGACGCCGCAACCACGTGGCAATACCGTAAGTGAAATGAGAATGCTGAAATGTTCGATACAAAACAATGAGATGGGGCGTGAGTGCACGCCCAAGTTTGATTTGAGATGAGTATACCACAAGCTATTTTCTTCTATATGATGCGGATTTGTTAAATTACTGTGAAGTTGAATGTCAAGAAAGGAAGAACACGAACTTGGAAAGAGACAGTGGAGACGAAAAGTGATAGGTATACTTGACGTAAAGTTTGATCGGTCATTCCACGACAAACGTCCAAGGCGTTTTGGCGACTATCTCAGGTGTATTCGAAAAATGTTGGGCTGATTTACTCTATTGAAAGCAGTCTATTGCGAAAATGTTTTGCAGAGAAAAATGTTTTTGGTCACCTATATGTGACCGAAATTCCGGCAATAGGCTGGGCCCTATAACGAGTCCTAAGATAAAAGAACGTTTACTGAGTGAGTCTATGTAGGCTCCATTTATTTTGCCGACCTCTGGTTCCGAATATTGAAACCTCCCACGATGACGTGCCTTGTTGTCGTATTGACGTTCCGGCTTGTAAAGCCGAAAATTTTATATTTCAAATTATAAGACAGTTCATATCTCCCCCCTCCCCGGAACTCGTTCTAGGGTTGGTCCTTTGATAAAAACCAGTGTTATATCTTAAAAAATGCTTGGATATCAACTATTCATAACTCTCATTAAAATGTGGAAATGAAATGGCCATCAATAAATTACTGATGAGGTGAAATATTAACAATAAAAAGCATAGTGAACGTGACTAAAAAGCTAATTCTACAAAAACAATGTAACCTGAACTAATGATGTCACCACACATCTAAAACCTCATGCAATCTATATTGCATACCTGCAAGGTGCAGTTATTCGAGCGCTTTTTGCAGTGAAATTTGGTCATGGAGTTAGTCCCGTTCACGGTGGTGCTATTTTTAAACTTAACGGTCGAAAATCTAACGAAGCATTAGGAAATTCTTTGCGTGAAACCCGTATTTTTTTCGACGTAGATAGGATTGTATACATTGTGCTGGCACGAAGTTTAATGCAGGTGATTTGTGAGCACACCGTTTGGTTACTGTGGTAAAATAGAAACAGCAATTTATGTTAATTCATGCTACAAATCTCACGTGACCTGCTCCCAAAGAACAGAACAATGCATAACGAAGGGCGTTACTAACGAACGGAAGAATTAAATAATTCTCTGTCTTTAATGTTGTTTCTGTAGTCCAATCTACAAACGTTCGTATTAAACGAGCATGACGGTACGAAGGCATGGAATTGAGTTCTGCAGCATGTTGTGATGCATAGTGCCACTTCAGGTCACCTTTATTACGTGACATTGGAATCCACACTGAGCTTGATCTATGATTATGTACCTAATCAACGGAGAATGAGTGCTAAGCTCTGGTTTCATTATTAATGTGGCTTCAAAGACGAGAAAGCAGCACGATTCGTGAGCAATCGAGCACCCGTTCTCTCTCTCTATTGCGTTGAACTGCTTGTGCCCTCAGATGCCACTTAAGTTTTTTCTTGAATAATTGTGGCGATTGGGAAAGTTGTGAGCGCCAACAAGACGTTAACAAGAACGAGAGAGACAGGACGGATGCTTGTGAATGTCGTGTGGAACCATTAGTTTGCGCTCAAAATTTCCCGATAGCAATGCGCCATCTGGCTGGATTTCAAGTTTTGTGAAAATGTGGCGATGGCACAGACCACGGGCTTTTGTCATGTCATTTACTACCATTTAAACTGCGGTGGCGTAATTTAGGGTACCATGAAAATTGTCGCGGTCATATTTCAAAAAGAAAGGAGGCAGAAACGCACCGTTCATGCCATACGTGATCCTTCATTACGCGCGGAAATAAATTTATTCAAGCTGTAACGTGGTCGAAGAATTCTTTTACCGCTCGGCAATCAGAGAGGCTTTTAATTCTCGAGTCTCTTTATGAGATATTGCTGCCATCTTTTTCCAACAGGCCTGCAGTTTTGTTGTACCGACATAGCGATGCCCAAATTATTGAAGATTTTTTTTTTCATTCCCATGCAAAAACGATTCCATTCATAGTCATTTTTGAAGCTCGTAAGAACTTCCTGTCGTTCGTCACCCGTTGTTGCGTTCGTCCAGTACACACTGCAAAAGGCTTGATGGCAAAGTCGTTTTCCATGTTCAAGTTCCTCATACCCATCCTTTCGCGCTCTTTGTGCACTTCAAGGAATGCAGAAAGACTACAATACAACCCAACCAGCTGTACACCATGCCGTCGGGACTGGTATGCGTGGCGCAAACATGTTGCGAGTGGTCTCGCAGTGGTCTGCTATTGCATTCCGTTCGCTGTTCCCAGAGCTCAAGTCGACACGCGGCGTCGTTGCGGCGCCATTGGTGTCGTGTTTCCCGTGTCTTTTCTTATACACAGTGTTCTGCGAATAAATTCCTCCGTTTAGCCGCTGGTGCCAAGGTCACGGATTACGTTTTTCCTTCTTTCCTTCCGCAGCTGTGGTGACAACTGGTGGTTAGATTATCGGTTATTTCTTTATTTATTTTAGTTTTCTCGTTTAGCTAGTTTTCTGTATTCTTGCCCAAGAAAGGCGATTCAGAACATATTTTTCTCGTGGGCATGACCATAGGTCATGTATGGTTGCAGCTCCACATTTTCAAGTCGTGCGATTCGGACTGCCCTGCCAACGGCCCCTGTTCTCTTTCTGCTCTAGCAGCCATGGCCGTCACGTTCTTTCAAAAATTTTCCTCCTACCTACTTCTAAACTCTTTTCTCCCCTCCCCTCCCTTCAAAGCGCTGAGCAGTGCTTTCGCAAGGAAAGATAGTGTCTTTTTCCTTTTCTTCGACCACAGATTCATCCATTCAGGAGAAGCTTGCTTGCCTTAACTGGTTTGTAAGGCAGGTAAGGTTCGCTGAAAGTCACCTCACCCTGAGCTGCCGAGCACAAAACAAAGCTTAGCCGAGAGTCATGAGAAGGCAAGGAGATTACACAGCAAGATGAAAAGAGAAGATACTTTGCCAAATGGATTATTAGGCACTGCGCCGTGTCGCCTGTAGGCAGACAGAAATTAGGTGCCTTCTTCCTTTTCCTCGGGAACCACTAACAACAATGGATTATTGCGAAAGAAAGGGGGGAAACCCTTTTCTTTAAAACAATCCCCACTTCTAGTCGTACATTTAAGTAACGAGAAAACTCCAACCAAAACATATTTAAAGGAAGCGACGTTCTTAAGCCAATCTCTCACCCCTGAGGAAGAAGCCAGACCAGCTTCGAAACATCGGTTTTTTTTTCCTTAAATATATTTTGGTTGGAATTCTCATTCCTTCAGTTTCTATCCAAAACAGGCAGACTTATATCGAATGTTCACCTTTGATACCAGTCGTACATTATATCCTCACTGCTCCGACAAACCCCCTCACACCGAGACATTTAGAGAAGGAGTGACAGGTGCGCAACCGTAAGCAGCCCCTCTTCCTTCTTGGGCGCTTATAGCTCTCGTGTGCGTGTGTGTGCGGCGGGGGGGGGGGGGGGTAACAGAGAGAGGAGTACTGACGAAAAAAATGTTGCATCTTGGTTTGTTTGTTTTTTCTGCACCAGGTAGCTAACGACCTAGTTATTATTTTATTTTTGAGGAAGCAGCACACAATACAACACAATCATGCCCACCTGAAAAGACGCAAACACAGGCGTTATATTGCAACTGATGAGGTATTGTCGAAAGACTCAGCTTATGTAGGATAACACGTACATGTGCACTAACACCAGAGCATACAATGAAGACAAGTTTTTCTTGCAGTGTTTAACAGGAAGACTTGATGAATGATGAACCATGAATGCACCTTACCTGATTTGAAACTCGGGACAGGTAACAGACTTTTTAAAGAATGCGACCCTGTCAAGTCATGGTTCTCAGATTTTATGCTGCAAAAATTTTATATTACACCATTCCGCACAATGACCAAATTACAAGCGTAGGCGAATGTATTGACCAGCATAGTATCACCAAATTTCAAAATAGCACAGGTATTTACAGCAGCCAATTCATGTGGTACTCATTGTATATAGTGCTATCCGCGCGCATGTGCCTGTCGCGGAAATGCATGTTATGTTAGGTTTCTCTTTAATATTAATATGTAGAGGCACGGGAAATAACTTGTCTTTGTATGTTGAAAGATTTCATATATATATATATATATATATATATATATATATATATATATATATATATATATATATAGGTTGCTTGGCAATTGCAATTCTTTCACATCTATTTTTAATGCGACGTTTATTGTATGAGCCGGACCACGCCAAATATCGCTCATTTTTAGTCCGAGTGAGTCCAAAGCAAAATATATTTATATATGGTTATTGAGTTAGTCTGAGTGAGTTCCATTTATTTTGCCAACCTATGCTGTACATGGGATCTTTCCGTATTCCGCAGGGTGTAGTTTGAGTGTTGTTTGCGAAATGTACTATAACCTTGCTCGTTTGAATGGCGAATTTGGTTTTCAAGTTAGGCAAAATCGTTTGTTCCAGGTGTTAAAATCTGAACAATATTGCTGCTATTTTTCTGTCATACAAGCATCCAGAAATCTTGCCTAAATGCTCTGTTTGCGTTCTTTTTGCAAAATCGCTTGATGCTGCTCTGGGCAACCCGGACAATGACAACGTTTCAATTTTTCGACAACGAATTGCACACAAGCTGTTTGCGATAAGCAAGAAATCACTCTGATGTGCGATTGGAGGTGGAAAATATATAGTTTGCTATTTGTATGAAGGCTTGAGATAAATGTAAATGGACAACTGGAAATGAGGGTGAAAGAGTGTGCTGGCTTAACCTCTAATTTAGGTAGGTACCTCATCTTCCAGTATAGCTAGGTGGCGCAGACATTTTGATATTTCGGCGTTTCGGTAGTTAGGTGTTTTGATTTTTTGACTTGCTGCAGAAGACTGAGGCGCAAAAAACATATCGTGAAGCAGGGAGAGCAGAAAAGAAGAAAGAATAGCGCCACTGGCATTTTACACTTTCGGTATCTTGTTTAATCGGCTTTTTGATTTTTCGGTGTATTAACTTTTGGCATTCCAATAGTTCGTCATTCCGATTTTCGGCGTTTCGAGTGCCACATTATTATAGCTTTAGTCATCAAAAAATGCGAACTCTACCCAGGTGCATTTAAACCACGTGCAGCGCTCCACTTACCGATAAGTGATACCAACCTGTGCGACAAAAGCAAATAATCCATGAAAAAAAATATTGCATAGCAAAGTCACAGTTATGAACTAACTGAATAGTATTTGAGGGACCATGTTTAATTAACCAGTAATCATGCGTTGGTTTATATTTGCAACTCATCCGCCGCGATACATACCTTTTTTTATTTTTGCGGATTCTTTGCTCATTGTTCTCTATCAATTTGTTATTCTTCAGATGTAATTAACCAGGTGCTTTACACGTCAGTATTCCTTCACAGTGTCACAAAAGATCCACGTGGTGCACTCTAAAAGTATTCGAATTCCTCGATGACCAAAGCTAATACTCGCGCGGAAATAATTTGAATAAGTACTTAGAGAGCTCTATATACTGTCTAGATGTTTCTCGCGTCCACTCAGCTTGTACCTAATGCTATGATTGCACTTAATGCTAGGAACGACCACAACCAACTACCTTAATATAAACACATGCGAGGACTGAGATCAGTAGAACGCCAATTTAAATTTGTCTAGCTGACAAAAAACAAAAAAAGCTTTTTTGAAAGAAAAAAAAACTTACAGTCGGTATACAGGGCAGGCTGCTAGCAAATGCGCTCTGGACACATCAATGTTAAATGTAGAACCTAATGCGGCGCGTCATTGGCTCAACATCTTTCTGCAGAACACCACAGTCTAGATGCTGATGGTCTACAAGTCCTTCAATTAGCAGAAGTGGTCTCTTACAACGTGCTTTATTTTTCCAACTGCGTCATGCGTATAGTCTTCTATGCAGCCCCTAGAATAGGTTTAATTGAAGGACTCATTAAAGAAGAGATACAAGCTAGCTATTTTTCATTTTGTACCAGCACCAAAAAGCACATCGGCACTACTGCCGCGTGCTCCACATAGCACCACTCAGTGAATAGACAAACGCCATGATGAAAAATAGCAATGAGCAAAGTGCATGGTTTAACTCACCAACCTCAAGACTAGAGGGTTTCGTTACACCGGCCGTACAGACAAGAGCATAAAGGCTTTTACTTGTCATCTTCGTGTTCGCGATGGTAAAGAGTTGTAGTGTGCAACATCTGTGCACCGGGCCCCAGTGCATAAACCGGGTTTTCAGCAAAAATATGTCGCTTCTTTTAATCAAAATATGCCGGAGGAAAAATGTCTGGTGATGGAATGCTTGTTAGTCTGTAGGAAGTCCTGTCACAGCGTTGATACGGCTTATTGTACACCATTCTATAGAAGCGGCAGTGGGGCTTAACATTCATGAACTATGAAAAAGCACCGACAGAGAACAAGTACTCCCACGTGCGAGCTTAGTTAAAAAAAATGTTGGAGCGATTTCCTTTTTCTTGGCGCATCATTCAGGAGTATCATTTCCAGAAATCATGCGTGGCGAATAAATATTTGTAGTACTTTAACCTAAACATATGCGACTAACAACCGCCTCATATACTATACTAGAATTACTAGAATATACTAGAAATATACTAGAATTCCAAGACTAAGAAAAGAAGCTATGGCATACACTGCACGCCTTTTTAGAGCAGATGCACGTCACGTACGTCATTGTGACCACTACCAATTCCCTCTCGAAGTGAAACTGCGCGTGCTTGTGTGCGTGTGTCTGTAGAAGATGTTCAGATCGGCCTCTTTGGCTCGGCGCCGCTTGGACGCGGGGGACGATTGCAGCTAAGCCTACCCTAATTTGTTCCAGGTCAACGCTCTCGAGGTGCGCCAAGACGGTCATACTTCAAATTCTTCAACACAAAGCGACAGTCATACTTCGAATTCTTTAGGGCTGTTGGCTTCCCTCGTCAAAAACTCTTTGGACCCGGCTGACTGACTGACGGCCTAGGAAGAGCTGTCTGAAATCGAGGCTGCTTGATTTGTTTGACGTGCCAAGAGGCGCGCTGAACAATTAGCCGAGAGCTTGAGATCCGTCATCAGGTATGTTTCCCACACTCTGTGGTGCTTTCAAGTCTTCCATTCCCAGAGCCCGTAGCCTGCCTAGCACTGCAGACCCTATTCTGCACGTGCGATGCAACGTTATTGCACTCTGCTGTGACCTACGTTGTGCTTCTTCCTCGCCATGTGACGAACTGAACGTGCACACTCTCCCTTTTCTGGGTTGAAAAGAAGGCAGTCTTTGACTTTCTCTCTCTTTCTCCCTCTCGTTTTTTTATCCTTATTCGCTGCGCCGTGCTCCCTGCTGGGCTGCAGAAATGAGGCGCCTTCTTCTAACCACTACCCCCACCATGTGGGGGACGGAGCTGAAGACGGCAATTTCTTTGGACTGCCCTGGACTAAATGGACACGCAGTCTGTCCGTTTACAGTGATATGCAAGGCGGCTTTCCTAAAAGGTTTATTTTCCAACCAAAAACTCTCGTTCACAGACTGCTTTTTTCCCATTGTGTCTTTACCTTTTCGAATTCCAGCGAATGCACGCGAGCACGCGAGTACAACAAAATGTAACCTCTCCAAATTCCAGCGAAGGCACGCGAGCACAACAAGATCTGAAAAAGGTGTATGGCAAAAACAAAATGAGCGAGAAAAGCAGTCTGTGAACGAGAGTTTTTGGTTAGAAAACTAACCTTACAGCAAAGCTGCCTTGCAGATTATTGCAAACTGTTCATTGTTTTCTCCTGCAGAGAACTTTAGGAAGACCACGGCTTAAAACGCGAGCACCGAGACGCTCTGAACCAGCTCTCGGAAGCTTCCATGATGCTACCATCAACATATAGTATTACGCTACCTTTAGTGTGTAAATAGTGTATATAAACGTTGCTCTTATCAGCACCGGCTACTCTGCTTGACTTCTACCTGACACTTGGCTAGCTCCTTCGAATACATCACGAGCAAGCAAAAGGGCACGGAGTTGTTAAGATGAAAATGTGCAACATCACATCGCTTTTATTGCGTGACTTATTCGTTCTCCGCCGCATTCACCCGATCGTGTCCACATATAACTTTCCAGTTTTTATAGCAACGACACCGTTGATTGCGGTCATGTCATTGAATGCCAATTAAACAGCGGTTGCATTATTTATTTGCAAATTACTTCATAAAGTATGGTGAAGTAATTCATTATTTGGCCACCTAAGGAGCTTTCTAACTTGACTTACTTTTTTATCAAGACTTGAATATAATGTAAAGTTTTATTTGGTTGATTTTGAGCATTACCTTCGCAACAGAAGTACATCTGTCAGCGACAATTATTCTTAACCTCTCCCAGTGCCAATAGGTCCGTTCAAGTTACGTGATGAAAACCAGTTTGCTGGCTATGTCATATATGACATGTCGCTCAAATTTCGGTCTCTGCATTTTTGATGAACCAGCCGTCTTTTGTAAAGTCTCTACCGGCAAGTTTTTTTAAAATTTTGTTTTGTTATTTTAAAAACTGGTGGCCTCAGACAAGCTTATTACGCCACTTCTCACCACTGGATAGCCGTTGTTGCGCGCGGCGCCTGGGCCGACGGGGGAGGGCCGCGTTCTTTGTTCATCAAACAAGTCACCGAAGGGCTGCCAGCCTGCTGTCCGCCGTGTATAGTCCATCTTAGCCGGAAGTGAGGTGGCATTCCGACAACATAATACGTTCGACGAAACGATCACAATGGTTTCTTGGTGTCACAGGTGCAGTATGGTGGCCACGCCCCAATCAAAGATCTTGACTTGAGCGAGCGTGAGCGGCACCGTCAGAAATGGTGTGTATGTCTCGTGATTCAACAGCGCATTCTGGACCCATTCCCTGATTTAGTCGAAACGCACACTTTATAGTGAGCCACCCAGCTCATTCGTAAGAGATCTCTCGCCCTGTCTGTACAGATTGTAATAAATCCTCTGTTAAGTTTGCCGTCTTACTCCTGAGTGCACATGCGTTTTCCTTTCTGTCTCTCTACACGCCCTTTCTTGCCCCTATTTCTCCACCCCCAGTGCTGGGCAGCAAACCGGATGCCAAGATATGGTTAATCCCCCAGCGTTCCTTTCTCTCTCTTGCCATCTTACTGCCCTGGCATCTTCATCCCGGATATCCAATGTCTTAAAAGGCCGGTACAAATAGATAAGCTAAAGAATAAAACAGGTGGTGAATATTTTCTGCATGTTCAGACGCTGCGTATAAGTGGTCATCCTCGAAAATTATCAACTTTAACACCGCGGACAGGTGCTGATGTACCCTGAGTAGCTTCGAGCATGGACTCGACGCTTTTATTCTTCATTAAACTTCTCCCTTTCGATTTCATCCTTCGGGGCTTTATGTAGTTCTTCATCTAACGCGCTGCATTCGTGCTGCACTGCTACCACTTCATTTCTTCTGTATATACGAACTGTTTCGGGCACAATCACAGGCTGCCATCTTGGACTGATAATGATGCCGTTTCGCATCCGTATGAATATTCGAATAGTGCTATGGTGAACTCGCACGCATCAAAACGCTGGGCCATTACATTCAACGTCGTATGACCATAATCATAGCTAATTACGACACAAAAAACAGCAAAAATTGCTTTTAAGATTAAGATGGCAGTGTCTATGCTTTACTGTGACTGTTATATTTATTTTTTGTCAATTTGTCCAATATGTCATTTCATGCAGCGGCCGCCGAACTTGTGCCGCTGTTCATAGTGGCACTCTCGGTCTCTGAAGATGGATGAAGATAACTAAGAAGCCTGATTTTTACTGGCTACATAAAATGTGAAACGAAGCTATGAATCAAGATGAAAAAGAAGACAAATCTGTGAAAAGTCAGTGCTGGCGCATAAATGGCGCGCCGATTGCGCCGATGAAAAGCGTCGGCGGCGGCGGCGCGCCGATCAGTTCGCGTCGGCGGCGTGGCGAAAACTCTCGGCGGCGGCGCGCCGACCAGTCGGCGCACACCTCTAGTTTGGAAACCGTCGCTCATCGCCCGGAAGTGCTGGGCTCAAGCAGCCAATAGCGAAATACCGGAAAAGACAAAGACTACATAGGTGCACGTGACCCTGCCCGAGTTACGTATGCGCAACAAGAAATAACGCAATGTTTATTACGCATGTGCATATAAAAAGTGCTGCAAGGCAATAATAAACACTTTCCGTTTCACTACACAACAATATATCTTATTTTTAAATTGCATACCGCTCGCTACGCGGTTTTCTTGGTGCGAGTTGACGGCCTCATGCCAGCAACAGTGGAATTCGCTCGCCGAAGCCGTCGCGTGAATGAGGTTTGACTGCGCTAGCGACTGATCGCGCGACGACGATCTACGTCGCGTCGCTCGTCGCTGTCGCGTGCATTTTCGCGCTTATGTGGTTTGGGCTTTAGGGATGACGGGGAAAACTGAAGAGAGTCGCAGAAGGCGATGCGCTGCCCCCCTCCCCTCTTACCTGCAACCAACCAGCGCACGCTTGTTATTAGCCTGTCAACACACGAAAGCGATTTGCACCGAAGCCGACGAATGTTTCAGCGTCGTACGATCCGCGAATACACTTCTATAAGTACGTACGTTTTCACATCACCGAAATGTGTTGGCTAGTGCGAGGTTGGCTTTCAGCGATGATGAATACCCATGTTGAAAACAAACAGTGCAGATAAAAACTCCTCCGTACGAACTACGCGATGTTTCGGGCGTCGTATATGGTGTCTATGTTGCGACGGAAGCCACCATAGAGTTTTTTCAGCCGATGTTCCAGCTGGTTCATACAAACTAGACGGTAGAGGTCTGCGCTGGATGCAGATGACACCGCTCTGAATAGCCTCCCCGGTAGGCGAGGGCTAACGCTCAAACCTTCGAACCTCCGAAGTCTGTTTACACTCGTTTTTAGCACAGAAAGTCACAGATCAATGCACAAGAACACCGACAAGCTCCTTTCGCTCGGCCGACGATCGCACTCGGGACCGGCGCTAGCATAGCCGGCCGGCATTCGCTGGACTTGTCGGCGTCGCTCGAACTCGGCACGAAACCGCGTCACGCTGGTAGCCCTCGCAATCGTTCGTCGTGTCGTTGTCGTTCTTAGATTACAAAGCGGTCATTCAGGAACGTTTGGAGTAGTTTTCGTGCTTGCACTCAGCACTCGGCTGTGCCCTCGAAGCGGCGGCCATTAGGCATAACGTTCCGACACAGAACTGGTTCCGAGGCATCGCGGCCTCTGGTTAGTTGGGGGGGCGCTGCAAGCGCGCGATGATGTAGGACGTGCTGCGCTTCGGCTCCGCTGATTTTCGGCTGGAACCACGGGCAACTTCACAGTACCCCGTCAAGACCAGCATCAATCGTTTCGGCTACTCACAGGCAACACGTGGATACCAGTGTCATCCAGGTGGGCCCGTTTTTGACAACTTTACGGCCGATCATCACCCGACCACGTTGGCGACGCCGTTAGGCCAAACGGCGACGCCAACGCCCGGCGGCGTGGGACCGGCTTTCCGAGGCAACATGGACGCTACTCTCATGCAGCGTGGATACGACCCGCATGCCATGACGTGGGAAACGATTCCGATTTCCGAAACGCCAAACTCTTCTTCTTCACCGAGGTTTCGGAGCCAAGCTCTCAACGACGCGGTGGAACGCCGCTCGCAAGCCAACGCCAAGAAGGCGGCGTCCGCCGCTGTTTCGACATCCGGCACGCCAGCTGACAAGACGCAGCCTCCCGCTTCGTGCGCTGTGGGACGCAAGGGCAAGTTTCTCACCAAATGGAAGCCTCGCCCGTTTCCGAAACCGAGTCCGGACGACTATGTAATAGTCGTAAAGCCACGAGAGTGCATCTCATTGCATGATGCTTTCTCAGAGAACTGGTACGGGACTGCGTTTAAGGCATACCTCGGGCCCAAGCGAGCTGAGACGCTGACGGTTATTCCATCGAGAGAGCAAAATTTGATCGTGATTTACACCCCGGACCCTGACACGGCGGACAAAATGATCGGGGACTTCGTGGTAAACATCGAGCACAGGCAGGTTCTGCTCAACGGGTACCTGCGACAAGATGGTAGCAATGTCTGCCACGGAGTTATTGTAGTCCGCAACACAGATACGACGGAGACGCTCCGAGAGAGCGTACGCTGGAGGTCAGGCACCATCGTCGAGGTGCGTAAATTTGGCACATCGAACAAGGCGCGTGTAACCTTCGCCGGCAAGGAGAAGCCACGCTTTGTTCACTACGACGCAATGCTGATCCCGGTCAAACCTTACTACCGGACGATCCCGGCCTGCGGCAAGTGCGGTGTCGTCGGCCATCGGATGGACACTTGTCCCAACCCACGACCGGATACGTGTGGCCTGTGTGGACAGCAGGTTCCGCTTGTGGAGGAGGGGGTGCGGGCCCCTCATGAATGTGTACCCGTATGTTCTGTGTGTGGTGGAGCACACGCCACAAACTCTCGAGCATGTACGGCCAAGTACCGTAATTCCAAGGTGGCCGCACAACAGGGCAGAAAGTCCAAAAGGGCGTCCAAGAAACGGCGCAAAGATCAGACTCCCAGTGAGCCACCACGCCGGGAAGTCGCCAAGACTGACAAGCCCGCTTCCCCTTCTGGAGGAACCGAAAAGCAGCCGACGGCGCAACCATGCGGCGAAGCCAGGCCATGGGCCAACGCCGTGAAAAACGGAAAGCAGGTGGGTGGTACGGGTAGAGCTGCCTCCTCATCCCTCCCTATCATCCCCTCTTCATCGCGTAACGCCGACCAAAATAATATTGCCAAACTTCAGGCACAGATCGAAGCGTTACAGAAAAGACTAGCGGAAGCCGAGGCCAAACAGACCCAACTAGTCTCCCCTCCTCCTCCCCCCGCAGTAGAGGTAATGGAGAGTGAGACCGGGGCGGGGGCGGCAGACGCGGTTGCCGCACTCGAGGCTCGTGTGAACACCCTTGAGGTCCGTATGGACAGCCGTATAACTGTCCTCGAAACCCAAATCTCAGCGGCTATAAATGCCGCCATTGCCAAAATTACAGAAACCATCCCTACCCTGATAGCCCAACAAGTTGCGCGTTTCACCAAACGAGCCGGCCCAATTAAGGACGTGTCTGGCCGGTACCCTAAAACGCTTCGACGACAGATCGAATTTGAGGATGATGACAGCTGCTCCGCCTCCGGAATTGAGGACACCCCCCTCCCCGCGAGTGCTGGCTCGGGAGCACCGCCACCGCAATCGCTCGATAACTCCACTGACCATGGCGGGCTCCCTTAGAATTCGGAAGTCCCCACGATCCAATACGGCCACTCCCATCCAAATCACCCAGTGGAATTGTCGGGGCTTTAAGGCTCACACTAAGCGCGCCAACCTCCGGCTTTTCCTCGCAGCATTTCAAAACCTTCCTGCTGTGGTAGCCCTCCAGGAGCCAGGGAGTGCTGCCACACTCACAAACTATACTACGTTTCAGCAGGACCCTTTATCTTGCATCTGCGTGCACAAAAATTATACGGCCAACCTAGTTGATCTCGACCTTAAGCCAGCTTTCTCGTACGTGATGGTGACACTCCTTCCGCTGCGTAAACAGGACCCGCCACTGCACGTGCTAAACATTTATTGCTCACCGAAACTAAGCAACATTACATTCGCAGACCTTTTTAGCCGCGCTTTAAAGGCTGCGGGCAGGGACCCTCTGGTGATTGTGGGTGATTTCAATGCCCCCAGCACACTCTGGGGGTATGCACGTGAAGAGAAACGTGGACGTAAATTGGCGGAACTTATGTCCACGCTGGGCCTAACTCTTCACACCGACCCTGCCTACCCAACTCGCGTGGGTAACTCCGTGACCCGGGACACATGTCCGGACCTTACCCTCACAAAAAACATTCAGTATGCGGATTGGGTCAACACTGAAGAGACCCTCGGCAGCGACCACTGCATACTCAACACCACCATTCGCACCTACCCTTTGGCAAGACCCTACGGAGAGGCAAAATTACCCGATTACACGAAGTTTCGGCAAATATACGCCAATTCGACACCCATTGAGGAGCAAGGATACCATGCTTGGTCCCAGCAACTGGTTTCCTCATTACGCTCCACAGAAACACAAATGAAACTCTCCGAGGCGACTCCGGCGGTGGATAACCATCTCCTTCACCTCTGGGAGGCCCGGCGCAGCCTCGTCCGCCGATGGCGCCGGCAAAAACACAACCGAAAGCTCAAAATTCGCATCGCTGAGCTCACCCAGCGAGCAGCAGAGTACGCGGCCCAGCTCACTGACTCTAACTGGGTGGACCGTTGCAACACGGCCGCTCGACAAATGTCCAGCCGGAGTACCTGGCGCCTCTTCCGCGCCTTGATTGATCCGACCCAAACTCGAACAGAGACACAAAAGCATCTGCAACGAGCATTTCACAGCTTCGACGGAGACACAGCCAAATTGGCATGTAAACTCCGAGACCAATATCTATGCACTCAGCAGGACTCCCAAGGGCCGGCGTACTCGTATGCAGGTACCGAGAACGCGGAGCTGGATCAACTGTTCCAGTTACACGACCTGAAGGCAGCCCTAGCAAAAATGAGGCGAGGAACGGCGCCGGGAAGGGATAAAATTACCGTGAAATTACTTGCCAATCTTCCTGACTCGGCCTACACCATGCTCCTTGCCTACATCAATTCCATTTAGGATCGGGAAAACAAGCCTACCAATTGAGTGGAAGACCGCCCTGGTCACCTTCATACCCAAAGCGGGCAAAGCCATTAACACGGACAACCTCCGCCCCATCTCCCTTACTTCTTGTGTGGGAAAATTAATGGAGACGATGGTGCGCGACAGGTTGTCCGCGTTCCTGGAGAGCAAAAATGCATTTGCAGACACCATGTTCGGGTTCCGCCCACACCGGTCCGCGCAAGATGTCTTGCTTCAGCTCGACCATGAGATCCTCGATCCAGTCGAGTATCCCCTGAATGACAAAGTTGTGCTCGCTTTGGATTTGAAGGGGGCCTTTGATAACGTGACCCACGAAATTATTCTAACACATCTCTCACAGGTGGATTGCGGCCAAAACACTTTCAACTATATTAAACAATTCCTCACTGACCGACAATCATACATTCGGATTCAGGACATTGAACACGGCCCTTACCAATTAGGCACGAGAGGGACTCCGCAGGGAGCGGTCCTCTCGCCCCTCCTATTCAATGTGGCAATGATGAGACTCCCCGCTCAGCTGGCGAAAGTCGAAGGCATACAGCATGCGCTGTACGCCGACGACATCACCATATGGGCGTCACACGGCTCGGCAGGAGACATGGAGGCAAGCCTGCAGCAAGCGGCGGACATCGTGGATGACTATGCCCGTCGCTGCGGCCTTCAGTGCTCCCCGTCCAAATCTGAATTCGTGCACATACGCCCCTCACCAAAGTGCACCGCCAAGATCGACCTCTCCCTTCACAGCGGACCAATACCCGAACGCGATGAGATTAGAGTACTGGGGCTTTTTATACACAAAAATCGCAGAGCAGACACAACATTGGCCAAATTGCGTAAGGTGGGGGACCAGGTGGGCCGGATGGTCCGCCGGGTTTCCAACAAGCGCGGGGGGTTACGATGCAAAGATGCCTTGCGGCTGGCGCATGCATTCGTAACCAGCCGAGTCCTGTACTCGGCTCCATACCTCCACCTACGCAAATCCGACGAGAATGCACTCGAAGTCATTCTCCGCAAAATCTACAAGCGCGCCCTCGACCTTCCTGTCAGCACCTCTAACCAGCGCCTTTTGGGCTTGGGAATGGTGAACACCTTCAAGGAGCTGAGAGAGGCGCACTTGACAAACCAATATACTAGACTCTCTAAAACACCGTCGGGTCGCCGCCTCCTTGCCCGGCTACACATCAATCACTCAATACACACGGAAGAGCGCGTACGGATTCCAGAAGTTTGGCGATACTCCTTGCACGTGCGCCCTCTTCCGGCTAACATGACCCGAGACGACTACACTGGCCGACGCCTCGCGCGGGCGGAAGCCTTGGCTCGACACTACGGCCACAAATTCGGGGTATTCTACGTGGACGCCTCCGGCCCGCACCACGGTGGTTGGTATACGGCTGCGGTCGTCCACGAAAACACCGTTGTAAACGGACTCACATTCCGTGCACATAACATTACGCACGCGGAGGAGATCGCCATCGCACTAGCCGCCGCAGATCAGGACTCGAGGGTCATAATCACCGACTCAAGGGGTGCCTGTCGCAATATTGAACAGGGATACATTCCGTACCGTGCTTATAAAATACTGCAGAACAGCAGCTACCTAGGTGCCCCCGCGCACCGAACGATCATATGGGCTCCGGCTCACACGGGCCTCGATGGTAATGAGACGGCCGATGCCGCTGCCCGCGCGCTCACTCTCCGGGCACCATCCTCGTCCCCTACCGATCCGGAACTCGAACCCAATCCTGCCTACACCTTTAAGGAGATCACACAATTTTATCAATCTGGCCATAACGTCTATCCTAAACCCTGTAAGGGCCTCACGAAGGCGGAGGAGCGAATCCTCCTTCGCCTTTATACTAAAACTCTATTGTGCCCGGCAATCGTAAAACACTTTGACCCCGCTTGCACGGGGAAGTGCCCACATTGTGAGGAAAGTTCTTCTGACATTTTCCACATGGTGTGGGCATGCCAGAAAACCCCAAATCTTACCCCACTACCCAACCCTTCGCGGGAGGACTGGGAGGCAGCCCTGCTCGGCTGCTCTGACCTGACGGCCCAACGGGCTTTGGTCGAGCGTGCCCGGGCCGCGGCCAACGCCAATGGGCTCCCGTAAGAGGGAGCCCACCTAGTGTTTGTACGGGGCGGCCCCTTAAGGACCGTTCCCACCCTCCCTGTAAATAACATCTGTAAATAAATGTTTTTCAGCAGCAGCTCTGGTTAGTTGGAACCGCTGTACGCGAGGTGACGTAGCGTACGCGTGGATGGATGGATGGATGAATGGATGGATGGATATGGCTGTATCCTTTAGATCGGGCGGATGGCTAGCGCCTCTGAGCCGTAATACCTAATGAACCAAAAACTAGATTTTTTTTTTCTTTAAAAAGTGAGTTTGAAGATTCGTAATTTGCAGTGAAGGGTTTAATTTTCACTCGTGTCTTGAGTTTAGCCACCAGTCAGATAACCTCCTTCTAGTTAAAACTACCCGCCTAAAGTCTATTTTGCCCTCCCGGTCCCTAAACCGCAGTGCTTTGAAAAACTCTGCGCCATCATCATGAACTATAGGGTGAAGCCATTTACAGAACATCATCAAGTGTTCGGCAGTTTCTTCTTCCTCTCCACACGCACTGCATACTGTGTCTACCCCTTCGTACTTGGCCCGATATGTCTTGGTTCGCAGTACTCCCGTCCTGGCCTCAAACAGTAGAGAACTACCCCGAGTATTATCATAGATCCTTTCTTATGCAATTTCCTGCTTAAAAGTTCGATAGATCTCTAGTGCGGACTTTTTAATCATGCTAATTCTCCACATGTCAGCCTCCGTTTCCATCACTTTCTTCTTAACCGATAGTTCTTTTTGGTTTGGCCACCTGCTGTTTTCTAAGTATTTACCAGTCGATTTCCTGGTTCGCTTCCTCCATTTTGTATCGACATTCTTCATGTACAAGTAGCTCAAAACCTTCCTAGCCCAACGCTCCTCCCCCATTTCTCTCAATCGCTACTCAAATTTTATCTTGCTGCTAGCTTCCCTGCCCTCGAATGATGTCCATCCCACATCACCTTGTACTCTCTGATTTGGTGTATTCCCGTGAGCTCCTAAAGCAAGCCTACCTATTCAACGTTGCTTAATTTCTAAACTTGCTCGAACTTCTGATCTCATGCGAAATACCGCATTGCCAAACGTCAGCCATAAAAGGCATGATTTGATCATTTGCAACAGTACAGAGAAGTGTGAAGAGCAAATAACATGGGAGGTAGGAAGGTTGCAGTCAACGATAGATCACGCATTGGTGTCACATAGGATGTATGATAAGCTCAGGGGAATGCACATAGATGAAGGTGGCTCCAGAAGTCTGGGTAGTGGTCACAAACGTATAAAGCTAAGTTTTGGAAGAACAGTGAAAGTGGGAAGGAGACAAGATGAGCAACTACAGGAAATTTTTCATTCAGAAAGGCAAATAGAAATCGCTACTAAACAAACTGAGAAAGTAATCACTGAGGATGATAAAACTATGTGGACATACACAAATCTAATTAGACTGTTTAGGCTAGAGCTTGCTAAGGCACGTGACAAGTCACCCCGGAAAAGAAGACACAAGCCCAAGAGTTGGTGAGATGAGGAAGTTAAGAGAGCCATAGCAAAACGTCAGGAAGCCTCTAGGGAACACAGACATGCTAAGCAACGGGGTAAACCGAGAGATGATGTTGAAAGAAAATGGGAAATCTTGCTAAGCTCTAGAAGGGAAGCATCCCTCCTGATCAATGAAAAGTTTAGAATAAAGGATGCTCAGTGGCTGGCAGAAGTACATAAAAAGGACAGAAAGGCAGCTGCGAAATTTTTGAACCATCTAAACTCCCTAAGAAATGAAATAAACCTAGAGCAGAGGTTTATAACTATAGCTCAAGGTGCTAGGCTAGAAGGGGATGAAGCTATTGAATATATAAGAACAAGGGTGACAGAAAAATTTCCACAAAGAAGTGCCTTATGAACCACAATAGACAGGGATGGATCAAGTGGCACAATGGCTCCATTTTCACAACAAGAGTGGGAAAGGGCTGAGAAGAGGGTTCCAAGTAGTACATCAACAGGCCCAGATGGCATTCCAATTATGCCGATCAAGACATTGGGTCCGAAGTCTAAACAGACTTTGAGAGAGGCAGTGAGCAGAACAATAATCGATGGTGAAGTCCTTGATGGATGGAAACTTAGCAGGATGAGCATGATCTATAAAGGAAAGGGGGACAAAGATGACATAAACAACTACCGTCCTATAACGGAGACATCAGTGGTCTACAGGCTGGCGATGCAGATTATAAAGGAAAGACTGCAGGCATCGATAGAGGATGAGGCGGTGCTGGGGGAACTGCAGAATGGGTTTCGGAAACACAGGAGGTTGGAAGACAATCTGTTCTCACTGACGCAGTGCATCGAAATAGTAGAAAAGGAACTCGGGCCCCTGTGGCTAGCATTTTTGGATATCAAGGAAGCGTACGATAGCGTGGTTCAAGAGGACTTGTGGGGAATACTAGACACACTGTATGTGGAAGATGGAGTCAGTAATCTCTTAAAGGAAATCTATAAAAGTAACATGGTAGTTATAAAGTGGGAAAACCAGTTATCCAAGCCCACAGAGGTTAAACGGGGACTTAGGCAGGGGTGTCCTCTATCACCCTTGTTATTCATGATGTACACACAAGGATTAGAGGCCAAATTAGAGGGAAGTGGACTGGGCTTCAACCTCTCTTTCCTCAAACAAGGAAAATTCATTGAACAGGCACTACCAGCATTGATGTACGCAGATGATATTGTCACGTGCGTCGTCGTCACTGGAATCCACAGAAGACGAGGGTGCGGGAGACAAGGTTTATTAGTAAGGAGGCGTACTTGTGCCTCTCGCTTAGGAAACAAAAGAAACACTAACAGGATCAAAGCGGCGTGCCCATGCACAGCTGCCGTTGCACCAAAGAACAACCCACAGCTTACGCGCTGCCAGTTATTTAAGCGCTGAGAAGAAAACACAGAACATGCGCACACCTATCATCAGATACTGCACTGTCTGATACGATGGGCCCATCGGAAGTTAATCGCAGTCCGCTCTAGCCTATCTAAATGACGCGACGGCTGTCGCTATATAGTGGCAGCTGCGCAGAACAGCATGGCACGTAGCATTGCTCTCCCCTTCAAAAACATCGCCTCGATGTTGAAAGCAAGCACTGAAGTCATAACGCACTGAAGTTTTCACAAAAAAAAAGATAGAGGAACAAGCGCACATAATGTCTGCTAGCACGCATAATAGCGTTTCAAACGCACGACGTGAACAATTTCAGACTCCACACGTCGACGCTGGGAGTCTGTCACACAATCCGGGACGATTTCATAGATCAGTGGCCCTACGCGACGAACAATTTTGTAGGAGCGAAAATAACGCCGCAGAAGCTTGTCGCTGAGGCCTCGTCGGCGAACTGGTGCCCATAGCCAAACTTGTTCGCCGGGTGTGTATTCCTGATGGCGGTGTCACAGGTTGTAGTGTCGGGCATCCATCGCTTGCTTGGTTGTCGTTCGCAGTCGAGCCAGCTGCCTGGCCTCTTCAGCGCGTTGTTGAAATATCGCTACGTCCGGGTTCGGGTCGCCTTCGTTTACATGCAGCAACATTGCGTCCAGAGTCGTCGCTTCCTGCCCGTAAGCAAGAGCGAATGGTGTCAGCCCGGTTGTCTTCTGGACGGCCGTATTATATGCGAAGGTGACATATGGGAGCACTTCATCCCATGTTTTATGTTCAACATCGACGTACATCGACATCATGTCCGCCAGGGTCTTTTAAAGCCGTTCTGCGAGACCGTTAGTTTGCGGGTGGTATGCGGTAGTTCGGCGATGGGTGGTGTGGCTGTACCGCGAAATGACTTGCATCAGTTCGCAACAGAAGGCTGTCCCTCTGTCAGTGATAACGACCTGAGGTGCACCGTGGCGCAGGACAATTTGGTGAACGAAGAATCTGGCGGCTTCTTCAGCAGTGGCTCGAGCAAGGGCGCGAGTTTCCGCGTAGCGAGTCAGGTAATCTTTCGCCACAATGATCCACTTATTTCCTGCGGTAGACGTCGAGAAGGGTCCCAGAAAGTCCATTCCAATTTGTTCGAAGGGCCTTGTTGAGGGTTGAAGTGGCTGGAGTAATCCAGCGGGTTTTGTTGGCGGTCTCTTGTGGCGTTGACACTCTCGGTACGTTCGTACGTAATGCTTGACGTCTTCTAGAATGCGCGGCCGGTAGTAATTCTCACGGATCCGCGAAAGCGTTCGTGTACACCCAAGATGCCCGGAGGTTGGTTCGTCATGTGACGCCTGCAAGATTTCCTGACGCAATGACGACGGCACGACGAGAAGGTAGGTGCTCTTCCTAGAGTCGAAGTTCTTTTTCACAAGGTCTTTTAAGCAGAATGTCTGAAGAGCACGCCTGAAAGTTTTGGGTATCTCTGTACGTTTTCCTTCAAGATGTTCAATGAGATAGTTCAGGGTCAGCCCGTTGTTGGGCGGCTAAGTCGGAAGCGGTGATCATGCCCAGAAAACTGGTGTCGTCTGCACACGGTGGTGGTTGCTCAACCGGGGCTCAAGACAGACAATCTGCGTCGGAATGCTTTCTTCCGTTCTTGTGCACTACCGATATCTCGAACTCCTGGAGCCGCAAGCTCCACCTTGCGAGACGTCCGGATGGATCCTTTAGGTTCACAAGCCAGCATAAAGCATTGATTGATTGATTGATTGATATGTGGGGTTTAACGTCCCAAAACCACTATATGATTATGAGAGACGCCATAAAGCATGGTGGTCGGTAATGACGGTAAAAGGCCTGCCGTACAAATATGGGCGGAATTTGGAAGTTGCCCACACAATTGCCAAGCATTCCTTTTCAGTCGTGGAATAATTGAACTCTGCCTTAGACAAAGATCGACTGGCGTAGGCGATGACATGTTCTCGTCCGTCCCGCCTTTGAACAAGAACGGCACCGAAGCCGACACTGCTGGCGTCGGTGTGGATTTCTGTTGTCGCGTTCTCGTCAAAGTGAGCCAAAATAGGGGGCGCTTGAAGACGTCTTTTGAGCTCCCGAAATGCTTCTTCTTGGGGTGCTTCCCACACAAATGAGCTGTCTTCTTTCGTTAGACGTGTCAGGGGTTCGGAGACCTGCGAGAAGTCCTTGACAAAGCGCCTATAGTACGTGCAAAGTCCGAGGAAGCTTCGGAGGCTCTTTTTTTCGCGGGGCTACGGGAAGTCTCGAACTGCAGCTGTCTTCTCTGGGTCTGGTAGAACGCCGGCAGAACTGACGACATGACCAAGGAACTTCAGCTGCTCGTAGACAAAACGGCATTTTTCGGGCTTTAACGTAAGTCATGAAGCCTTAAGTGCATCAAGTAACACTTTTAAACTGCTGATGTGTTCCTCGAAAGATAGAGCGAAGACTATGACGTCGTCCAAATACACCAAACAAGTTTGCCATTTCAGGCCAGCCAATACGGGGTCCATTACCCTTTGGAAAGTTGCAGGGGCAGTGCAAAGTCCAAATGGCATGACTTTAAACTGCTATAGTCCATCTGGTGTTATAAACGCCGTCTTTTTGCAATCCCTTTCGTCAACTTCCACCTGCCAGTAGCCAGTCCTTAGATCCATAGATGAAAAGTATCTGGCATTGCAGAGACGATCGAGGGGCGTCATCAATTCGAGGGAGCGGATAAACGTCCTTTCTCGTTACCTTATTGAGTCGGCGATAGTCGACGCAAAATCTTGGAGTGCCGTCCCGTTTTTTTCACGATCACTACAGGGGAAGCCCACGGGCTTTGGGAGGGCTCAATGATGTTGTCATGAAGCATTTCTTGTACCTGTTTCCGGATCGCCTCGCGCTCTTTCATGGACAGATGGTACGACGATTGGTGACTTGGTTGCACATTTTCATCAGTTATGATGCGATGTTTCACAAGCGTTGTCTGGCGGATCTTGGGTGACGTGGCGAAACAATCCTGGTAGCTATAGAGCAGTTTCCGCAGCCTTTCGTGTCTTTCCAGGGGCAACGCTGGATTCACGTTAAAGAACACGTCATGTGTACGAGGATGAAGCGCGTCGTCGATCGTGATTACATCGCTTATGTCCGGGATGGTCTCGAATAGTGCCACAGTGGTGCCCTTTGCAAGGTGACGATATTCCGAGCAGAAATTAGTGATTAGTACACTGACGGTTCTTTCAACGATGTGAACGATTCCTCTGGCGATAGCCAAACCTTTTTCAAAGAGCAAACTCTTGTTGGCCTCGACCAAACCTTCCGCACAGATGCAGCTGTCAGCGCCCACGGGGATGACAGCACTCGAGCGTGGTGGCAATGTGACATGCTCGTCGAGAATAATTAGCGCCGCTGATAATGCAGGACTTGGATTTCGCGTGACGCCCGTATCTGGTGACAGGGTGATTGTTTGCACTCGAAGATCTACGATTGCTTTGCTTGCCGAAAGGAAGTCCGCACCGAGAATGACGTTCCTAGAGCACTGGTCCAGGACGACGAAAACAGTAGGGTACGTATGCCCTTCCACATCCACACGAGCTGTGCATCTTCTGTTTGGTGTTATGACGTGACCGCCTGCTGTTCGTACCTGCAGCCTTCCCACGAAGTCAGCACCTTCTTCAACTGATCGGCGAACACCGCACTCATGACGGAGAAGTCAGCACCGGTATCAACCAACGCAATTACGTCCCGGTTGTCGCTTTTCACTGCCAGATCGGTCGATTTTACCTTGGCGTTGCAGGTCTGTCGTGGTGTACTGTTGCGGCTTGGACGGAACTTAGTGCGGATATGTCGCTCGTGTCTCTCACACGCTGCAGGTAGTGTTGCTCCACTGGGACTTTCGGGCAGGAGAGGGTCTTCAGGGGTGCGCCGGGCAGCAACCACACCTCCATTGGTTGCCGTCTTTAGTTTCCCAAATGAGGGCTAGGGGACCTTCCCCGTGATGCTCCTGTGTTGGCAGGGTGTGGCGATGGATAACGGCGAGACGAAGGTTATGGTGACCTGCAGCGGCCTGCTGGCAAACTTTGTCGCTGCAAATAGTCTTCAATCTCAGCTGGCCTTTGACCAGGTTGCGGACGTGAAGCGCTGACGTGAAATCCACGTATTCCGAGGTTCCTATAAAAACAGTTACGGTACAAGTGGCCAGGTACACCGCAGTGGAAACACAGCGGGCGATGGTCGTCAGTCCTCCACACGTCGGACTTTCTAGGGACGGCTCTTTCGGCAGGAGGCCCGTAGACATTTGGTTGTGGGCGTGGCGGTGGAGAGTACGTCGGTTGGGTGGGGCGCACCGGGTTGCGCGCGGCCGCGGCGTACGACATGATTTGCGGTCATCGTGGAGCCCACTCAGGCTCCTGGCTGGGTGGAACTAATGGTCGGTCCCCAGCGCCTGCTGAACTTCTTGTCTGACGATATCGCTCAATGTCGCGACTTGAGGACAAGAACTCGGGAACATCTTCCGTAGTTCCTCTTGCACAACAGCCTTTATGGTGTCCCGAAGGTTGCTGACGGTTAGAGCATTAAGCTCGGCCGGCGACGTACCGCCTACCAGAGCAGGGCGTCTATACTGTCTCCGCCGCACATCAAGAATCTTTTCCATGGCGGCTGCTTCCGTTACAAAAATGGGGAGACAGTTTGCGGTGGATTGCGCATTAATCCAGCAAAAAGTTCTTCCTTCACTCCTCTGATAAGGAATCCGAGTTTTTTTTCCTCTGGCATTTCCGGATCTGCTCGACCAAATAAATGCTTCATTTCTTCGACGAAGACAGCGACGCTCTCGTTAGGGAGCTGGAAGCGTGAATGCAGCTGCCCCTCTGCCCGTTCTTGCGAGCGACGCTTGAAAACGTCCGAAGAACGCTACCTTTGAAATCCTCCCACGCCCTAAGGAAGGATTCGTGGTTGATAAACCGGGTACGCGCAGACTCTTCCCGTGTAAAGTAGACACACAGCAACTTCGCTTCGTCATTCCACTTGTTGATGGCCACCACGCGCTCGAACTGTTCCAGCCAGTCCTCGGGGTCGTCGCACGGCGTTCCGCGGAATTTAGGGGGTTCACGGGGTTTCTGCAATACCACGGCTGTTGGCAACTGGGCTTCACTCATCTTGACAGGCCTGGCTTCTTTCGTGGTGGGTGGTTTTTCTGGAAGGAGGCCGTGCTCCGGGGGAAGTCCTAGCTGTCGGCGGCTTCTTCTCTGGTCGTCTTCCTTTGCTTGGTGAGGACTGGTGTCACGGCTGTACGAGGGGTTACTGAACATACCCAGCACCTCCACCAGATGTCACGTGCATCATCCTCACTGGAATCCACAGAAGACGAGGGTGCAGCAGACAAAGTTTATTAGTAAGGAGGCGTACTTGTGCCTCTCGCTTAGGACACAAAAGAAACACTAACAGGATCAAAGCGGCGTGCCCATGCGCAGCTGCCGTTCCACCAAAAAACAACCCACAGCTTACGTGCTGCCAGTTATTTAACGCTGAGAAGAAAACACAGAACATGCGCACACCTATCATCAAATACTGCACTGTCTGATACGATGGGCCCATCGGAAGTTAATCGCAGTCCGCTCTAGCCTATCTAAATGATGCCGATGCCACGGCTGTCGCTCTATAGTGGCAGCTGCGCAGAACGGCATGGCACGTGGCATTGACCCCCGCTGGTCAGGCAGTCGCCTACACCAGCATCATGCTTATGGCTTTCTTCCCCATCGTTCTGGGCGCCTTCAAATCTGTCACACACCAACAGAAACAAAAGGAGTCGGGCGAAAAGCCCGAAACCATGACGAGGAAAGATGCCGCCATGTTTCAAGTCATAGCCAGTGGAGCGCTGTTTGGGTTGTACATTTTCTTCAAGCTCTTCTCAAAAGAGTACATCAACCTCCTCCTCACGGGGTACTTCTTTTTACTCGGAGTATTAGCCATGGCTCACATACTGATCCCCGCGTTCAGCCGTGTCTTGCGAAAATTGCTGCCCAGTCACTTTTATCAGTGGGAGTATAGCATCTCCTTCCAGCAATGGTCTACCACGCAGACCGATGAGTGCGAAGAGTACTTTGATTACCGCTTCAGCTATGATGACATAGCCTGCTGGATCTTCTGCTGTCTCTTCGAAGTCTGGTATCTTTGGAAAAAGCACTGGGTGGCCAACAACTTGTTTGGGCTTGCCCTTGCTGTTAATGGCGTCGAGCTGCTGCACATAAACACCGTGGCAACAGGTTGCATCCTCCTCGGTGGCCTCTTTGTCTACGACATCTTCTGGGTCTTTGGCACAAATGTCATGGTCATCGTCGCCAAGTCTTTCGAAGCACCCATCAAATTGGTTTTCCCCCAAGATTTCCTTGAGAGCGGCTTTGCGGGCAAGCACTTTGCCCTGCTCGGCCTGGGAGACATCGTCATTCCTGGCATCTTCATCGCCCTCCTGCTGCGGTTCGACTCCAGCCTAAACAGGCAAAGGAATCTCTACTTCGTGAGCAGCTTTGTTGCCTACATGCTCGGTCTGGCGCTAACCATCTTCATCATGGTCTATTTCAACCATGCGCAGAACGGCATGGCACGTGGCAATATAGTGCTAATGGCCAACAACAAGGAAGATTTGCAGAGATTGGTGGACATCTGTGGCAATGAGGGAGATAGGTTAGATTTCAGATTCAGTAAGGAAAAATCAGCAGTCATGATTTTTAATGACAATGAAGGTAGCGAGCTTAGAATACAGGAGGTCACGCTAGAGATAACAGATAAATACAAATATCTGGGCGTATAGATAAACAATGGGGCAGAGTACCTAAGGGAACACGAAATGTACGTGTCGACTAAAGGTAACAGGAATGCAGCGGTAATGAAAAACAGGGCACTGTGGAATTACAATAGGTATAATGTTGTGAGAGGAATATGGAAAGGGGTCATGGTTCCTGGGCTGATGTTTGGCAATGCGGTCTTGTGCATGAGATCAGAAGTTTATTTATTTATTTATTTATTTATTACAAGTACCTACATCGACCACATTGCTTAATTTCTAATCACGTAAGATTAGAAATTAAGCAACGTGGAATAGGTAGGCTTGCTTTAGGAGCTCACGGGAATACACCAAATGAGGGAGTACAAGGTGATATGGGATGGACATCATTTGAGGGCAGGGAAGCTAGAAGCAAGATAAAATTTGAGAAGCGATTGAGAGAAATGGGGGAAGAGCGTCGGGCTAAGAAGATTTTCAGCTACTTGTACATGAAGAATGCCGATACAAAATAGAGGAAGCGAACCAGGAAATTGACTGGTAAATACTTAAAAAACAGCTTATGGGTTAAGAAGAAAGTGAAGGAAACGGAGACCGATATGTAGAGAATTGGCATGCTTAAAAAGTCCGCACTAGATATCTATCGAACTTTTAAGCAGGAAATTGCCAAGGAAAGGATCTATGATAATACTCGGGGTAGTTCTCTACTGTTCGAGGCCAGGACGGGAGTACTGCGAACCAAGACATATCGGGCCAAATACGGAGGGGTAGACACGGTATGCAGTACATGTGGAGAGGAGGAGGAAACTGCTGAACACTTGATAATGTTCTGTAAAGGGCTTCACCCTATAGTTCAGGATGATGGCACAGAGTTTTTCAAAGCACTGGGGTTTAGGGACAAAAAGGGCAAAATCGACTTTAAGCGCGTAGAATTAACTAGAAGAAGGTTATCTGATTGGTGGCTAAAGTCAAGGCACGAGTGAAAATTAAACCCTTCCCTGCAAAGTACCAGTCGTCAACTTCACTATTTAAAGGAAAAAAAAAGATAAATATAGTCGTTAGTTCACCAAGTATTGCGGCTAGGTGGCGTTAGCCGCCGCCCGATCTAAAGGGTACAGCCACATCCATCCATCCATCTTTAGTGCCGACCACTAGAAGCGCTTTCATCTTGCACACCGACCATGGATACATGTCACTCGTCATGAAGCTACACAAGGCTCAACAGCCAACATTAAAGGTGCCCTTCTTGAGCAGGGTCAGAAAACGCTGCCGATCGGTAGTAGAGGCTCCCGACAACACGCGAGCCAAATATTATAGCACAGCACGCAGCCTGGAATTCACAATGAATTACCAAAGTCAGCTAAAGATTGCTTTCTCTTCTCTAGACAAATGGCAGAATATGCCCGAAAATCACATGTGAATTACCCATCTATCAGCCATTGGCTGATTTGAGCATGGCACGCTCGCTTGTTACAGAGATCGCCACGGCCCAATCACGCCGAAAAAGCGGCACATTCGAAGAAAAAGAACAATTCGGCAGAACCCACGTACGAGGGAATCGACGTTATGCGAAGCATGCGGAGGCAAGGTGACCTAGCTGCAGTTTTCTTATTGAGCGACGCATCATGATATGACGCTGAGTATATGTACAAATGTTGCACGCACAGACATATGTTGAAGAGTTGCAAATGTTTATATAACCGGTTGTTTGCACTTGTGCAACGATGTCAACTGAAACATGCGTATTAGCAACACTAGAAGCTGATACGAAGCACTGATGCTCGCGAAGATGCTGGCCCTGGACACTGCTACATAAATAAACTTCAGCGCATGGCACCTAACCGCAACTGACGTTAACCCGACATGAAGGCTGTATCAAATTAGTGCACATGTCATTTTTATGAAATTAGATGGCAGCACTGCAACCACCAGTGACGTTTCACAAAGATTAGCGTCTATTTGAAAAGTAGTTCCAAGACCTGACGTAGCTCTGCGGTAAACTGCTTGACTGCCAAGCGAAATGCTTGGATTGGATGCCAGCTGGGACCCTGAAATTCATTATTTGCATTCATTGGGGGGTCAACGCTGCCTATGTCAGGTTTTTCTTAACACTGATATTTATTCTATGCCATCGTTGGGTCGATGCTACTGATGTCAGGTATTTCTTAACACTTACGCGTTGAAATTGCCCACGTGTGTTCTCACGTTCCCAGGCAGATACTCAGTGCCAATCACCTGTGGCACATACCCGCATACCAGCGGCACATACCAGCGCGTGAGTGTGTGCGGCTGTCTGACGGGAAGTGTTTGAGGACGTGCGGGACTGGATTGTCAGATTTTCCATGTCTTGACCAGCGCATTATGTTCGTCAAACCATTTTACCCTCCCATGCTAATTTTGGTTCACGTCACGTTAAAGGGGTGACCACGAGGGCACCCAAACGTAAGCGGCTAGATAGATAGATAGGTGAGTAGGTGGGTAGGTAGGTAGGTAGAGGTAGGTAGGTAGGTAGGTAGGTCACCGAAGTTCGCTGAGAAATGCTTCGCATTTAAAAAAAAAAAGTGTTTAAGGCAACGAGGTGCGTGACGTTTCTCTGTGGCCCTGCCATCACTCCCTGCTTAGCTTCTTGCGCTTTCGTCGAGACGAGAGAATGCAATTGCAGTATGAGACAAACTTTTGTAACTCCACTCGCACTGGAGGGATTCTTAAACATTTTGCGGCATTGAATTCGTGAGGCAATAAGCCTTTCCAATGAATTCATTTTGGTTTACTTGAAAAAGCGTTTCAGAGCCCCTTTAAGGGCTTTATAAGCGCTCACTTGCGCACACTCCCTCTCGCACTCTGACCATGGATACACGTCACTCGCTATAAACGAACACGAGGCTCGACAGCAAGCATTGAGGGCTCGCAATTGGAAAGCGGAGCAAAGGCGTCTACCAGCTGACCCAGAGCTGTGAGCTCGCGAAGCCGTGGCGCAACGACAACGAAGGCAAGTGAAACCAGAGGTGGTGAGAAAGCAGCAAGCAGCGGCGAAACGACAACAAAAATGCAAGCGTATCCAGAGTTGAGAGCTCGAGAAGCTAAGGTGAAACACTGGAATCGTGCACTACCTGATTTAAATAGCGCTGACACCCGCTTCAGGCGCGAATTCCTAAACCAAAGCTTTGGACACAATTTCAGGGTGTGTGATCGTTTGTTGTATGATAATATCACCAAGACCACAAACATTCTGACTCATTATATGATGTAGAGTGAGCAATGTATGGGCACTCACGGTTATTCGATGATCCCCAGTGCCCACTCGTCATCAATCACTCCGAGGATATGGAGTGATTTTTTTTGTACACGCTACCGCAATATGAGTGACAAAATTATTTATAAAGGGCGATTGTTTGCCAATTTCAGATTCTGTCTGCAGTGCTGAAGGCGCAATATTTTGTTTTGAGATAGGGTTTCGTGTAAGCCCTAGTTAATTTGCATCGACATTCAAAGTGCCGCTGAGTGGGTCAAATGACCTACACTGGAGTAGCAAGTGATTCTATTGCTACTATTTCTAATTATTCAATTGACCTATGTTCTAGTTTAATGTGAGCACTGTTAAAAATATATAAATTTTAATTTTGAGCAAGGATATTTTATGGCTGCGGTGGTTAGTCATCACAAAAATAAAGACTTCAATTGTAGCAGTATTTCCATAAAAGCCATCCGAATAACTCACTGCAGAGTAAAATAAGAAGCTCGAGAAGATTATCCGTGGCTTGAAAATAAGCAGGTTCACTTACAAACATCCGTGTGAGTACAGCCAACTAAATATTGCGACTGCAATGCACATTGTATCGTATGCTGCAAAAGACACGGCACAAATCGGCAAGAAGTTTCCATATTTATTTCCCCAACTCAATACTCCTCCTGCCACTGCAAGTTGTCAGGGTCGCAAAAATATGGTACAATTCTGGAATCATTCTAATTCCAGAGTGGCAACTCCGCTACACTGATCTAGAAGCATGGCAACCACCTGCACCTCTTCCATGTATCCTGCTTCTGCGGCTTTGCCGGAGGATTCTCGAAACAGCGTTTCAATGAAAAGCAGTGCTACTTCCAATAAAGGGAAGAAAAAGCAACCCTTTTAATCGAGTGCAAGCTGTGAGCGTAGAACGCGGCACTTTTCTGACTTTGCTTGTTGATCAGGCTGTCATTTTTTTTCTTTGCGAGAGCCCTCCATACTATACAGCCTGCCAACTTCTAAGTACAATAAGTTTCCAGCACAAGCAGATCTCTAGCAGAGGAATTGCAACTGTAAGTGCTCTAATATAAAGCAAAAATCTACAGCAAAAAAAAAAAAGTCCGTTTGAGAGTATATACGCCCAAGATTGACTTAGCATCTTGTACACCTTGGCCCGACATTCCCAAATGAGTGCGAAGTAATAGAAAAGCGCAAAACCATTTTTTTTCCTTACCACATGCAAGCTTCGCCAACAGTGCGGCAGCCTTTTTGACCATACGAAGCAGCGCCGTGGTGCAGATAAAAAGGGCGGGCCCCGCCCACCTCTGGAAACGTGCTCTTTAGGGCGATTGAGACGGCCGGAGAGAAACGCACCACGCACGCGCCATCTCGGAGGCCATGGTTGTGGTGAGTGAGTTTGAGTGAGTCAGTCCCTTAAAGTGCTGACATATGTAAAAAAAAAACAATGGTTTCATTTGGAAGATATGCAGAATTTACACACTGTAGCTTTGACTGCATAGCTCAAGACTTGTACCGATGCACTATGCTCGGAACAACTAGTGGATATATCTTGCAGTGCGCAATCACTGCACATTACTTAAGACATCAAGCAATCCTCTTCATAGCCCAGCAATTAATGAACTTCAACGTGCTGGCATGGATCAAGAAAGCCAGGCCTGTGTGGTAAAGGAGCACTGACACAAAATTTTGAAGGAGAGGTAATGAGAGAGAAAGATTTATTTAAACACACACATCTACGAAATATCAAGGGCAAACATAGTCTCGAACATATTGAAAATCAAATGCTTCCTGTGCAACTGAGGGAGGTGTGAAGCTGACATCAATGCGACCACAAACTACATCACGGTTTTGTGTTGGCCGTTTGCTTGCACGTGCCTTTCACTTGGGCTACCTGCGATTTGTTCCTCCGTGCATGCGGCTTTGCATAAGCTGGTGTGCTGGCTATCAGAACAGCGTTCTCTTGAGCATGCCACCACGTCACAGTTTTTTCTGGTCCCATTGCCAGCAGTGTTTACACTGGAACTGCTCTGCCAGTACTTCTTGAAATTGAATCAGCTACTGGGTGCTCAAAAAAAGTATCTAAATTTGAAGTAACCATTGCCACCACTCGTGCAAACAAGGTTTCCAGCCATGGTAAGTTGGAAAAAAAACACAAAGTGCGAACCTTTTGTGTCAATGTTCCTTTAATGTGAAAGCTACCGTGGGGCATGCATAGCAATTGCAAGAGATATATTACCAGCCAGGCAAAAATACCGATGGCTTCGAAATGAGTGCTTCCAACATCACGGGTCTTTATTGATTCGCTTGCGTGCCAGCACAACTACAATACACCTCTAAACATATGAGCCAAAATGTGCAGCAAACTGAGCTGCCAAGCGAGAAGCCAACATAATGTCTTGACTTGCATATTGATCGCACTTTTCTTCTAAAAAAACAGTCTCGAGGTTTCTGGGTGCAAGCATTATGCCGTGTAAAAGTTTATGAGAAAAATATGGTAGCAAGTTGGAATTCTCGGTATGGCTATGGAATGGCAAATTTTTAGGATTTGTAACCAAAACAATCAGGCAAAAACATTAGCATAAAAGGCACACCTTCACTATGCTTTGTATAAATTGCTTCAAGGCGAAATTGCACACGTGGCCAACTGTAAAAAACAGGAAAAAAAAAGGAGGAAGGGTGAGGGGCTGACAAACTGCTCTCTTGATCTGTCTTTTATCTGCACTACAACAAGGTGATTTTATCTAAAATCCACAATGTCAAAAAAGGTAATTTAATTAGTGGGGAGGATGTAAAGGCAGCTCAGCATCGCATTAATATCATAATTCACAAAGGCATCATGTCTTTCCAACACCCGCTTTCCAACACATACTCGGAGAGTTTTCAACAGAAGACCAATGCAATGTTGGTACCAGCGCACTTTATGGCGCAGCGCCTGCCTCATGAAACAATGATCAGTAATGTTGCAAAGACAATAAGCTCAGGGTACGATCATTCAGTGAATGAAAAAAAAAGAAAATTTCTGCTGAGAGAATCTATGAGTGCAATCATTATTCAAGAAGAAAGACAAATTTTCACGACAGAATTCAGGTGTAAAATCATTAACAAAAAAAATTCTGCAGACAGGATCTAGAGGTGTCAATATGTGGGAAGAAAAACAAACAAAATTATTCTGGAGTGTGATTATTACACAGAAGGAAAACAAAAAAATCACATTTTGTTGATAGAATTACCACATTTACTTACGTAATAAACGCACTTCTTTCCAAAAAAATTGCAGCAAAGTTAGGGGGTGCGTTTATTACGCAGGGAAATTTTTTTTTTAACATCTAGTAATTTTGCTGACGAAATTTGAGGGTTAAGTTACTATGTGGGAAGGAAAAAAAAATTGCTGATGAAATTGAGGGGTGCAAACATTATGTGAATGCGATCAATATATGAGTAAATACGGTACTAACAACAGACCTCACTGTAGTAACGAAGTGCCTGCACTGTTTCAGCAAAGCAACAAGTACTGAGATTTGTTAGTGAGCGTCACTGTCATGAGAAACTACTCAAAGATGTTGCCTTAATGTAAATGCCCCCTCTGGGATTTCAAACACCGATTAGCAAATGGTAAATAATATCTGATACCAACTCTTTCCAAAAAACAAACACAGTTTTGCTTACTTTGCCCGAATTGCCGTGGAATTGCAGGTAGCTGCGATAAGTGCATTAGAAATCAAGACTGAGCAAGATGAAGCGGTTGAGATTGGAAAACTTTTAAGTACAATTGGGCTTAAGTGTGGACTTCCTTGCTTGGCTTTGGTACCCTTATTTCTGTGGTTAAAAATAGTGAGTGGCTAATCGAGCACTTTTGGCTGCAATACACCACATGGCCAAAAATGATAAAAGCATACGGAACATACAGGGGACAACAACAACAACAAAAAAAGGCAAATAAAAACACTAGATTTTTGAGCATTAGTCTGCAATGACATCTTGGCTGTATAATCTATTGCCTTGCACTATGTGTTTAATCTGGTTGTGATCAACATCAGCAAAACCTGGAAGACCTTAGGAATCCACATGTGTGTGGATATGACCAGATTTGCACTGCCACTGCATTCAGGACTGTCATTCCGAGGAATTGAGTACAATGGCTGAATGCAGCAGCGACGGGTTGAAATCTGTTACCCAGTCCCATCCACCACTCACTGTTTCAGCACCATGCAAAGTTTGGCAGCTCCCCACTACACTTTTTGCAAACAATATGGACAAGGCCACACATGTGAGCTGGGCATGTCAACCCGAGGTGAATTCAGTGTAATCAGAATTACAAAACTTGGTCCCGCCATGCATAAATAGTCCACAGCACACCACGTGATCACAGCAGCCTCCACAAAACGAAGCCTAAAAGGCACAGTTAGAACCATTTTCACTGGAACAGAGCCTTCAAGGTTGGCCTGCAGGACACCCGAAAGCAATCACACAATTTGTCCTAGCAGAGTGCAGCAGTGCTCTTGGTTGCAGCGGGCACTGCTGCAGGCTTCAGTCATACCCAGACACCATTTGGATTCTTGCTAGTAGGCACTGCACTTTCTAGCTGTCGTGGAGATCCAATGATCTTCCGTGTGCTTCCTGGACGATTGAAAAACCCTCCTGGGGGGGAAAAAACAAGATACGCGTTAAGGCATTAAAATGGGATGTCGCCAGAGCAAACTTGTGTCACTGCACGCAGTCAACCTTTTCCGAAAGTCGCCACCAGTCACAGTGCCAGCGGGCGCTTTTGCCCATTTGTTATCCCACGCTCCCGCTGTGTACTTCAATGACCATCATGCCCTTTTCTTGTTTTTCTATTCTATTTGCTCAAGTGCAGCGAGCACGCCATCCTTGCGGGCTTAAAATAAAAGTGCACCTCAGTATACTGGTACAAGATTTTAACAATAAAACAGTGACATGCCCCCATGTTACATAACAAGAAAACGTAGAAGTGGCATCCATAAAATGAAAGATTTCTTGTATCTCCTTCATATATGTGATTCAGTTTTGCTTGTTCTAAGATCACTTCTCAGGAAGTCTCCATCGCAGGCCAATTGGTGGGCCGTTAGCCTAACAGGCTTGGTCTATGTGGAGCTGAGAGCTTGAAACAGCTGAACATCTTTGGAAGAATTTGGGAGAAATAAAGAGCTGTTTCTTTCCATCTGAATCCTTCGTTTGGAATGCACCGACCAACCCAAGTTTGCATTTAGGATACTCGAAGCTTAGGTCTGCAAACTCACTTATGAGCCAACTCACTCTAACTCAGATTGAGTCGTGAGTGAGTCCGAGAAAGTTGAGCCAGTTCAGTTGAAAAAGAACTGGCCTGAGTTGGAGTGATCCACATCAGGCAAATTCAGTTGACTGTGAGTCTGACTGAGTTGCACGACTAGTGATGCACAGTTCCCCCAGGAGGCTTCATTCAGGACAAATTGAATAAAGAATGAATTAGCAGCGATGCCTGAGGTGAAGCCACATCCCAGTTCCTACAGTACTTTCGATTTTACAACTCGACATGGACACTCATTCAGGCATTTTTCGAACTTCTGGCTTTCGTCGCTCTCATAAAAAACAGCAGATACTGACGGGTTTCCGTGACGAACGACACACGACACCGTGTTGAACACGAATGAGAAAACACCCCCGTACTCTTTATTTACTCTGAATATATACATGTGCCTGTACGGTACACATGCGCAGGGCATTGCCCCGTTAGGGGCGGCATGACACAACGTAAACATGATATCAGCCGAACACACATCTCCCCTTTTAAACAGAAGAACATTAAAAACACCGTAAAAAGCATTTCTTATTGCATTCAGACTAACCAAACAGAACGAAAAGAGCCACACACCAGTCAAAACTTACCTACACACACAAGTCCAAAAGTTACCTACAGCACTACATTCAGAAATACCATAACGGTCTGGTTTTTTTACAATTCTACCGAATTGGGTGACATATTCGCCTGGAATTCGTGGAAGTTGAACATTACTGCAATCGTCTGTGCGATCGCAGGGGGGGAGCTTGGGAGTTGGGCTGGCTGCTAGCAATTGAACTTTTCAGGCCAGGGGGAAAGTCGTACGACACGTAGTAGGATTCTGGGAGTCTGCTTGGCGCTTGCTTGACTAGCAATTTCCTGTTGCGTTCGATCTAGAGGCCGCTTTCCAAACCAACAACATACGACCGTGGCCGTTTATCGCGCCGACAGATGACACCTTCCCGTCTGCAGTCCTTGACCCAGTGTCCCCGGGTGCCAATGGGACAAGGTGGCGGACAGCGTGGCGGCGATCGTAATGTTGTGCCTGCTTGTCCCTGACAGCCGCATCCTTTTCCCGCACCTCTTTCAGGTTGGGCGTCTTTGGAATCAACTTGTCTGGATGGAGAGATAAGGTGGTACGAAGCCGCCGTCCCATGAGAAGCTCCGCTGGTGTTCTGCCTAGTAATCCCGAGGTGTCCCTGTAGGCTAAGAGAGCCAAATAGGGATCATGATACTTAGTAGCCCTTTTACTGTTTTCACCATTTGTTCTACCTCCCCATTTGCCTGCGGGTACCTCGGGCTACACGTCAGACCCTGGAATCCATAAGCCCTCGCGAATGCCTTAAATGCCTCACTAACAAATTGAGCACTGTTGTCTGTTACCAGCACTTCCGGAATACCGTGCCTTGCAAATACATCTTTGATGTGAGTAACAACGCTGGTGCTGGTAAGAGATGTCAGCAAACACAACTCAGGAAAGCGCGATAGATAGTCCACTAAAAGCAAGTAGTTCCAGCCATGGAGGTGGAAGATATCTGCTGCGACCCTTTGCCATGGGCGATTAGGTGTCTGGGTTGGGATCATAGGTTCACTCAGCTGGTCTCGAAACTGTGAACGAATGCGGCAATCGCCAACCACGGCAGCAAGCTGAGAGCTTAAACCAGGCCATCAAATGGATTCTCTTGCTCTCGCCCTGCACCTCACGAAACCCTGATGGCCTTCGTGAAGCAGACTTAACATTCTATTCTGGAGCGAGTGCGGCACAACAAGGCGCGTGCCACGCATGAACCCTCCTTTGCAGACACTCAGAGCTGCACGATCCTGCCAATGGCCTCAATACGCTTGACATCGAAGCTGGTCTCGGCCTTCCTTCACGAAGATAACGGCACAACATACGACAGGTCTCGTCCTTTGTCTGTTCTTCAGCTACCAGTCGAAAGCTGAATGCGCAGCGGCAACAAATCAAACGGGGTCCTTCCTAGCTATGTGACTAGCAGTTTGTGATCTGTTTCCAGCGTTATGTAAAGCTCACGCACGTAACTTTCAAGACGTTCGGCCTCCTAGGTTAGAGCTTCAATTTGCGCATAGCCCATGAGCTCAGTGGCTGTGCCACAACACACACCAGTAACCAACTTCTGCTCATCATGCAGGTTTTCCTTTCTGCTGTCACACGAGTGCTACTGCCTGCAGTAGTAATGTCAGCGATTGTCGTGAAGGAACCGCCAGACCTACGCACCGGGATTGACGTGACAAGTTCGCGCATCCGCGTTGACACTCATTCCGCCTGTCCAACAGCGCCACCACCTGGAAACTGGATGCTTGACCAAGTACCGGGAGCTCTGCTGTCATCGACAACCATCGCAGAGCCAGCTATAAAGGAACCACGATCACCGCCCGCGCTCTGTGGGCTCGGTGGCTGTGCCACAGCACACACCAGTAACCCACTTCTGCTCATCATGCGGCTTTGTGAACCAGATTGCCTTTACACTAAGAGAACTAGCAATTACTTTTTGGTGCAGCTCCCGAGCCCGCAGTGCTGCTTTGATATTGCCTGTGTCTTAGTGTGATTAGGTCTATTTTGCTACATTCAGGAGATATTAAAACGAACCCTGGTCCCGATACCGCTGCTGTACTTGCTGAACTGAAAAAACTGTTTGCTGGCCAAAGCACAATAATAGCCGACATGCAGGACCTTAAAAGCCGATACGCGGCTACAAGTGCCGCACTCGTCAACTTAAGCAAGAGGTTAGCGGATCTAGAGGGTCATTATCAGAAACTACTACCACTTCAAACAGAGATACAGACTATACAGGCGGATACTGAGCAAACAGCAAGGCTCGTTCACGCCCTCAATGCGCGAGTTGATGATGCAGAGAATCGCTCAAGACGAATCAATCTTGTGTTTTACGGCCTTCATGACACAGCAGCATCAGAAACATCGGCCAAGTCTGAAGAAAAATTATACGTCTGTGCTCAGACTACCTGGACGTGCCATTGAACCTCAAGATCCAGAGCGAGCACATCGTGTTCGTCGCTATTCGGCTAATCGTCGGCGCCCATTAAATGTTAGGCTTAATCATTATAAGAAAAAAGAAATGATACTCTCAAATGGGCGCAAACTTAAGGGCACCGACCTCAGCATCGGTGAAAATTTTTTCCCAGCAGTTAGAAACGCCCGCAGGCAACTTGTTTCTTTTGCGAAAGCTAAATCTGTGCCATTTTCCTTGCCCTTTAAAACTCTCTTTATTGGTTCTAAGCGGTACCTGTTCGATAACGCATCGCAAACAGTGAAAGAAATATAGCAGTCATCACGTCATCGAAAAAACAAGCCACTCCCCTCGAACGAAACCTATACCTCATGTTTCCCTTTAAATAGTTTGCACTAACGAAGCTTTCTTCCCAAATAAGAGCACTTCTCTAACCTCGTGCTTTCGTCGAACAGCAATGTTCTTGTAATCACGGAAACGTGGCTTTGTAGCGACGTCTATGACTCTGAAGTATTGGCTGATCTGCCAAACTTCAGCGTCTTTCGAAAAGATTGCGACGGCACTAGAGGAGGAGGTGTGCTCATTGCAGTCAGTCAACAGCTGTCGTGTTCCGCTATCAACATCACATCAGAATTAGAAATAATGTTTATTCTATGTCATGCCACCCCACAGTCTGTCATTTTAGGTGTTTGTTACAGGCCTCCGCGCAATAGCACCGACTTCGCTTGTAAATCGTAAACTAAACAATGCACTAAATGTTGTTTGCTCTCGGCACCCAAATGCCAACGTTCTTCTTTTCGGAGACTTTAACCTGCCAGACATTGATTGGCGGAGCACCGTACCCTCTTTAGTAAGCCAAACCGAAGCGAGAGATTTTCTGTACGTTTGCCTCCACTTTAATCTAACACAACTTGTATCAGAGTCGACCCGTGTTACCCAAGACACTGCAAACACTTTAGACCTAGTACTGGTCAACTGTCCAGACAATTTGTCATCCATTACCTTTCTTAGAGAAATAAGCGACCACAAGGTCATCCATGCTTCTTTTCGCTTTGCTCCAGCTTTGCGGAATAAGCACGAAAAAACTATACACTTATACGACAAAGGTAATTATGATAAAATATGTGAACATTTACAAAATTTTCTACCTTTCCTCCAAGATACATTTCATAACCGCACCATTAATGAAAATTGGCCGAGATTCAAAGAGAAAATAAACAACTTAGTGAACCAGTACATATCAAAAATTACCTTTCAAACGCATGAACAAAAACCATGGTTTGATAATTCGCTCAAAAGACTAGAAAAAAAAAAGAAACGCATATATCACACCGCTAAATGCAGGACGGACACGTTCGCATGGGAAAAATACTACGCTGCTGAACGAGCATACCTATCGGCAATTCGCAAGGCGAAAGATGCGTTCTTTTGCGATGACCTTCCGAAACTTTTATTCAATAACACAAAGAAATTCAGGCAGGTGATAAATCCTCAAGAAAGGCACAGTGTAACACTTACCAATGAAGAAGGTGAAACGTTCGACGATATAGAATGCGCGAACCTTTTTAATGCAGCCTTTGTGTCTGTATTTACAGAAGAGTTCACCACGCCCCCTCTTTTTTCGGGTACCAATGAAACAAGTCTTATGCCGACCATTACATTTTTTCCAGATGGCACCTCATCGTTAATCGACAATATTAAACTCACATCGTCAGCCGGCGTGGATAACAATAATTCGAAACTGTTAAAGAATACTAAACATGTCACCGTGGTTTTCCTGTGTTTGCGGTTCTCGCAGTCACTTTCAACTGGTGAAATGCCATATGACTGGAAGGTAGGAATAGTTGTTCCAATTCACAAAGAAGGTGACAGGAATTTCCCGCTTAATTATTGCCCCATTTCATTAACGAGTGTGCCCTGTAAGCTCATGGAACACGTCATATACACAGAAATTATGAAATTTCTTGACTCGAACAAATACCTTCATTCTTCACAGCATGGGTTCTGCAAAGGCTTTTTCTGCGAAACACAACTGGCCATTTTCCTGCATGTTATTCATACCAACTTAGATTCTAACCTCCAGACAGATGCGATATTTCTACACTTCGCAAAAGCATTCGACAAGGTACCACACTAACGCCTATTACTAAAACTTTCTCTTGCGAACATTAACCGCGACATTTTGCGATGGATTGAAGCGTTCTTGACAAACTGATCTCAGTTCGTTACAGTTAACAACCGTGCATCTAGCCCCCTACAAGTGACCTCCGGTGTACCGCAAGGATCTGTTCTTGGACCTTTACTCTTCCTAATATACATCAATGACCTGCCTTTGCACGTGTCTTGCAACGTTAGTTTGTTCGCAGACGACTGCGTCACTTATCGAACAATTACTAACACATCAAATCAAGACTTACTTCAGGAAGACATCAATCGTCTACAGCAATGGTGCGACCGTTGGTTAATAGAACTTAATCCTAAGAAATGCAAACTAATGGTATTTTCTCGTCGGCACGACCCATTTCCTTACACATACACAATCAGGAACATTCCCATGTGTTCTGCGCAGTCTTACAAGTACCTAGGTGTTACTATATTAAACGACTTGTCCTGGCGCACACACGTCACTAACATCATTTCTTCTGCTAACAAATCACTTGGTTTTCTCAAGCGTTATCTGAAATGCACCCCCAAACCGGTTAAACTACTGGCCTACCAGTCAGTAGTTCGTCCGAAACTGGAATATGCATCTGCCATATGGAATCCTCACCAAAAATATCTCATCAATGCACTCGAAGTCGTTCAAAATCGTGCCGCAAGGTTCATTCATTCTAATTATTCATATGACACGAGCATATCTTACTTAACGAAAGAATTGAATTTGCTTCCCCTTAGTACGCGCCGGCGCACTTTTCCACAAGTTTTATCACACCTCGCTTCATCAGCCACCCTATATCCTCCTCGCAGCCCGAGCATCTCATCGTACACGGCACACTTTCCAAGTAGGCCGCCCTCGCATGTGCACTGTTACCTTTTCCGCCTCATTCTTTTGCCATGCCGCAACAGATTTGAACAACCTTCCCCACCAGATCGCCGCCATCACTTGCCTGTGTTCGTTTGCAGAGAGTATCACTGCGCACTTTTCGCAATAAAAAGTGAAATTATAGTTTGTATTATTTACTGTACTAGTGCTAACGTATTATTTATTGTACTTGTGCTGACGTATGTAACACCTTAGCCCATGTATGTTTCTGTATTTTTTTCATGTTCAGTTACATGTTATGCAAATTATGTACATTAGCACATGTATTTTTCTTTTTGTGTTTAGTTATGCATTAAACAAGTTATGTACTAATGTATTCCCACCCCCTATGTAATACCCCTTTTAAAGGGTCTTTAAGGTAATAAAATGAAATGAAATGAAATTTCTGTTAGTGTCAATGATCTGGAAACAATCACAACTGGCCGTCTTTCTTTGTTTAACGAAGATGCGTCTGCAGAAAGAATAGTTGGATTATGCGGATCAAACTTTGCCATACATCTATTGGAATAGATGGCCTGCTTTACGCTGTCAAAGGCCATCTGCTGAGGTGCAGCCCAACTCCACTCCTTGTTCCTTTGCAGCAACTGACCTAACGGTGCGGTCTTATCTGCTACGTCTGGGATAACCGCGAACAATGATTTGCGAGACCAAGGAATCGGTGCATGTCGCTTATATTTCCCGGTGGCTTCATATCACTGATCGTCCTAACTTAAGCTGGATCCGGTTGTATGCCATCTTTGCTCACTCGGCATCCCAAAAAACAAAGCTCTTTTACACTGAACTGACTCCTGATTCAGGGTTACGCCGGCTTCTGCCAATCGGTTTAAAATCTGGAACAGTCGCTCATCATGCTCTTTCTGAGACGAACCAAAGACCAGTACCTCGTCCGTTAGGCTTACAAGCCCCGGCACTCCGTCAAGGATTTCACACATCTGCCTTTGAGAATACTCAGGAGCAGATGTTATTTCGAACGGCCGACCCTCAAAGCGATAACGTCCAAAAGGAGTAATAAACGTTGTCACTTGCTGACAGCCCTTGCTTAGCTTTACTTGATGGAATCCCGAGCTCGCCTCAAGTTTAGAAAACACCATTGCTCCACTAAGCAGCCCAAGTGTCTCATCAACAGCAAGGAGCACAAACTGCTCACGTTTCACACTCTTATTCAACTGCCTAAGCTCAACACAGATCCGAACTTGCCCAGAAGGCTTCAAGACGGGCACTATGCCAGCACACCATACGGTCGGCCTTTCAACTTTACGAATGACTCTCTCTTTCCATTTCCTGTAGCTCGCATTTCACGCCATCCCTCAGCGGGATGGGTATACGACAAGCGGTGTGAATAGCATAAAGCACTGCGCTTGCACAGTTTGATGAACTGAGGCCTTGTCTACAAATTTCACAATTCCAAAAGCTTCTATTGCTGGCAAGCCTAGAATGACCTTACTCGCCAAGTTGACGACAAAAACGTCCTGCCTAACCTGACATCGTCTTCACAGAATATTGGCAGTAATTTTTCCTTTTAGGTCTAACACTTCACTGCCTGGCCCCTTCAAAATTACGTTAGACTGCTGTAGATCTTTCAGTACACCAGGGAAGGATGCTGGAACAACGTTTACCTCTGCTCCTGTGTCGACTTTAGAGATATGGTCACTCCGTGAATAGTGACTTGAACAAAGCGAGCTCTTGCAAACGTACCAGCTAAAGTCCCAACAAAGTACGTTACCCTTTTTCGATCTAATGGCTCACTCGAAGCATGACTCCGGCAAATACTGTACAGGCCTACCTCGGATACACTTGCTTCGGCATTCGTGAAGTCCTGCCTTTGTGGGCACACCGCAGCAAAGTGTCCACGTCATTGGCATCCGTAGCAGACTATTCTTTTTGCATGACACGATGACTTCCAATGACGGGCTCTGCCACACACCGCACACTTTCGGACGTCTTTGTTGACCCGTTGGTGCTCTGCCAACCCGAAAGCTTCTCGATAAACTGCGTCGACCTCAAGGCCGGTTGCTTGGTGGTACGCACTGCTGTGAAGCTCATGTTGTTGTTGTACCGCTTCTTTTGTTCTTGCCCTGGACAGTGCAGTTTTTAGATTCAGTGTTGCGTCCATTTGGAAGGCCTCGGACAGCTTGGAGTATCGTAGTCCAACGACGAAACGGTCGAGGATCATCCTCTCTTTCATCAAGCCATAGTCACACCTATCTGCCAGCGTATGTAACGCCGTCACGTAATGGTCCACCGATTCACCTGCAGCTTGGTGGCGACGATGAAAGCACGCACTTTCGTACACTGAATTCCGTGTGGAAATGAAGTATGCATCGAAGCGTTTCTTCACCACTTCATAGTCCTTTGACTGTTCTTCCGATAATTCAAAGGTCCGGAATATGTTGCGAGCATGTCGCCCCATCGTATACATCAGCGTACATACCTGGGCCTCCCCAGTTCGCTCGCTAAGGCCGGAAGCAAATCGATAATCATCGAAGTCTTGCACCCACACCGGCCACTTTAACACCTTGTCAAAGTTCAAGCTCGTTGGCGGTTGTACCGAGAAGGGCTGGCAGAAACCTGTATTTTCTGCACTCGCCATAGCTCGAAAAGCAGCGCGCTACACTTCTGACACCATGTCCGGTTTCCGTGACGAACGACACCGTGTTGAACACGAACGAAAAAACGCCCCTGTACTCTTTATTTACTCTGAATATATACATGTGCCGATATGGAACGCATTCGCAGGGCATTGCCCCAGTAGGGGCGGCACGACACAACGTAAACACGATAATAGCCGAACGATTACGCCACAGATACCTGAACGAATGGCTCAATTAGTTGCTTTGTCACCTGCTGAGCAGACAAACACAAGCATGAATGAACTGACCAGAGGCCTCCAGCCAATGCTTGTGGTCAGCATCAGCCAAAGCCAGGGCCTCCAGGTTGGCCTCGCGCAACTCTTCACTCAGTTGAGCCACCACGCGCCGACGCTCGGACAGCTGCTCGGACAGGTCTTCTTCGTCACACGCCCCTGCTGGACACCGCTTCTTCTCTGATGAAAGCTGCGCAAATCAGGATTTAGTGACTTGTAAAGCACTCCATGGTCTCCACAGTACAGAACATTAGAATGGAGACTTTTTGGCAACAATTATAGATGGTGTACAAGATGAAAGTGGCTGTACAAAATAAAAACCATTGCAAATTTATTCATTGGATTTAATATTTTCAAGTTTAGAATAAGTTTAATAAATCAAGCTTATTCACCTTTTACATCAGCTAGTAGGGTGCAACCAGTGAGCAAAATGGAATGGGCTTCTGGGCATGCTCATGTTCCTTACAATCATATTGTACGGTAGTCACCCTAATGACTGATCCTAATACATAAATATGAGCCACTCAATGTGCAATGTTTCTTGCCTGCTGTATGCCAGACGAGTGGCGGGGAACAAAAGCGGTTTATTCAGTAATGCAGCCGAGTATATAAGGAGCCTTGTGATAAGCAGATCGAGTGTTGCACGTGCGCTTTGGTTGCCGTGCAAGCATGACTTGCTTGCACTCTACTACAACTTCCCTTCTTTGGGGCAAAAAAAAAAGACATAACGCACACACATAAAAAAAAAACAAGCGTTGAGGAAATTTTTCGTTTGCAAACATGGATAGCCTTGCTATTTGCGACGTTCTGGTCATGGATAACGTTGCGTCTCACGGCGAATGCGCTCACTTCTTCGAAGGACCTGAGTTGAGTCTGATGGTGCTGCTTGGTTTTCTGCTGGGAACTCGCGGGCAGGCGACGAGACTTCTGTGGCCCTAAGATGTTCTCTTGTGCGGCGTAGCTGCTGCCCATTGTTGGTAGTCATCACGTAGGATCGTGTGGGCCCTGCAGGACCGACCACTATGGCTGGAGCCCACGTTCTGCTGCGTGTGTCACATACGGACACTCGGTTTCCGCTATGAAGGTCTGGCTGACTCTTTGTAGTTCTGTTGTAGTATAAGCGCTGTTTATGTCCTATTTCTTGCAGTCGCTGATGAACAGTTTCTGTGGGAACCGTCTTCGGTTCCAAGTGACAGTTGAGGACCAGGAGTTGGCTTCGGGTGTGACGTCCCATGAGCCTTTGAACTGGCGATTGCAGCCATTCGTCCCTCGGAGTGTTCCACCATTCCAGCAACGCACTGTATTATTCAAGGGTGGAAAACGGCCACTTGTTTAACAGATGCTTAGCTTCCTGAACAGCGCGTTCTGCTAAGCCGTTGCCGCGCAGATAGTACGGGCTAGACGTGATGTGGTTGATATTAAGTTTGCTTATAAAAGCGTGCCAGTTCGTGCTGTTGAAAGGCGGGCCGTTGTCACTGCACAACTTCGCTGGAATGCCATGCGTCGCAAAGATTTCTGCACTTGCTTTGATTACTGCAGCAGCGGTGGCATGACTAAGCTTGCGAATCTCAAAGAAAGATGAGTAAGGGTCAACGATTATGAAGTATTCATTGCCTTCGTGGTGAAAAAGATCCACCCCGACAACTTGCCTTGGCAGAGTTCGTAACTCGTGGCTGATCATGGGAAGCCTTGCATTTCTTTTTTTGTATTTGTCGCAAATAGCACATGTCTTCGCTACATCTGAAATATTAGCATTCATGCTTGGCCAGTACATTACCTGTCGTGCCCTTGCCTTCATTTTATCTTTGCCACAATGTGCAGGCCGTGAACTTCTCTGCGCTTTGCTGGCGGAATGACAAGCTTGTTACTTCTGAGAAGCAGCCCGTCCTCGACGTGGAGTTCAACCCGGAAGCTCCAATATGACTTTAAGTCATCCGGCAGCTGCTGCTTGTTTTGGGGCCACTCTGTACTTGCGTAGCGGCAGAGCTCGGTCATGAGTGTGTCGTCGGTCTCTGCTTTCATGCTGAGTCGCTGCTGATCTCAAAAAGGTAACGAAGAAACAGCGTTGACTTGAAATTGTTCCGTTTCATCCACCAGCTCTGTTTTGCGAGAAAAACGCGAAAGTGCGTCGGTCAAAGACAGTTCTTTTCCCGGTTTGTATGTCACGGCGATGGAAAATCTTTGTAGCACGAGGCGCATGCGCTGAAGACAAAGAGGGCAATCGCAGAGTGGTTTCTTGAAAATTGATTCAAGCGGCCCGTGGTCAGATTCAACTGTGACTAATTGTTGTCACTTCATACAGCCATGAACTATGGCTAGGGTTTCTTTTTCGATCTGTGCATATTTCTGCTGCGTGGCCGTTAAAGAGCGGGAAGAATAGGCTATGGAGTGGTCATCTTGTAGGATGACTGCGCTGACGCCGTACTGACTCGCGTCAACGGACAATTTCACTGCTTTGGACTGGTCAAAGTAGGCTAGTACTGGCACTGTAGCAAGACTAGCTCGTAACTTTTGGAAACTGTTTTCCTGCGCTTCTGTCCACATCCATGCGACGTCCTTTTTAAGCAGCTCTCGCATATGCTCGGATGCAAACAGACAGGTTTGGGATGAAACGCGATACAAAGTTGACCATTAAAAGGAATATTTGAAGCTCCTTACGGTTTTTCGGTGCGGGTACTTGAATGATGTCTTGTACTCTTTCTGGATCCAATGAGAGTCCTTCTGCAGTGAGGAGATGGCCCATGTAACGTACACTGGACTGCAAAAATTGGCACTTCTTTCTGTTGAGCCTTGAATTGCATTCTCTGCAGCGTTCAAGCAAGGCGGTGAGGTTTCGGTCATGCTCCTGCCTCGTCTTTTCCCAGACTAATATATCATCCATCACGACCGCTACACCAGCCAAATTTCCAACCACTTCATGCATGGCACGTTGAAAAACCTCTGGCGCCAATGTGATGCCGAATGGCATGCGTAAAAACCTGTACCTTCCAAACGGTGTGCTCATAGTGCACACACGCGAACTTTGTCCGTCAAGGATTATTTGCCAAAAGCCTGAAGCAGCATCGAGTGTGGAAAAATATTTGGCTCCTTGCAGCCACGGCAGTACGTCGTCCCAAGTTGGCATATGATAATGCTCTCGCGAAATCGCCTTGTTTAAATCTGAAGGATCCAAACATATGCGTACCTTCTCATTCTTTATTACTACGACCATGTGGCTGGACCACACACACGGCTTTTTCACCTTTGTGATGACGCCGTCGGGTTCTATCTCGTCTAGCTTTGCTTTCACTAGTTCTTGAAGGGCGACGGTAATTCTCCTTGCGGGTTTGATGGTTGGTGGTACATCGGGTTTAAGCTGCAGGCGATAGGTGAAGCCTTCAAGTTGTCCTAGGCCCTGGAAAATATTGCCACGTTCTACTTTTCAAGTTTTATTATCGCCCCAAAACACTACACAATTCTCAGCGCAAAACGCGCGTGAAGTTTTCGAGAAGCTTCCGGACTTTAGTAGATAATTTCGATAAGATCACGCCCACTCTGCGAACTGTACAGATTATTCTGGAACCTACGCCACCGCTAGTGATAACGCTAGAACATTCGATGGCAAGAGTATAAATGCCGACGCACTTCGCCGCTTGTCAGTAGTTGATCGACGGCCAACGCTCCGTTCGACGCTATCAGTCCAAGACTGCTACTGTAATCGGACTTTCCGTTTACCGGGCACAGGTTCACCCAACACAGTTAAATTCCAACACAAAGTCTCCTGTCTTCGGCCACATCACGACCTCGTGACTTCTGGTGGAGGTGCTGTTTCTTCCATGTACCGGACGCCTCCTACAAGCCGCGACCCCAACCCAAGCGTCAAAGAAGACACGGACGCTAACCCTGAACAGCGACCAAGCCGCAGGCAGAGGGGACTACAACCAGAGTACGGGCCTTTTCCTGAAGCAGCCAGGCAGTCTCGGGTCCCGACATCCACTACTGCAACCATGACCGCCCCCGTGCAGCCTGCACCACTCCTGCTCCGGCAACCCAAAGAGCCGCCAACTTTCCGCGGTTCGCCACGGGAAGACCCAGAAAGCTGGATTGAAAGGTTCGACCGCGTCGCCGCCTTCAATGACTGGACAGACGATGACAAGCTCCGGCATGTGTATTTCGCTTTAGAAGATGCTGCTCCGACCTGGTTCGAGAATCAAGAGCGAAGCCTTACAACGTGGGACGTCTGTCGCGCCAGGTTCCTCACCACTTTCGCAAGTGTGGTGCGCAAGGAGAAGGCCGCAGCTCTTCTTGAAACCCGCATGCAGACGCCAAACGAAAACGTGGCGCTATTCACTGAAGATATGATTAAACGTTTCCGCCACGCTGACTCCGACATGTCAGAGGAGAAGAAGATCCGTCTGCTCATGTGAGGAGTAAAGCAGGAACTCTTCGCCGGGCTGATCAGAAACCCGCCAAAGACGATCGCCCAATTCATTTCAGAAGCATCTACGATAGAGAAGACGCTCGAGATGCGCACGCGGCAATATAACCGTAGCTTCTCGTCTACCACCTACGCCGGCATTCAAGCGCTTGGAACCACTGACTTGCGTGAGACTAACCGAGCGATCGTGCAAGAAGAGCTGCGAAAATTGCTTGCTTCAGCGCAGCCTCACGTGGAATCCATCGCGGACGTCATACGCCAGGAGATCCAGCAATCACTGGGCGTTCCTCAGCCTCAAAAGCCTCAGCTGCAAGCCATGAGCTATGCTGCTGCAGCCCGCCGCCACGCCCCTCCTCCACGTGCTCGCCAAAACGCTGCCCCATCGCACTTCCGTTGCCAGACGCCACCGCCGCCACCACCCCCACCGACGTCCTACCGTTCGTCAGCGGCTCAACGCAGTGTGCTGAGGAAGACTGATGTCTGGCGCACCCCTGACCACCGTCCGCTCTGCTACCACTGCGGCGAGGCTGGACACACACACCGCCGTTGCCAGTACTACAGATGGGACTGCGTGGCTTCGCCGCCAATGCACCACGTCCGCAGCCATGAGAACGGTCACGTGACATCGCCGACTACCTGACAGGAACTGAGTGTACACCACGAAGTCCTTCCCGTTCGCCGTCGCCCAGCCGCCCATGTCACCGCACTACCGGCCCAACGCGGGGCCGGTCTCCTAGCCCGTATCCGGGAAACTAAGGGCAGCAACCGATGGATGTGCGGTTGCTGTGCGACGAACTACCGAAGATCCTCCGACGACGACGACGCGGCCCAACGCGGGGCCGGTCTCCTAGCCCGTATCCGGGAAACTAAGGGCAGCAACCGATGGATGTGCGGTTGCTGTGCGACGAACTACCGAAGATCCTCCGACGACGACGCCGCCGCGACGGAGCTTTCCGAACACAACGCCAACCAGGCAAAGCTCTGACGGCGAAACCTCACTAGCCGAAAGTGACCCGACGACACAACATGGAAGCAGCGGAACAAGCCGACGCAGCCGTGACCCGACGCCACGCCACGCCCTAATTGTAATGCGAGACGGCTAACTAGCGACCTGAACGTTCTTATCGACGGCCACAAAGTGACCGCTCTCGTCGATACTGGAGCCGACTACTCCGTCATCAGTGGGTCGTTCGCCGCCCGGAGGTCACCTCGTAACGCCTGCAGGAATCTGCACAGCAAGAGTCACCATTGACGGCCGTATTTATCCTACAGACTTTGTAGTCCTACAGCGTTGCTCGAGAGACGTCATCCTTGGCATGGACTTCTTATGCCTCCATGGTGCTGTCATCAACCTAAAAACAAAGTCGATAATGTTATCCACAGAAGAAGCTCTACTGCCGCCCACCCCGTCAGGAAACCATGCCTGAATGTGCTGGACGAACAAGTCACCATTCCGCCTCGCTCAGGCGTCATTATTTAAGTCGGCGCTCCTAAATCACCCGACTTGGAAGGCGTCATTGAAGGCAGTCAGGATCTGTTGGTCACCCGAAATATTTGCGTCGCAAGAGGAATTGCAGAGCTGCGGGGAGGCAAAGCAACAGTTATGCTCACGAATTTCAGCAATGAGTACAAACATGTGAACAAAGGAACAACGGTCGCATATATAGAAGAACTTGTCGAAGCCACCAGTCCTTTCGCCCTCGCCAATTCTGCGGAACCTGCTCAGAGGAACCAAGCCCCTCCCATAGCTTTCGATGTCAATCCCAGACTTCTGAACCATAAGAGAACAGCTCAAGGCCCTGCTCCTGCAATACGAAGATTGCTTTTCGTCGTCATCAAAAATTCGGCAGACCCCAATCACGAAACATCGCATAATAGTCGAAGAAAATGCCAGACCACTCCGTCAGAGTCCGTACAGGGTTTCGACGCGAGAACGTGAGGCCATGAAAAGACAAGTTGATGAAATACTGCGGGATGACATTATCCAGCCGTCCAAGAGTCCATGGGCATCCCCCGTGGTGTTAGTGAAGAAAAAGGATGGGACCCTACGTTTCTGCATCAATTATCGCCACCTGAACAAAATCACAAAAAAGGACGTGTATCCTCTCCCAAGAATGGACGACGCACTTGATTGGCTTCATAACGCCAAGTACTTTTCGTCAATGGACCTCAAGACTGGCTATTGCGAGACCGAGAGAAGACAACGTTTATAACACCGGAGGGCCTCTTCGAGTTTAAGGTGATGCCCTTTTGTCTTTGCTCAGCGCCTGCAACTTTTCAACGCGTTATGGATACAGTACTGGCAGGATTGAAGTGGCAGACTTGCCTTGTGTACTTGGACGACGTCGTCGTGTTTTCCTGGAGTTTCGACGAGCATCTTCGGCGCCTTGAAGCTGTGCTTCAAGCCATCAAGACGTCCGGACTCACACTGAAGCCAGAAAAGTGCAGATTTGCGTACGAGGAGCTCTTGTTTCTGGGGCACGTTATTAGCAAGTCTGGAGTTCGTCCCGATCCACGGAAAACAGCCGCCATCGCGGACTTCCCGCCGCCCACTGACAAGAAGGCGGTGCACCGATTTCTGGGCCTGTGCGCCTATTATAGGCGGTTCGTGAAAAACTTCGCCTGCATCGCCGATCCTCTCACTAACCTTACGAAGGCCGACATGGAGTTCAAGTGGGAAACGCCGCAGGAACACGCTTTCCAGGAGCTTAAACATCACCTACAGCCGCTTCCGTTACTTGCCCATTTCGACGAATTCGCCGAGACAGAAATACACACTGACGCAAGCAGCGTAGGCCTTGGCGCCGTTCTTGTGCAGAAGGCTCACGGACTTGAAAAGGTTATTAGTTACGTCAGCCGATCGCTATTCAAAGCGGAAGCCAATTATTCCACAACAGAAAAGGAGTGCCTCGCCATCATCTGGGCTACGTCGCAATTTCGCCCCCACCTCTACGGCAGGCCCTTAAAAGTTGCGAGCGACCACCACGTCTTGTGATGGCTGGCCACCTTGAAGGACCCTTCAGGTCACCTCGCATGATGGAGCCTGAGACTTCAAGAATATCACATCACTGTCATTTACAAGTCCGGTAAGAAACACTTCGACGCCGACTGTCTCTCTCGTGCGCCTGTCGACCAACCACCACCCGACGACCCGGATGACGACTACTTCTTGGGAACGATAACTACCGACGACTTCCCTGATCGACAGCGGGCCGACCCGTAACTTAAGGCCCTAAAGAATACCTCGAAGGCAGAACCACGGAAGTCCCGAAGGTATTCAAGCGTGCACTTACGTCGTTCTTCCTGCGAAACGGTCTTCTACAAAAGAAAAACTTTTTACCGCTGCGAGCTAAGTACCTCCTTGTGGTGCCTTCAGCTTTGCGACCAAAACTCCTGCAGGCCCTGCACGACGATCCGACGGCAGGGCACCTCGGTGTTTCTCGCACGCTCGCGAAAATACAAGAAAGGTACTACTGGCCATGTCTTACCACCGACGTCACTCGTTATGTGAGCACATGCCGGGACTGTCAGCGACGCAAGGCACCGCCGACAAGGCCAGTGGGACTTCTGCAGCCAATTGAACCACCTTGCCGACCTTTCCAGCAGATTGGTATGGACCTACTGGGGCCGTTCCCGACATCAGCTTTCCTAAACAAGTGGATCGTGGTAGCTACCGACTACCTCACCCGCTACACCGAGACAAAAGCCCTTCTCAAAGGCAGTGCATCTGAGGTAGCGAAGTTCTTCGTCGAAAATATCGTTCTACGTCACGGCGCCTCGAAGGTCCTTATCACCGACAGAGGAACGGCATTTACTGCCGACTTAACTCAAGCGATCTTGGCATACAGCCAGACAAACCACCGCTGGACGACAGCGTACCACCCACAGACCAACAGCTTCAACGAGCGGCTTAATAAGACGATCGCCGACATGCTGGCAATGTACGTCGATGTCTAACACAAGACTGGGACGCCATTCTTCCGTACGTGACCTTCGCATACAACACGGCGGTGCAGGAGACGACTCAAATATCTCCATACAAATTGGTCTACGGAAGGAGCCCGGCAACGACGCTCGATGCCATGGTACCCAACGTCACCGACGAAGAAAACCTCGATGTGAGTGAGTACCGCGCCGAAGAAACTCGACAACTCGCGCATCTCCGTATCAAGAATCAACAGACGACTGACAGCCGCTGTTACAATCTTCGACGACGCTTCGTGGAATACCAGCCCGGTGAACGTGTTTGAGTGTGGACGCCGATACGCCGACGTGGACTAAGTGAAAAGCTTCTGCGACGGTACTTCCGACCGTACAGGGTGGTTCGGCGTCTCGGCCCACTTGATTACGAGGTTGTCCCCGACGGCATCACGAACTCTCAACGACGCCGATTGCGACCTGAAGTCGTCCATGTCGCGCGCCTCAAGCCGTTTCATGCGTGTTGACAAACTGAAACAGTGTTTTTTTTTATTATTATTGTATCGTAATTTATTTATTGTACTTTCTTGCATTATTGTTGTACCTTCATTTTTAATTAAAGCGTCGGGACGATGCCTTTTTCAGAGGAGGCAATGCCACGTTCCATTTCCCAAGTTTTGTTATCGTCCCAAAACACAACACAATTCTCAGCGCAAACCGCGCCTGCAGTTTTCGAGAAGCTTCCGGACTGTAGTAGATCATTTCGATAAGATCACGCCTACTCTGCGAACTGTACAGATTATTCTGGAACCTACGCCACCGCCAGCGATAACGCTAGAACATTCAACGGCAAGAGTATAAATGCCGACACGCTTCACCGCTTGTCAGTTGTTGATCGACGGCCGACGCTGCGTTCGCCGCTATCACTACAAGACTGCTACTGTAGTCCGACTTTCCGTTTACTGGGCACAGGTTCACCCAAATAAACAATGTATTATTCCACTCGCTGTTTCTCCATTCATCCACGTCCCGACCCCGTGACACTTTGAACGAATAAGATTTCTGTGAACATTTGTTGTCTAGTTTGATTTCGCACGGATTTACTAACTCATCATGTGTAAATGCGATGGTCTTGTGAGGTGCTTCATCAGGTTTATCAGTAATGTTGATGACAGGTGATGCCAAGTTAGTTTGCAAGGTATGCATGCAGCACGAAGTACCGTATTTACTCGATTCTACCGCGCCCTCGATTGTAACGCGCACCCGATTTCCACCACGAGAAAAAAAAAAAAAAGCATGAGACATCAATTGCAACGCGCACCCATTTCTCTCGCTGGCCCGCACGATCACACCACTCGAAAAAAACGACTCCTTTCGGGAGCGTCCTCCATTTAAATAGGTACGGGCGAAGCTTGTGCCCATCTGACGTGTAACAGAGCATTGTAGTTTCTCACTGTAGTTTTACCGTGGACCGATGTCAGCACGCAAACTTGCTTCGCCCCCTTCTTCTCGACGGTTGTGGTGCCAGTCATGTCGAAGTAAAGAGGCGTCTGATCGGCATTCCCGATTTTCCCAAGCAGGTAGCCGTTGTTGCGCCGCAAGTTTAAGACGAACCTCTGAAAACTGTGAAGCTTTTCATCGTACTCCTCCGCAAAATTTTTCGCATATGCATGTTCCCCTTCGGAGGAAAAAGCCTTTCCTCTTCATAAAGTTACTTAGCCAGCACCTGCTCGCTTTAAACTGGCTCCGCATTTGACCTTTTTCTAAGACTAATTGCATAGCCCGCACTTGGAGCAGTTCTGTCGTCACGGGCCGCTGTGCGGCTCGCTGCTCAAGCACATACTCGCCAAGCAGCTCTTCAATTTGCGGAAACCGACCCTGCTGTGGTCCACAGAAGCCTTTGCATGAAGTTTTGCTGTCGACAATCTTCTGCTTTTGTTTCCGCCGGTCCCGCACGCACGTATCAGGAACTCCGAACGACCGCGATGCGGCCCGATTTCCGTCCGTTTCTGCACACGCGATGACTTCTTTTAAAAGCGGCATCGTGGTGCACTCGAGTTTTGAGAGTCGGCCCTTCCACGCCGTCGATTCAAATGCACTACTAGATGACGAACTCCTCAGCACACGTACGAAGTGCCGCACATGGGAAACACATAGGCAAAAATGGCCGACGTGCCATGCCGACGCACATAGGGAGCGGCCATTTCGGATTTGCCGATGGCAATAGATTGACCGTAATTTTTTTGTTCGTACTCGATTCTAACACGCATGCGATTTATGAACTCGCTTAACCGGAAAAAAGTTGGGCGTTAGATTCGAGTAATTATGGTATTAAATGCATATGGGTCATAAATAGTTGATTCAAATCTTTTATGCAGCGAAGAGTTGAGCATTGGTGATATTTGCCCTGATGAGGAACCAGGTGAAAGGTTGTGAAAACGATCGCGTGGTCTTTCCGTTAGCATGTGGCTAGCTACACCTTACGGGAATTGTATATCCATGCTCTGTGGTCGAATGCGTGAAGGCTGCTTATGACTGCGATGACGGAGTTCTAATGCATTGAGAGTGCGTGTTCTAATTGAATGTTCATTATAGTCTTGAAACCAGATGATCATTTCTTCTTTTATCTTTTGCCAAGACTCATCGCTTTCAAAGATGTGGGTGAGGTAAAACTTCAAGGCCTCACCGGAGATGTAGCCAGTGAAGTTGGTGATCATCTCCCGTTCCGACCAGGATGCAGCGACGGCGTAGAGCTCAAATAGGTTGAACCAGTCCTGTACGGGTTTGTCGTCCGCTAATCCGGTGTACTTGTGAATGTCAAGGTCAGCGGATGGTTCTGTCAAGGTGCTGGTCGCTGGGTGCGGCTAGGAGATGATTCCGTAGTCGATGTATGGTCAGGGCGTCTTGTGGAGAACTGCGTCAATGATGAGACACTGATGAGGTGACTGGGAGGTCTTCATTCAGTCGACTCGTGTGACGCTATGATGAATGGGAGATGTGGCCTGGCTTATACGCCATGTTTATTCCATTGTCACTTACTTCTTCTTCATCGGCTTTTACCAACCATCGCTTCATACCCCCCCCCCCTCTCTCTCTCTCACACACACACACACACACACACACACACACACACACACACACACACACACACACACACACACACACACACACACACACACACACGTGCGAAACAAAAGGATGCAGACCAGAACACTTCGAATTGCTGACTGCACTATTGCACTTCCGCCACGAGCCAATATATTGGTAACTGTGGAGAGCGACTGTGACAACAAGAGTAGTGGTATTGCCTAAACTAACCTCTCGGTGCTCTTGGCTCCGCAGATTTGTGTCGCGCGCGCTATCGTTCAACTGAATCATCGAAGGACTCAGCTTCTGATCACGAATTTCAGCGGCGAGTACCAACACTTGGCAAAGCGAACAGCGATCGCGAACTTTTAAGCCATTGATGACGAAGAATGTTCCACTATTGCCCTGCTCGCCACTGCTGCCGAATGTGACACTGCATTAACCAGTACAGTTGACGTGAATTGCCAGCTATCCTCTGCGCAGCAGCAGCAGATACGCATGATTTCACATACGTATAGTGACTGCATTGCATCCACCTCTAAAATCAAGCAGGCCCCAACCGTGAAGCACCCCGTTATAACGGACCCTACCGAACGGTCGGTACGCCAGCACACCTACCGCATGTCGTAAAAACAACAAGAGGCAATACGTTTTCAGGTGAAACGGATGCTCGACGACGACTTCATACAACCCTCAAACAGTCCATGGGCGTTGCCCGTCGTACTTGTTAATAAGAAAGACGGCACTCTTCGATTTTGCGTGGATTACTGGAAGCTCAACAGAGTGACGAAGAAAAACGTCTACCCTCTCTCACGCATAGATGACTCGCTGGATCGACTTCGACATGCCCGACATTTTTCATCAATGGATTTGTGCAGCGGCTACTGGTAGATCGAGGTCGATGAACGCGACAGGCAAAAAACAGCGTTCACAACTCCCGACGGCCTCTACGAATTCCAAAGTGCTACGTTTGGATTGTGCTTTGCACCTGCAACGTTGCAAAGAATGATGGACACCGTGCTGTCCGGTCAGAAGTGAAAATCCTGCCTTGTCTATTTAGACGACGTTGTTGTCTTTTCCAAAACATTCAAGCAACATTTACAACGACTTCAGTCTGTCTTCGTCGCTATTTGATCCGCAGGCCTATCACTAAAACCCGAGAAGTGTCGTTTCGGCTCTGAGGAACTAAAGTTCCTCGGCAACCTTGATAGTCACGATGGCATTCGACCAGATCCAGAAAAGACCATGGCCGTTACTGCATTTCCTCCACTTTCGAACAAACGGGATCGCCAATTTTTGGGTCTCTGCGCATACTACAGGCGCTTTGTGCAGAACTTTGCTAACATCGCTGAACCCCTTACCCGCTTAACGAAGAAGGATACTCCTTTTGTATGGGGCCCAGAACAAAGAGCCGCTTTTTCCAAGCTTCTACAGCGGCTTCAGAATGAGTCCTTAATAGGGCACTTTGATGAAGATGCCGCCACCGAACTGCAAACTGACGCAACCAACATCAGTCTTCGTGCAGTGCTCGTCTAGTGGCAAGACGGCGCCGAGCGTCCATCGCTTATGCTAGTCGCATTATGTCATCTGCGTAAACTAACTATTCGACCACGGAGAAAAAATGCCTTGCTGTTATTTGAAAAATATCCAAGTTCCGACCATATCTGTATGGCCGTCCATTCAGAGTAGTTACGGACCATCATGCACCTCTGTTGGCTGGCCAATCTCAACGACCCTTCAAAGCGCCTCGCGAGGTGAAGCTTGCGCCTTCAAGAATTTGAGGTTACAGTCGTCTACAAGTCTGGCCGCAGGCACATTGACGCTGATTGCCTTTCGCACGCTCCCCTCGCTTGGCCATCGAGCGATGATGATACCGATGGCAATTTCCTTGCGCAGTCAGTGAATATGACTTGGCCCAACAACAGCGGAATGATTAAGAGCTTCGACAACTAATCAAATATCTTGAATGCCACAGCTTGAGTCCACCATAGGCATTCGCACGTTCAGGGCTATTTTGTCTCCGCAACGACATCATCTACAAAAACAACTTCGAACCTTATGTAACTGCTTGGGATGTAAAAACAGCACAAAAATTATAGACAAGGATGATTGAAGCGAGGACACCGCGCTGAACTCGCAATTAAACTTTATTGGACGACACACGCACATATAACATGCAGTAGACCTGGTCACGTGGCCAACCAAAGGGGTCTGCGCAGAATAGCTAACGACGTACAGAACATACCTAATCTTCATAGTGAACATACCTAATCATAGTGAACAGCAACACGTGTGTAACAACCGCAAAAAAGAAAAAAAAAAACACACCTTCATACTTGCCAAAAACATATGCAACAGTCCCTAACCAACTAATAATCACTTTAACATGGCAGCGCTGAACCCAGGTACCGAACCTCCTTTTCACCAAGGGCCACAGACGGCTTACACACCTTTCCCCCTCCTTTTCAATTAAAAAAGCCTCCATCACTTCCCTAGTGAACTTGTCTCAATGTCCAAACAAAGAAGTGGCTTTATCTGCCAAAGGTTGACAGCCACACTCCCTACAATGAGCTGGTAAGTGCAACTTGCCAGCAGCCGTTAAAGAGGTTAAGTGTTCCCTTAGTCTCACGTTAATGCACCGCCCGGTTTGTCCAATATAACCCCCCCCCCCCCCCCCCGCATGACAATGGCAACATATATACAACACAAGATTTACACTGAACATATCTATTTTTTCTTTTTTCCGGACAGAACGAGTAGGTCTTTCGTAAACCCGAACTTCTTTTATGCACACGGGAGCAAATAGAAGACAACTTCTTGGGAGCGGACATCACTACGCATACCCCATACCTACTGGCCACATTTTTCAAGCGATGTGAAAACTTGTGCACGTAGGGTACTACAACCGGTTCCTTTTCACTTGGACATTGAGACAAGTGCACTAGGAAAGTGATGGAGGCTTTTTTCATTGAAAGGGAGGGGAAAATGTGTGTAAGTAAGCCATCTGTGGCCCTGGGTGAAAAGGAGGTTCGGTACCTGGGTTCAGCGTTGCCATGTTTAAGTGATTATTAGTTTGTTATGAACTGTTACATAAGTTTTTGGCAAGTATGAAGGTGTGTGTTTTTGCTTTTTCACGGTTGTTACACACGTATAGCTATTCACTATGATTAAGCATGTTCCGTACCTCGTTTGCTATGCTGCGCAGACGCATTTGGTTGGTCACGTGACCGGGTCGACTGCATGATATATGTGCGTGTGTCTTCCAATAAAGTTTAGTTGCTAGTTCAGGGCGATGTCGTCTCTTCTATTGTCCTTGTCTATAATTTTTGCGCAGTTTTTACATCCCAAGCATGAACCACCAACTAGCCCAACTTTCGCTCTTATGCAACTGAATACCTCCTTGTCGTTCCACCAGAGCTACGAGCTGACATTTTATCTACCTGCCACGACGAGCCTTCCTCTGGCCACCCAGGATTCGCACGTACCCATGCCCGGATTCAAACTCACTACTACTCGCCAAAGCTCACCCAGGATGTCAAGCATTACATTAAAACGTTTAATCATTGCCAGCGCCGTAAAGCCCCATCTGTGCGCCCTGCTGCTTTATTGCAGCCCGTGGCACCACCGTAACAACTGTTTGAACGAATCGGCATGGACTTGCTTGGGCCCTTCCCGAAGTCACATGATGGCAACCACTGGATCGTAGTTGCAACCAAAAATTTCGTGCCCCACTGACCCCCAATTTGGGTGAGCGGCGAGAGTCAGCATAAAGCCTCTTCTCGGGCTGCGCCCTACATGATCAGCGTGAACCCGAAACAAGGTACTGCGACACCAAAGCCCTACAATGAGGCAACGCCAATGAGATTGTGTATTTTTTCCCGAACATCGTACTCTGCCATGGAGCGCCAACAGTTCTTATCACTGACCGTGGAACAGCCTTTACAGCCGAACTGATGCAAGATGTCATGAGACTTGGTGGAACAGCTCATCGCAAAATGACCAATCTACAAACCAATGGTCTGATGGAGAGATTAAACAAGACGCTCGCTGACATGCTATCTATGTACGTCGACCGCGATCACAAAAACTGGGATGAAATTTTGTCATATGTAACGATCACTTACAACACTGCGGTTTAAGAGACTACAGGTATCACTCCTTTCCAGTTGCTTCAAGGCCGAGAAGCAATTACTATGCTGGATGCCATTCTTGCCTGACATGACCGATATTCTTACTAATGCAAACAACTTCATCCGGCTCGCCGATGCGGCCCGCCAGCTTGCACTAGAACGGATCCGAAAACAACAACGCATAGACTCGCAGAAGTACAACTCCCATCATCGCCATGCTATTTATCAACCCGGTGATCTGGTGTGGCTGTGGATTCCCATTCGCCAAAGAAGCCGCTCGGAAAAGTTACTTCATCCCTACTTCGGTCCTTTAGAATACTTCGATGCCTCACAGATGTCAACTTTGAAGTAATACTTGAAGACACAGCTCGTTGATATTGAGGTTCCCAGCAGGCGGACATTGTTCATGTGTCACAGATGAAGCCACACTACCCCCGAGCCCCCTGACTATGTTTAATCATGCGTCTTTGTTCGTGTACCCGATTACTTTAACTTCTAATCGGCAATGAGCATCAGGGCGGTACTTTTTTTTGGAAGGGGGTAATGCCACAGGCATGGAATGAGATTGAGCCATGCCAATGCGAGTATGTGCCATTTGTGACAGAGAAGAAGAATGGTTGTTGTGCTCGTGGTCTAATGCTCGGTTCGGCTCGACGTCCAGTGCTGCTGCTCCTGTAAACAGACGTGATCTATCAATAATCATGTGACTATATATATATATATATATAAGGGGGTTTATTGAATAAAACAAAGAGGCCTCAGTCACTGTCACAAGCTCAGCTCTTCGTCGTAGTCGTCTTTCAAGTGCTCCAACTAGATACTGTCTCTCTCCCTCTTCCCCACTACATTTGCCCCGGTGGTGAAGAGGAGCCATCCTGGCGACTCACGGCGAAGCAAGCACAAGGGGATCATAGTAAGGTTTTAAGCGGCTGATGTGAACTGTCTGACGACCACGGCATCGTCTGTCCTCGGCAGGTGTCACTGGTTCGACGACGTAGTTGACCGGTGACGTGCAATGAACAATGCGGTACGGACCATTGTACTTGGGTGCAAACTTTCGGGAGAGGCCGGGGGACTGGAATGGAACCGAAAGCCCTACAGATGAGCCTACGGGGAAGCTGTGAGCAGGCTTGTCTTGGTCAAGTCGTTCTTTTTGAAGACCTTGTGCGACGGACGTAAATGAACGCGCTAATTGGCAGCACTCTTCGTCACACTCAAGTTCGGAGGGCGGTATTCTGAAGCATCTGGGCGGTAAGTAAGTATCGTGTCAAGCGTAGAAGAGGGCTCACGTCCGTACAGTAGAAAAAAATGTGAAAACCCAGTAGTTGCTAGCGTGGCCGTATTATACGCATACGTCACGAAAGGGAGCACCAAGTCCCAATTAGAATGGTCGGAGGATATGTACATAGAAAGCATATCACCGAGCGTGCGGTTAAAGCGCTCTGTCAAACCGTTTGTCTGTGGGTGATAGCTTTTAGTGGTGCGATGAATAATATTACACTCACTGAGAAGCTCCTGGACGACTTGCGATAGAAATGCACGCCCACGGTCGATAAGCAGCTCACGTGGCGCGCCATGGCGAAGGACAAAGCTACGCAAGATGAACAAGGCGACATCACGAGCAGCAGCGGCTGGCAAAGCGGTGGTTTCAGCAAAACGGGTTAGGTGGTCGACGGCCACAATAATCCAGCGATTTCCCGCAGGAGTACAGGGTAGTGGGCCGTAGAGGTCGATGCCGATTCTATCAAACGGCCGAGCTGGACATGGCAATGGTCGTAATTCGCCAGAGGCATGACAAGTTGTTTTCCGTCGCTGACACTCAGTGCAGGAGCGCATGTACTTGCAGACGTACGAATACATTCCACGCCAGAAAAATCGCTGACAAGCTGGTCGTATGTTTTCAAAACGCCAACGTGCGCGTTTTGAGGGTCTGCGTGGAAGTACGCGCACATGCTGGAGCGCAAATGGCGAGGTATAACAAGAAGCCATTTCCTACCGTTCGGCTGATAATTGCGACGGTACAACATGGCATCCCGTATTTGGCATCCAACATGGCATCCCGTATCATTGGGCACGGCGGACCCGGCAATGCCATGACGCTAAGCAGGAAACTGTTTTTCCTACTGCAGGGTTTGCTGGGAATCGCCGCCGGTTTACCAATGACTTGTCAGGTGTGCCACGAGGTGCGCCAAGCTAACGATGCATACCAGGTTTTCGATTCGGTCTCGTCATCAAATCAACTAGCGCCATCGCATGATAGCGCGGAACTTCTGGCGACACCTATCGACCAATGAGGCGTGACGTCATCAACAGCCGGGGATATAAAACAGATGCCTCACGACTACTACTTCATTGGGCACGGCGGACCCGGCAATGCCATGACGCTAAGCAGGAAACTGTTTTTCGTGCTGCAGGTTAGTTCTCATTACTGTACGTTTCGAAGTGACTGTCCTGGCCTAGTGGTCCTGCCGTGCCCCAAACGGTGCTATAGCATTGCTTATGAATGTGTGTTTATGCTAAAGTTGCTGTTGTGCGGTGACGTGGAAGTGAACCCTGGACCTACAAAAAAAGAAATTTTTGAAGAGCTGCTTCAGGGCCAGAAGGCCTTGCAATGTGGCTTAAATGAATAAAGACAGAAATAGCGGACATAAAAAAGACGATAGAAAGACTTACCGATAAAGTGTTCGAAAGTAGCCCTGAACCCTTCCTTCCTTCAGGACAAGCTGATAAAGTACAAGCATTGCTACAGTCAGTGGAGCATGTCATAAACTTTCAAGCCAAAAAACTTGCAGATCTCGAGGACCGAAGCATACGATCTAATTTGATAGTTCATGGAATACCCGAATCATCTGATGAAACCGAAACGTCGCTTAAGGATAAGGTTGTGAAAGACGTGTTCGAAGTTAAACTTGGCGTGAAATGTAGATCCATTGGTCGCATTCATCGACTTGGACATCACAAAGGCAGGCGCCCAGTGATCATATACCTCCAAGATTTCAACGAAAAACAGGAAATCTTCGCTAATGTAAAGAAGCTAAAAGGCAGCTCAATATTTGTCCAGAATGACCACTCCGCATTAACATTAGGAAAACGAAAACTACTGTGGGAAAGTGCTAAAAGTGAAAAGCAACTCGGGAAGAAGGTCTCGCTTATCCACGACAGACTAAGAATAGATAAAGAATACTTTTATTGGGACGAAACACTGAACAAACGTATTAAAGCAACAAAAACTGCACAGTCCACGCGCGAAAAAGGTCAGCGCGATAATACATCGACGTTATCTTGCGACTGACATGATGCCTTTAAAAGCCCTAAACAAGTCCTGAATATTGAATGTAAACGCCCGCAGTGTGAAAAACAAAACTGAATCCTTAGACATTTTGTTGCTACAGTATGATCCTCATGTAGCTGTCTTAACAGAAACCTGGCTGAATGAGGAGATATGTGACAATGACATATTCCCCCCTTCTTACACAGTATTTCGTAAAGATCAGCAGGCTAGGGGCGGAGGCGTGGCTATCTTAGTTAGAAATAGTGTTCAGGCGGTTTTGTTAGATGACGTAGTAGGTATCGAAAGCCTGCGGGTTAAAATCTCTATATGGGGTCAGAGTTTCATGTTGTACGCACTTTATAGACCTCCAAATGCCACAACGGATGTATCAGAGACGATGTATAATAAAATGTCAATGCACGAAAATAAGAAAATTGTTCTTCTCGGTGATTTTAACCTGCCGGGAGTAGATTGGCAAGGCATTGCTGCCAGTAGCTCATATAATAAACACGTTAGCATTACGTTCGATATTATGTTAAGGTATAATTTATTGCAGGTAGTCCATGAACCAACTCGTGTACAGATTTCATCTAGCTCTGTGTTAGACCTTTTTCTGATTGCACTGTAGAAGTGGAGCCAGGGCTCTCCGATCACCATCTCGTAAGCATATTATTACCGCTTCAACCACTTAAAAAGTATAAACACGTCCCTGCACGTTCTTTTAAAGACTTTTCTCATGCCAATGACCCAAGCATTATCGATTACTTGCAATAATGTTTGATTGATTTCGAGGGCAACAACGCTCAATTACTTTGGAACAAGTTCAAAGACATGTGTCACTATTGCCTGGATAATTTCGTCCCTAATAAACTGAAGAAAGTTAAAAGCAAACGCTTTGGATGAATCGGAAAATCCTTCAACTAAAACGCAGGATAAAGAGATATAGAAAGAAACATGTGCAGAATGACAAAATAAAGCAGATGCAAGATGACCTCGCTGGTGCACTTCGCGCAGCAAAAGATTATTATTTCAAAATATCGCTTCCTAACTTCATAAAAAATGAGCCTGATAAGTTTTGGCACTACATAAAAGATAGCAAAAAACCAGTTACTCAAATATCAGTTGACGGGAAGCCGGTGACAGATAAGTGTGAGATTGCTCAACACTTCAACAACTATTTTCAAAGTGTATTCCCTAGCGCAACTGTATGCGCGTGTGACGGCACATTCTCCAAACAGTTAGATACGAGTTTTGTATCGTAGGCTGGGGTATTTCATATGCTTCTTAACTTGAAAACAGAGTTCTTCTGGTCCCGACGAAATCCCCAACATATTTCTCAAGCGATATGCCGATCTTCTTGCAAACTTTCTTGTAATTTTGTTTCGTGTCTCAGTCATCACTGCGCAACTGCCTATTGACTGGAAAACAGCCCGGGTTGTTCCTGTGTTCAAGAAAGATGACAGGACACTTATACAAAATTATCGTCCTATTTCACTAACATCCCAATGCTGCAAACTTGTGGAACACATTATAGCCAACTGTGTTCGTGAATTTCTAGAAAATAATGCTGCACTAACAGAACATCAGCATGGCTTTCGAAAAGGGTATTCAACGATAACCCAACTAATAACAGTAGTTCACTCGTTCGCTTCATCTCTTGATTCTAATGGCCAAGTAGATGTAATATTTCTAGATTTTAGCAAAGCTTTTTACAAGGTTCCACACAATAAACTAATCATAAAGCTTAGAATTCTTGGCATCCCTGAACACTTCATCAGATGGATTTCTGCTTACCTGACTAACAGGAAGCAATATATTGACATTGGAGGTGAACATTCTGAAAGTTTGGCAGTCACTTCAGGGGTGCCACAAGGCAGTGTCCTAGGCCCCCTGCTCTTCTTGGTTTATATTAATGATATTGTTAGCGTAGTAAGCCCTGGTGTTCAAATTCGATTATTTGCAGACGACTGCGTATTATTCAAAGAAATTTTTCATCTTGATGATCAGGTTGAGTTAAATAGCAATTTAAATAACGTATTGCAGTGGTGCGAAAAATGGGGCATAGTTTTGAACGCCGATAAATCTGTACTGCTCCCTGTAACGCGTAAAAAAGCACCCCTGTCTTTTACTTACCAGCTTGTTTCTTTGCCACTTAGGCAAGTCGATAGCTATAAATACTTACTTAGGTGATACAATAACAACTACCTTATCGTGGAATAAACATATAAATATTATTTCCTCCTTTGCATTCAGAAAACTTTGCTTTGTAAAACATAAGCTTCATAATGCCCCAAGCAATGTTAAATTACTGGCCTATTATTCTTTAATAAGACCTAAATTAGAATACGCGAGTGCAGTATGGGACCCATACACTCAAACTAACATCAATTGCCTGGAAAGAATACAAAGGAAAGTTGTCCGGTTCATTTTTAACAAGTTCTCACGAGTCGACTCTCCTTCTGAAATAATGAAGGCCAATGGCATTTTCCTTCTTAGCACACGTTGAAAACACATAAGAATTGACCTTCTTTCTCTTCTTCTGAACCACAAACTTGCGATTGATCCATCGCCGTACCTGAGATCGTTATCAACCAGACCCACAAGGCATCATCACGCCAAATCTCTAACACCCTATTTCTGCAGGACAGACGCTTATAAGTTCTCATATTTTCCACGCACGATTTCAGATTGAAACGGAACAACTCGGGCATCCTCAGAGAATCTATTTCGCCTACCCTCTAAATAGCATTGTCCTGAAAATTCAGGTTTTTGATTTTTTATTACAGCGATTTTCTTTTCTTTTCGTTTTCTTTTTCATCTTGTATGTGCAGTACTTAATGTATACTTATGTATTCATTCTTTCTTGGCTTGAACGGTGAAAAAATTTGTGTTTTGTATTTATTATGTATTTATTTTTACTTTAATCGCACAACATATGAAGTATGAATTTGTGGTGTTTTTTTTTTTTCTTTTGTCTGGCACATGCGTTATTAGGAAGTAATTTGCTATGTCGCTCCTTGTGTTCACTAGGAGTGTATGAAACACTCACCCCAAAAAATCTTTATGCCACTTATTGTTTCGACGATGTCCCCTTGTAACTGCCCACCTGCTTGGACCTAAAGGTCTGCAGTATGTAATAAATAAATAAATAAAGAAAATTGCATAATAGGGAATTCGCCGACGCAGTGCACGAGGTAGACGCTGGCGTGGTGTCACCGAAGACGAGGACAGAACGTCGATAAGCGAGACTATCCAAGGGTCCTTACATTGTTCCGAAGGTATGTCAGCGATATCGATGCTGCCGATGGTAGCTTCGGCGAAGGAAACAGGTGCAACGGCTGAAGGAAGGGGCGAACGAGAAAGAGCATCTGCGTCGGTGTGCTTGCGGCCTGAGCGGTAAATAACGTAAATATCAAATTCCTGTAAACGTAGCGCCCAACGTCCAAGCCGGCCCGAAGGATCCTTCAATGAAGCGAGCCAACAGAGTGAATGGTGATCTATAACTACATCGAATGGGCGTCCATATAAGTAAGGACGAAATTTTTGTAATGCCCAAATAATGGCCAAACATTCCTTTTTGGAAACCGAGTATTTGTGCTCTGCCTTGGTTAGGGTGGGACTGGCATACGCAACTACATACTCCGAGAAGCCAGGTTTGCGTTGAGCAAGGACAGTGCCAAGTCCTATGCCACTGGCATCCGTGTGCACCTCGGTTGGAGCAGTAGGGTCGAAGTGGCGTAAAATAGGTGGTGAAGTAAGAAGATGGCGTAATGTTGCAAAAGCATCATCGCATGCTGGCGACCAATCAAAGAGGTGTCCGTCGCCAGAGATCAGCTGTGTCAGTGGTGCGATTATCGAAGCAAAGTTCTTCACAAAGCGGCGAAAGTAAGAGCATAGTCCGACAAAGCTGCGAAGCGCTTTCACAGACGTAGGCTTTGGGAACTCAGCGACAGCACGAAGCTTCTCTGGGTCTGGGAGGACGCCCTGTTTTGAGACAACGTGACCAAGTATTGTGAGCTTCCGAGCTCCAAAGTGGCACTTCTTGATGTTTAGTTGAAGGCCTGCGCTCGTGAGGCAGCTCAAGACTTCGCTGAGACGTTGGAGATGGCTGTCGAAATCAAGGGAGAAAACAACGACATCATCCAAGTAGCATAGGCATGTCTTCCATTTTAGCCCACGCAAGACGCTATCCATCATCCTTTCGAATGTGGCTGGCACATTACAAAGGCTGAAGGGCATTACATTAAATTCGTATAGCCCATCGGGCGTCACAAAAGCAGTTTTTGGACGATCTGATGGTGCCATGAGGACCTGCCAATAACCGGACCGTAGGTCTAGTGATGAGAAGAATTCAGCACCTTGCAAGCAGTCCAGGGCATCATCGATGAGCGGCAAAGGGTATACGTCTTTAATCGTGACTTTGTTTAAACGGCGGTAATCGACGCAAAAGCGAATCGAGTCGTCTTTTTTCCTCACAAGTACCACAGGTGAAGACCAGGGATTGCTGGACGGCCGAATGACGCCACGTTAAAGCATGTCGGCCACTTGCTCGGTGATTACACAACCCTCCACAGGAGATACACGGTAGGGACGCTGTCGCAGAGGCGCTTAGGAGCTGGTGTTAATGTGACGCACAATGGTGTGCTTTTGGCCTAAGGACGTCTGCTGGCAATCGAACGAGCCGCGAAACTGGTGAATAAGTTCTAGAAGCTTTCCGCGGTGTGGTTCTTCAAGTTCGCCGTCAATTGAGGGGCCAAACAAATTATTATTTTCGTGGACAATTGAATGGGCAGATGGCGTCAATGCATTAAGCTGCAAATCATTTTCATCGTCAAGGTCGAAAATGGAGGAAACGTCTCTAAGTCTTGGAATGTTCCAATACATTCTCCACGACGCAAGGTTGTGGGAGACGGCAAAGGATTTGTGACAAACAAATTGGTAGCGCCCGTCGACATTTCTAGAACTGCAAACGGCAACGTGAGGCTCTTGCAACTTTGGAATGTTTGGGAAGGCATAAACAACACTGCAGGCTTAGACACATCGGCACAAGATATGGGAGCAAAGGCTGCGCTAGTCGGTGATATGTCGATGTCGTCAGCGACAAACAGCTTGTTCAACAGAAATTCCAGAGACGAGGCCCACAACACAGAGAAGGCCCCTTCAGCCCGAGCACAGTCGATAACCGCATGATTACGAGACAGAAAATCCCAGCCGAGGATCACATCATGAGAACACGCCTGTAGCACAAGAAATCCAACGGTATACAAAACATCTTGGATGAGAACGCGGGCGGTACAGGCAGCTGATGGTCGAATATGGTGAGCACTGGCAGTAAGGAGAGACAACCCCTTTGGCGTCGTGGTAACCTTCCGAAGCAGGCGGCAAAGTTTTAAATCAATTACTGAAATGGCAGCACCAGTGTCCCCAAACGCAAGAGCACGGTAACCATTCATAAAAACGTCGATGAGGTTTGTCGGAGAAATGCGAGGACTTGATTCTTTCGACGACGACGAAGTTCGTGCCTCCGGAACTGCGGCATCTAGTTTTCTGCGTCTGAAGAGCAGGGTCGACGGCGCATAGGCGGCAGGGAGCGACGTCGGGGAGATGGAGATCGGTGACTGACTGAGGGAGGGGGGTCGGGTGAAGAGGATCCTTGTTGACGTTCCGTGTTGTTAAAGCGCCGAGAGTCGTGCGACGATCTTTGCATGGTGTCGCTCTGAACGAGAGGGCGGCGGCGGCACAAGCGAGCCACATGTCCTGTGTAACCGCAAGAACAGCAAAGCGGGCGGTTGTCTGCGGTGCGCCACGGATTCGGAAACGCTGCAATCGGCCGGCTGAACGGAACTGGTGATGGCCGAACAGGGATCGGTGAGGTAGCATAAGTGGGCTGTCGAGGTGCTCTGGCTGCAACGACTTGCGCATACGTCAAGGGTGCGGCCTCCAGAGGTGGTGAACGAGCAAAAGGCAAAGCGTCTGCTACCTCATCTTGTATGACGTGCCTTATGGCCGGGGCCAGATGATCTGGGGCCAAAGGATGCGTTTGTGCTGGCTCGGGCGCGCTCGATAAAATGGAGAGCTGCCGAGTGACCTCCTCAAGCACGAACTGCTTCATGCGAGCCAACATGTCGTTCTGGTCTCCGAGAGTCAAGGCCGCGATCGAATCACGTTGTTCCAGAGAGCGCCGTGTTTGGGCACGTTGCTTGCGCAATTCGTCAAAACTCTGGCACAAGCTGACGGCAATGGTTTGTGGGTCCTTGGCTAACAACATTTGAAATGCGTGATCGCATATGCCCTTGAGGATTTGTTTGATTTTGTCGGCTTCAAGCATCGCTGGGTTTACCCGCTTGCACAAGTCAACGTCTTCAATGTAGCTGGTAAAGGTCTCTCCTGGCTGTTGAGCGCGCTCACGAAGTCGTTGTTCTGCGCGGAGTTTTCGCACAGCAAGGCGGTCGAAGACTTGCGAAAAGGAGGCCTTGAATGAATCCCAGCTGGCAATGTCGGCTTCGTGATTGCGAAACCAGAGACTAGCGACGCCGGACAAGTAAAAGCTTACATAGGTCAGCTTAGCCGCATCGTCCCACTTGTTCGCTGCGCTCACCTTGTGGTGAGTAGCCAGCCACTCCTCAACGTCTTGGCCGTCAGTGCCGCTGAAGATCGGTGGGTGACGCAGTGGCCACACGCCGGGACATGTAGAGGCGGGAACTTGCGAGGTACCTTGGGTGGAGGGTTCTTCCGGCATTGCTGGCACTGCAGGTAAGGTGCGACTTCGTAGTTCCAGCTTCGAAGACTACCCAGCACCTCCACCAGATTATAAGGGGGTTTATTGAATAAAGCCAACCAACTGCCTGGTTCAAGAGGCGTCAGTCACTGTCACGAGCTCAGCTCTTCGTCGTAGTCGTCTTTCAGGTGCTCCAACAAGATACTGTCTCTCTCCCTCTTCCTCACTACAATATATATATATATATATATATATATATATATATATATATATATATATATATATAGTCACATGATTACCGATAGATCACGTCTAATATATAAATATATATAAATATATATATATATATATCCGTATAGGGAAGAAGACGCACGTACGAAGTAGTTTTATTGACGTTTCGGCCGCGGGTCCGGCCTTCATCAGAATATATATATATATACATATATGTATATTATTACGCACAAGGAGGACCAGGACGTATACGGCCGAGGGGGGCCGTTTATTTTGGTCGGTTTAGTTCGATTCCTGCTCACGGCTGGTTATTTTTTCACCCCCTTTTCTTTCTTCTTATTTACATTCCATTGGTTTTAATAACTTCCCCTGTACATTCCTTGGCATTACTGCCCTCTTCCCTTCCTTCACCGTATATATATATATATATATATATATATATATATATATATATATATATATACGGTGAAGGAAGAGGGCAGTGGCGACGGCAAAAAAAAAAAAAATAACCTAGACTGTCTATATAATTGAATAAAAGGGGCAAGACGCGTTTTGGCATTCTTGTCAAAAGAATGTAGTAGTGAGCAGAGCTTTGACCCGTGCTTTTGCGGCAGCTAGCTGCGCCGTCCCGTCCGTTCACGTGTCCCAGGAGCACACGCGAGGTGTTTTGACTGAAATAGATTCTGCTAGTTGTGTTGATTATTTGAGAATCTCGGCTTAATGAAAAACCCTACAGTTGTGTGTTCGGCCACTCCTAGCCACTATAAGACCGCAATGCTAGTGTTGGCACATGCGATTGAGACCCTTCTCCCACCCCCTTTTGTTTTCTGCGATGTTTTTTGTTTGTTTGTCCTTGTCCTTCTCCCCCCATCGCGGAAATCTCCCAGATTCAGAATCCTTGAACTTGGTAGGTATGTATGTATCTCTCTCTCTCTCTCTCTCTCTCTCTCTATATATATATATATATATATATATATATATGTTTACATAATGTATAGTAGACTTGAAGGGACCACGATCAGTTGTTCGTCTTACCAGGAGTTCATCTTATCAGAAGTGCCCCCAAAAACCAAATGCTAACATGCCAAATATGTTGTTTGAAAACAATGAATAGAGTATACTTATAATGAAAAAGAAAGGAACAAGAAAACGCATTTGGCTCACTTTGATAAAAACTATGCTTTCAAGCAGAGTATTTAGACTAATCTAACTAGTTCTCGATTTCACGGGTTCGTAATTTATATGCTCATGAATAAATTCCTACCACATTCTAACAATAAAACTGTAGCACACACTAATTAGACAATTAGAAAAAGATGAAAAGAAGAGACAAGCACAATTTTCCTTCGGAGAATGAAAAATTTATTTTTATGACTGCTTACTTTCTGAAAGGCTGTTTTACTGGCTTTACTGTCACTTTTGGATACGCTTCCATTGCATACTGCTACCTTGACAAAGCCAATATATGCCAAGTTGCTTATGAAAGTCTGCAAGCTTTTCTTTGAGGCTCAGTTATTTTCTTTCTTATTTTCAGCGTGCAGTAACTTTTCCTGAATGACATGCAGCTGAACATCTTCATTTACACTGCTCCCCGATCACAAGCCTCGGGCACACAAAAAAAAGACCAACACAGCTATATTTAGTGTGCAAAATGACCTTCCTTTCACGTGCACTTTTATAATGAAAACAGCGCATCACAATTTGCTGCATTTCGTTGGGAACACATATGACGCACACAGGCCCTGTGCAAAACACTGCAAACTGACCGCAACATGTGCTCAGGTGCTATTGTGCGACGGCAATAACAACGCATCTGATTACTGTGATGGGTGTGCTAATGCCACATATGTGGTTTCCATTTTATGTGATGATACTGTACCGACTGTTTCCGTTTCACGTGATTATAATGTGCACACTATCTTTGTTCCTGTTTTCACTTTTATTAGGCTTTTCTTTTTGCCCCCTTCCCTTGCATTTTCTCCTCTAGCCAAGCTCTTGTGTTCTTCTGTTCTCTACTGCACTCCTACTGGGGAACTGAAGAACCCGAAGAGAACATGAAAGGACAAATGCTTTTTGTTGCTTTCTTTGCTAATAAAGCCGACCCTTTCTTTACCTACAGGCTATAGGGTGCTGGAGAAACCGGCTTTATGCGCTGGCCTTTTTTTCCACTTATCTTGCTTCCTCCTTCCACGTCGCAAGTTCTTTCGATTGCTTTGACTCACTGCGCCAGGAAATTTTTTTCCCCCCTCTTCTCTTGATTACTTGAATCGCCCCACCAAGACTAAAATGTTCGTTGCGCAGAAAGATTTTTCGCTGTTGGTCGCTGTGAGAGTTCGTCTTGACAGAAGAGGCCTGTTACGCAGTTCGTCTTAAGCAGCTTTTTTTTTTTTTTTTGGCATAGGGTCTATGGGAAACCAAACAAATACTCCCATGTTGATCTAAACAGACTTTGTCTTAAAGGGAGTTCACTATATAATGATGCAACTGTATTGTGTCTGTATAATATTATGTACTGTAACTGCAATTGGTATTTACTAGTGTGCAATGTTTTCTGTTATTACGGAAAACTTTTCACTGTTATTTTTCTTCTGACAGCTGCATTGTTCGTTAACTAGTACATTTTGTTTACACTGTAAGATACCAATACGCGCATTTCAGGCATTGTGTTCTACTGCATGCCCCCCTCACCTCATGCCTCTTCCGGGCCCTGTGAGGTATAAATAAAAATAAAAAAACCTTGCTTGGTACAGCAGGACACCTAAGAGACACTGATATAAGAGACAACTGTGCATCTACAATAAAATACAGGTTGATTAAAAAATGCATACAAAGTACCATGCTTATAAAAGACCTCTCATGAAAGAGACAAGAATCGCTCACAAGAGTATGCCTCTTATACACTGTATAACCAATATTTCGTAATATTGAGGTCTGACTGAATTCTCAAGTGGTCCTATTTCTATAAAACTTTGTAAGTAGCTTGTAAACAATAGACAGTAAGCTCACTGGCGTGTAATCTTTCAAGTCCTTTACATCCTCTTTCTTATAAATGGAGATGATGTCAGTATTTTTCCGAGAATTCATCTCAATCCATCAGATGATGCCAGGCAGCTGACCATTGAGTGTTTGTATTTTGATATAGCTTGCACCACTTTAGTATATACTCGTGTAAGGGCCGCAGCCCAACTTTGAAAACGCAAATTTCGGAAAAAAAAATAATAATAATAGAGTTCGAAAAGTCCCGCCAAAAAAGTGTAGTTAGTTCATTTACAGTCAGATGGCGCTGCAAGCTCTTCCGCTTTTGCTCTACTTTTATCGACGCGCCGACCACGCAGTTGACAGCGAGCCGCCATATTTGCCTTGTGCAGCCTCTTTGTTGGCATCGTTCCTGGCAGCGCGAGTTCAGATCCGTGTCGTCGTCACTTTGTTGGTAGTAGTGAGCCCTGCAGAAGCCAGCGCACGTGACGGACGATGGGCCGGAATTTGAGATCATTCACTGCAGCATTTATACTGCAAGTGATTGACTATGCCGAGGAGCAGGGGAAGCTGGACGGAAGTAAGACACCGATAAGAAACGCGTGCATTACTAGATGAAGCAAAAAGATGCCCTCGTCACTACTAACAAAAGTTGAAAGGCGTTTCGCGGGAAAAAGTGCAAGTACCCGCAACTCGAAAGCGAGCTCCTCAACTACGTCATTGCCACACGGAGGGACGGCTACGCCGTATTGACCGACATGATACGCGTCAAAGCCCTCAACATCGCTCGCTACATGAAAATACACCAGGCACAATTCAGGGGAAGTCGGGGCTGGGCTACGCGGTTTATGAACCGTAACCAGCTTTCTATTCAGCGCCGAACGACAATTTACCAAAAACTGCCGCACAAGTACGAAGACCATATTATAAAGTTTTAGCATTTCGTGAATGCTCTCAGGAGGGAGCATGAATACGACCTGTCCTAAACTGGGAATGCGAACCAGACACCTGTGTGGTTGGATGAATTGGAAAGCACTACAGCGGATTTGAAAGGTGCGAAAAGTGTGTCTGTGCGGACGACTGGTGCAGAATGTCAAAGGTGCACTGTGATGTGCGTTACGGCAGACGGCAGGAGGCTTCCGCCGTACGTCGTATTAAAAAGGAAGACTCTCTCAAAAGAGATGTTCTTTGAGGAAATCATCGTACGTGCTCAAGAGGAGAGCTGGATTCCAAGAAACTGGTCGTTGAATGGATTAAGACCGTCTGGGCAAACAGTCCTAGAGGGCTGTTACAACGGAAAGCCCTCTTTGTTTTGGACAATTTCAGAGGCCACTTGACCGACCGTGTCATGAACAGACTTGCCACAACTCGTACGGACTTGGCCGTTATTCCCGGAGGCCTGACGAGTGTGCTGCAGCCACTCGACGTATGCGTTAACCGTCCATTCAAAGTGGAATTTCCCTGATGCTACTCTGAATGGATGGCTGGAGGCATCCATGAGAAGACCCCTACAGGACGGCTGAAGCGGGCGTCGCTCCAACAGGTGTGTGAATGGATTTTGAATGCGTGGTGCGCCATGTCAGTAGAAGTAGTTACAAAAAGCTTCAAGGGAACAGGAATTTCGAACTGCATGAACGGCACCGAAGATGACCGTCTCTGGCAGGACGCGGACGACGAGGCGAGATCGTCCGAAAACAAGGACAGCGACAGCGAAATGGAATTCGAATAAACACATTCCTGGCATGTAATTCGTGACTCTCCTGCACTCTGCTACTGTTGCATAAGCAGTACAGACTGTCATCGGCCTGATTCGTGTAAGGGCCACACCTAGCAAAATTTTCGAAAAAAAAAAAAGTGCGGCCCTTTGTTCTTTCGCTGTTTTAAAACGCTAAAATGACACAGTGGGGCTCGAACACAGTGGACCCAGATTCGAGCCCCACTGTGTCATTGATACTAGGCTTTTTCCCTGATTTTGCGCAATGTGGTTACGAACACCGCCAGCGGCTGCGGCGGACAACTACAGCGCTGTGCGAGACGCAAGCTGTGATCTCATAACAGCTTTCGCTGTAAAAAATAAAATCATTTCTAGACAGTGTGGTAAAAGATGGAAGTGTATAAAAAAATAAAAAAAAAGATTTTAGACTAAAATATGTGCTTTAAACTTTCAAAGCTCATTTCCTCAATGAGAGTAGCAAAGAGGGCTAGTAGGTAGATCATTGGGGCACTTGGTTATACGCTTAAACCTCGTTATAACATAACGGGATGTAATGAAATAATGGATATAACGAAGTAAATGAAATTCCCCTTGAAAGCTCCATTGAGAACCATGCATTTTAAACCTCGTTGTAACGAAGTAAAATTTACCGGTAAATGAATATAATGAACTAAATTAATCTATCAAATAGTCTGAAAAAATACCGTAGTGTGTTAAGTATGTAAAGGGTGTTTATTGAACGACTGAGCAAGCGGGTAGTAGCTCTAAAGGAACGCAGGTGGACCCAGATGACGGTGCTTGATCGCCGATCTCGTGCCTTTTTCTTGTGTTGATGATAGCTGACCTGATGGTATCAAAGTCTTTCTTATTCACTACAATTACCCCCGGCGAAAAAGTTGAAGCCATCCTGGCAGTCTAACACAGGGGGACAAGCGGGTCAAAGTAGGGCTTCAGACGGTTTACGTGAACGATATCACGTCCACGCCGACGACGGTCGCTCGGTGGCGTGAGGGGTTCAACGGCGTAGTTCACGGACGAAGTACGCTCGACCACGCGGTAGGGACCATGATAATTAGAGAGTAGCTTGGGTGATGCACCAGGGGCGCAGGGCGGTACATGAAGCCATACAAGTGCTCCAGGAACGAACGTTGGTGCAGAACGATGGTCGTCGTCACGGGTCTCCTTCTGGCGCTGTTGGTCGGATGTAGTAAGCCGCTTGGCTAGCTTGCGGCACCTGCGTAACGAGCGGCTGCCGAGACAGGCTTGCATTCGGAGGGATCTGGCGAGTATGGCAGTAAAGTGTCGATGGTGTGCGATGGTTGGCGACCGTACAGGAGAAAAAATGGGGAAAACCCGGTAGTGACTTGCATAGCGGTGTTATACGCGTATGTCACAAATGGAAGAACGAGGTCCCAGTTTGTTTGATCAGAAGCGACATGCGTAGCGAGCATGTCCCCCAGAGTATGATTAAACCGCTTAGTCAAGCCGTTCGTGTGTGGGTGGTAGGCTGTACTCTTCCGGTGTACAATATGGCACTGTTGATGTGCTTGGATTACATCGGAGAGGAAAACACGCCCTCGGTCACTGAGGAGTTCTCAAGGAGGACCATGACGAAGCACAAAACGATTGAATATGAAAGTTGCGACGTCTTGTGCTGCAGCTATGGGGAGAGCAGCAGTTTCAGCATACCGTGCTAGATGATCCACTGCCACGATAGCCCATCAGTTACCTGCCGTTGTTAATGGTAGTGGTCCGTAGAGGTCAATTCCTACACGATCAAATGGGCGGTCTGGGCATGGAAGTGGCTGCAATGAACCTGTTGCAGGACGTGGCGGGCTTTTCCGCCGCTGACATTCGTGGCAGCCGCGAATGAACTGGCGGACGAAGGTAAACATTCCGTGCCAGTAATACCTTTTTCGTAGGCGCTCGTAGGTCTTGAAAACACCGGCGTGAACACATTGCGGGTCGGAATGAAACGACCCGCAGATGGTAGAGCGCAGCGTTCGGGGAATGACTAGTAGCCATTTCCTACCATTTGCTGAATAGTTGCGCCGGTACAAAAGGCCATCGCGAATACTGAAGTGCGGAGCCTGGCGGCGCAGGGTTCGAGTGGTTGGAAGTGTCGGTGCCTCGGATAACGCGTCAAGAAGCGAAGCGATTCATGGGTCATTGCGTTGTGCAGAAGAAATGGTGTCCTCGTCAAGAGCTGACAACGTGTTGTCCGAAGAAACAGATGCAATGTCCGGGGATAGGGGAGATCATGACAGTGCATCAGCATCGGTATGCTTGTGGCCGGAACGATATACAACACGAATGTCATATTCTTGAAGCCGAAGAGCCCAACGGGCAAGACGACCCGATGGGTCCTTAAGCGAAGATAACCAGCATAATGCGTGGTGATCCTTTACTACATCAAAAGCACGGCCATAAAGGTATGGGCGGAACTTGACGAGCGCCCAAACGATCGCCAAGCATTCCTTCTCGGTGACACTGTAGTTTGATTCAGCCTTGGTGAGAGTTCTGCTGGCGTAGGCGACGACATACTCGGCGAATCCAGGCTCGCGTTGCGCGAGAACCGCACAGAGGCCGACACCACTGGCGTCAGTGTCGACCTCAGTTGCTGCCGTAGGATCGTATTGACGCAGTATTGGTGGCAAAGTGAGGAGATGACAAAGGGTACAAAAGGCTTGGTCACACCCAGTACACCATGACAAAATATCAGTAGTGCTGCCTATAAGTTCGGTCAAAGGCGCAATGATAGAGGCGAAGTTGTGCACGAAGCGGAGAAAGTAAGAGCATAGCCCCACGAAGCTCCGTAACTGCTTCATAGTCGTTGGTTTGGGGAAGTTGGCGACAGCACGTAACTTAGCCGGGTTTGGAAGTATACCGTCCTTTGATACGACGTGCCCGAGAATCGTAAGTTGCCGAGCAGCGAAGTGACACTTCTTGAGGTTGAGTTGGAGCTGAGCATTCTTCAGGCACGTGAGGGCGTGTTTGAGGCACTCGAGATGTGTTCCAAAGTCTGGCGCAAAGACGACAATATCGTCGAGATAGCAGAGACAGATTTGCCATTTTAAACCCCGAAGAACCGAGTAAATCATGCGCTCGAAGGTGGCAAGCGCATTGCAGAGGCCGAAGGGCATGACATTAAACTTATATAGACCGTCCGATGTCACGAAGGCTGTTTTTGGTCGATCGGCATCTGCAAGGGGGACCTGCCAGTACCCCAAGCGCAAATCTAATGATGAAAAAAACTCGGCACTTTGTGAAGTATCAAGGGCATCGTCAATCCTGGGTAAAGAATACACGTCTTTTCGAGTGATCTTATTTAGGCGCCGGTAATCCACGCAGAAGCGAATAGAACCATCCTTTTTTTTTAACGAGCAGTACAGGTGAGGCCCATAGACTTTGTGAAGGTTGAATGACGCCGCATTGCAGCATATCGTTCACCTGTTCGGTAATAACTTGGCGTTCCGCCGCAGAAACACGATATGGTCGCTGTCGTAGTGGCACATGGGAGCCGGTATCGATGTAATGTAGAGTGGTAGAAGTGCGGCCAAGTGAAGGTTGAACAACATCGAAAGATTCGCGGTGCTGGTACAGCAGTTGGAGGAGTTCAGATCGTTCAGATGGTGACAGTCCGTCTGCGATCGCCGAATCGAACACTTTTGAAGCATGTAGATCAGAGTGGTTAAGAGCATTGACGGCGGCAAGGTCACTTTGGGATGATACTTGCGGCACGGTAAAAATTTGTCTGTTATCAATGAGCTGTACGCATCCAAGACACTCGCCTTTAAACAGTTTGATGGTATGCGGAAAGGGATTGGTAAGGCAGAGAGCACTGGCTCCATTAGAAATTGAGAGGGCTGAATAAGGGAGCAGAAGTGGTTTCCGACTTAGAAATAGGCTTGATGGCTCAAAAAATGCCACTTCATCACGCATGCCGTCCCAGACCACAGGGAGCAAAACAGCTGTTGTCGGTGGAATGTCAGTGTCCTCTTTGACAACTAGCTTGTGCGCGGCTTGATTAGTGTGGTCGTAGGGCTGGTCGAACAACGGAAGCAGTTCAAGTTCGGAACGGGCACAATCTATAACGGCACGATTACGCGATAGGAAATCCCAGCCAAATATGATGTCATGAGAGCACGAGGAAAGGATGATAAACTCAACAATGTAGTGGTCCTTCGCAATTGTGAGTCAGGCAGTGCAGGCGGCTATAGGTGGAACAGGTACTCCATTTGCTGCACGTAAGGACATCATATCAAGCGGCGTGGTCTGCAGGCGGCTATAGGTGGAACAGGTACTCCATTTGCTGCACGTAAGGACATCATATCAAGCGGCGTGGTCACCTTTCGTAGCTTGCGGCAAAGTTTGGCGTCTATAACAGACACAGCGGCGCCGGTATCCACAAGAGCGTATGCATGGGCGCTGTCTACAAAAACTGTGATGATATTTGACGGCAAGGTGCGAAGACTTGAACATTTCGATAGCACAGTTCTTGCCCCTTGAACTGCGACGGCTAGTTTCCCTCATTTTGAGGGGCTGGTCGTGGACGCATGGGTGACAAGTAGCGTCGATTGGGTGAAGGTAAGTGACGATACAAAGTTGCTAAATAGTCACGGGAAGAGTCACGGATAGTCACGGGAAGACTTTCATAACCAAAAGGGGGTCAGTCTATGTAGTTGCTTCGTGGTCGGACATCTGTGTAGGCGGGCACGCGACGACGGCAGTATCGGGAGATATGGCCAGGGCCGCCGCACGCAAAACAGATCGGCCGGTTATCGCCCGTTCGCCAGGCATTTGCAGCGAGGGGCACCGCCCACGCGGCATACGGCTGAGTCGAGGCTGTGGTAGCCAGGGGAGGAGCCCATGCGACGGAAGACTGAGTAAGAGCGGTGACATGCGGCAGTCCATTGAACGGCGAGGGCTGGTGTGGCTGCTGCCTCTTTACTGCGTCAGCATAAATAAGAGGCGCGGCGACAACTTGCTGCTGAAAGGGCACTGGCATAGCCTCGGCAATCTGGTCCTGAAGTGCATGTTAGAGCATGGGAGCTAACGGTGTCGGTGGTTGCTCTTGCTGCTGCTGCTGGGAGCTCTTGGCGCTGACAAAACGGCAGGAGGGAAAGCTGACGTGCGACCTCCTGACGCACAAAGTCTTTCATTTGTGCTAGAAGGTGGGAGTGGTCAGGTACGACGTCCAGTGCAGCGAGTGGTTGGTTAGGCTGAAATGGACGATGGGTGAGAGCTCGTGGCCGTCGCAATACGTCGTAGTTCTGGCACAGAGTTACCACCTCAGACACCGTGCTAGGAGACTTCGCAAGGAGCATTTGAAATACGTCGTCATCAACACCTTTCATAATGTGCTGGATCTTGGCACTTTCGCTCATTGCGGCATCGACGCGCCTGCAGAGATCTAGTATGTCTTCGATATAGGCGGTAAACATTTCGCCAGGTTCTTGTGCCCGTGAGCACAGGGTTGTTTGGCGTGCAACTTCCGCACGGCAGGGCGACCCAAAACCGAGGATATTGCCTGCTTGAAAGTGGCCCAGTTTTCGAACTCAGATTCGTGGTTTGTGTACCACAGTTTCGCCACATTAGCCAAGTAAAAGTTGACGGTGCTCAACTTAGCAGCGTCGTCCCACCTGTTTGGTCCACTGACTTTTTGTTTGGTCCACTGACTCGACGGCCTGGTCTTCGGTGCCCGAAAAGATCGGGGGGGTCTCGCTGGTGAACTGGGCCGGGGCAAGTAGCGGCCGCGAGAGGTGCTGTCTGTTGGGCAGCGTCAACTTGCATGGTCGACGACAGGGTGCGGGATCGGAGTTGCAGGGTGTAGGTGATGTAGTTACCCAGCACGATCCACCAAATGTAAAGGGGGTTTATTGAAGGACTGAGCAAGCGGGTGGTAGCTCTAAAGGAACGCAGGCGGACCCAGATGACGATGCTTGATCGCCGATCTCGTGCCTTTTTCTTGTGTTGATGATAGCTGACCTGATGGTATCAACGTCTTTCTTATTCACTACAAGTATATTGTTTTCTGCGAAGTATGACGCCCGTTCGGCGTGGCTCTTTGAAAACAACCGCGCTGACCTTACAGCCATGACCCGCGCGGCGGAGAGAGCCGTCCTCCTCACACAGACAGCAGAGAGGATCGAGGAAGCGCTCAGCAGGTCACATGACCGAGAAGCGGCGCAGCGTTACAAAGCGATTTCCGTCTCACTTGGCAACAACTGCGTCTCCGCTGCTACCCTCTGCACCGAGAAAGCACTCCTCTCTGCAACAGCTTTCTTTTTTTCTCACTCTCTCCGTGCACGGCCTAAAAAGAAGAAAGGTCTCTACGTGCAGAGATGGAAAAGGGAGAAGTGTGGCACAGGAGTGTCACAGATCGGCATTTGAGAGAGAGCAAACAATCCGCCACAGTCTTTTCTTTCCTTTTCTTTTCCTTCTTTGCACGCAGCGTTGAGAGGTGCCACCGCGGGATTGGGCACAGTGCTGAGAGCATTTTCAGAGTGCCGTATGTTCGAATTAACCGTCGCAAGAGCTTGCGCGTTCGAATTACAGGGCGTTTTCGTCCATTGGAGATGACGGGACTTCAGCGTGAGCTCGATTATTTGAAAGTTCGAAATAAGCGTGTTCGAATTAATAAGATTCAACGGTGTTCATTTTCTATCGTACGCATCGTCCCGTACCGGTACATCAGGCCGCGAGGCGTTTCCTTCTTTGCATGCTTATAGGTGTGCGCCCATATGAGCATACACTGCCACAAACTGTTATAATCGATATAATGAAATAATGGATATAACGAAATAATTGTGGCTTCCCTTCAGCTTTGTTATAACGAGGTTTGAGTATAGTAGTTCAAATTTACTTGACTTCGACTTTTAACAATGGAACAATTCTGAGTCATTGCAAAAAAGATGTGTCTGTATATGCTCATGTATTGCCCCTGTTTCAGTAACCCATTTTTAGCAGAGCTTCTTAGACACTTGGCTAATCGTCTCGAGGGCACTTATCTGCGAGGGCAAGTTAGAAATTATCTACACTTTTGTCATAACTTCTGCCCACGCATATTTTATCTTTATACTGTTTGTGGTAATGCTGTGAAAGCTCGACCTTCTTCTTCCATTTTTCTTCCTCCTGTTTCTGATACTTCATTAGAAGTGTGCATCCAAGAGGAAGAACGAGCAGTGATCCACTTATTATGGTCGGTGGGTGTCAAAGGTTGAGACAGTCATCACAGCTATACTCGCAACATGAAAAAAGTGCAACGTTACATAGAAATGCATTTTTCGGAAATCGAGAATTCACAATTCGCCACTAAACCTGAGGTTTGTTGTCAAAAAAAATTTTTTTGCCGTTGCGTGACAAAGCACTGCTATGCACAGCTCATCACACTATTGAAACCATCAACAGGACCAAATTTGAGTTAATGCAACACCCTCCCTACCGCCAGACCTAGCTCCTGGTGACTTTCGCTTGCTTAAGCCACTAAAGGCTTTGCGTGGTCACCAGTCTGCCTCAAATTTAGAAGTGCAGAATTCACTGCAAAAGTGGCTTCACAAATAACCAAAAACATTTTATTTAGAAGCTTCTTGACAGTTGGGACAAATTTATTGATAAGAAGGAAGGTTACGTAGAAAGATGCTGTGCATAGTATAGCCCCAGCTTCACATAATTGTTAGATTATTTCTGCTTTTCACTTGTGCAAAAAAAAAGGTTTTTGATATCTGGAAGATTTTATGATCTACACTGACACCTCACCTGAATGCTTTTCTAAAAGAGGATTCCAAAACACTGAATTTGTGTCGCGATAGCTTTAACCCTGTCGAAGTCACGGTTCAATGGTTGGTTGACGAACGCATCAGACTTCTGGACCTCATGCTAACCTGCTCCGACTGATGCTCAGGGTTGTCAGATTTGGCTACTTTGCATCCATTTGGTCCATTTGCATCCATTTGCATCATTTTTTTAAGTAGGCAGCGGCACCAAAAGTGTTTGGCTAGTTTTGGACTACTTTCTTGTAACCTCGATTGGAACCAAGCTATCATCTTATGTCATTACAGCCGCTGATGATTGAATATACAGGGTCAAAACCTGCTCAAAGCGGGTTTCAACTTTCCGAATTGAATTTGGCCCTTTTACTGTTACAAATTGAAGTAAAAGAGAATCTATAAAGTATATGCTGTAAATTAAGTGTGATCGCACAGGCAAACCAGATAGCTGAATTAAACTGACCAGACGAATTTCGAATCAATGCACATGACTTTGTGGCATTTTATTTTCTACTTTACCAATACATCTTGAAATGGTTTTCATCTGGCAGATTCAGAAAAACTGGACACCACATCAAAAGCATCCCTAGGCAATAACCCAGAATCAAAAGACCATAATTTAATATAATTTCTCAGGTTAAATCTTGTTCTGTAGAACACAACAGCAAGAAGTCTTACTCTTATTGACAAATATTGATGTCATGATTAAAAAAATATAAGTTAAATGGTTTGCATTTCTTCACAGGAATCATGCAAGCACGATGTTTCCAGAAGAGGGTTGACAGCTCAGACATCCGTCATCACGCGATGAACGATATCAAAGTTACTGCAATTTATGCTTCAACCACAGCAACTGTTATTTCAGCATACTTGAGCATTATTAATTTTTATTGTTGCCATGCAATAGGTATTTAAGAAAAGCAACGCAAGACATGTGAAGAGAGTGCCATTTCTGCATAAGTGTAAAAAAAATAAGTCATCTTGCACAAAATGATTGCTTAAGTCAACAATTTATAATTTACTCTCAGAAATTTTGGTTTCGAAGGACTCTTTTGGTACAAACAGGCATTTCCATCAAAAAGGCCTTTCTATTTAGCCATTTTAACATAAGCATGGCTACTTATGGCGTAAGTGTGTTGAAAAATACATAATTTGTAATTAGCAATAGTTCAAATTTCAATGAAGAAAGCCTGTTCAGAAACAATTAATTCAGCGACTTGTCAATATTCTTCAACATGAAAGTAGAAAAAAACGTTTTGCTTAAGGTGGCGATCCCGGAAGCATGATACTGTATTTCACAGTGCTAGCACATTTACCGAATACTCCAGACACAAGTCTGTAACTTGAAGCTTAGCAAAAGCATGAAACTTCACTATGAGTCCATCCAGGAAATTTCATATTTCAACAAACAAAGAAGTCTATGAGACGGTTTCCCTTGCATGCTTGCACTTGCACAGACAACATTAAATGAGATGTGAAGGCTCCTTCGCAACCAAGGCGGCAACCGCGCATACCTGTTCAGACTCTCTTGCTGGTTGCCCGCCTGGCCAAGGAAAGATGTGCTTTTCAGCACTTTGCTATCACGTGGGGCCCAAGATACGCCAGCACCCCCCCCCCCCCCCCCACCTCCCACTGCATGACATTCTGATTGGCTGCACCAAAATGGAAAGCTTCAGCGGGGAAACGTCACCAGAGCAATCCAGCTCACCGCCGTGTTTTCTGCCCACTTTTATATCCCGCCTCAGCCTCCTTTCTGAATGAGCCTTTCTGGTGAAAACACTGACCTCGTGTCCTAGCTGGCACAGACGCTGACGGCACTGCAGCAGGCGTGCCTCACAGGTGGCCAGCTGAGAGCGGGCCAGTGTCAACTCGGAGTGCAGCGTGCGCTCTTCCTGCCGCGAAAGGTGCAGCTGCTCTTCCAGGGGAGCTTCCTCCCACGTGGACAGCTCTGCAGGACAGAAAACTTTTTGAATTAGAATCAGCAATGCAATTATTGGGAGGCACAACTTGTGTTGACCGCACGACTGCATCAACACGGGTGGGAAGTGTTTCATAAAACTCTGCAGTTGCAGCACCAAGACCACAGACTTGCACCTCAACACAGTTCATGCACACCAACCGCGACAAGAGAGCATGAGCAGCCCAAGAAATTCACCTTAAAGTGGTTTTTTGGCTCTACGTTCATGTTGCATTTTTCCCTAGCGATATAGACCTTTTTAATGTGGGAGTCACGATGTTGCCTAGCGAAGAGCGCCATTCCTGGTCTGGCAACACACTGGCACATGCGAAGTTCTACGTTTCAATGGTATGGTTGCTGTTACACTCTGGTTTTTTCATTCTGGCGCACTGAATTTCATCTCAAATGATGTCATATAGGTAGAAATAGAGTCTGTGAGATGTCCTGAAATGTTTCAATCCATTCGGGGTCAAATATGATAAGCCACGACGTGGACCTGTCGTATGTTTTCAGCACTCTTTCTGTTGGAAAAACGCAAGAATATCTCGACCTTCTAGCAGGGCAAGCAAGTGCAGGCCCCCTTTGAGAACAGGCACCCTCCCAGTTTGGTTAAGCTGTCGCAGCAACTACATCCGTACATGCGATCGTGCGTGAGTGCACAGTTGCAACTTTTGGCGATGTCGCCAGCCTTTGTTTATGGCTCACAAACTGTTGTCTTTATTTTGCTCGACCTTTAATTACGCCTTATTACTCAATCATTTATTGTCCCTCGAGTGCGGACAAAATTAGAATTGTTCATAGGGAGGCGCTGGCACGCACAAAACGATGCTAATGTTTACATGCAAGCAAGCTTTTTTTCCTTTTCTCTTTTTAGTCGTGGCACTTCATTGAATTGATGTGGAAGTGAAGGCACCACGCGCGCGGGCTCGAGCCTATGATCGGCGTAAGAGCCATTCTTGCGTTTATAATTTTTTTTTTTAAGATTTTGCCTTTCAGTAGTACGGCTTTTGCAAAATCTTCGCCATCGTTCACAAAGCTAAGCACTGAAATCGACAGTGATAAAAACTATAGATTACTGCAACAATGCAGTTTAATTTTGTTTTACTTAACAGGGTTAACTGTGTTATATTTCATTTCGCGACTTCTCAGACACAGTTCTTGATCACACAAGACATTGTCTTCCTGAGGTATGGTAGTTATTCCAAGCACGAAGTGACAGAACTCCCCCCCCCCCCCTTCTTCTTTTCCACTATTCGGCTTGCTTATCGCACATCGGGCACGCACGATACTTCTCACCGTGTTACGTAAGTTGTACACTCATGACAAGGATTCCGCCACGCCATTTTCATGTAAAATTCAGTGAATGTTCGAATTTCAGAAGGCTTATGTGCAGCATAAATTAAACGAGTCATGTTGAATACCCCGCTGCAAAGTGAGCCGTTTTTCGTCAGTGTTGAGCCGAGCTACGAGGCTAATTGTTTTGATCAAACTCATCATACTAAAATATAGTAATAAAGCGAGGCGAAAACAACACAAGTGGCTACTAGAGTGGTGCTTAGATGTTTTGCCCTTTGATGGTCAAGGCCATACTTGACGGCTTATTTCGGTCATCAATCTAACCATATTGGTCACGAGATCGAGCAGTCGCCGCCTGTCGGCAACTGGCCGGAAGAGCAAAGTGTGGATTGCTCCGTGCGTCATCTCCTAGGCACGTCATGTTTCTAAGTGTGCATACGTCATGCACGTTCTCAAAGTGTGGTTTGTGCGGTAATGTCAGCACAAGAGTAACTGTTTCTACGTATGCCTGAAACAATGTATAAAAGCACTTTGTCTTGCTCGGCTGCTAATGCATTGTAATAATATCAGCAAGAGCAACTTTCCGGGGTGCTGTTTATTGTCATCCTAACCTCCATTCACCACAATAATTTCAGAGTAAGTGCCGCTTTCTATTTCAAGCACATCGTAAAATGCTCTTAGCATCCTCCCAAAACATGAGGACTATTAAATGGTGTGTGAATGCAGCGTTTTACAGCGACTCAATTGTAAAAAAAAAAAAAAAAAGGTTCTACGACATGCACGCTGTTGGTAGGTGTACAACTATGGCACTGTACTTTATCGATCGTGCCAGGAGCGTTGGTTGTGTTTATCTGGCCGTGGTACCACTATATAAAACTATTACTATCACATGAAAAAGTAACACATCGGTACTTAAACTCTACTTAAAACAGAGTAACCATACGCAACTGTGTGCATAGATTTGAGAATGCTTTAAAAAGCCAAGACGTTGAAAATCAATTTAGACGGCATGGATTATATATGTCGTATAATTTCACTGAAAACTTCATCATTTTTACACTGTCCTTAACGTTTATAAGGCATTGTTAGTGACCGATAGAAGGCAGTGATAATTTTTTGTCTGAAAAAATATATGCTTGTCCCATTAACAATGTCTTTGTTGCAACACTATCATGCATGTATTCCATCGATGAAAGCTTTCTACTGAACTCTTGTATAATATGTTTATATTTTTACTGGTGTAAGAACATTTGCATACATGTGGTAAATGCAGTGTAGTGCAAAGTGCCGTCAGCCACCAAGCTTTCCTGAGTAGACTTATTGAGTGTCCCATGTTTCATGGTGAGCAGAATAAAAAAAAAATCATAAGTGTATAAGGTGCAAATGGTGGTACTGAACTAATCCTAGTGATATGCGGGATTTCCAATTTTTCTTTCTCTCTTTTTTGAAGTATGCAGATGACAAAAATGTAAATAAGTAGTTCAGTTACTCTACAGCAGTGCATAGCAGGAGGAACACAAGCTAACCACATACAAACATTGCACCAAAAGTGTGGTTTAGTGCGATAGCGTTAAGAGAGTCACTTAGGGCGAGCATCCCTATGAAAGGAAGAATGCCCTTTACTCATGGGTAACATCAAAGTTGCATAGGCGTTGTGCATAGATTCAGTAGAAAAGAGCATAGATAATAAGAGTAACCTGTAGTAAACGCATCTTATCCGCCGACGACCGGCTCAGACCGCACGCAACGAAGCTCCGCTGCGTGTATGTGCATACGCGCCACCGACCGCCTATCCACACTTTTGCTGGGACGGTGCTGCCACCTATAGCCTGATCTCGCCGCCAATACGATTGTCATTTGACCGAGTGGAACACTGAGCATTGCGGGTATATTGCGGCACTAGCCGATATAGAACTTGCCACATGACATAATGATGTACCATGAAGCAACGGCAAACGCTGCATGCTTGATGACGCATGCCACATACTTATTTAGGCGGCAGTTTCCGTTTTTTTCTGTAGTTCTTCGAACAATAAAAGATGGCACACTGGCTTAGCATTGATCTTTCACTGACCGATATCACGATAAAAGCGAAAAAATTTCCAGCTCGACCTCAAACATGCTGAAATTGTTCAGAAACGCCACACAATCAAGCATCAACCTGTACACTCCGCATAGAACGAAAGCGCTGGTTGCCAGTCTGGTCCTCCTCACCCACTGAAATGGTCTCTAGCATACCTAGTCAGACAATGTGTAAAGCATGGCCACGTTATGGAAAGGGCAACAAGCATTACTAAAGCTTACAAACACTGGTGAATATTCCTTCTTGAAGAAATACAAAAAAGTGCAGTCCATGACGCAGAAAAAAGTAAAGCGTGTAAATACGGACAGCTCAGCTATCACCTGAAAGGCTGGACCTTTGCGCAAATGCAGGTGCCACTGCATGCTCAGCACTACCCATCATTGTGTTTAACATGATATTTCTTGAACACATGGGTTGCGCGAACAAAACACGGACGAAGAAGAGTGAACAGGATGGAAGCAAACTTTCAACTGTGAAAACAGAAGACCAAAGCGTCTCCCCGCTTTGGTCTTCCGTTTTCACAGTTGAAAGTTTGCGCTCGTCCTGTTCACTCTCCTTCGTCCGTGTTTTGTTCGCGCAACCCAGATATGTGTTCAAGAATGCACCAACTTGCCAAAACAAAAGCTTTACTGCAATGATACTTCTTCTCCGTGCTAGCTATTCAGATGGCTGAATCATGCATGCACTTCGACAGCACGCTAACCATAAAATGCATTCTTCTGTTTTTAAGGCTTGTATAACCCTGAACGCACGAGCATGAACCACCAAGTCGATAAGCACCGTATAATGGAGCACAGCGGTCAAATGAATGAGAATACATGCATACGCTCGATGAAGAGCCCTGTGCACCTATCTTTACTAGGCTGGTCTGGGAACCAGACACTACCCCCGCTTCTTTTGAGCCCAATCACTGTGATCCTTTTTTTTCTTTTTCCAAACTACCAGACTTACTCGCATAATGAAACCACTTTTTTTTTTTTTTCAGAAAAGTTGACGCCAATTTAGGGGGAGAGTTCATTAGGAAAGAGAAAAGTCACGGATGGTAGTTATAACAGTGAAAATTTCGTGTGACGGCTTTGCTTTTTTTGGCCTGTGAAATGCGTGACAAATCTTTTTTGTAGCCCGAAGCTTTCTTTGTTTCCTTTCATGACGAAAGCGCAAGCATTGACGATAAATGCATCCGGTTCTGATAGGAAATGACGTAAGCTGGCTACGCGCCCGCCCGGCGACAGCCCGAAGGCCCCAAAATCGAACGCAGGACAGGACAGCGTAAACGTAAACAAACTCTACTGTCATGGCAGCAAACAAAACAATGCGCCGCGTATATGTTGGTTATTTTCTGCATTGTCCGCTTGGAAATACATAGCTAAGCTCGCCAAAAAGCTCAAATAATATCTTCGAGCGTACACATTTGGGGTACCACTTCGTACGCTCGCAGGATCACTCGCCGCATCCGGGAACGGAACAGCCAGCTGGTGCACGCTGCCTTGAGAACGATGCAAGGTGAGCTGCCGCGACGGTGACGACTTGACAAGCTCACGTCTTTTAGTACATGTATCAGTCACTGCACAACACGATGCGAAGTCACACGAAAGTGATCGTATCCCGAAAAGAGCTTGAAGATATATACCTGCTCAGCTATCGCATATCATACGTCGCAAACACACGTTGACCAACTTACGTTTTTGTCTAAAGTTTATGATATGCGCAGGTATTGGTACCACGAATGTGCGTTGTACATAAAATAATTATTTGCATGACACGTTCTCGACCAATTTTTAGAACTTGCCTTCGCCTGATTTTCAGTCCTAAGTGGCACTTAACGAATGTCATGTATATCAGCTTTGATTTGACCTACTAGGTCGTAGTATGTACTGCACGGCATTATTACGAAGAGGTGAAAACAGACAAAGCCAACGATGAAATGGGCCACGAAAGGATGTATACATTTCTAATTCCATTCTCCGTTTTTTTTTTTTTCTCGCACCGTATCATATAATATCATACCACAATGCTGGCTCATAGATGGAAATGGGTTCGCATGCTGTTCGCGACCAGCGAGCATCACCAACAGTCGCAATCTAAGGCCTTCTATCACTACCGAAGATCAATCGTGTAGTCAGGACAGAGGTTTTAAGAGGTTCACGTACGCAAACATACGATGGAGCGAGCTAGTTCGATCACAATCGTCTTCGATAAGTGCTCAGAAAGCAGGCACAGCTTCACAAATGACTACTACAAAAAAAAAATAACTCCAAAGTTGTCTCATGCGTGCGTACAGACGTGCACAACGTACATAACATTTAAGGCATGTGCACGACGCAGTCAATAGGCAACAGTTCACCGCGTTGTTCACAGGAGGAAGCTTCACGGGAAACATAACAAATGCTATGACCAGTAGCTTCAAACACTCGCCGCCACTAGTAATCGCCTCATCTCGAAAGGCGGAACAGGCTTTAGAAGATAACGCCACGCGTAATGACAAGCGAAGGCGCAGTCCTCAAGCGCCCACATTACAATCCATCGAGTCCTCACAAAGATGGCACCGAGCGCGCATCGTACCTTTTCGGCGTCTGCTAGCCCGAAACCTGCCCAAAACCTTCCAGAAAGCTTCGGCGACTAAATTGTCCTGGGAACGTCTGGCAACCTTCGGGCTCCCCGAGGGTCGCCAGAACGTCCAACCCGAGAAAAACAAACGCCAACAGGAAGTGCACCGCAGGGGGGGGGGGGGGGGAGGACGGAGCAGCCTCTCTGTCGGGCTCTGGCAGCCCGGGGATACCCAGAAGTCAAAAATCGAAGAGCCCCAGTCTCGGAGAAACTGTAACATCCATTGAGCCTCATGCCACCAAAGTAAAGCAGATATGTAGGAGCATAAGTCACACTTAGATCCTACGGAAAGCAAAATAGCACACTTTGCAAACTTAAAAGAAGCTATGACAGCATATAGAAAGAAAACTGAAGATATGCGTACCGTGGTGAGAGATTTGTCCACTAAAGTTGACTTAGAAAACTGCAACAGGCAATGTAACTTGACATTTTATGGTGTCACTAACAGTGATAGTCATGAACTGCCCACTGCCTCTGAGAAAAAAAGTACGAGAAATCTAGGCTTTCGCGAATAGTGAATTTGAGGTTTGAAAAAAATTTGAAGCAAATGGTGATATTGATTGAATAATTTCTACTCGAATTTGAATGGTACGCATAAGATATTATAAAGAAAGTTGGGCATATATGTCATAATCAAACTGATCTTGTAGTGTATACGTATCCCGAAGGAGTACCGCCACTAGCGTGGGTCCGGTCTTAGCGAGCTGCAGGGCGCACGTTAACCGTCGCTGTGGTGAGAACACGGTACTGCTCAAGGTCGGAACACTTTATTGTCTGCGGCAACACCAAACCCAGTACAGAGCCTGTTGCCAAAGGCGCGGCGGGAAAGCAAATGGACTTATCCACGCTACGGGCGAGAAGTACTACACAGGGGTGCCGCGAGCACGGCTTCGTGGGCAAAACTGATTCCTCGTGACACTGGCACAAAGCGGCCGGTTGCTTAAGCGAGGGCAAAAAGGTGCTCGCGTTGCCTTTGGAGCTATATGGGTCGGCGTAGCCTGGCCACGCACTAAGACACTGCACTGCTCTTCGACCTAGCATTTGCAGAGGCAACAAAAGGTGAGCGTTCGCCGCGGGCATGAGGCAAAATCCGACGAGTCCCCAAACAATAGAAGTCGACGGACGGAAAAGAAAATGCGTGCTCACACTCAGCTGCCCCAGAGAAATTCTGATTCATTCCCGAAGCGCACGCGCAAAACGTCCTGAGAGGCTTTGCGCGCGGCGCTACAGTCGACATCCGCTACCGGGTGAGAGGGGTTAAACGTCACTCTTCGCTCCCCCAGCGCGGCAGACAGCGGAGGAGGGGTGTCATGTCGGGACATGAGAACGTCAGAAAATAAGCAGCAAAGCGCGGGCAAAGGCAGCGGGCTTGCCTCAATTCCCACATCCTCCTCTCCCAAGTTTGCCCTTTATCGGTCTGCAAAGGCAGCCGGACATCACTCATACAGTTAAAATGACACTCCTATGAGCAACAGCTAACCTCAGTCCAGCCCTGTAACTGCTGCTAAAAAAATGATGAAGGAGAAAACATTAAAGCAAAATAAACACATTACACCATAACATGTTTGCGAAAGAGAGTAAGGGAAGTAAGGCTAGAGTTCGTGGTGCTGGAGCGGGATAGCATGCACAGCGTGGAGGAACGGTGCGTGACAATAGGTCCGTTTGATTCGCCTGCCCCATTTGAACCAGTTCACGAGGTGCTGCAACTTGCCATTTGTTTCAACAGTGCTATCTATATTCACGACCTCTGAACCCTTCCATCCATTTCAAAAGGTGCAGAATAGGTGCAGCACCGGTTCACGATTTTTCTGCTTCTCCTACCCTGACGGTGCCGGCTTGGTGCAGCCGAGCGTGCAGCTGAGCAGACGATGCAGCGCTTAGGCGCAGGCGCCGTACTAGCCACTACTAACGCGGTGTCTTTTGCCAAGATGTTTGTGCCTCATAAACTGTCTGCATATGTGGTTTACCAGCGGTCAGTGTTAGTTGAACGGTGTAAGTTAAGCAAACAAAAATAAGGCCTACACCTTGTCGACACGTAGTCATTCGTTTTGAGTGTCGTGTTGTGCCTGTACCGCTGAACTCGCGCTGCACAATTTTTGAACATTGTGAGCACAGCCGCGAACCGGTTCCGATTGGTGCAAGTGAATCGAACGGACCTGATGTCCACTGGATGCCTGTGTGCGAGGTCAAAGGCACGGAAGCGGCTCACTGATGGCTCATGGCTGCTCTTGATTTTTGGTCAGAGTGTCCGACGAACGTCGCTTCGGTGGTGGTTCGGAGGCCCCGCATTTTTCAATAGATGACGGGGGAACCTCGCAGGATAGCCGGGCTTATCCAGGGATCAGGGAGGCCGAACCGAAATTGGCTGCCGGCATACTGGCGTTGGCCGGCAGCATATAGCTGCTGTCAGCTGGCCTCACGCAGGAGCCATGGTGAAAAAGGCAGCAGGGCTTCTCAGCTATGGCCGAGAACGGGGCACAGCGTCAGTATGTCGGTGCCCCAAGCACCTCTAGTGTCCACATCGACGGGACAAAGCCATGATGCGCACTCTTTCCCGGCACGCACAGAAGCGGCACGCGTCTAAACAAGCACATAAGCACGAACGCACACAATGTCGACAGCTGCGCGAGCAAAGGCGTAAAGCAGCCTTCGTCCCTTTTTCCACGTACAAGCACCAACGCTCAACTCAACAACTCCCTTTGCCGGTATACGAAATAAACACGGAAGAAAAAGTTAAACACAGCAAAATGACACTTAATATTTGGCCAAAAGAAAATAAAAACAAAATACAAATGAACACTTCATTTGAGACATAAGAAAACAACATAAACTACACATAAACACTTCATATGAGACAGAAGAAAAAAAAAACAAGATGCACATGAACACTTAAAAAAAAAAAAAAAACAAGAAACACTGGTAGCAAACCGGGCGGGGTCGACTTCTTTACGAGAACAGGCTGTAAAGAAGCAAACCATTAGCCCCGACAAGTTGGAGTGGCACCACCTGGTGGGAGGCTTGCATGACGTCACGGCACGAACTCTTCGAAGGCCGTTTCGCTGCCAGCGCTCACTTTTTTGCTTGCCTCACATTTAAAATTAATGACTAAAGCAGCATCAATAATGTTTCTCGTAAATCAATGAAAAACAAAAAGTTTTTTTTTTATTCAGTAGAATGGTAAACAGTGCCTAGAGCTCCAGCATACACACTTTGATGAGGTTTACTATGGTGTCCCGCTGCTTACCTCGAAGATGGGTTTGATTATCGGCCACTGCAGCCGCACTCCGACTGAGGTGAACAGCAAGACGATTCATGTGCAGCAGATTAAAAAAAATACAAGGTGACCACAATTACTCAGCAGCGTGCCTCGCAATCGCACACCCAGGGCGGCGGATTGCATTCGGACCGGTGCGGGGTCCGAATGCAATCCGCCGCCCTGGGTGTGCCCTGTTGCTTGTTTGAAGTGCCACAGGGTGCTGGCGCGAGCTCGTCAGATTATGATGGAAAGGATTTCAGGTCTGCGATATGGGCACGGCTGAGTTTTCTTGAATGGGGATCTTTCAGCAAATACACGAGTGAAGTCCAAGCTTTCTCCACTTGGTATGGACCAAGCCACTTAGGAGCGAGCGGGATTGAGAACCCCTTACTGGCATCGCTAAGAGCGTGGTTACGCATCAGGCCAAGATCACTCACCACAAAAACTAGGTCGCGATGTTTGCGGTCATATTTGGCCTTCTGCTGAGCCCTGACTGACGCCAAACTTTGCCTTGCTTTGCAGAAAGCTCAACAAAGCCCATCTTGAAGAGTCGACGCGTAAGCGAAGCAGTCTGCCAGCGTCTCTTCGTCCTTGAACTGGCATTGAATGACGCTGGTCACCGGATTTGCTAACTCTCTTCCAAAACATAAGAAGGCGGGCAAGAAACTAGTTGAGCAACTTTCAATGTTCGATTGGTCAAATGGTCTGCCCAGTCACTCCGACTTTTGGCAAAGGCCGCCAACATCGGTTTGAGCGTACGATTGACATGCTCCGTCAAATTGGACTGGGGATGGTAGGATGAAGTGGTGCAGTGATCAATTCCGAGGAAACGGCATGTGACACCAAACACCCAAGCGGTGAGATACAAAGCATCGTCCGTGATAAGCCTTTCCGAGAAGCCGAACCGGCAAAAACTTCCTGCAGCCTCTCAAGCACTGCTCGCGTTGTCACCTTCCGAAGAAGAAACAATTCCACCCACTTCGAAAAGTGATCAACGACTATTATAAGGTGAATGAGCCCCTGCTTACTTCTAGGGAATGGTCCCATTAGATCACAGGTGGCCACTTGCCACGGATGCTCCCTAACAATTGGTTTCATCAGACCGGGCAATTTGCCATCCCTTGATTTCACCGCTTGACAAACGCGGCAAGAATGACAATAGCGAAAGATGTCACGCTTCACGCCAGGCCAGGTCACAACGCGACTCAGTTTTGCGAAAACTTTCAAGCCACTCAGGTGACCAGCCATGATTCGTTGTGAGAGGATCGCAACAGTGCGGCTCTCAGACTTTTGGGCATAACCACCCTAAACAAGTCGATGGACTAGTCGTCAGTGGCTATATATGTCAGCAGGAGCCCGTCATGGTCCAGCAAATATGAATCCGCCGGGGACTCGGCGACACACGCTGTTTCAGCTACCTATTCGCGCCCGCTGCAGAGCAAGCAGCGTAACGACGCTCCATCTCTTCGAGACGGTTGTTATCGGCGCCTGCCACAGAGAAAGCTACGTATAAGGCGCTCCGCCTCTCGGAGCCTCAAAACGGATCACTTTGCTGAGCCTTCAGTAGCTCTTCGCTGCCGAAAGCGATTCCCATTCGAAAGCGATTCCCATTCTCCCAAAGGTGGGGAGTCTGGTATCGCACCCACTCAGGACCGCAGCGATCGCCGTGTGCACAGCGGCACGGGTTCGCTCTCGGCACCGTGGCCTTCACAAAGCTCCCACGCTCGGCCGCTACATCGTGAGCCGCTTACCTGGATAGCAGCCAAGGTCGTCCGCATGAGGACTTTCCCCTTCTCCTTTTCGCCGCTGTTTCGCCCCCGGCGCTTGCATGTGCTAAGGCACCGCGAGTGGCTGTATCACCGGGATCAAGGTCCTCGGCAGACGATGGGGCACGAGATAGCGTGTCAGCTACCATGTTGATTCTCCCCTTTCTATACTGCACTGCGAAGTCATAGTGCTGTGTCAGGAGAGCCCAGCACGCCAGCCTGCCGGCAGGCTCACGGAGCCGCATCAGCCAGCTGAGCGCACTATGATCCCTTTACATCATGAACTTCGTCCCGTCAAGGTAGACGTCAAACTTCCATAGTGCAAGCACGATGGTGAGGCACTTCTTTTCGGTCACAGAATAATTTTTCTTCGCAGGAACCAAAGAGCAGCTGGCAAAGGCCAACGGCTCGCATTCCTGTAGCAGGACGGCTCCTAAACCCAGAACGGCTATTTGGGCTAGTTGGTTAGAATCCATGGGTGTTGTCCTCGTGTTGTCCTCTTTGCTTTCCTTGCCTCACCTTTCGTTTCACCTTTCTTCTAGCACCTCCGTGCTCGCGCTCTAGCCCTTATCACCATGGATCCTAAACCCAGATTGCTCGCACCAGTTTGTACAACGAACGGTCTAGTCAGGTCAGGGAGCTTGAGCTGCGCTGTCTCCGCTATGGCGTTAGACAGTCGGCAAAATGCCTCCTGCTGCTCAGGTCCCCGTTACCACTCAGCAGACTTACCCAAGAGCTTATCAAGGGCGCCTACAGTCGGGCACAGGACGAAATGAAGGAACGGTAAAAATTGGCCATTCCTAAAAAGCGGCGAAAGCCGAGAGCAGAGCACATCCGGACTGTCCGACGTCGGCAGGTCAGTGCCCCGAGCACTTAGTGTCCACAGCAGCATCACGCACGTACACACACATGCACACACCACCGACGGCTGCGCGAGCAAAGGCGAAAAACGTCCTTCGTCCCTCCCGTTCGGAAGGGGAGACAAAACGTGAGAGTTCGCCGTAGGCGCGAGGCGCCGTTAGCTAAGTACAACGAGCCCCTAAACAATAGAAGTCGAAGGACAGAAAAGAAAGTGCGTGCTCACCCTCAGCTGTCCCGGAGAAATTTGACTCGCTCCCGACACGTGCCCTCAAAGCGTCCAGAGAGACTCCGCGCACGGCGCCACAGTTGTCATCCGCTACCGGGTGAGAGGGGTTAAATGTCACTCCTCGCTTTCCCAGCACGGCAGACAGCGGAGGTGGGGAGTTTTGTCGGGACATGAGAACGGCAGAAAATAGGCAGAAAAGCCTGTGCAAAGGCGGTTTAGCCTCCATTTCCACAAACTACACATTATTTTTTTTTATTAAATTAAAATACGGCCAGCGCAAATGCCATTCTTGTTGGTTCAAATAAAGTGGAAACAACTTTGAATTGTAGTAGGACTTAACTTTCAGTAGAATGCAAGTGATAGTTTGTAAAATATGTTGGTTTAAAATTTACTGTATGTAGAGCATAAGACCCTGTATAACAATCTTCAAAACTTGAAAAATAATGACCCTATATGAGGGTAATGTGTTCATTTAACCTTGAAGTATCACAGAAAAAAAAAAACCTTGAAGTGGGGCTTCGTAGCAATGAGAATTTCTCCTGGTTAAGTACTTCACTGCTTACCACCCCTCCACTGCAGTGAAACTCCCTTTACAAGGGGTTACAAGAGGACCAATATTCCCTTCAGATGCGAATTATAATCCACTCTCTGCAAATGTGTCAAACTTGCATGGCACTAATCCAAAGCACTCAGTATTACATTCCAAGAAAAAAAAGATATAGGAATGTTCTGTTATGTGCGAGTTTCAGTAATAATTGTTAATTAACATGTAATCAGGTATCTGGTTATCGTGTGTTAGCATGAATTTTTGCATAAAAGAAGACAATAATAAATCTAAGTGCAAGCATAGTTTGTTTTTTGTTGCATTCATTCAAAGAAAAGAAAAAAGTAATCTTGAAGTGGGTCCTGGAACACGGCACATTAACTTGTCTTTGAACATGGCATGGCACTGTCCCTAGCCAAGTGATCTTCTGTAGCATGACGTAGCATATAGAAGCTTAACGACTGGTATTTGTCCACTCAAAAGGCCTCTACAAATGTACACACCTCGTTTCAAGCCCTTTGAATGAACAAACGGTGTGTGATGTGCCTCTAGATTTGATGTGTAGAATTGTACACACAACCGCTGAAAGGGATATACATGTACCTATTCGTTCATTTAGAATACTTCAATGCAACAACTTAAATTCGAATCGAACTGAATTCAAATACAGCGATATTAGTTTGATTATTGGAGACATTCAAATATTTGCACAAACCTAAAGGAATCGTGGATTGGGAATATAGTCGGTGAACATTGAGTGGGCACACAGGATCAGGCGGTACCAGAATATTGAACGTCGGCCACTTATTGCAGTGTTTTCAACATATAAATATAAACAGCCTATTTTGGATGATGCTAAGAAGCTAAAAGGCTCCAATATTTGCATACAGGAAGTTTTCTCAGTGGCAGTGAGCAGAAAAAAAAATTTCTTTCAAAATTCGAAAAAAAAAACAAAAAAACGATTGTGATGTTACTAGCGTAAATCTGAAATATGATAAGCTATTCTTTTTATACTGTCTACCGCTCGGAAAAATTTGTCTGACTGTGGCGCAAATGAAAAGATCGTTCATCACATCGATGGCAATGAGCATGCTTTCGTGCCAGAAAAAAGGAATTACATATTATTTTAACTTGATGTTGAAAGTCGATAAAAAGTGACCACTAGCGTCACCCAACAGCGAATGTGGTCAATCTTGACAATCTATAAGTAGGACAAGAAATCCTCACAGGTAGACGTATTTTGCTTAAAAACAAACACGTTTAACTTGAAATTGTATTTTATGCACATGAGGCAGCTTTAGGTTGCACCAGAGACAAATTTTCGTTTTTGTTTTTTCTCACACGTCCGAATAGGCACCTGGTGGCGCTGCCGGCAATGTGTTCGCTTGCCTGCATGCCTGCTTGCAAACGGCAGAGAAACGCGACCACGGCATCCGCCGGCACTCAAGAAAACAACAAAAAAGCATGTGTGTGCCTAAAACGACCACTAAGGTATTTGTTTTATTAATAACCAAACGTGATAAGCCTGCGAAAACTGCCTGCAGTTCCAGTTTTCGACTATCACCAGCACCAACCAGTGATGTGGGCATTCATCCCACCGATGAAAGGAGACATAACCGGGACAGGAAAGTTCTGTTTTAAAAATTTCTACGCACTTTCCAGAGAAACCGTTGCAAGGTTAGACACTTCACATGGTATGCTTTTTATTGCGACACAAAACAGTAGAGCAAAAAAAGACGATAGACAGTCCCTTTAAATAGGGAACATAAGCATATGATAGGAGTAGTGGCCAGGTTGGCTGACAACCCCTTCTGTGAAAACAGTAGTGGCGAGGAGACACTTCAGCATATCTTCTGCGACTGTCCTCACTGCAATGCACAGAAAAAATCACTTGCAGTTGCGCTAGCTCGCATAGATCGCTGACCGATGATGGCAGAAATCATTCTAGAATGTCGTCCAGAGAGATCATTGCGGGTGAAGGCGACGATAGCAGCCCTCAGCTTTTTGAAGGCAAAAGACATAAACCACCCGTTATAGACTACTAGTGTTATATGATGACTGAGCGACTTTGAGTGCTCCTTTCTCTTCTCCATCTTTCAAGCTCGCTCATCCCTGTCCCCCAGTGTAGGGAAGCATACCAGTCCTCCTAGACTGGTTAACATTTCTGCCTTTTCTTTCCCGCCTGTTCTTTAGTGGCAAGGTTGTTCAACATCTGCATAGTAGATGTAACTTTTATTGTCGTCAATTGCCAAAGAATTAAAAACAAAGCGGAAGCCTGGTATGCATGATAAAACCTGTCATCACGCTTGGAATGGAATAATAGCTAAATGATGACGTAACAAACATTTTTCAAGGCTGCTTTAAAAATGATCGAAACTGTCGGGGTGGTGGGCTCTTCATGCATGCTCACAGGTAATTTTCTTCTTCTGCACGTGATACTGGTGGCAACCCTCGCCAACATGTATTGTGCAAAATCAGATTGTAAAATGGAAAAATATTGTTCATTTTCTAGACCTCCTCTAAGTTCTACAACTGTCACAACCAATTATCTTGTGATAGCTGGGGACTTCAATACCTCTGAATTTTCTTGGAATGAGCAGTCTTCTAATGCGACAGCTATGTCTCCAGTGGGGATAGATATGTTGAACATATTTAACGATAGCAAAGGAAGACGAAACGCTGACCACAATAAAAATAATTTAAATAAAAACAAGACGTTCCGGCTACCCAAGGAGCCTTTTTCACACAGAACGTATTTAGCTAGTCACACTTTTGAACTTCATTGTGAATAAGGCTTCCACATGGGAGCAGAAACGTCTTGTTGTTGTTTTAAAGTGTTTTAATTGTGGTCAGCATTTCGTCTTCGTTTGCATTGCCTCCTTCCGACCAGATGGGATCCTGTCAGACCCTGGACTTCATCATGATTTAAAAAATTTTTCATTAGCTCAGATGGTAACTCAGTGCACGAGAAAAAATACCGTAATTACTCAAATCATCGCGCACCTTTTTTCCGGTTAAGCAAGTTCATAAGTCGCATGCGCGTCAGAATCAAGTACGAACAAAAAAATTACGGTCAATCTATTGTCATCGGCAAATCCAAAATGACCGCCCCCTACGTGCGTCGGCATGGCGCGACGGCCATTTCTGCCTATGTGTTTCCCATGTGCGGCACTTCGTACGTGTGCTGAGGAGTTCGTCATCTAGTAGTGCATTAGCATCGACGGCGTGGAAGGGTCGACTCCAAAAACTCGAGAGCACCACGATGCCGCTTTTAAAAGAAAAGTCATTGCGTGTGCAGAAACGGACGGAAATCGGGCCGCATCGCGGTCGTTCGGAGTTCCCGAAAAGTGCGTGCGGGACCGGCGGAAACAAAAGCAGAAGATTGTCGACAGCAAAGCTTCACGCAAAGGCTTCAGTGGACCACAGCAGGGTCGGTTTCCGCAAATAAAGAGCTGCTCGGCAGGTATGTGCTAGAGCAGCGAGCGGCACAGCGGCCCGTGACGACAGAACTGCTCCAAGTGCGGGCTATGCAATTAGTCTTAGAAAAAGGTCTAATGCAGAGCCAGTTTAAAGCGAGCAGGTGCTGGCTAACTTTATGAAGAGGAAAGGCTTTTCCCTCCGAAGGGGAACATGCATATGCGAAAAGTTTTGCGGTGGAGTACGATGAAAAGCTTCACAGTTTTCAGAGGTTCGTCCTAAACTTGCGGCGCAACAACGGCTACCTGCTTGGGCGAATAGGGAATGCCGATCAGACGCCTCTTTACTTTGACATGCCTGGCACCACAACTGTCGAGAAGGGGGCGAAGCAAGTTCGCATGCTGACATCGGTCCACGGTAAAACCACAGTGACGGCAATGCTCTGTTACACGTCAGACGGGCACAAGTTTCGCCCGTACCTTATGTTTAAATGAAAGACGCTCCCGAAAGGAGTAGTTTTTTTCGAGTGGTGTCATCGTGCGGGCCAGCGAGAAAAATGGGTGCGCGTTGCAATCGATGTCTTACGGTTTTTTTTTTTTTTCGCGGTGAAAATCGGGTGCGCGTTACAATCGAGGGCGCGCTAGAATGGAGTAAATACGGTATCTTAATTATTTTTTTTTAACTTATCAACAAAATTGGGTAAAGACAATTCAGGGGGTGGGTCCCTGGCATCAGCAATCATAAAGCTGTGTTGTGTAAAATGAAGCGAAGGTATGCAAAGACGCAAACATCGCTATTAAGCATGATGTATAATTACAGCCAAGGGAACGTAAATGAAGCAGGCCTTGCTTTCAAACAATTTCAAACAAGAATTCAAACAATTTTTCGCAGCACGTAGCACTTTTGAAGAATTATGGCTGCTCTTTAGAACGAAGATACTTGACCTGCAAGAAAATTATGTGCCCTCTTGGTTACAAAGCCCACATGGTATTAAATCTAAGCTATTGTTTAATAGTAAGCTGAAGTGCCCGATTAGCAAACGGAACAGGTTACATACAAGATTTAAAAGAAAGCTAAGTTCTGAGACTTGTGAGCAACTTGAAACATACAAAATTGCATCAGGTGAAAGAAGACTGTGATTTGAATTCTCGATTCATAACGAGAAAGTTTTTCTGGAATCATGTCAAATGTGATAAAAAAACAACAGTATGTATTCCCTCACCACAGCATAACGGAAAAGAAATAGAAAATAGCCTTGATATGGAAAGCTGCTTCAATACATTTTTGCCTCCATTTTCTCATCGTATTCCTAAAAGAGGATTCTCCCTTAATCTACTGATAGAAGCATGGCCAACATGGATGACTTGGTTATTGAGGAAAACAGTATTTCAGACTCTCCTCGAACGCTTAGATGCCAGCAGAGAGAGAGGACCGGATGGACTGACAGGCGGTTTCCGCAAATAGACCACACCATTCATCCCACTGTTTCTGAAGGCACTATCTTTGAAATCATTGAGCACAACTGGACGATGGCATATGCTGTGCCTGTGTATTAAGTCTGCCCCTGATGAACTGATCACCATTTATAGACCAATATCTCTAACGAGTACAGTAATAACATGTTAACTCGGAACAATCGCTGGGAAATATCGAGCGCTTTTCAATAAGATTGGTACTACTTCCCAGCTCTTCAGCAGCAGCAGCTTCTAATCTTTCTTTTCGTGAAGGTTCGAAAGTGAAAAAGAAAATAACTTAATAAATATTTGTGGCACAACTGATGCAAGGGCAAAAGAAGCGGACAGGATAGGGTCCCAGACTTAACACACTTTACAATTTTCCACACATTACCCAAATAGATATGCTTCCAGAAAGTGCAAAAAGGGGGGGCGCAGCACAAGCGACTACCACATTGCACACACAAAACAAAATAAAGCTATCGCACAGGGCTCTACAAAGTGATCGACGGACTCTGACGCATTTGTTCCCCTTCCTTTGTTTGCGATATGCCTCAAGTACTTCACGTACTAACGTTTCCCTGCTTTGTCCTATCACACGAGTTTTTCGGAACAGTCGTGTGCAGCCGCACGAAGCACAACGAAACGGGGAGTGTGAGCCCACGCCAATCTTAATAATGTATGCTCACTGCATGGCCTACGTACAACTTGCCACAGCTCAACGGAATTTCGTAAACAATGCCCACCATGCAACGCACAACTGGCTGCCTGACCAGTTCTGCTTTTTCACATAGCGCTCTTAATTGTGTTCTTTTTTTTGTAGTTGTTGCTGATGATGTTCATATATAACAAACTTAGTTCGTACGTATGGCATATTTTTCATGCCTCTTGCTGCAATGCCTTCCTTGTTATGGACTACTATGGGTTGTTCAAACTGCGCTGTATACCCCCTCTCCCTCCCTCACTGTAATGCCTGAATGGTGCTGTGGGTACGAGAGTAAATCAATAAATAGTGCACTTATCTGCAACTTTTCGTTATTCGACGAGCCGAAGGACTGGTGAATACATGAATAAAACCGTGTGGCTCACCAGCATCCTTCTGGGCCAGTTCCTCATGCACCTTGTGCAGGTGCTCTCTCTGAAGGCTGACCACCCGGAGCAGTTCCGAGTAGTCGTCGGGTGGCTGCTGCTTGCTGGGCGAGTCCCCCAGGCCCTGAAGAGGTGGGTCCCCCCCTCGAGAAGGCAACAAGTGGTGCGTACCAGCCGCGAGCCGATTGACTGCCTCATCGTATGGCGGTGGCCGCCGTGGCCGATGCGACACCCTTTCCAATGGGAGGGATGCCTGCACAGCCACACCACTGTGTGGCCTATGGGGAAAAAAACAACCTTGTAGACCAATGCGGGCTGCAACTTTTAAACAGGACAAGAACAAGTTCAAGAGCAATACTATATTGAAAAAGAAGTTCGAGAGGCCATACATGTCTACTTAGGAGCCACGCAAATAGAAAAGCTCTTTATATACCATATTTTTTCACATATAATTGGCACCAAAAAACAAAGATTCACATAAAAAAAGAGGCTGTGCATTATATGCATGCTAAATTTTTTTTCTTTGTATACAATTAAAGTTAGAGATGCTAGTTATATGTGAAAAGATATGGTGCATATATGTGTGTATTATAGAGACAAATATACACAGGGTGTTAAGGCTAAAAAGCAACATGCATTAAAAATTTTAAACATATGCACTACATGTCTCCAGTTAGCACGATATTGATCTAAGCCATACAGAGTACATTAGAAAATTTTGTCAGAATGCCAAGCTTGGAAATAAAATAAGATTGCTGAATATACTTTTTATTTGCAACTAGAAAAAAATATTCCATATAAATGTTGTTGCACCTGTTCAGGAACAACTAATTTGCAAATATACAGTAAGATAACTCCCCTGCTCAATTTTTTACTGGCTTTTCCTTAACCCTTTAAGGGTGAATTTTTTTTTTTTTTGCCAAATGCAACCTGTCAAGGTCCGTTATTTTTATTGCTGATTTAAATTCTTCACATGAATCTAAAAAAGGTGTAACTTTTTAAGGGTGACAATAGAGTGACCAACTGAATCGACTGAGTTGTTACATACACATTGTTTATCCCTGATTAACAGCAACATTTAAAAAAGCTCTAGAACTAACAAAAAATCGCAGGATATCCATAGATTGAATGATAATGAGAGGAATGAAGTGCTGGAGGGTTTCATCGCTAAACCATTCACCATCCCCGATGTCGCCCACTACATCATCAAAGAAGTGACAAACACTGTATATATTTACACAAGAAATTTTATTATAAGTGGTAGCTAAACGTCGCTTCTGTTCCCTCTTTATTATAACGGCTTTATGGTCGGTGAAGTGGTGGATCGGTAATGGGGCATTGTGGGACGTTTGCAAGGACGAAATAGTGGGCAGTTGGCAAAGGTGGAACTATTAACGGTCACGTACAAACAAAGAATCAACACAGTGAGACAATCTATAAGCTATGTTCAGATAAACGTTGGTGCATGTCTGGCGACCCCCTCCGATTTCGCCAGACAAAATATATTTTGTTTTCAGAGTTCCCAGGACCACAAAACTACTTTTGGCTTCACAAAAAATCTTACCTTAAAAAAACTTTACCAGTATCCATTGAGCTGTTACCGCTTCTTTCGAATTTTGCAAAAGAGGGATATCGATGAGATCCCACAAAAAAACTTTTGTAGCTGTAAGTCTAAAACGTTTAGGCCTTGTAGCTGTAGGTCTAAAACGTTTAGGCCACATACTAAGAATAGTTTTCATTGAAAAACCATTACTACTTTGCGGTTCTGGCAGTGTTACTTTAAGCAAAAGAAACTTGTAAAATCGGCACACAATTTAACATCGCTCAATTTTTGGATTTTTTTTTCTCCGCACGTATAAAAGTCAGATTTCCCAAAAATTTGGAGAGCATTGGCACATGTAATTTGTCGAACATAAGCGTTAAGAGCGACGTCAAACGTTAAGCAGAAACATTTGGCTGAGGACATATCTCTGAAAATGCAATATTTTGAAGACCATTAAAAAAAAGCCATTTTCGATTTTTTTTCCAGCTCTTCGGAATTAAACCCAAGCACGTACTCTACCTTAAGCTGCAAAAACATGTTGCATTATTTTTGTGAGAACGAAGTTACAAAGCACGAAAAGTGGTAAAAATGGCATAAACTGATTACCCGCGGCATCGAGTGAACAGGAAGCAATAGTTGCCATAATCAATATCTTTAGGCCATGAATGTGTTTTGTGGATGTTAATAAATGACGGATTGAAAAAACGGAAACAGATGGTATCGAAAAGAAAATTATAACAATATTTTTCTACGCGTTTCACAAAAACTTGTACATGAATCCCAGCCACTGAGCATGCCATAATGCGGAGCCACATTCTTCACAAGAATAGCTTTCAAGGTCTTTTGCGAATGCAAGCCTACGTTCACCTCAAGGAGAGTGTGGTTTTAGAGAATCCACTGCTGGATGTTTATCGTTTCGCATGGCATGGCGGTAATTTGATAACGCAAAAGGTCTGAAGGAGCGTAGCGGCACAAGCGGTGCGCCTGCTACCCGACCACCCGCGCCAGCGTTCTAAAAAAGAAAGAACACAAAAAGGAAACGGCTGAACTCGCTTCAAAAAGGTCACAGTCATTTGAGAACGTTGGCTTTCACTTACATTCGTCATCCATAACCCGGCAGTCATCTGCTATTCAACGAACGTGAGAACATTTGCGCGTATAGCACTCCTCTGAGATTCACGGCTACATTGAGGAGCTCAAAGCGAGTGTTTTGTGCTGACTACCTAAAGAGGCAAAAGAAGATTGCCTACAAGCCGAACTTTCGATGTGTGAAAGATTTGAATGTCGCCTTATTAAAGGGGCCTCTGAGACGCTTTTTTAAGTAACCCAAAATGAATTCACTGGAAAAGCTTATTGCCTCACGAATTTAACGCCACAAAAATTTTAAGAATCTGTTTAGTGCAAGGGAAGTTACAAAGGTTTGTCTCATGCTGCAATTGCATTCTCTCTTCTCTCGTCCCGACGAAAGTGCTGGAAGCTAAGCAGGGAGGGACGGCCGAGCCACAGAAAAACGTGACACGCACCTAGTGGCCTTGAGCACTTCTTTTCTTTTTTTTTTCTTTGAATGCTCTGCTTTTTCAGGGTGATCGCGTGCGCACCCGTGGACAAGTCGCGGCCTCCCGCGGCGATCTCTGTAACGAGCGAGCGCGCCATGTTCAAATCAGCCAATGACTGATACATGGGTAATTCACGCGTGATTTTTGGGCATATTCCACCATTTTTTGAGAGAAGAGAAAGCAATTTTTAGTCTGACTTTGGTAATTTATTGTGAATTCCAGGCTGCGTGCTGTGCTATAATATTTGGCTCCCGTGTTGTCGGGAGCTTCTACTACCGATTGACAGCGTTTTCTGACCAAGCTCAAAAAGTGTTGCTAAAGGGGCCCTGCAAGTGCATGCCAGAAGAAGCCTCATCCATCAGAGAAACCAATAATTTCTGCGAGAACTTCTTCAACTACTTCAAAGAGGTCGTCGCAGAGTCTCTGGAAGGATCTCAGTCTGAACAAAATTTTTTTGAGGAGCTAAACGTGTTCGTTCATTCGTTCATACAACCGATGTGACACCCCTGAAAATTCCGGCAAACGTGAAAACACATTGCCGAGCATCCTACTCCAAGCGTAAGGAAGTCGAGATCGAGGGTGCTCTCTCCAGGAAAATTTCTGCTGGCCTTACAGCAGCATACGGGCCTACAGAAGAACCAGGTCCTTTAGTGTAAACCTGCAATAGGTGTTGGGAGTGGCTGCGCAACATAAGGAACGCGTTCCATACCTGAAAATCGTACCACGAACACTGCCGCCTCTTGACATTGCTCCCTGTGAACCTATCTCGGCAAGAGATTCAAGAAATGATCCCATCAGCAACTGGGCACCTCATTCGGAAATCGAGAAAACTCAGAGACACCCTTGGGGTGTGTGTGGTCAAGTCTGGACCTCTACACGAGATCGAAGCTAAATCTGGGTGACATAGGCAGCAAAGAAATTTTATACTGAAGATTAACTGAACTGCACCTAACAAAGCCCGAACAAGAAAGATGCTATTGCAACTACATAAAAAAGACAAAAAGAGTACATTTTCAAACGGCTAATGACCAGGCCCATTCGAGAAACTCATCTGCTTAAATCTGTTCACCCAGATACAGGTATCGGGCTGACAAAGTTTTCCTCCCTGAAGCCGAAATGGGTTGTGTGCGTCGCTCCTCACTAAGTCTGTGTCTGCATGTACGGTGCAAACGCTAAGCTCAGTGCTCGGGCCTTAGAAATAGCCACTACTCAGAAAAGAAGCATCAAAGACCTTCGCGATCAGACTATTTCTAAACAGTATATCTCGTGCTTGTGTGACGCGTGCCCTACACCTCAAGCTATTACCGCATCTGACCTAGGAACCAGAACAGGAGGACATTTGGTTCGCAACCTGGGATAAAAAAGACTTAACTAAAGACAAGTCCTGACGCTTTTGTAGAACATCTAAAACAATGCTTAAGGACATGGGTGCAACCCGAGTATATTTGGCGCGTTCAGGACAGAGCCATTAGTGAAACTAAACAATCCCTCAAAAGAGGCTGAGTCCTTCTGCATTTTGACTTCGCAGGAAACTCGACCGTACTTATACCGGGAGAAATTCAATAGTATCACTGAAAAAAACACAAGTCTCGATATTTTTGTGCGCTGTCGCAACTAGAAAAGGAACCTATAGTTGCACTGTCATCAGCCACGACACTGCTGATGCATGCTAAGCTCTAGCAAAGGTGCAAGAGTGGTTCGAGGGCGTTGCTCCTTTATATGGACATGTCATATACGTTAGTGACGGTGCTCCGAGCCATTTTAAGAAAAGATACTAGCTTCACGAACTTGCAGAGACCAAATACAACCCGGTGCAGTGGCTATTTTCTAAAACGGGGCATGGCAAGAATGCTTGCGATGAGATTTGGAGCATCATCAAGCATCACGCAACCTTACACAACCTTCGCAGCTCTGCCACATCAGTTATTAAATGAGCGAAAGACATGGTAGGTGTCCTGACCACTAAGTTACCGATTTTGATGCTGATTCACCTTCCAAGTGTTGACTTGAAAGCCTTCAAGAAATGAAAACAAAGAAGTGACAATCCCTCCGTCCCGTGCATACAAATCAGTTATGGCACATGTTGCAGTTGACGCGCGTCAGCCAAAAGCACCATGAATTGCTTGCTGCAAGTACAGCCAAATCTTCAAAGAAGAAAGTGCCGGAATAAAAGTGGTCTTTCAACCATCTACATGAGCAAAAGGTGCATATGAAGCAGGAATAGTCAACAGCAGAACTTCTCCAGCTTTATATGTTTTTACATAATGAAAAACATTAATTGCAAAATCAAGTGAATATATTAATATTGTTCAGCAACTTCCATGTATTGTGCACACAAGCAAAAAGCATTGTTTGGAATAACAGCAGTGATACCTGCAAAACGAAGAAAACATGACAGGGAAAGTGACTATCCATACAACTGTTATTGAGGGCAACAAGGGCCGCCAACTCTTGCGGGTGATACTCACATTACCACCGCTATCCTCAATGGTCACCTTGGGTGCCTCTAAGATTTAGTGCAAGGTGCCCACCACGTAACGCACATAACCAAAATCACAAGGCTGCTTCACCAGGAGCAAGAAACACACAACTGCTTCAGAGACGTTTCTGATTGTCTAACTTGTCTGACTGTTAACTTATTAGTCTGATGCCCTGTGTACACAGGAGTAAATAAACAGTTCCTTCCAAGAGAACGTCTTCGACTACATTTCTGGCAATTTTACGACCAGTTTTTACACCAGGACTGAAACTACTCCGCGTGCACACACGCTTATGTACAAATTTCCACTTTAAGACAATTATTTCGTTTTTGCTGTCATGCTGTTGTCTCAACAGATAATTCACGACCTAAAAATATCAATAATGGCAGCTATTCCTCTCTGCTTGCTCGATGTTGCAGTTTCTGTTTACGTAATTTTTACAACTTTTCCTGCTTTGTAACTTCATTCTCGCAAAAATAATGCAACATGTTTTTACAGCTTAGGTTAGAGCAAGTGCTTGAGTTTAATTGTGAGGAGTTTGAAGAAACCGAAGATAGCTTTTTTTTTAATGGTCTTGAAAATATTGCATTTTCAAAGTTAGAGTTCCTGCTCAACTTTTTCGTTACCGCGCGAAGGTGGTTGTTATTCATATGTCTTGGGCAGATCGTTTTTGCCAGTTCATAAAGTACTCCAGCGAGCATTGTAGCATACTAAACTTTGCAAAATGAAATCCTCTATCGAAAAATTGTTGTAGAGCAACAAATATATTTTAAAATGAACAAAAATGTGAAAAGTGTGTAATTATTGTTTGTTTGCTGGTAAACAGTGCAATAAAGAACACTACATATGCAAAAATGTTCAAAACTAGGAAAATTCAGAATATACATTTTGTATATGAATGACCCAGGAACAGTATAAAAAAATATTGAATGTTCTACAATATCTTTCTCTTTACATAGACAAAAAAAAAAACGGAATCAAGATACTGCTTCATTGCCTGTGCCATGCGATGAAGCAGTGCATGGTTTTTCATGAAGCACATGTGAACTTGTACACATTTCTCAGTGAATTTTATGGTGTTGCAGTAGGAGTCTCCAGGTGTTCCAATATAGATGGATGCCCGTGACGTGAACAATCCCTCTATAAGAACGACATGTCCAATGAACTCCTTTATTTTATCTAGCATCATCTCTTTCCATGAGCCACCTCACTTCAAATAGGTTGGCGTTCAATATATGCATCCAAGTATATTTCTTTGCATTTTTGCGCACATCATATTAAAAAAAAATAAGACAATATCGTGTGCAGTTCTAAAACGTTTTGCACTGCTTCGTAGTAAGGGCCAGGATGTGCTATGGGAGCCTTTTTGTCGTTAGGAGAAGGTCTGCAGCTGGCACCAGCACACAATGCTCCAGCAAAGTGTGGTCCTCAGACGTAACTAGAGTAGCTTTAAGATTGTGCCCAAAGGTCAGAAGCTATACGCACTTGCGGTGGAGGAGACAACTGGTCGACTTAAACAAAAAAAAACCATCAACGGCTCATGTCTCAGGCTGACGCGAAACATCATCGCCATAAAACTTGAAGCTGAGGTGCGGTCATCCTCGAACTCTAAGCTCAACCTAACTCAATTGAGGCGGGGATGCAAGACAGTTTCGAGCAGTGCACGTGTTTTGCAGCGCTGGTGCGTACCCATGCGCGTGGAACGACGCCGCCATAAGAGCGACTATTGACACTTTATGTGTACCTGTGTCTGACATAACGATGCAAGCAAAACCAAAGCTGCTGGAAACTGTCAGAGAAGGCCGCCTCGACACTTTAAGCACGTGGCAGACCTTCATAAGTATATTTTGTAGAAAAAATTTTCCCTCACTCCTAGGAACAACTCTCTATAGAATAGCTGGCATAAACTTCTGGCAATAATTACTGCTCAACATCGTGTGATTGCGAAGCTGACACTTTAATTGAATATTTGGCTTGCAAAGATTACTTTCATTACAGAACTTCGATGTTACTGTAGCATAATCACGAGGGGCACGTACTTCTGTCAAGTTCGCCAGCCTACTGCACTTTTCCAACATACATGCACATTGGTTTGCTCAAAGGTCTGTCAAAAATTACCATGTAGCCACAACGGGCAAATTCAAATTGGTTCTGAATGTTGAGTGGCTTGACTAACTACTAGAAAATGCTGGGTGCACGAAAAACAAATCCAACATGCCAATATCGACAATACAAAAGTGTCGATTACCATAGATCGATTTGAATAAGCGTGGTAACGAAGGAGCTAAGATTTGACGTCACTCTCAGCAATTACGCTCTGCAAATTTTTCAACCTGACATGTGGCAATGCTCTCGAAATTTTTGGGAAGTCTGGGTTTCCGCTGAAGGACCAGGTTTCTTTGTAGGCCCGTACACGGCTGTAAGGCCAGCAGAAATTTTCTGGAGTGAAATCTCAATCTCTCTCTCAATCTCCCTCAATCAATCCCTAAATCTCCGCTTTCTTACACTTGGTGTAAAACGCTTGGCAATGTGTTTTCACTTTCGACAGAATTTTCAGGAGTGTCACATCGGTTGTCTGAACGAACATGTTTAGCTCCTCAATAGCAGTTTGTTCTGGAATGACATTTTGTTCAGACTGAGATCTGTCCGGAGACTCTGCGACGATCTCTCTGAAGCGGTTGAAGTAGTTCTCGAAAAATATCGGCTTCTCTAATGAATGAGGCTTCTTCTGACATGCGCTTTCTTAATAAGACGACATTCCAATCTTCCACACATCGAAAGGTTCGCTTGTAGGCTATCTTCTTATGCCTCTTTAGGTAGCCAGCGCAACACCCTAGCTTTCAGCACCACAATGAAGCCATGAATCTCAGAGAAGTGCTATACGCGCAGGTGTGCTCACGTTCCTTGACTAGCAGATGACTGCCGGGTTGTCGATGACGAATGTAAGTGAAAGCCAATATTCTCAAATGACTGCGACCTTTTTCAAGCGAGTTCAGCTGTTTCCTTTTTGTGTTCTTTCTTTTTAGAAAGCTGGCGCGGGTGGTCGGGTAGCAGGCGCACCGCTTGTGCCGCTACGCACCTTCAGACCTTTTGCGTTATCAAATTACCGCCATGCCATGCGAAACGATAAACATCCAGCAGTGGATTCTGTGGTGTACACGCATCCCGAAGGAGTACGGCCACCAGCGTGGGTCCGGTCTTAGCGAGCCGCAGGGCACGCGTTAACCGTCGCCGTGGCGGGAAACACGATACTGCTCAAGTCGCAACACTTTATTGTGGCAACACCAAACGCAGTACAGCCCGTTGCAAAAAGGCGCGGCGGGAAAGCAAGTAGGCTTATCCACGCCACGGGCACAAAGTACTACACAGGGTGCCACGAGCACATCTCCGCGGTAAAGGTAATCCACGGAGACACCGGGACAAAGGGGCCCGGTTGCTCGAGCGAGGGCAAAGGCGCTCGCGTTGGCTTTGAAGGGAGATGGGTCGGCGTAGCTAGGCCACGCACTAGGACGCCGTACTGCCCTTCGGCCGTGAGTACGCAGCGGGGCAACAAAAGATGAGCGTTCGCATCGGGCGCAAGGCGCCGTCAGCGAAGTCCGACGAGCCCCGAGCGACGGGACTCGACGGACGGAAAACAATGCGTGGCTCACCGTTTGAAGTCCCGGACTGTACTCGCCGCTCGCGACGCAGCGCGCGAAAAACCTCTCGAGGTCCCCGCGCGCGGCGCCACAGTCAACATCCGCTACCGGGTGAGGGAGTTAAACGTCACTCCGCCCTTCCCAGCGCGGCTGAGAGCAAAGGAGGGCAGACATGTCGGGACATGAGAATTGGAGAAAGGCGGGAAAGCCCGCGCAAAGGCAGCGGGCCAGCCTCGATTCCCACAATTCTCTAAAACCACACTCTCCCTGAGGTGAACGTAGGCTTGCATTCGCAAAAGACCTTGAAAGCTTTGAAACTTTGAAAACAAAATATAGTTTTTCTGGCGAAATCAGAGGGGTCGCGGGACACACACCAACCTTCTTATCTGAACACCGCCTATGATTTTTTTATCGTTCACCTGGATACAAGTACACCAACTATCTTGCATTTCATATAGGCGAATTCTCGACAGTATTTCCTTTATGGTAGGTGAAGCAATGAATCGGTGATGGGGCGTAGTGCAATGTTTGGTAGGACAAAGTAGTGGGCAGTTGGCAAAAGAGGAACTATAGGCAATCACGTACAAACAAGGAATGGAAACAGTGGGACCATCTATGCTTGCACCTGGATAATTGATTGATAGATATGTGGGGTTTAACGTCCCAAAACCACTATATGATTATGAGAGACGCCGTAGTGAAGGGCTCCGGAAATTTAGACCACCTGGGGTTCTTTAACGTGCACCTAAATCTGAGCACACGGGCCTACAACATTTCCGCCTCCATCGGAAATGCAGCCGCCGCAGACGGGATTCGAACCCGCGCCCTGCGGGTCAACAGCCGAGTGCCTTAGCCACTAGACCACCGCGGCGGAGCGTTGCACCTGGATACAACTGCACGACCATCTTGCGTTTCATACCGGCTACTTCTCAGCAGTATTTGCTTCATAATCGGTGATGTGGCGTAGTGGAATGTTTGCAAAGACGTAGTAGTGTGCAGTTGGCAAAGGTGGAACTATAGGCGGTCACGTACAAATAAGGGATGGACACAGTGGGACAATGCGCAGGAAAAGAGGCAGTGCGCAGGAAAAGAAAGTTTCTCTGGGAATTCGGCAAAAGGAATGCTTCTAACAGTGCTCGCGTAAATCTGAAATATGATAAACTTTTTTTAAATGGGCAAATATATGTGTACGATGAAAGTCGCGGCCACGTTGTGCCAACTACATGACGCATGCGCAGCTCTATAGCAGATGTAGCTTTTCTGGTTGTTAATTGCCGTAGCATCAAAAACAAAGTGGAAGATTTCCATAACCTGCTTTGCATAGTAAAACAAAACATTGTGCTTCGAACCGAATCATGGCTAGATGCTGACGTAAAAGACACCGAGGTCTTTCCAAGCTGTTACAACTGCTTTAGGAACGATAGAAATCTTCATGGCGGTGGGGTCTTTATACTTGTTGATAGTTCGCTGTCTTGTTCCGCACTTGATCTAGGTGGCGGCACTTGCGAGGATGTATGGTGCAAGATCAGATTGCCAAATGGAAAAACATTATCAGTGTGCTCATTTTATAGGCCTCCTGCAAGTTCTACAATTGTCATGACTGATTTTTTAAAGACACTAGAGACCGTCCATACCGATTATCTTGTTATAGGCGGGGACTTTAATATTTCAGAGCTTTTGTGGAATGATCAGTCTTCCAGTGCAGGGGCTACATCTGCAGCAGCAAGGGAAATGTTGGACATGCTTAACAGCTTTTCCTCAACTCAGATGATAAAGCAAAGTACGAGACAAAATAATATCTTAGACTTATTTTTAACTAATCAGCCAAACTGGGGAAAAACGGTTTTGGTGGTACCTGGCATTAGCGACCATAAAGCTGTTTTGTGTGAAATGAAGCTAACATACGAAAAGCCTCAGAGAGCCGCATCAAGAAAGATGTATAATTACAACCAGGGAAACGTAAACCAGATAGGCTTTGCATTGGAAGCTTTCTTTCCAGAATTCGAACACCGCTCCGGTGCTTGCAGCATTCAAGAGTTATGGCTCCTTTTTAAAACAAAAATGTTTGACCTAGAAGAAAAGTACGTGCCTTCAAGGGTGCAGACTACACGTCGTATTAAATCGAAGCCATGGTTTAATGGTGAGCTGCGGCGCCTTACCGGTAAATGGAATAGGGTATATACAAAATTTAAGAAAAACCCCACCTCTGAGACTTGCCAGCAACTTAAAACCATCACAAAACTTCTGCAAACAAAAATCCGTCATGCGAAAACAGAATTTTGTAACGATCTGCTTTCTCAATTCAAAACAACAAAAAAGTTGTTCTGGAATCTGGTCAAATGTAATAAAAAAGATGGAGTATCTATTCTTTCGCTTCAGCATGACGGTAAAGAAATGGAAAATAGCTTAGATATGGCCAGCTGTTTTCACACATTTTTTTCCCTCCATATTTTTGTTGTGTTCGTCAAACAGCGTTTTGCCTACGCCTACTAACAGATGTAGGACAGATATGGATGACGTAGCTGTTGATGACAACGGCCTCCAGTGTCTTCTCGAACTATTAGACCCTAGCAAAGCAGGAGGACCAGATGGATGGAGAGGCGGCTTTCTCAAAATGGGTGCACCGTTCATTGCGCCTTTCCTTAAGGTTCTATACCTGCCACGCGACTGGAAGGTGGCATGCGTTGTGCCTGTGTATAAATCAGGTCCTCGTGAACTAGTAAACAATTACAGACCGATATCCCTGACAAGTATAGCCTGCAAAATATTAGAGCACGTCTTGTGCAGCAATGTAATGACACACACAACCAATCAAAATCTTCTCAATCCAAGACGGCATGGTTTTAGACGATGGCTTTCCTGTATAACTCAATTAACAGAATTTGTTCACGAAGTTTTAGTTCACTGGATGAATGCTATTGTGTAGATTCGATATTTGTAGACTTCAGGAAAGCATTCGACCTCGTAGATCACGGGCTGCTTGTATGTAAGCTACGTTGGTTTAATATCAATGAACAGGTGATAACATGGATTCGGGAATACTTGTCCTTGCGTTCTCAGTACGTAGTGGTAAATGGCGCAAAATCGGGTATGGCTAGCGTAACATCTGGTGTCCCTCAGGCTCAGTGTTGGACCCATTGCTCTTTTTATTATTCATAAATGATCCTCTCGACACCATCACTTCTTCCATCAGATAGTTTGCTGATGATCTAATAATATATAGGGAAGTTAGAAGCGTCGATGATACCATTCTTTTACAAAATGATTTAAGGAAAATGGAAAACTGGTGCCGTGATTCACATATGCAAATAAACGTGCAGAAAACTGTTCACATGCGTTTCACAAAAAAACGTATGGCATCGACACTTTATAGTCTGTCTGGTTATCCGTTACAAACTGTTTCAGAGTATAAGTACTTGGGCGTATTCCTTACATCATCCATGTGTTGGCACAGGCACGTCGATTACGTTGCTACAAGGGCATGTAAGGTGTTGGGATTCTTGCAACGTAACACAAAGCTGTTTCCTCAGCAGGCCCGCGATCTTCTCTACAAGAGCTACGTCAGACCAATATTAGAGTATGAGTGCACTGTGTGGGATCCTCCCACAAATGCCGATTGCGACAAGCTTGAGCGAGTTCAGAACATGGCAGCAAGATACGTTATCGGTAGCTATGAGAAAAACCTTAGCACTACTGCTACAAAGGCAACATTAAAATGGGAGCTTCTAGAAAAAAGAAGGCAAATTGTGTGCTTGAAGCTTTTCCACATTATACATCATGGCCACATTGGAATAGACCGTAATCATTATATTCTTCAGCCCCATTATGTATCAAGACGAACAGATCATGAGCTCAAGGTTAGAGAATATAGCTGCAGGACTAATCTCTTTAAAAGCACTTTTTTCCCCAATACTATTTCTGAATGGAATCGTCTGCCTGCTGACAAGGTCAGCATAATGAATAACGAAGCTTTTGCGGCCGCTCTTTGACATCTCAATCTGTCTTCAGCTGCAGTCGAATTTTATGCAGTGCTTAGTTCTTGTCGCATCGTTTTTGTATTTTTCATGTTTGCATAAATTTCATTTTGTTTTCTCTCTTCGGCTGGGTTACCTGATCTTTATGTAATTCATGTGCATTGACAACAATGTATGTCGCTATTTCTCCTTAGTTTTTCCCTACCAATGTTCTTGAAATGTATGATTGATAAATTCTCTGTGTAACCCCCCCTCCCACTGTAATGCCTAAATGGCACTGTGGGTACGAGTGTAAATAAATAAATAAATAAATAAACTATGGTTCTTTAACATGCACCTGGATGCAAGTACATGACCATTCTGCATTTCATATTGGCTACTTCTCAACAGTATTTGCTTTATGGTCAGTGAACATCCCACTATGATGGGGCGTAGTGGGATGTTTGCAATGACGAAGTTGTGGAAAGTTGGCAAAAGTGGAACTATAAGCGGTCACGTACATACTGTGATAACGAAGACTGACACTGGGACTCTGGCACAGACGCACATGTGAGGCAAGTGAGGTAAAAAAGAAGAAAGATTAGAAACCCGGTCCGCAGCAAGGGTGCTATCGTCGCGTTTATTCCTTACAACGGCGCAGCTCGACAATTAAACCTTGCGGCTCAAGATATCTGTCCGTAGCCTTGCGGGTTGTCAGCAGTGCAGGCTGCTCTATCTAGGAACGCCGTCCACACTTCCTTGGCGATGGAGTCATCAATCCAGCCGCTGCTTCAGGTGCCCATTGAACTATCAGTGGACGGAGTCCCTTCCTCCCCTGCAGTATCAGGGCATCACACAACGCACACCATGCTACCACTTCGCGGCCATAATACGCACGGGCTCCTGTCCTTTGGGAACGCTGTTGAAGCTTCCCGCGGACTGCATTGCGTTGCCGGTACTCTCCAGACATACCAGCCGCCAAGGAACGCCGTTCAGGCTTCCTTGCTCGTGGAGCGTAACAATGTGAGCACAGGAACCGCTGCAGACTAGCTGAACGTGATTTCTGCCTCTTCAGGCTTCACCCCCCCCACAGCGCCGTAGATGTGCGGTGTACCATCGTGCGACTCCGCGTCACGGTCAATGTTGTGAGAGTGACGAGCACCGCCGTCTTACCCACCATTCTTCCCGCATTGAGCATCGCCGACGCTGGAACCGCTGCAGACTAGCCAAACGTGATTGCTGCCTCTTCAGGCTTCACCCCCCCCACAGCGCCGTAGATCTGCGGTGTACCATCGTGCGACTCCGCGTCACGGTCAATGTAGTGAGAGTGACGAGCACCGCCGTCTTACCCACCATTCTTCCCGCATTGAGCATCGCCGACGCTGGAACCACTGCAGACTAGCCGAACATGATTTCTGCCTCTTCAGGCTTCACCCCCCACAGCGCCGTAGATCTGCAGTGTACCACCGTGCGACTCCGCGTCACGGTCAATGCTGTGAGAGTGACGAATACCGCGGTCTAACCCACCATTCTTCCCGCATTGAGCATTGCCGGCGCTATGCTGGACATAGCCGCCTTGCACGATCTGGAGGCGAGCACACCCGAGCAAGGCCGAGAACTACGTGATGTCCTTATGCAGCTCCAGGGCCAACTGGGCGACTTCGCGTTGACACTATTCGCAATGTTCACAGACTGTAGCGCCGCCTAGCGGAATTCAGGAGCGTCCTCTCAAGGATGATCAGTAGGCAGACACTCTTAATGCTCCCTTGTTCGGCGGTGCTGGCCGCAGTGTTAACGCATTAGCAAGAAACGAACATGAACCACTTTGTATGTTTGGTGCATCAGTGAATACACTGGACCCTCCGTGACACGATAAATCCGATTCGTTTTGGCGAGACGTGAAGTTTTTGTGAAAATACGTGGCAACTTGCGCTTTTGATTGTAGCCTGCAGAGTTCACATAGCTTCACGAGATTTTCTGCAGCCACTTTGAATAGTTAAGGGGGCAGACTGGTCTTAAACATTTTTTGTTTATTTCTTCAGTGATCTTGATAAAGATGCACAGGGTTATGCAGTTTTTCCTGCCGATTTCAAATATTTAGTTAGTTTTCCTGTAACTCACTTTGTTCCTGAGATAACTTAAGTTCACCCCCTATTGTTTAAGGCCACCATAGAAAAAAGTGCTTAATTAAAAGTAATATTTAGGATATGCAAATATAGACTAGTGACTATAGAGTGAAAGTATGAAAGAGGTTTTTGTTTTTAGGCCTTTATTGGTTATTGTGCAGCAAAATGAACTACACATTTTCAAAAGCAGTTGGAATTGTATTACAACTTTGATTAGCAATTAATTAAAAAGGCATGTACTCTAAATTCTGCTCCCATACTTACATTCTACACACATACAGGTTTCCACTGCAAATAGAATTATTGTTGTACCTGCCCTAGCTGCAGAGATATTGAGGCCTCAAAATTGAATAGTCACAAATTTACTTTTTCGAAAAAAATGAAAAAAAAAAAAACGGAAAACACACAGTTTCTTCAAAAAGCAACAATCATGGTGCGCATGTTTTGCAATCCTCATGAAGGCACTCATAAATTGATAGTAGAGCTTTAGACAAAGGTGCTGGCAAATTATAAAGAAGCCTCAAAGTCAGTTCCCCATTTTTTTGCAGGTTCTGCATGTTAACAGCACCAAAAATCTGGACAGTTAAAATGACATTACTAAAAAATTACTACTTCCTGGCGCGTGAAAATTTGCAAAGAGATAGAAAAATACTTGCAGAAACTAAATATGTCTAATTTTAAAAAATGATTTTTTTTGTCACTTTTTGGTCCCAAAGAGCAGTCTGCCCCCTTAAATGTTATCGTCTGACCATTCTAGTCAAAACTCGCCTTGTTTTACATGCGTATAGCATTCGCGAGTTCTTTTGTGGAGCATGAATCCCATAACATTCATTGTACGCGGAAAGTAGCGCAGGCTCACAGTGTGGGTGTTGTGCAACACCGTGTGGGTGTTGTGCGTGGTGAATGATGCGTTGTTGGTGCTATCGAAGTGACTTGGCGAGGAATATTCCCCAGATTATCAATGATGTTCAAAGAAACCGTCTTGACGTCAAGAATTTTTCACTGGACGTAGATGGTTGTCAACGCGCTGAGAGTGACAGTGACGAAAACGATCGGCTGCCAGCTCACAAGCAGAGTTGCACTTCATGTCACGTCGTGCGTTAATGTTTTTTCATGCTCGTAAGTCACTTTGATTGTATTTATTGTATAACATCCTTCAGCGAGCTCAAAATAAAAGCATACTTTTTCTTTTGCATTGAATGTATCCCAATTACAGTGGATATTACAAAGCGCCGCATGCCCCCAACACGCTCGAGGTTGACCAGCGAAGCGAAATGATTAGAGCAATGAAATATGCAGTTACGACTACAGTCCATGCTTACTTCTTCTGAACTTCACCGGTGCCCTTCGAACGACGTTGTTGATCGACAAATTTTCGCAATTTTGACGTTGTGAAAAGCGTACGCATCTTGATATCCTTGTTTCAATCGCGCTGATGGAACCTGCAACACCGGAGTGTAGGGAATTGCGTACTGTTAGAGTCTGATCATGGCTGTGACCCAAGCACTACTTAAAGGGAAGTTAAATGCTTGTGTTCAGTTGAAGAAGCAGTTGCATGATGCTTATGATGCAACCCAGTCAAAAAAAGTAGATTGGTCCAATTGGTCATACCAGTTCCTAGCAATTGTTCCTAAATGGAATGAATTGGAAAGTAACTGTAATGTGGTGCTTCAATGTAAAGGACCAAATGTACCACACTGTTACGATTGGTTATTCCAATAGGTCCACCAGTTTCCGATTGGTCTCCCGTTTAAAAATGCTAGTCAGTCTGATTGGTCGCACACATCCCAATCGGTAAACCATAGGAACAATAAATTCCAATCGACCTCCCAATCGGAATACTTCCAGGTCTAACTGGATGTGCACACCCAAATCGGAAAAGACTTTCCACTTGGAAGAAACCCTTTATTGGAAACATTTTAGTTGTAAAGAGTTCATGTTGTAAGTGTTCAACTGGTTGACCTTTTAGAAACCAGTTAATTTCGACTCGTTGACCAGCTGCAGACCAGTTCTCTTCAACTAGTTAACCTTATAGAGTGCCATGTGCAAGTTCTGTGGTGAAGTCGGCAATGAGTGAGCCGGTAAAAATTTTGTAATATTTTTTCGAAAGCCATAAAACACTTTGCTACAGTACTATATCTGCTACAAACGTTTCTTGCCACTTCGCATGTTTAGACGTGGGCAGCCGCCGCAGTTTATTCATACGAAAACATAGTGAGAAAGCGGCTGAGCAAGCATTGGTTTATTACTAACAACCCTTCCAAAAACGCTGCATTCGAAGCAATAAAGTAAGGTCAAAATAACCTTTAAAAAATAATTTCTCATTAAAAAATTTTGTGTTGTTTCTTGACAAAAGCAATGGTCATGTAATTTATATTTTCACAAAAGTGCATGCGCTCACAGTGCAAGCGCGGCGGCAAGTGCCATGAGCATCGTCATCACTACTGGACTTCGCATCGCTGCAGCAGACACAAGTCACAAGCTTTACCGGTGTGTTTTGTATCCAGCGTCTTTGCAGTAATCATGTTGGCATGATCCATTAATGCAGCCCTATTTTGTTACAATGAAGGCAAGCATTTTGCTTCTGAACCACTTTAACTGTTGAATTATTAGTGCCTTTTGCAAATTTTGTTCATTACCCTAACTAGTGTTGGCTCGCGACTGCAGCGCACACGGTGCACGGGCGCAGCCAGCATGAAGTATGAGAGCTACTGTACACGGTAAGTCTTGTTACACCGATAACATTTCCATCCTTCGTGCAGAGGTAACCACACTCCTCTGGAACAGTCGAATGACGCGCTCCGAATAGCACTGTCGATGTTGGCATGCATGACCGCTTAGGACGATTGCTCACGGGTGGACTCTCTCGAAACGTGTGGACTCTCTCGAACTACCCGATCTGGAAAGTGCCAGAGCATTCAGTTACAGAGTATTTAACTGGTGTGTTAACCTCTTTACTACAGCCATGTAGCTCATTTTTCTCTCTATTTTATCATATTCTTCTTTCGCGCAGCCTGCCTGCATGATTGCTGATACAACACGGAAAAAGAAAAACCTCTGAGCAACAAGAATATATCAGCGACCTCCTTTTCTGAAGCTGCAGCAGAACAGGCGGCAGTTTGACTATAAATACCCTTACTAGCAGAAATTGGGAGTTGTACTGCGATGTTCACTCTGTACGAGACATTCTCGCCGAATTATTATTGTCTAGCAGAACAGGCGGCAGTTTAACTATAAAAGCAGAACAGGCGGCAGTTTGACTATAAATACCCTTACTAGCGGAAATTGGGAGTTGTACTGCGATGTTCACTCTGTACGAGACATTCTCGCCGAATTATTATTGTCTAATAAAGGCTCTTCGAGTTGAGCACCAGTTTGCTTTAACTGAATTACCATTTGCACTCAGCCGGTTAACCAGTTGGAAACCAGTCTATTTCAACTGGCTGACCAGTTGAGCACCTGTTAGCTTTAATTGAATGACCACATCTATTCAATTGCTTAACAAATTGAACACCACGTACCTTAGACTGACCTTATGGTTGGACACCAGTTCTCTTCAACTGGCAAACCATTTAGATGGCAGCTAGCTTCAATTGGATGACTACATCTATTCCAATTGGTTAACCAATGGAACACAACCTAGTTTCAACTGTGGGACCATTTACGATTAACCAAATTACCAGTTGCACACCAGTTCACTTTAACTGGTTAGCCGTTTGGACACCAGTTAGCTTCAATTGAATGACCAATTGGTCCCCCACCTACATCAATTGGTCAAGCAATCAGCCACCAGTTCTGTCTCAAAGGTTATAACCAATTGGATATGAACTGGTTCACCAATTAGATATAAGTGGTACGTTTCCAACTGGTGACGGAATTCCAATGGGTTAAAAACCAATTGATGGCAGAGTGTTTTTCCAATTAGATCACTTGAGCTTTTTTGACTGGGAAGTAATGACGATGGCGTAATATGTTTGCAAACTATTCCTACATTAAACATTTCGTCCTGTGCAGCCGCTACAATGTGCTACTCGCTAGTGGATCACTACTGTGGCAAATACGTCAGGAGGCTTGGCACCATATATCTCGGAGTGCCGTTCAGTTCAAGCGTGAATTCTAGTTCGCACAGTTTTCTGTACCACACACAGGATTACGCAAAGCATCATTGATACATGGTTGATCAGCTCGCACCCCCACCCTTTGCACTGCGGCAAGAAATGAGGTAGCAAACATTCAGCAGTTCCTATTGATTGGGAAAGTACTTTGGTTCGATATAGATTCATTTGACGATCAAGAGTTCTTCTGGTGAAAGCGGCACGGGGAGTATGTCTATGCGTGCTACCTTTTTTTATGCGAGTTGGTTGATCATCCTTCCATAGCCATCTTGGATTGCACGGCACGCCGCCTATAAGCCATGGGCATTGCGAATGTGCTTTTTTGCCTGCCGTCCAACCGTCCCTGGCTCTCTGCGAGCTACCGGAATTCTACGGGTTCCAAAATGCAGACGACGACTGGGTGGCAACTGTGAACGTTCCCGCTGCTCGCAATGCATGGACCGAGCAGCAGAAGTGGAGTGTGGCCATGGACCGCCTTCGGGATGGTGCCGTGGCTTGGTACAGGTACGAAGGCGTCAGGCAGCAGTCCTGAGCAGAGTGGAGTGCAGCTCTGATTGTTGCTTTCGGCCCTATTGGCTATGACGCCATTAATGAACCTGACACGTCTTTTACAGAGGTCGAAGCTCGAGAGATCCATCTCCTCGAGGTTGGGAACTGCAGTTCAGTGGCAGATACCTGCGCAGCTGGGCCTAGTACAAAGCCCATGCTCAAGATGTGCTCCAACTCTGCCTCGGCAACCGTCGCCAAAAGAACCCTGCCAGTGGCCGAGAGTGGTTCCAAGTCACATCCATCTGGAAAACATGCTCGTCATTGCTTGGACACTTGGCGTCACCAGCACCCGTCGTACTGAACCTCAGGGGGACGCGCCCTTTGAAAACCGAAAAATCGCGAAAAAGTAGATCTTTTCAAAACCACATATTGGGGTGGTATGTCTTATGAACTATCTGTTCTGTTATGTTTAATTCATCGCAAAAGTAACTCAAATAAATTATAGAACATGCTGCGGCAGCCGGCGAGAGGCCAGCAAGCACTGAAAATACTCTAACTTTGCGCTTTTGCAATTTCCCAACCATGCTACAGTGCACTAGAAGGGGGCAGTGGGCTCACTAACCGGCGGAGGGTACGCAGAGGTGTGGCTCCACAAACGTCACACGTCTATGATTCTGTGTTCGCCCGAGCAGCGGCACTGGCATCGCCATCAATGGAATAAGTTTGGGAGAAACGTTGCGGCTGAGCCGGTCAACTGCTGCAGAGCAGCAGCGTTCAAGCCACGTTGTGTTGCTGTGGACATACTTGCACCGAGTTTTTGCCATCAGCTTTGAGCCTTACGCACCATGCAGCAAGGCGTCGGTATGTTTTTCAGTGCCTGAGCCACGCCGTGACATCGGCAAAACCACTGTTACGAGCCTGGGTGCCAAACAGGCTACGTGTTCGTGAAAGGTGGGCCGAAGTTGTCAATGTTTGGCGTCCCGAAGGGTCAAAACAGGCAAAAGGAATGGGAGAAGAACCTGCACAGAGCAGACAAGCCCCTGGAAAACACCAGCCCAGCTTGCGAACTCTACTTCAAACGGTGTTATTTGCTCAGGGACTATGTACCTATTATCGATGGAAAAGAAGTGCAGATACCTCGTGGAACACCCATTCTCCATGCCGATGCTGTGCAAACCCTTATTCCAAATCTGCCAGCTTGCCCAAGTAAAAAGCCAATGCGAGAGGGGATCACATGCAAAAGGAAGCGATCGGAATCTTGCCAAGGACAATTAAAACTGGCATTCTGTCCTACAGACATTGCGATGTGCTCACACCGACGACTCCGTTGATGCAGGCTGTGAAAAATGTCCACGAGTGTCTGCACCTTCACCATCTGATCCTATAAATAAGTTATATTTTAACTTGGAAGTGCCTTTGCTGTACTGGAGCAAACAGAGTTTTCCTGGCCACGCCGGTGCCACATACTGCACGGCCGTGTTGACCACTAGTGCCGAAGTACACTCCGAGAAAGTGGTAATGTTTTCGGAGTCGCAATGTGCCACATACTGCAAAGTGCTTCCTTGAGGTGATTTGATAAAGGAAGGACCGGTGCGCGGAAAAATGGAGGCCGAGGACGAGCTGAGAAAGACCGACCGGTTGCAGCTACGTGCGGGTGCAATGAGACGCAAAAAATATGATGCTCCCTTCACAACCAAGCTTAGGGACAACGTGTTGACGCGCCAACGACTGTACTTCAGCAAGAAATGCCTAGGCCAGGTGTTTTTGTTTTTTTTTTCTAGGAGGGATCCATCATTTGTCTCGATGAGATGTTATTTTAGGGAAAACACGATGTGGTCTGAAAAAATATAGTGCAAGTCAGAAATATTTAAAGAACTCAAGCACAAACACACAAACACACAAACAAAGCATTAACTGGGTCACACTAGAAAGGAGAAAGCACAGGCTGCCATTGGACTGATATTCGGGAAGCTGTATCACAAAAGAAAAGGACAACACTGCGAACCAAGAGTTACATACGCTCTCAATATAGTCAGAGAGCAGTCAAAACATGCAAGTTTACTACAAATGGCGAAGAAATGCGCGTCGCAACTCTTACGAGTGGCCATCGGCGAGCAGCTTTTGCAGGCGAAGCTTCCATTGAAGATGCCTGTGGCGCCACCTCTCCTATGTGACGCCAAATGCATCAAAGGAGTGGCGGAGTAAGCCCACTGCCCTCTTCTAGTGCACTGTAACCCGACAGCCCAGCCCCACCATCTTGGTCTTGTTTTGCTCAAGAATTCTTGCTGTTTTTTTTTGCGCTACCTCCGGCAGCATCAGCGGCGTGGCCGAGGAAGGAATCGCTCATGATTGGGGGGGCTCACGACGTTTTGAAGTCTCCCGCGGCTCAGATGCGAAGCCGCGATTGGAGAAAGCGCGCGTCTCTCAAGGGAGTGGGCAATCACGCAGCTCCTATTGGCTTGACGATAGTTATAGCGCGAGAACAAAACGACGACACAGAGACAAGAAGGACATGAAAAACACGAGCACTAACTTCCAACTGAGTTCATTGCGCAGAGCACGAAAATATATAGAGGAGACAGTAACCATGTGATAAAAACCATATGGCACAAAGAGCAGAACATGAGTAAGAAAAAAACAAAGACAAAAAACACAGCACAGAAAAACGGCAAAGAAAAATTTATAAGAAAAGGAAACAGAAAAGTAAAGATAATATAACTACTTGCGCGCACCGAAACATTCGAGGAACCTGAGTTCCTTCTCGGACAGTGCCAGGGAGGGCTTGCTAATACAAGGCACCTGTTCGCGTGCCATATGCGCGGCCTCGACAATGACTCGGGTGCGCTCATATCTGTGCTTGTACAGCGTCGCTGTGTCCTTGAAAAGGGGTGCACAATTGCACTAAGTGCAGTGCTGAGCAAGAAAACCATCTTTCCTGTTTCTAACATTGTTAGCGTGTTCTCTCAGCCGATCGTTCAGACCCCTTCCGGTCGTTCCGACATAACAAGCACCGCATGAAAGGGGGATCCTATAGACAACTTCCCGGGAGCAGGTCGTGTACCTGTTTCTATGAACTCTGCATTCCGTTGATGACTGCGTCTTCAGGGGGTTTGTAGATTTGGTGAGGCTGATTAATTTGAACGGTGCCGAGAACAGGACACGAACTCCAACAGGTTATTCGATTTTCTTGAGCCTGTGTGATATCTGGTGTTTGTATGGAATCACGGCTATCCTTTCACGTTCTGTATCCGTGTTGCTCGGCAGAGCAGAGGCAGCGACAAAATCCGAGCAACACGGATACAGAACGTGAAAGGATAGCCGTGATCTTTCGACCACCTGGGGTTCTTTAACGTGCGCCCAAATCTGAGTACACGGGCCTACAACATTTCCGCCTCCATCGGAAATACAGCCGCAACAGCTGGGATTTGATGCCATGACCTGCGGGTCAGCAGCCGAGTACCTTAACCACTAGACCACTGTGGCGGGGCTTTCTATATGTTTCTCTGCATACTGTCAATGTATGTACTAATTTATTATTCTGCCTGCTTTTACATCTACTGTTTATATGTTCATTCGTGCTCCTGATGTTTTCACTGACTTTTATAAATAAAGATTTTTCGCAAGAGCTATCAAGGAATGGAATCCCTTGACCGATGATGCCGTTTCATGCTTATCCGTAGATTTATTCTTGAAACCTATTGCTCATATTCTCAATTATAGCTAAGCTCTATTTTGTCTGTAAAGGATCTTGTGCATTTACTTTTACCTGGTCGTTTCGTGAATTCTACTTTATATTGATTCTTCCAAGTTTATGTTTATGTTTTTGTTTTCCACTCCTGTAATAGCCTTGAGTAAGGGCTGACCATATCTGTAAATAAATAAATAAATAATTGTGCTGTGTAAAACTGCTTATATTGTGTTTCCCCTTTTTGTAATGCCTCATGTGGTGCTGTACGTATTGCATAAATAAATAAATTAGGGTGAAATGGTACGAATGGCGGCCAAAGAATAAGCTCAACCAGCTCTTCACACAAGTTCACTGTTTTGCAATATTGGTATTCACTGGCGCGCATCAGAGAGGAGAAGGAGGAGCAGCAACTCACGGGGTGGCAGCCTTTGCGGGACCGCAACGCCTTAGCAGGAAGTGGACATCGGATGCACAGCGTCCCCAGCGGGCAAGCAGCCGCAGCGGCCGATCGGAAGGTGCCAAAGGGCGCTCCGAGCGACGGCTGCGCTCCACAAGAGCAAATCGGCCGGTTTGTGCAGTTGCCTGTGCCAGCGCATACACCACATCCTGACATGTGGTGGCTTCAGTTACACCACACACCACCCGCTGTGGCCCACCTTCCAGCCACACCCGCAGCTCCATTGATCCATCTGCAAGGTAACATCCGCAAGCACTCGTTGAAATTTCAATGCTTTCATTGAAGTCATTGCGGGGCATTTATGCACTAAAATAACATTGGCATCATTCTATGCGGAAAGTCCGCGGCCTTACGCTAGACCCTCTCAGACTTTCTCCTAGAAAGTCGGGGACAGTCAAATTAATACACTATTCACCCTCTCTCGGTACTTTCGCAAGAAATCTTTTTTGTGCTTATTGCATAATTGCCGAGTAGGTTGAAAAGACGGTTGCTGAAAAATTCACTAAAAGTTACATTCCTACATGTAGCACGGCAAATCTCAGCTGGTTGATAGAAAAAGAATCGCACTTTCTCACTCACTGCCATTGGTTTCCATTACTTTGACCCTGTAACATCCTCTATAGTTAAGCAACATGGTAAGTCTATGCCCGTTTTGGCATAAAAAATGTATTTTACAAAGTCTATAAAAGTAACAATCGAGCGCTTAATTCAGACCTCGACAGTTTGTTGAGATGGAGCGGGCACAAAGAAAAAGCAATCATCAAAAGACACCACAAGCATGCCCCTCAGAACAGCCACCACCAACAAGCGCTATCAAAGCAAACCCTGGATCTTGAAGCATCACAAAGGGAAGCATGATGCAATGCCAGGTAACATCACCATGAATGGAACTAATGAAAAAAAATCTCACCGTTTTCCTAGCTGAATTCCTACGAATATTCACGAATCCAGTGGCAAGCCTATACATAAGAAGGTGTCCACGGAAAGACAGGCAGTGAGTGAGGGAGTAAATCATAGAGTTTTTGAAATACATACTAGGGGGTGTATACATACTCTGGCGCTAGTATCTATGGGAGCTGCAACGCACGGCGCTTCAGTGAGCATGAGAATCATGGGTAGTAAGCAGACTTTCCTAGTTTTCGTACTTTACATTCCTTTTGTGTTCACGTGGCTTGAAGCTGCTTTGTCACGAAACAACCATGAGCAAATGTTCAGCACTTACACTTCACCCCCTTCTCTTTTTAGGCTTACCATTTGATTTGAAATTGGGTCGCCAAGTTCAAAATGGTTTGTTCTTTCCTTCAAAACAAAACCGAAACACAGCAATAAACAAAGCTGCAGGTGTGATTCGCCATCCACAAGTAAGAAGACTAGGCGAATCCGTGCAGTACTACCCATCATTCCCATGGTCGCTGAATTATCGCAGTGCCAGAGTCCCTTTTAGGAAACTCTAGGGAATAAGTAACTATGGTGAAGTGGGCAAAGAAGCTTTGTTGGTCAAGTGAGTTGTGTAGCGCGGTGAGCTGACCTGGAAAAGTTGAGTGATGGAAGAGTTGACGCGGTGGGAGCACCGACAGTTTTGACTGCAAGAGAAACATTTGGAGCCAACGACGGAAAGAAACAACCATCCACGCTGGAGTTTGTGCGAGTGTTCCCTGGAATAGAAACATTCCAGATACTTTTTGAGAATTATGGACTAAATACAGTTGCTGAATATTGAAAACTTGAAGGGTTTTTGAATAGTTTCTCATGCGTGAGAGTGCATTTGTAGCACAAGTAATATGTTCTGCTAATTTAGCCATCATTTTAGTTATATTAAAATTTGTACTGTCATTGATAATGCCAAATGTGCATGTTTGTGAGTTGCTGGTACTGCCTTAACTAAGAATATATTTCCCTTGTGTTCACCTCGCCCAAAGGAAACTGCCATACTTAATGATTTGTAGGGTTTAACGTCCCAAAAAGTTGAAGTTGAAAGTTGAAGAACTTGAGCAATATCAAAGAAGTAACAATCTTGAGATAAAGGGTGCACCAGAGGAACTTGACTCAACTATCGTCGTGAAAAAGATAGGTGAGCTTGTGGGCGAGCCAATATCTGACAGTGACATCGACATCTGTCACAGGGTGTCGACGGCAAAAAGGAATGAACGGAACATCGTTGTCCGGCTCGTCTCGCGCAACAAACGTAATGCGGTGCTCGCAAAAGCAAAGAAACAAAGGATCCTTTCTAGTCACCTCGATTACGAGGGAGCGGAAAGCGTTATTTATGTTAACGAGCACCTGACGCGACAGAACAAGCAGCTTCTTGGCGCAGCCATAGCAAAAAAGAAATCTGCAAAATGGAAATTCGTATGGTCTAGTGGAGGAAAAATTCTTGCGCGCAAAGATGAAACGTCAGATGTAATCCGGATAACAAGCCCAATTGATTTAGGTCTCATTAAGTAAAGAAAGGAAAAAGGGGAAGGACTCTTATCTCCAGAGTTCACCATGTCTACTATAGAAACAACAATACCAATAATTAATGATGCCTCCTTTACCATACTACATCAAAATATAAGAAGTATTAGGAACAAGCATGAAGCATTTGATGTCTTTATGAGTTCTCTTCACGTGGACATCGATGCAATATTGTTTACAGAGACATGGCTGTGTAATACTGACATGTCTCCTCAGTTCACTAACTATAATATAGCACGCTTGGATCGCGCAGGAAGAGGTGGAGGGTTGGCTATATACTTGCGGCAGCGATATTGTTTTCAAATGCTTGATGATCTTTCTGTGAGTAATGGTGACATAGAGTGCCTAGCAATAGAAACAAATTCTTTTGTACTTGCCGTGGTGTATAGACCCCCAACTGGATATAAGAGGCATTTTCTCAGTCATATGGAAAACCTCATGCATTGTTTTAATGAGATAAAAAAACCATATTTTATCATGGGTGATGTAAATATTAATATGATGAGTGAAGAGCTGTACGCGCTTGACTTGAAAAACCTTGTAGCATCATATGGATGTCGGAATGCCATTATATATCCAACCCGTATTACTCACAATAGTTCCACGTCACTTGACGTCTGTATAACAAGCCTAAATAGCTGCGATTACACCTCGGGCATACTGTGCTCAGACCTAAGTGACCACCTACCTATCTACATTTCTACACAAAACCTGCAGCATAAAATTAAATGTCCAAATATCGCGCGGTATAGATATATTGATGACAAATCACTGCTTAAGTTTACCGAATTAATTGAACGTGCTGACTGGTCACCTGTGTATGTGCAATGCAATCCAGATAGCGCATATAATACTTTCCTAGCTATTTTCCTTGAGTGCTACGATATTGCTTTCCCGATACAACAGATCAGAACACGAAAGGGTAAGAACAGAAAACCATGGATAAACAGTGACCTCCTGAAACGAATCAAGCAGAAAAACGCGCTTTTTCACAGGTTTCTTGCTACTAGAGATATTGCAATATTGCGTGAATTCAAGCGATTCCGCAACAAACTAAATAGTGACACTAGGAAGGCTAAACTTGCCTATTATGAAGCCACCTTCTCACGTATAAAATCAGAACCGGCAAAAATATGGAAACAAGTTATTTCCTTAACTGGGAGAACAGCAACGTCAAATGCACCTAAACAAGTAAAAGTCAACAATATCATTCTGGAGGGTAAGGAACTGGCGAACGCAATTAACCAATACTTTGTAAATGTGGCTGTTTGTGATGAAGACTCAACACAATATGAAGATGAAACAAGTAGTTGCATGAACTCTCTCGTACTACACGAAGTATTACCCGAGGAAGTCTACCGATATATAAAAGAACTAAAGACAAACGTTGCGAGTGGTTATGATGACGTAAGGGTGGCTCCAGTTAAGGCTGTCGCATCTATACTTAGCCCCGTATTAGCATATCTGGTAAATTATTCCTTTCTTATTGGAATCTTTCCAACAAAACTTAAGGTGGCCAAAGTTACACCCATTCATAAAGGTGGCAACACTACTGAATTAACAAACTATCGTCCGATATCCGTATTACCTGTATTCTCAAAAATTTATGAAAAATGTATAAATACGCGCCTTATGAAATATCTTGAGAAGTACAATATCTTATCACCGCATCAATATGGTTTTCGCAAAAATAAAACCACGGAAGAGGCACTAATTGATGTAAAAAGCCGCATAATAGAAAATATTGAAAATAAAATGTTCACGTTAGGTGTCTTCCTTGACTTGCGTAAAGCGTTCGATTCTGTTGACCATAATATCTTACTGTTGAAATTAAGCCGCTATGGAATTCGTGGAATAGTCTCTGACTTATTTAAAAGCTATTTATCATCCAGACAACAATTTGTTAGCATAGACAGTAAAAAGTCAGACTATTTAAGCGTAAAGAAAGGAGTTCCGCAGGGGTCCATTTTAGGCCCCGTGCTTTTCCTTTTATATATAAATGATATTACAGAGGTTCAGTATACACCCGAAATTAAAATGTTCGCTGACGACACAAGTATATTTTTCACAGGCTCCACCATTCAGGAAGTAGAAGCTTCGACAAATGTATATCTCTCGAAACTTTCAGGCTGGCTAACAAAAAAAAAAACTAAAATTAAACACACAAAAAACAAAATTTATTATGTTCAGGCCCATTAACAAGCACATCAGTGATAATATAGTAATCTTGTTTGACAATCAGCGACTCGAACAAGTCAGCACACAAAAATTCCTTGGAGTCTGGTTTCATGAGCACTTAACATGGACACCGCACGTAAATAGTCTCTTGGTAGATCTAGCTCGTTCTGTAGGGTGCTTGAGTAAAATTGCTTTCCTCCTCCCTTCATGGTTATGTAAATCATTATATTATAGCATGTTTTACTCCAAACTTCTATACGGAATGCTTGTATGGGGAACAACAACTAAGACCAATTACGATCGAATATTAATCTTGCAAAAGCGCGCGCTCCGTGTAATAGAAAAATATAAAGGTCACCCCAAGGACTTAGACACTCAGCCGCTTTTTCTTAAACATGGAATTCTATCTGCTAGGAAAGTATATAATCTTAAACTGATGCAACACATCCACAAACATAAACTACAGGATTCCTTTCCACGCACTGTATCAACAACATATGGCTTCAGAAATTCTACCCGCAAAACTAAGAAAACACGCACGAACTATGGCAAGCAGGCTATTGATTATAAGATCATACAATTGCTAAACCTTCACGAATCGAATATAGACTTTACTCTGAAAACCAAACAATTTAAATGTCATCATAAATCCTTTCTTCTTTTGACTAAAGACATAGTAGATCCATAGGCTTTTATATTTAGGAATACTTGTATACTGAGTTGATTTTTTTTCTTACTATGAACAATGATACTTAAACAGAATCGTTTGATACCAAAATTGTTTCCTGTTTATGTAAAACATATTCTGAATGTATATCATGTAGAAATAAGCTGTGTAACTAAATAAGATATGTATAATGTCACTTATTTGTATATGTATGTTACTGATGTGTGAATATGTGTAATATGGCACTGATGCAGACTGTATCAGGAGGTCAAGACCTCGTCAGGCTATTTAGCCTTTAGTCTTTGCCTCCCGCAGGGAAGTTTTTGTATTTTTTTTTCCTGCAAATAAAATAAACTTCAAAACCACCATTTGATTATGAGAGACGCCGTAGTGGAGGACTCCAGAAATTTTGACCACCTAAACTGCCATACTTAATAAAGTTTAATCATTCATTCATTGTGTTACCGAATTTCAGTTCCAACTCGGTGTTTGGCCAACAAGTGGCGTTTGGTAGCGCACTAAAAAAACCAATGCTTAACTGTTCCTGCTTTCGTGGTGCTTTTCAGGGAGCCGATACGTCAGCACTAGGAACCTCCCAATTAATGGGATCATTGATAATAAAGTAAATATAACATTTCATGGCTGAATTGTTGTCAGCAAGAATATAAGAAAAGCATGCAACTCAATAACGAAGTAGTTTCAAAACCGAAGACCTGCAAGGCTAGAAAAATGTACGAAATGACTCATGTTCAGGCCCATTTAGATGGAGGCAAGGAGTATTTCACAACCAAAGATGGCGAACAGGATGAATGAAGACATCAAAGCCTGTGCTTTCTCTACTTGAAGCTTCTACCATTGAAGGTAAACATTGATAATGTTAAGTGTTTTCATTTCTTCATTTAAAAATTGACTAGAAAGTTATTGATTGATTGATATGTGGGGTTCAACGTCCCAAAGCCACCATTTGATTATGAGAGACGCCGTAGTGGAGGGCTCTGGAAATTGCGACCACCTGGGGTTCTTTAACGTGCTCCCAAATCTGAACACACAAGCCTACAACATTTCCGCCTCCATCGGGAATGCAGCCGCCGCAGCCGGGATTCGATCCCGCGACCTGCGGGTCAGCAGCTTAGTACTTTAGCCACTAGACCACCGTGGAAGGGCTAGAAAGGTATTTAAAACTGTGCAGCATGACGAGGCTTATTTCAATTAGGCTTGTACTCAAGTTTTCTGACAAGAAAAAAAGAGCATATCCCTTGAATAAGAAGGCATTAAACAGAACTTTTTGATCATGTTGTAAATAAACAAACCAAAGTTCTGAAACATTATCAGTAGTGGTCCAACCAACTTAAAATATTTATTTATTTATTCACTGTGCCGAAACTCATTACAGAAGGAGTTGGGTAATACAAAAGCAATAAAAATAGAACATAAAATAGAACATAGGAATACAAAAAATTAAGAAAATACCTAATTGAACAACACTAAACTACTATTGGCTCAAGATGTAATTGGCTAGAGCAGCCTTGAACGATGACGCGTCCTCAATGCAGGCGATGGGGGGGGTTGGCCGTTCCACTCAGCACTAGTTTTTGGCAAAAAAGAGAGTCTGAAGAAACATTAGTGCGGTACAAAGGAAGAAAAACTTTATAGAACTAATTATCAAGACCCGATATGTATGAAGTTGCCCAGATGAGTTCCATGTTTAATTAAGTGGATTATTTTGGTATATGACATAGACAAGAAATTTTTCTTTCAAGTTTCGAATCTATTAGTTCAAGGTCCTCTTTCATTTGTGAAATGCTAGCTGTGTGAGAATCGTTAAAATTAATTAAATGAGCTGAATGATTTTAAACCGATTCCATAAAAGTTGCTCATGTTTTTTGACCAGAGTCCCAACAGAAGAAGGATACTAAAGCTTGGGTCTGATTAGTGTTTTGTAGAGCAGTAATTTTAAATAATATGAAGCTGTGGGAAAATTTTTGCGTATGTACGCGAGAGATCTGTTGGCATTGTCGGCGATGTATTCGATGTGCGCACGCCAGCAAAGGCTGATGGGCTGAATTTCAAGATATTTATATTACTCGAGGTTTATGTTATAGATATCATAGCCGAAAGAAGTTGATCAGTCAGAGCAATGTGAGAAATGCATGATTTTGCATTTAGCGGGATTAAAAAACATTAGCCATTGTGAGCACCAGTTTTATATGTTTAATCTGATTGAAGAATAAAATTATCATGCTCATTAGTTATTTCACAGTATGAAATGAAACACAATCGACAGCAATAGTTTGACGGAACTATTAATAGTAGGTAAGTCATTATTACAAATTAGAAATAACGATGGGCAGCCTTGAAGGCCGCCAAACTTTACTTCACAACATGGGGATGCAGCATCATCAGCAGTTACAAATTGAGTATGGTTAGTAAGAAAACATTATATTGCCACACTGTGTTGGTGGCAGAGGGAGAGAGCGTAAAAGTGGGTAGCTGCTGTGGCCGAGAAAACAGTCAGTTGCTTCGAGTTCCTGTATGTTGTTTCCTCTTGCGACAAACTGGTGGAGATGCTGGGTACTGCAACGTCTTATGCCTGCTGGTCCCGAACCAGAAGCAACTAACCCCAGTGCACTAGGGTCTGCTGATATTTATTGAAGCCGCCAGGCACTTTCTTCGTGGTTTCAAACACCGAACAAGAGCGTGGCCATGTTTGTCGAACAGATGTTGCGATTGTTTCAACCACGACTGCCATATAAACTTATGACCTGCTCATCGGCGCCACCCCTAAGAAGGCGTGTGGGCCCAAAAATTGGCGCGTAGAGACCGGAGACACCGCGAGGTGCCGCCACAACTTACCCTCATAGCAGACGACGTGCTGCCGTAGTGATGCAGTCAAGCGTGCGCGTTTCTGCAATTTTTATCTTATCCATAACACGCCGATCGAGCAACCCACAGATTTAATGAATCGAAGCAACATTCTAGCTGTGAGAAGCACCATAGTGGTTGGCTCCGCGATGTTCATTACAGGAACTCAATCTGCGTGAGCGCTTTGTGTCCTGGTCTAAGCGCAGGCGAACGCGAGCGATATGCGACACACCACGAGTTTGTTTTGCGCAGCGCACCCCACCTATTCGCTATTTAGAAGGTGCTGAAATAATTTGTTCGTGGCCAAAACAGCAATCTTGTAACGAGTTGCAACTGAAATCAGTGTGTTTCTGCAATGCAACAAAGACACCTATACGGTACTAAAAACGCGTGCGATGACCCGTGTAAGTTTTCATGCCCTGCATATCGTCCTTCAATGATGCTGTTCACGGATAGCAATGGAAGGGAGTAGTTGTGCTAGCATCTGGCGAATGTCTAACAATTCATGGAAGCGCGCGATAAAACCGGTAGATTATCGCAATGTTGTTACAGTGATTTCTCGCACCTGCAGCAGCTCGTTGCAGCACTGTTCGAGCGCCACTGGCGTTTCCGTGTGGACTCACCGGCGATACCAAGCTTTTATCTCTGGGGCAGAAAACTACAGCCCATTAAGTGACAACAGCTTTTGTCGCACTCCATTGTTGTAAAGGCAATAATGTTTTCTAGAAACGCGGGTATCAGTTTATACCATGTGTTTTAACTGGCTAAATCACTTTGACCTGTCCCTGTTTTATTCCACGAGCTTTTAGCATTGGCGCTGTCGAATCTAAGTGACGGGAAATTTGTGAAACGATATTCCAGTTGATTGCCGGCTGCTGCACTTGCAGAATGGAAAGCAACAGTACACCATTATGTGAATGGTGCTGTACCTGTCGTGCGCTAATGCTCTCGAGTCTTGAACAAATATCCTGATGAACGCTAACCTTTATATGGCACAAAAACGAGTCAACCCACGCACACACCACGCAGGAAAGTGCTTTGGCGGCTGCAGCGATGAGGGTTAGTTGTAGCGCCATGGCCTGCTGCGGCACTGTCAAGAACTAAAAAAGTTAAACAAGCAAAAGCAAACCTGGCGACATGGGGAGCCGTGGCATGAGCAGGTCGTAACTTTATAAAGCAGGTAGTGGTTTCGACAGGCTGACCCCCACATGCCGGAAGAAAAGAAGGTGCACCTGTTAATGTGAGGCGTAAAGGAGCAGCTTTTTGTGGGCCTTGTGCGCAACCCTCCAACGACTGTGTTGGATTTCATATGTGAGACTACAATTCAGGGGCATGTGCTTCGGCAGCGGTTGTCGCAGTATTAATGTAAGATGGTCATTTCCACAGTGTGCTCACTTGTGCCAGGAGGTGATGGCAGGGAGGTTCTTAGAGAACTCATACGGCAGGTTGTATGCAAAGAACTCCAGAAATCTCGTGCAGCATCCCCTCCGATAATCGCTGCTCTTACAATGTCGTTCTAAACAAAATCAGGCAGTTCATTCATTCCTCAACACTATCCCATGCTGAACTTCCTACGCTTTCCTATGCGTATGCCCTGCACGTCTCCATGCCGTCATTGGCGCTTTTTGTTCATCATCCACCTGCTGGGGCCCCTCGACATTTTCCAAGCACAGCCCATCGCCCAGCTTTGCAGGCCGATTTTTGTCCTGGTCAACGGAAGTCCGCTGTTTGGTGCCCACCTGACAATCGTCTTTTGTGCTACCATTATGGTGAAGTTGGACACATGTAATGTGACTGTTACTACCAACAAACAGGCCTACACGCATTCTATCCAGATGCCCGTGGTTCACACTGTGGTGAGTGCCCACAAGAAATTGAGAAATACTTGAAAGGTAGTCATGACGCTCCTGCCCTGCTGCAACAACAGTCATGGTCGCCATCACCCCGGCTGCCCGCATCAACACACCGCGCCCAATCAGCCTTTAGGTCCCCTGGTGTCAGTGGCACAAGCCCACACAGGGGAAACTGAAAACGACGACCTCCGGAGGTGAGGCTGCTGTCGCGTGAACCGACCACTTCCCTCCGCCGATGCCTCACAATGTACCAGGAACATGCTGATGTGGAACTTTCTGCCGGACCAGACACAGCCAAGGAGCTACTGACTACCAAAGGGAAGGGTCACAGCAGCTTGCTGAGGAAAAATTCTTCAAGAAATGCGATCTTGGCGGAGACAGTCGGAAACGAGCAAGTCATTTTGCCAATAATCTTTGCGGGTCTTAAAGCTATTCTACGATCTCTGCCACAAGCAGGTTCTTTACCCGTAAGTGAAATTGCTGCTAGATGTTGAGCATCTTATCTTGTCGTAATCATGACTACCGGACTATCTAACTGGTACAAAAGAAGTGCAATATTCCAGTGGAACTGCAACGGTTTGCAGAATAAGAGTGGAGATTTTCGCAATTTCGTCGCTCAGCATGGGTTTCGGATTTTGTGTATTTCCGAAACAAGAGTATCCACTAACTTTCGCTTGTCCAATTATGTGGTGTACCAAGCAGAACGTCCTGCTGCAAAAAGCAGAATGATGTTGTGTGTGAGACACGATATTCCATCGACACTTGTGGCTACTTCAAAAACAGATGCGCCGGAATTTGTTAGATGCAAGGTGAAGTTTGCTAACATTACTGTAACTGTAGTTAGTGTTTACGTGCACCCTCAAGCAAACGTTTCATACGCAGAGTTGGCTGTCGTGTATGGATCTGATTATGATCCCATAATTATATGTGGTGATTTTAATGCGCACCATGAATTGTGGGGTAGTGAGCGTTGTAATGTAAGGGGATCTGCTATAGTAAAAATATGCGAAGACCATAGTTACACTATACTAAATGATGGTTCTCAGACGTTTTTACGGGGGCATAACTACTGCAGCGTACTAGACATCACTGTGTGCTCCTCTGAATTAGTGGCTGGAGCAGACTGGACTGCAGACGCTGATACAAGAGGAAGTGACCACTTGCCAGTATTCATATATCACACAGGGCTGAAGAAAATGATAAATAACCGCACAACAAGAATTACAAATTGGGCAATCTTTCGAGAACTACGGAGACAAAACCTTAAACCTTGTTCTGTCACAGAAACGTATGCTTCGAAGATAAAATATTTTCTAACAAAAGCAACTTGTGCAGTACCCATTCCAGATGGGTATTCGGGTGTTGACGCTGAGTATGAGAGGCTTCGGGCAATACGACGACGATCTGAAAGAAGATATCGCAGGTCGGGTAATTTAGAAGCTTTCAAGGTTGCACAGAAAGTACAATCTGCAATGCATAACCAACTGCAGAAGCTTTCAACCAAAAGGTGGCAAGATTTATGTGCCTCACTTTCTCCATTTACCTCGGCGCCTCAACTATGGAACATAATACGCGCCCTCCGACAGCTAGTAGTCCACTCGAGACCACTACAGGCTCTAGCGCTGTTTCGAGGAGTTAGCGAACGTGTGATTGCCGAAGAATTTTGCGATCTTATACTGAGAAATGGAGAGACTGCCCAAACTAGCGAATATAAATCTTCAGCAGAATCAGCTTCGGCGATTGTAACAAAGTTCTCTGCGATCAGTTCATCAGATCTGGATGACAGCTTCACACTAGAGGAGCTCAATATGTGCTGTCTTCAGTAAAACGAACAAGTTCACCAGGAACAGATGGAGTTACATACGCTGCTCTTGCTAATTTGTGCAAGAAAGGAAAATTACACCTGTTGGACATCTATAATACAAGTTGGCAAGAAGAAAAAGTTTTGGAAAGTTGGAAGATATCAAAAGTAGTACCGTTGCTAAAGCGAGGGAAGAGCCCTATGCTGTTGGACTCGTTTAGGCCGGTTAGTTTGACAAGTTGTTTTTCAAAAGTGATGAAAAAAATGATCAATGAACGAATTTTGTGGTGGCAAGACTTGAAAAAACTACTACCAGAAAGCATAGCCGGCTTCAGAAGAGGTAGATGCGCAATGGACTGCATTCTGGATTTGGTCACACATGTGGAAAACCAACGAACGCAAGGAAACATCACTGTCGCTTTATTCCTTGATGGCCACCGAGCATACGACACAGTGAGTCACGTTCACGTTCTGGAAGGCCTGGCGTTACAGGGATTCAAGGGAAAGATACTGTGTTGGATCCCTGACTTCCTGAATCACCGGATAATTTTTGTAGTTACGCAGGAGGGCCCAACGTCAGAACATGTCGTCAACCAAAAAGTGCCACAGGGCAGCGTGCTAAGCCCTACTTTCTTTAATGCAGTCATGGCGCAGCTCCCGTATAATCTTCCACCTAACATCAGATGTTCAGTATATGCTGATGATATTAGTATATGGACGTCTGGTCCATCGTTTTTGGATGTACAACAAACTCTACAAGAAGGATTGGATTATGTAGACCGTTTTCTAAAAAAAAAAGGTATGGCACTGAGTCTGGCTAAAACAGCCATACTTCCGTTTACATTAAAAAGACCTGGAAATTTCCAGATTATTCTGCAAGATCGGCCTATTAAAATGGTTAAAACTCATAAATTCTTGGGAGTAATTTTAGACCGGAGACTAATATGGTCGCCTCATGTCCAGCCCCTTGAACAAAAAGTGAATCAGGCCATTCGAATCCTCCGGCATCTCTGTGGGGCCAAATGGGGTGGTACTACAGAGTCGTTATTAGCCCCACATGTTGCCTGGATACGCCCCATCGTAACTTACTCACTGCCTCTACTGCACGAACTTCCAGCCTCCGCCGAAAGGAGACTTCACTTCTTATTGGCAAGGAGCTTGAGGGTATGTCTGGGTTTACCACGGTCAACTTCCAGTGCTTTAGTGTATGCGGAGGCTCGAGAGCCACCTTTGGCAGTGCTCCGAACTAAAGAAACATCTCGAAATTTATTTAGAATTTTCACGCAACATGAAAGTCATTTTTTATCTGGTGCACTAACACAAAGGATGGCAACGAGACTACAGGATACTATATAATCATTTCAAGCAGTAGTACCAGAATTTAAACAATGGAAACCTTCAAAACCATCTTGGACGCTGCCACTTCTCAACGTTATCCGTGAAATAGACGGCATAGAGAATAAAGCAGACATGGCACCTCTAGTAGCGGCACAGTTGGTACTTCATCAGCTTCATGTAATGCATAATGAAAAAATGAAGATATATACAGACGGATCATGCACTGAAGAAGCGTCAGCCTGTGCGGTCTTTATACCTGAAATTCAGAAAAAGAAGATGTACAAATTATCGCACAAATCTTCATCGAGGACAGCAGAATTGGTGGCTATCTTTGAAGCAGTTAAGCTTATCTGCGAGAATCCCGAGCCACGAAAATGGGTGATATGCACTGATAGCAAACCTGCTCTCCAGCTAATCAGAAATGTGAAATCACCTTACAAAAATGGTGAAATAGCTCAATGTATTGCAGAAACTGTGGAATATGCCTGATTGCAGGGTCACAACATCGTATTTCAATGAATACCCAGCCACATTGGAATAAAGGGAAATTAAGAGGCTGATAGCCTCGCGAAGAAGGCATTGAAGGAAGGACAGGATTGCACAATCCCTATGTCTGGGGCGGATATTCGACATTTTATATCACAAGGAGCTAACCATTGTTGGATAGAGAAGTGGTTTGAGAGCCCTAAATCAAACGAAACGGTACTTTATGAAGTTGATCCACACAGAAAATTTTCCATAGCGACAGACCTCCCACGACACCTAGAGACATTGATCCACCGACTTAGATTGGAAGTAGCATACACAAACAGCTTCCTGCACAAGATACATCAATCCAACTCACCGGAATGGCATTGTGGTCATGCAGAAGAAAATGTTCGCCATATTCTTTTGCAGTGCGTTAAATACGCGAATGAAAGAGAAAAATTAAAGAATTAGCAAGTTTGGACAGATGGCCTTTCACAATAAAGAAACTACTTGGACCACGGCCTGACATGCATCTCCAGAAAAAGGCAATAATCTTCCTGACAGACTTTTTAGTGGAGACCAGACTGGACAAGCGCCTATGAGAGACAGCCAGAGATGGGTGTATATGAAATTTGGCCATGTATATACTGACAGTAGAATAGTAAGGTGTGCGTGTAAATAGTTTATGACTGTGTGAACTGCGCTAAGAAAACTGTGTATTGGCATGATATTTGAACTGGTTTCAGTGTGCTATTATGTTTTTTTTTTCTTCTCCGTATTGTTAATTTTTGGGTACCACTTTTGTATTATTATTTTATTTTTCGCTGCAGAACTTTGTGATATGGTGTAGCCGAGGCAATAGGCACCTCAACCTCTCCACAGCAAAACAGTTAAAACAGAACAGAACAAAACGTACCATTAAGCCTGCTTCTGAAACTACCAACAGAAGGTCCGCTGCCATTACCGTTTCCGTCTACTTTTATTCGGTGACTGCACTGGTTAATACGGGAGCTGAATACTCAGTGATGAATGCTACATTGGCCACCCTTTTACACAATGTGCTGACAATGGGGGATGACCCACGACTAATCACTGCTGGAGGACAGCTCATATCACCTATAGGAAGGTGCACCACCAGGCTTCACATCTGTGTATTGGTTTTTGTGGCATCATTCCAGGTAGTGGCCAACTGCACTCGGCCAGCCATTTTCAGTATAATAAAATATAGGTTCTTTACAATGTTGAAATTCAACTCTCACCACTCGGCACCCGAGCCACACCACCCAAAGTCGTATAGCAAAGGGAGAGAAAAAAACCTGTTGCCGCTATCCAAACAGCGGCGAATGACTTGCTGGTCGCTTGAAGATGAAGCAGAAATGCTGGAAAAGTTCTAGTAGGTTGAGTAAAACTTGTATTTGCAGCAGACTGCACAAAAGTTACACAAGTATGGTCATCCACGTTACAAAAAAAAAAAGAACACTTTGAAAATGAACCGTCTTTTGTAGAGCGACCCTACGCGATTCGACAGAGCCGATGGTGCCTAACACCTTAAGCCCGGGTCAAAACACTTGGGGGAACTTCAGGGCCACTTCTTATTCCCTCAGTACTCTGCCCTTACACAACTCTTGGCAAATCGTCCTCTGCATGTCCTTTGATATGACAGTACATTTGGTCAATCAACACCCCGCCACAAGGACGCTACATTCGTGCAGGTGCGGGCTCATGCCCTCTCCCCAAATAACACAACAACCAATATGTAAATAACGCAAAACTAGAAAATGTCATAGCGGCGTGAGCAAGCTCCACAGCGCACACTTATCTAGACTTAAAGCTACATGTACTAGGCTTTGGTGGCCATAGAACGGCTTCCCTGTAATACGTCAACTTCTTGACGACGGGGCAACAATCCGCCTGTCGGCTGTGCGCTCTTAAGAGGAACCACTTGCTGACTACACATGGCTCCACTTACAAGCTCATTTGTAAGAATTAACGTGGTAGAAGTCAAAGACATGTCGATGCAACAATACGCACCAAATCGCCTACCGTGCACCCGATCATCGTGACATCAGTCGCGCTCTCACATGTCGCCAGCCCACCCGCTTCCGAGAGCTACTGGAGCTAAGCCGGACCGGAACAAAAGGCTGTCGGTGACCTTAAAGTTTTCGCAATGCGTTCTGCCTTGAAATGGCGTGCGTGAACACTGCATGCGGCTGGCCTTCAGCTGAACTGAAGTAAGGAGTCACCGGGCTGCTTAGGGTCTCTGAAGAGGCCCATTGATGTGCCGACTGCTAGTGTCATGAGGCAATTAAGGCGCCGTCACAATGACGTTTCTAATTCCTATTGTCCACGTGTGGGTCGGTTTCTTTTTCCAAAGGTTAACGGAACTCGAAACACTCAGCCGTCTCTAACACTGCTGAACTACGCAGGGTACCATGCTGGCGCTGTACTGTCTGTGTTCACGGCTAATATGGTCCGACACGCTTCGACCAAGTGCAACTAAGTGCAGGAAATGCTGCCTGCCAACAGCTGATGTTCCTTTCCAAGCTTACGACACAAAGTAAATAAATTCAAACTAAATCTGCCATGCAACCAATTCAAACCTATTATGCAATTCTTAGTGTGGTCCTACACCCCCCATTCAAGACTTTGCAACAACTTGTTTACAGTGTTGCCAAAGTAAACAACAAAAAGCGGACGGCGCTGAACCAGTGGTTGTAAGGTGAGTTAACAGCTGTAGTTAAACTGCCCGGCAGAAGTGTCCCCACCACTACGCAGTGGTCGCACTGCACCTGGCCGGCAACAGCATGCACAAATGCTATCCTGCAAAGGAAGCGCACAAAGTGCCCCAGTTCTTTTTCGGTGCTCAAAAAAAAAAAAAAAAGGAAGACAAGGAACTAAGCCAAACTACAGTGCCAACTGACATGATCAAGCTAATAAGTGAGCTGCCCCACTCTCTAAATACAGAAAGCCCATGCAAAACATCATGCAGCTGTTACTAGACATCTAGCCGACCTGAACAAACATGTCAGAGCTGCTCGCTCCGCACGCCTGCTCGCCAAACTCTTACAATGCATGCGGCATCTGACATTTCATGCCGCAGGCAATTCTTTGAACACGAAGCCCATGCAAAACATCATGCAGCTGTTACTAGACATCTAGCCGACCTGAACAAACATGTCAGAGCTGCTCGCTCTGCACGCCTGCTCGCCAAATTCTTACAATGCATGCGGCATCTGACATTTCATGCCGCAGGCAATTCTTTGAACACAATATAACAGCTCTCAAGAACATGACACACATTAGTATACGTGTCACAGTATAATCGGGTACCGTTACCCATTCAGACATAATAAAAAATGCAAAAAAAATGGCACATAAAACCAAATGAGGTCAACTCGCATTTTGCATGACTACACTCACAATTATCACACACAGTTGTCTGATGTCCAATAGTTTGATCATCATTTGTGAGTGTTCTTGCTCACTTTTCACAGTATATCAAGCAAAGGCGGCCACGTGGCACAAGACACTTGTTTCTTCATAAGTGTCCAACGTAGTCGCTTCCGTCACAGCATGAACTGCACATAACACATACACAGGGTGAGCACTTCGGCCCCCTTTCTCTCCTCCTGGTCGCGCTCGAGCCGTAACATGCAAAGCTGCTCACTAACGCTGTAAGGGTAAAATGACAAGAAGTCTGACACAGCAGCTCTCGTGCCATTATCTATTTTATGCCATCCAAATGACCACTGGTGCTGAATAATCTCATTGCCCTCCAGGGTTAAATGTGGAAATGTAAATTTGAACCGAAACAATGTGACCACGGGTCACATTCGCGTGTGCTACCATCAACCCAATAGGGCAATCTTTTGGAGCGTAGACAGCCGTAACTGGCTGCCTATCTACGGTAAAGCCACCGGTAAAGCCACCGCTGCCGTCACCGCCATAAGACAGGTTAGTCGGTATAACACAATCCTCGAGTCCTACAACTGCCATGGCGGCGATGCACAGCGTGTCTTTGCGTTCAGCTCACCTGCGCTCTACAGGATTCGAACCCGGCTGGTCGCCTCGAAAAGCCTCACCTTTGCAGAAAAAATCATCCCTACAGTAGCGCAGTAGCGGCCCCCTGAACGAAGATGCCATGGAAATTTCCCTGCTAACAACTGTCGCCTCTGCGAAAGATTCCTTGCTACTACTGCATGCGCGCCATTCCTCTCCACGCAGTAATCGCTCCTTCTCTGAGCCAAACGAGCCATGTCTGACAGGTTCCGGTACGGCGATATCCTCGTTGAACGACTCAACCGCTCGAGCCCCAGCATCACTGCCGAACAGGCGCGTACCCTGACCAATATTGCATGACTGCACCGCGGTACTTAATTTGACTACCTCAGAGCCCTGCGATGATGCGGCTGTCGTCATTCCGCCGCTGCCAAGGTTATCGTGTGGCGGACAGACGAGTGGCCCTACACCCTGCAATTTGGTCCCCGAGTCAGCCTCCTGAGGTTGCCTGTGAGAGTATCGCACTGCAATCTGTTATCCGATCAGAGATCATCCTCGGCAACGTCGTCAACCGCCACGACCTGCGCTCCGCTTATAGGCGAATTCCAATGCACGAGGAGGATGACAAAGAAAAAACTGCTTTTGCCACACTCGACGGACTTTACGAATTTAACGTCAAGCCTTTCGGCCTCTGCAATGCGCCAGCAACATTTGAACGAATGGTAGACACTGTATTGCGGAGCCTTAAGTGGAAAACATGCTTATGTTACCTTGATGACATCGTCATAATTTTTTCAACATTTGAACAGCACTTGCAGCACCTACATGAAGTTCTGACATGTCTAGCAGCTCCTGGTCTTTAGCTCAACACCAAAAAGTGCCACTTTGCAAGCAAAAGTATTAAAGTACTGAACAACTCGTCAGCTATGATGGCATCCGGCCTGATCCCGATGAGATTAGCACCGTTCCTCACTTCCCGGTGCCTCATCGCTCCAAAGAGCTCTGAAGCTTCTTTTGGCCTTGCATAACTTCCAGCGCTTTATACGAGACTTCGCCACCATTTCTGTACCACTCCACACACTCCTTTCGCCGGGAACGTCGTACGTAAGGTCGGACGAGTGCCAAATGGCTTTTGACACCTTGAAACGTGCCCTCACATCTAAGCTATTGGTTTGTCATTTTGATAACACCCCGCCCCCTCTCCTCCATACTAATACAGATTATTTAGTTTGACGTTTTTGTGGTCCGCCCCACTCCGGGAGCACCCGCGAAGCTGCAGCGGAGTGGCGGCTGATTTTCCTCTTTTAGTTATTCATTGCCGGCAGCGAAGCGGACCTTTCGCAGTTGCAGCGCCCTCTGGTCGTTTTCATCGTCAGTAAACAAAATAAAAAACATTTTTTTCACGTATACAAAGCAAAACAATAACGTATAAATTATCTTTTCACGAATTATTTAGAAATCCACTTTCAATGTATTAACCGTCTATTTTTTTGACAAAGAAGCAAGCGCTGACTTGATAGTAGCCGCTCAAAAGCCAGCAAGGTTCCGTTCCAGATCCATTGCAAGCATTCACTGTGTGTTGTTTGCGCTTTTGACGCGTGTGTGGTGGCGGCGTTTTTATTTTTCACCGTTGAAACTGTGTTTTCGCGGCTTGCGCTGGGCAGGTGACGGCGAAGCTGCAGCACTCGCGGAAAGCGTGCCATCTCCAGAGGCAGCCATCTTAAAATGAGCAAAGTTGCTGCACGCACGAGAGAGGGCACGCGCGTTGTCCCCCTTCCGCTTGCAAAAACGGCAGCGACGCACCGCGCTCCACTTAGGCTGCTCGTAAGCGGACCGTATTCCCCGCTCCGATAACCCGCTTAAGGCCTTAGCGGAGGGCGCATGCGCACCACGATGGCCACAAGGCTGGTCATCTCGGTTTTCACAAAACCTATGAACGCATCCGCAGTCATTTTTTCTGGCCTGGACTTTCCACCTGCGTAGCCCGATATGTTGCATCATGCTCGCTCTGCCAGCGATTTCCTTCATCTCTAGCCAGACTTCTGTAACCTCTCCCGTGACCGGATGCTCCCTATGAAGTCACTGGGATTACACTCTACAGATCACTACCAATATCTGCTAGCAGTAAGCACTGGATTGTCACAGCAGTTGACCATTTGACAAGGGATGCTAAAGCACCTGCACTCTCTTCCAGATCGGCGGAGGACATTGCCACTTTCTTTCCAGAGTCTATCATTCCGAGAAATGACGTGCCACGCATGCTTTCGAGCAACCGCGACAAGGTGTTTCTTTTGAAACTACTCGAACACATTTTCCACGCATGTAGGACCATTCATAAGATGACTTCCAGCTACCATCCCCGGACTAACGGCCTTACAGAGCGCTTAAATCGAATTCAGTCCAATATGATACCTATGTACATCAACGCCGACAACACCAACTGGGTACCATCTTGCCATTTCTGACCTTTGCATGCAATAACGCTATGCAGGGCACCCATGGGCTATTCCCCATTCTTTCTCACTTATGGCCGTCAACCAACATCTTCGACGTCTCCTTTTTTGACGTCTCAGTGAACTTGTCGGCTACATCAAGTGTGCACTTAATCTCTTGCCTGGCCGCATGACGCCGACGCACCCGCCTCAGTACAAAGGCAAGCCAACAAGAGCGGATTACTCGATTACAATGATGTCGACCGCGTCGTTCACTTCAATACGGGAGACGAAGTATTGTTGTGGGCCCCAACACGAGTTTCTGGCCTGTGTTCCTGGCCATGACAACATAGCATCATTTCTTCACGTTAAAACTGAGCTCAGCTAAAGCAATATCACTTTATCTGTGTGATAAGTTTCATTCACATTTCAACGGCCCCTTTGCTATAGTCGAGCTGACGTCTCCTGTTAACTATCAAGTAACGCCCATTGTCACGCCTTCCGGCGGCCGTTTTCGCGACACGGAGGTTGCTCATGTGTCGCCCTTAAAACCATTCGTGCAATGTACACCACGGTCATAAACAATGGCCAGGTTGACCACTTCCGCGTGAGGGGGAAATTAGTGTAAGCGCAATATTCACAGCATTTGACCATCTTCTTCATCTTTGTTTATCATCATCATCACAATGAACGTCGTCTCCGTTCGCAGCGTTGATCGGGTGATTCTGCCTAATAAATGCCGTCGCGACCACAACGCAGCTACTGTATTACAAGACAACGACAAGTAGCATCACACCACTTCATTAAAATCGTCATACATAGTGAGTAGTGGTGTGTGCATGCAGTAAGGCTTTACCCCAATCCTTTGTGCAATACCTCGCCAATCATGAATAATGCTGATGAACATGCCCAACAGAAGTATTGTTGTTGAAGTGTGTCAACACAAAGAAAACTTTCTAGTTTTTATGGAATTGGACACATGCTTGTGCAAGACGATATATTTGTTGTGATTTGCCAATACAAAATTGGGTTGGGTGGCCCTTAAGCTTTGCCCTCAAGAGTTGAATGCGATATCTTGTCCCTATCATACTTCAACCCTTTAGTGTATGGTTTTTATTGCACGATGTTACTCGAGAAATTTAAACTATGGATTACAACAAAGTAATCCATTACATTAAAGGTAGCTTGTGTCAGTGAATCTCCAGCATTGTTTGCAACGGGTAGCGTGCTTTAAACCATAGAAAACTATGTGCATGAAATCTTTTCTGACTTCCTATGCAACCCCTACAAGGCCTTATGGGAGAAGCCGTAGTAACATCTGTGCCTTTTGTGGTGGGTGGCCGGCTTCAAACCGTGAAGTCATTCCGTGAAGTGTTCTGTTTCCCAATGTAAGCTTGTACCACGCATTATTACATGTTTTATTGCGATGCATATATACAGGACGCATGTCTAAGGCATGAAGGTTACTTTCACTGAATTTCTAAACAGCGAAAGTTATTTTCACAGTGTTTCCAAATAGACTTGGGGCTGTGTGGCTAGAACGCCTGCTCGCTACCCAAACAACCCGGCACGATCCTCACTTAACACCCGGCATTTTTTACTGTTATTTTATTTCTATCTTTCCCGACTTTTCAGTCACGTGCAAGATCATGATTTTTCGTTCGCAACCAATGACACCGACACCAATGCCAAAGTTTGTGAATAATTTCGTTGAGATCAGTTGGAAGCAGACACTATGTCCTTTATATTGGCAGGCTCGGTTGTTTCATCTTCTCGTAATGTGCTGAAGCAGCTCACATTGAAAAGTCCCTTCCGAAACTGACGAGATTTCTTTTCCCAAAAATAATATTTGCTGACTGCTTAGGAGAGCGCATGAATATCAATACTTTTGCCTTCATCACACGAGTCGTTTCGTTCAGTAACGACGCAAAACAGGGATCATTGTATTTTAATGTAAAATGGTATATCCGAATAAAACTGCAAATATGAATGGCGCTCTTTTTTTTCTTTGAGTACATTTTCTCGGTCTCTTGGCAGACCCCCCAGTGCACCGCTGCAGGTATGGTCAGATAAAGTTGATCTTGTCGGACCAGATCTATCCCGACACGATCATCACTCGTCCAATGATTACGACCCTTGCTTCTAAACGTAATAAACTGAACGGACGACGATGCGTTACAATATGCAAACGCGTAGTACAAGCTGCGAGTGTCCTAGTCGCGTGGCAGCCGTGTTCACAGACAGTCGCTTTTGGCCAATCCCCCAGCGTGGGTGTGTGCCACAGTTTTCAGGCACTCCCTTCCTTTCTTCCAGTCGCTTTTGTCTTCTCTACAGGATGTCTACTACATCTAGTGTCGCTCGACCTGCCATTGTGTCCACCGCGAATTCTAGCAGCGAGACAAAGCAGTCGCTTTTCGATCGTTTCCAATAACATCGGACGTGCTAAAGGTGAAGGAGCAAAACGAGCCCAAGGCTAAGGGCAACTTTTTTAGGACACAAGTCGAGATAAGTGTCTAGACTAGTGCCCGAAAAGCGTGTTCAATATACAGACTTCGGCGACACGTGTGATGCAAAATGCCGCGCAGGGCACCAAGCGAAACTGACGATAACGCCAGTACGCGGCCAGCGAACGCGCACCGCGGACGAGTCGGCAGTAATATTTTAGTTCGTCGGATATGCCTAGGCCTAATCTGTGGCTCCTCGTAGGCAAGATGCCGATGGTGTGTGCCAATCGAGCGCATCAAAGCTGGCCTAGCACCACAGCATCGGCAAGCGCAGAATTATTCGTCCACTCACCCAGAGGTGCGGTGTCACACATCCATCGACTGTGCTGCAAACAAATTCCCTGCCATTTTAGCTTGGAGAGCAGTATGAGGAGGAGGAGGCCGCCGTCGACGAGCTTTGTGTTTGCTTCGTGTATTCAATGACGAAAGTCATCTGTTGAGCACTGTGCCACTTTATACCTTTATTTGTTTTATTTTCTCTTACTTACAAAAAAAATCTGATTTTTGGCAAGCGGCGGTTCGGCGAATTTGTGTGGTTGCTAGGAGCTAGGATATGGTCGCAGTTATGGTGCCTACTACGGAGGAAGGTGCCTACCATAGCGTCACCCCCGGAAGCTTTTCAGGCCTGCGCGTCACGTGACGTGACGTCGACGACGTCACATCGCGCCGGCCGGCCGGCCGCCCTTCGCTGGGTGGCTGCGCCAGCCGCGAGCGCCCTTCACGCCTACCGACTCGGGCGAGGTTCCTTGACACCATGTCCGCACGATTTATCAAGGTATCCATTGATTGTATGGTTTAACGCGCCGACGCAATGCAGGCGATGAAGCGCGCCGTAGGGGAGAGCTCAGGATCAAGTTTTACTACCTGGGAATCTTTATTGTGTGCCGAAATCTCGTACACACGGGCGTTTTTGCTTTTCGCCTCCATCAGAAATGCGGCCGCCGCAGCCGGGTATCGAAACTGCGCCCTAGTGCTCAGCAGCGCTACGCCTTAGCCACTGAGCCACCGTTGCGGGGGAACTTATCAAGGTATCAAGAAATAATGAATATCGTGAATGGAATAATGCGTATTTATTTATCACAGCCAGACGCCGTCTGTACAAATATCACAGTGCACATTGTTCTCGGTCCAGGCAGACGACAGGCAACACAAGATGTTGCCCTTAATGCTGAAAATATGCCAAAAGTACAAAACAATATATCTTGCCACATAAAACTCAGAAAACAAAACAGATTGTAACAGCAAAAACATCCCCGAGCTTTGGAACAGAAAAAGCACACTTTCATTTAAATTGTAGGTTAGAGGAAAACATACCATTCGTTTATCATAGTAGCAGTAGCAACACAAGGTATCAGGTTCAAACACTTGCCAAAAAATACAATACAAAAGAACACTGGTGACTAAATTGTGGTCCACAGCATGATAAATGACAGAAAGAAAAGTAATTGTACTGCCACAGGTAGGTGCATGTCCTAGGGAAAAAATCAAACAAAAATCTAAGAAAAAAACAAATCACAGTGCACAACATGTCTGTACACAGAGTGCACAAGGAAAGTGGCCAGCTTAGGTACCAAAACGGACTGTACAACTGCTACAGTGGGCACCGAGGCAGTTCGAGTTAAAAAAAAAAGAAAAAAGTACAGCACCTTTAAAAGCTAACAACTTGTAAAGAGATACAAAACTGGAAACAAGGCTCAAACAAGGGAATGTATTGCTTGAGCCAGGTGGCAATAAGTGCAGCGCTCCTCAGACAGCATCGACAGGTTGTTCAAAATTTCCAACAAGGAACTTACTTTTTGAACTGAGTCTGGTACAACAGCGCTACCAAGGTTCTTGATTGGTGAACCTTGATAGCAGGCAAAGACTTCAAGGTTTGCAAACACGGTCAATGACGCATTCAAACAAGGTTCACGATAGTCGATAATGTTCAAAAACATGGAGCACTCTTCTTTATGAATCACAGTCCACTTTGGAGACACTGACACCCCTTGCAGGCGAGCCCTTAGTTCTTCGAGGGACGAAAACCGGTCTCGTTTTTGCTCCGCTTCATATGACGCCAGCGACTCTTCTACAGCACGGGCGAGTTGGGAGGCTTCTTGTCGGCTCCTCTTGGCGTCAGGGGTTTCTCTCGTGCTCTGGTCTCGTACTGATAGGTAGGACGGACAGCCGAAAAATACCGTTGGGACAGATCCAGGACGCAACCGTGGTACTGGGAGTGCAACTTCAATAACTCTCCCTGTCCTTGGATCCGTCTACGATGTCGTCTTCTCAATGCATGAAGCGTCGAAATGATTCGCGCACACCTGCAAAAACGTTTCAAGAACGTCTGAGACGCCACTTCTCAAAAGAAAAAAATGCGCTCCCGTTTGCATGACCGCGTTTACAGTCCGTGTAGCTAAAACAAAGTCTACCTACGTTTCGCAAGCATCTAAATAAAAGCGCTGCGCTAAGCGGTACAAGCAACATGAAAGGAAACACGGGAGCGTGATGTCACCGCACTCCACGAAGCGCTTCCACCGAGAGCTTGCAAGAATGGACGACACCACGGCACTGTTAGTGAACAAAGCGCAGCTGACCATCCTTGCTGCGAACGCTGCTGGCGTCAGCGCTTCGCGAGGCCCGGCGGCCACACGCTCAAGTATTTCCCATCATAGGTGATTTCTACCCGAACAAGCAACGACAAGCTAAGAACAGGAGCATCTCAAATTCTTACCTTAGTGCACGAAGTCGGCACGAAGTCCTTCCTAGGAATGGCGCGTAGCCATTGTTTGAGAGCGTCGGCGTCTTTAGGGAAGGAGAACACTTGTATCTTCTTTCCTGTTTTGTAGTTGCCGGTGCATCCGGGTACACAACACTTATTCGGCATTGTCGCATCACTCCAGCATCACGCACGGAAACGAAATTGCCGCAAAACAACAACGGAAAGCAACAAACGTGAAACACCGTCAACACCACGCCGCCGAACCGTCACCACCGCCGCCCGCGCTGCGCTCGCAGCCGCTGCGGCTTCCCCGAGAGTCGGCCGGCCGGAAATGACGTCAAATTGCTGGGCGCAGGCCTGAAAAGATTTTCCGGGGGTGACGACCATAGTCGCAGTCAACGCCTCCTAGATTTCTTGTGCCTGCCGGATTATCCGCGGTTGCTAAGGAAGCAGCGGTCGTCGGAACTATGGTGATGGCGCTACTCAAGTAGGGATATCTTCAAATAGGTTTTCACGTTTAGGGAGCTTATATGCAACAAAATTAACGTTAAAAAGTTGTAAAAATGCGTAAACGTAATTGAAATTAACCCTACTTAAGTGACGCTGTCATTTAACAAGCAACTTTTTTATTACAAGGCATATTTTGAAATTAGTAGCAAACGCCAGAATTGCCAATCTCAAAAGGTGAGTACAAAGACCCTCACCCCTACGTAGGCAGCGCTGCCAAAGATGACCGGCGTTTCGCGCTAATTCGGCAGGCAAAGAAAATCTAGGAGGCGTTATTGCAGTATAGTTACAGTCAACGGTCCTCTAGGGAGATGCCTGCCGCATGAGAAAAAAAAAAAACAACTGAAAAGACCCTTTCTTTTCTTTATTTTCAAAATGATCTTGGTCGCTAGCGTCACCTGTGGCGGACGGTGCAACAACGCAATTTTTTTGCATAGCCTCTGAAACAGTGCTGCACAGTTGCAGATCTCAAACAACTCTCGGCTGACGCGCCCCTATAGGCCGCAGATTACGGAGGAGGGAGAAGCAGGGAGGGGGGTCAAAATGGCCGCCTGTGCCCCACGGTCCCATCTAGAGGTGTGCGCCGAGGCACGGAGGAAGGAAAGGTAAGGAGCGGCCCTGACGTCACTCGTTGTGAAGCCGCGATGAAGCCGGAAGTCGGCCATATCGAGTAGGCAAATTCTCCTCTCTTGTTTACATATGAATGCGAAGCAGAAGGCGCAACTCCCTCTCTGGCTCGGAAAGCACGTGGGCTGCGCAGCGCGTGTGTCGTGACGATTCGAAACTAATGCAACTGGGCTCATCACTCTGAGCCAGCTGGACACCTTCAGCGAAATCGCTTCGTCCGAGTAATAACAGGGAGTAACAGCTGGCCGACAAAGAAGCAACTACGAGAGAACGCGCGCTAGATGTACTGACTGCGGCGAGTGCTTTCACGTCATTAATTCAGCAACTGTACAGACAACAAGATCGGTCGTGCTCCTTCTACGGTTGGATTCCACCACGCGGCCGACGCAGCGTCCTGCCACTGTGTCCGTGTTCCTCGTGAAAATCACCGGCGCCAGCATTCTGCGACCGTGGTGGCTTTGAGCACGGTGCTAGTGACAGTTGAACGTGGTTGCTGTTACGTTGAGATTACATGCGATGCTGGTGGAGAGTGTACCAAGCGGAACAGAAAAGGTGTTTTAATACGCACATGCAAGTTGTTACTGTACACACACAACACGAAACTACGTATGTGCACATGGTCCTCATGGCGTCTTGCTGGGCTCAACAGCGTCGTCCGTTGTCACAAGCAGGAGCACTGCTCAACCGTCACTGACCTGCAAGGCGGTCGTCGTCATTCAGCTTCGTCATGGTGCCCAACGCAATTTCACTGAGCACTAACTGCTTCATATCCGCGTCATCAGCCGCACGACACATGGATATGCACTGGTTCTACGCACTGTTGAAACCCCGTGATGGACAAAGGGATTTGTAAACGTTGCTAAGAGTAATGTAACAGCCAGGAGAACAGTGCGTAACCAATAACGCGGCGCAGAGCACAGATATTGTCCGCCACGGCTCAGCACGAGACCTGGGGAGGCACACATTCCGCCGCCAGCCGCGGCCGCTCACTGCTAGACCAGCTCCACTGCGCATGACGATAGTTATAGCGCGAGAACAAAACGACGACACAGAGACAAGAAGGACACGAAAGACACGAGCGCTAACTTCCAACTGAGTTTATTGCACAGAGCACGAAAATATACAGAGGAGACAGTGACCATGGCACAAGAGCAGAACATGAGTAAGAAAACCAAAAACAAACAACACAAATACAAAGGCACTGAAAAACAGCAAAGAAAAACCTAGAAGAAACCGAACCAGAAAGGTAAAGCTACCTGCCCGCACCGAATCCTTCGAGGAACCTGGGTTCCTTCTCGGACTAAGCCACGGAGGGCTTGCTAATACAAGGCACCTGTTCGCGTTACCTGCCCGCACCGAATCCATACCAACTAGCCCAAGCTGCCACACTTCTAAGTTCCACTGCGCAACACGTAACCATAGCAACGCCGCCATTGTGCCTACTGAATATGCCCGCCGTGATGTCATTTCCGCCACATTTTTTACGCCCTGCGCTGGCTGGGCATGCCCTCTCCTTACCTTTTTCCTTCCTCCGTGCCGCAGATGAAGAACGCTTAGCTGGTACCGCCAAGGAGGATTAAAAAAAAAATGTTAACCCTCCTTGGGTACCGCTCATCGCCGTAATATTGGATGGATGGATGAATATGGCTGTACCCGTTAGATTGGGCGGTGGCTAGCGCCACCAAGCCGTAATACCTAATGAACCCAAAACTATATTTATTTTTTTTCCTTAAAAAGTGAGTTTGAGGATTCGTACTTTGCAGTGAAGATTTTTTTTTCACTCGTGCCATGACTTTAGCCACCAATCAGATAACCTCCTTCTAGTTAAGGCCCAAACTCCATAAGCGCGAAAATGCACGCGACAGCGACGAGCGACGCGACGTAGACGGGCGTCGCGCGATCAGTCGCTAGCGCAGGCAAACCTCATTCACGCGACTGCTTCGGCGAGCGAATTTCACTGTTGCTGGCATGAGGCCGTCAACTCGCACCAAGAAAACCGCGTAGCGAGCAGTTTCCAATTTAAAAATAAGATACATTGTTGTGTAATGGAACGGAAAGTGTTTATTATTGCCTTGCAGCACTTTTTTATATGCACATGCGTAATAAACATTGCGTTATTTTTTGTTGCGCCCACGTTCGATTACATCAATGAGGCGCTCATTGTACGCGTTGCGCTCATCGCCGTTGGCCGTGAAAACAACCGGCAGTACGTCACTGATGTATATCCTTTTCCGGTTTTTTTCTATTGGCTGCTTGAGCCCAGCACTTCCGGGCGACGAGCGACGGTTTCCAAATCTGGAGAACCGAGCGATCGCGCGAAAATGAGTACGCGACACGTCGCGCGACCGCCCTGTTTCGTCCCTCATAGCGTCGCTCGTCGCTGTCGCGTGCATTTTCGCGCTTATGGAGTTTGGCCTTAAGTCTACCTGCTTAAAGTTCATTTTGCCCTCCCGGACCCTAAACCCCAGTGCTTTGAAAAACTCTGCGCCATCATCCTGAATTATAGGGTGAAGCCCTTTACAGAACATTATCAAGTGTTCGGCAGTTTCTTCTTCCTCTCCACACGCACTGAATACCGTGTCTACCCCTTCGTATTTGGCCCGATATGTCTTGGTTCGCAGTACTCCCGTCCTGGCCTCAAACAGTAGAAAACTACCCCGAGTATTATCATAGATCCTTTCCTTGGCAATTTCCTGCTTAAAAGTTCGATAGATCTCTAGTGTGGACTTCTTAATCATGCCCATTCTTGACATGTCAGTCTCCGTTTCCTTCACTTTCTTCTTAACCGATAGTTCTTTATGGTTTGGCCACCTGCTGTTTTCTAAGTACTTACCAGTCAACTTCCTGGTTCGCTTCCTCCATTTTGTATCGACATTCTTCATGTACAAGTAGCTGAAAACCTTCCTAGCCCAACGCTCTTCCTCCATTTCTCTCAATCGTTTCTCAAATTTTATCTTGCTGCTAGCTTCCCTGCCCTCAAATGATGTCCATCCCATATCACCTTGTACTCCCTGATTTGGTGTATTCCCGTGAGCTCCTAAATCAAGCCTACCTACTCCACGTTGCTTAATTTCTAATCTTGCTTGAACTTCTGATCTCATGCACAAGACCGCATTGCCGAACGTCAGCCCAAGAACCGTGACCCCTTTCCATATTCCTCTCACAACATCATACCTATTGTAATTCCACAGTGCCCTATTTTTCATGACTGCTGCATTCCTGTTACCTTTAGTCGTCACGCATATTTCGTGTTGCCTCAGATACTCGGTCCCATTGCTTATCCATACGCCCAGATATTTGTATTTATCTGTTATCTCTAGCGTGACCTCCTGTATTCTAAGCTCACTACCTTCGTTGTCATTGAAAATCATGACTGTTGATTTTTCCGTACTGAATCTGAAATCTAACCTATCTCCCTCATTACCGCAGATGTCCATCAATCTCTGCAAATCTTCCTTGTTGTTGGCCATTAGCACTATATCATCTGCGTACATTAATGCTGGTAGTGCCTGATCAATAAGTTTTCCTTGTTTGACTAAACAGAGGTTGAAGCCCAGTCCACTTCCCTCTAATTTTGCCTCTAATCCTTGTAGGTACATCATGAATAATAAGGGTGAGAGGGGGCACCCCTGCCTAAGCCCCCATTTTACCTCTTCAGGCTTGGATACCTGTTTTTACCTCTTTATAATTACCTTGTTACCTTTATAGATACCCTTTAAAAGATCAGTGACTACATGTTCTACGCCTAGTGTGTACAGTATTCCCCACAATTCCTCTTGAACCACGCAATCGTACGCTCCCTTGATATCCAAAAATGCTAGCCACAGGGGCCTGTGTTCCTTTTCTGCTATTTCGATGCACTGTGTCAGTGAGAACAGATTGTCTTCCAACCTCCTGTGTTTTCCGAAACCCATTCTGCAGTTCCCCCAGCACCCCCTCATCCTCTATCCACGCCTGCAGTCTTTCCTTTATAATCTGCATCGCCAGCCTGTAGACCACTGATGTCACTGTTATAGAACGGTAGTTGTTTATGTCCGCTTTGTCCCCCTTTCCTTTATAGATCATGCTCATCCTGCTAAGTTTCCATCCATCGGGAACTTCACCATCGATTATTATTGTGCTCACTGCCTCTCTCAAAGCCTGCTTAGACTTCGGACCTAATGTCTTTACCAACCTAATTGGAATACAGTCTGGGCCTCTTGATGTACTACTAGGAACCCTTTTCTCAGCCCTTTCCCACTCTTGTTGTGAAATGAAGCCATTGCACCACTTAATTCGTCCTTGTCTATTGTGGTGCATAAAGTACTTCTTTGTTGAAATGTTTCTGTCACCCTTGTTCTTATATATTCAATAGCTTCGCCCCTTCTAGCCTAGCACCTTAGGCTGTAGTTATAAAACTCTGCTCTAGGCTCGTCTTATTTCTTAGGGAGTTTAGATGGTTCCAAAATTTCGCAGCTGCCTTTCTATCTTTTTTATGTACTTCTGCCAGCCACTGAGCTCCCTTCCTTTTAATCTTTTCATTGATCAGAAGGGATGCATCCCTTCTACAGTTTAGAAAGGTTGCCCATTTTCTTTCAACATCATCTGTCGGTTCACCCCGCTGCTTAGCATGTCTGTGTTCCCTAGAGGCTTCCTGACGTTTTGCTATGGCTCTCTTAACTTCCTCATCCCACCAACTTTTGGGTTTGTGTCTTCTTTTCCGGCGTGACTTTTCACGCGTCTTAGCAAGATCTGGCTCAAAGAGTCTAATTAGATTCGTGTATGTTCACACTGTCTTATTATCCTCCGTGATTACTTTCTCAATTTGTTTAGTGGCTATTTCAATTTGCCTTTCTGGATAAAAATTTTCGTGTAGTTGCTGATCTTGTCTCCTTCCCACTTTCACTGCTCTTCCAAAACTTAGCTTGATACGTTTGTGAACGCTACCCAGACTTCTGGAGCCACCTTCATCTATGTGCATTCCCCTGAGCTTATTATACATCCTATGTGACATCAGTGCATAATCTATCGTCGACTGAAGCCTTCCTATCTCCCATGTTATTTGCCCTTCACACTTCTCGGGTACTGTTGCAAATGATCAAATCAAGCCTTTCACACATATCCATGATCATTTTGCCTGTCGGGTCGGTATACCCATCTATATCTTCTATGTGTGCATTCATGTCTCCTAGTATAATTATCTCGCACTCTCTTCCTAACTCCTGAATGTCCTTTGATATACACTCTACCATTGCCTGGTTTTCCTCTCTGGCCTTTGCTCCCGTCCACAGGTACACGAAACCAAGGAGTGTCATTTGACCTGCCACTTTCTCTTTTAGCCATAAATGTTCCTTGCACTCCTTCTTGACCCTTTCCCAGTCTGTACTTTTAAGAATGAATGCCCCATTACCACCCCCTTTCTGCTGCCTTCTGTTCTATTGCAATATCCCACGCGTAGTCCGCATTGTTCGGAGGTTGTTCCATGTCCCTGAGATGTGTTTCTACAAAGCCGTATAGCATCGGCCTCTCTTCCCTTAGCTGTTCTTCCCACCTCAGCCCACTCTTCCCACTTCAGCCTGTTCCTACCACCCTGCATGTTAATATACCTTATGTCTGAATTGGCTCGGCGCTCGTGGCTACGTCTATTTATGCCCCGGACTCTACCTATCTTATATATTGGTGCCACTTTGGAATCGTATCTGTCCATACCACCTGTCGAAGAGTCTCCCTGGTTGTTTTCCTCGTTACTAGCTATCCTGCACCCCGAAGGGCTCGCTTGCCCCTCCCAAAAGCTACTGCGCGTCCTGCAAGTCGCCAAGCCACCTCATGACCTAGCCGCCCATCGAAGTGAATTCTGTCTCGTTGAAAACCCCCCCACCTATGCACCTCTCTGTTTATTTCCACCACCTCAAAGCATTTCTCTCGACTCATCCGCCATATCTCTTGGTTTGCGTTGACCACCGCTCTTTGCAGGTTGCTATCACGCACCGGTACCTCCGGTATCGTGCATATCACTACCTGTACTTCAGGAGAAGTGGTGCGCATGTCATCGACGCCTTTCGCCAGTGTGGCTGCTAGTCCTGCTGCATCTTTATTTAAGACATCGTTTAAACCGCCTGAAATTATCACGAGGTTTCGTCTATCAGCTGCCGTTTTGAGCTTTGCACTTGCTTGCCTCATGACTGCTTCCAGCTTGCGTCCTGGGAATGCCCCTACGGCAACCCTCTTGTCACCTCTTACCCTCTCCTTGATGGCTTCTGTGCATCGATTTAAATTCGAGTCCCCGGCGATTATCACATGCTGTGACTTTTCCGCTGGAGCATCCTGCACCTGGGTGTTACACCTGTGACGCCGGCTGCTTTGTCACCTCCCATCCCCACCACTACTTCGCTGAAGCTGGGCCTTGCGACAAATAAACCGGCTGAATCTGTTTTTTCCAAACATGCTTGCTCTTTCTTCTCCGCAGTTCTGGTTGCCGGTTCCCTACTGTTCTCTCCGTAGGCCGCTCCTTTGTTTACCTTGGCTAGTGCTCCCTCGGCGGACTTCAGTCTTTCTCCCATTGCCCTCGATTTCTCTTGCTCTGTCGCCAACGCAGTCTCGTGCTTGACGATTCTCATCAGCAGTTCACTCTGGGCAACCATCATTTTCTCCAATTTTTCCTTTACCTCACGTTGCCTACACTTCGCGTCAGCCTCTTCTCCATCCGCTTCTAGGCTTGGGTCCCCTTTCAAACCCACTCCACATCCTGAACACTTTACAGTCTTTTTAGCCTTGCCTTTCTGACACCAATTGTCCCTATACTCGATAATTACTAAACTCGAGCCCTGCACAACGAAAAAAAAGAAAGTCTAAGCTCTACTACAAAAATTTGCGTGTTCAATGTACGCGCACCTCCCCCATGGTGTGGCAAAAGAAAAAAAAAGACAACAACAAAAAAATTCAAACACACACACCCGCACTAACTAATAAATACCTGGTGACTGGCCCCCGAAAAAGCCGTACCATAAAATAAGTGCTACGAAGATTTCAACCGCTGCCTTATTATTATAAAGACAAGCTCAAAACATGCAAAAACACTTATCTGCGCAGTCGATCCGGAGCGCTCAAAAAACACGTCCATCCACCTTGACAGCCCGAACTGAAGAGCCTTAGTGTTGTCGCGAGCGCCATCGCGCGGAGCTTGTTTAAAACTGAAGGCAAGCCAACTCCGCTGGGAGCGCGAGCTATTCCTCAGGCATCTTTCTAGAGGAGGCGTTGTTACAGTGTACGAGAAGGGGGCAGTGCACAGAGGAAAAATAAGGCAGTGGATAGAGGTGTGCGCCGACTGGTCGGCGCGCCGCCACCAAGAGTTTTCTCCATGCGGTTGCCGCGGACGCAAACTGATCGGCGCGCCGCCGCCGCCGACGTTTTTCATCGGCGCAATCGGCGCGCCATTTATGCGCCAGTACTGACTTTTATACATATTTGTCTTCTTTTTCATCTTGATTCATAGCTTCGTTTCACATTTTATGTAGCCAGTAAAAATCAGGCTTCTTAGTTATCTTACTCCAGCTTCAGAGACCGAGAGTACCATTATAAACAGCGGCACAAGTTCGGCGGCCGCTGCATGAAATGACATATTGGACAAATTGACAAAAAATAAATGTAACAGTTACAGTAAAGCATACAGACTGCCATCTTAGGCTTAAAAGCAATATTTGCTCTTTTTTGTGTCGTAATTAGCTATGATTGTGGTCATGCGACGCTGAATGTAATGGCCCAGCGTTTTGATGCATGCGAGTTCACCATAACACTATTCGAATATTCATACGGATGCAAAACGGCATCATTATCAGTCCAAAATGGCAGCCTATATTTGTGCCCGAAACAGTTCGTATATACAGAAAAAATGAAGAGGTAGCAGTGCAGCACGAATGCAGCGTGTTAGATGAAGAACTACATAAAGCCTCGAAGGATGAAATCGAAAGCGAGAAGTTTAATGAAGATTAAAAGCGTCGAAGCATAATACATGCTCGAACCTAGTCAGGGTACATCAGCACCTGTCCGCGGTGTTAAAGTTGATAATTTTCGAGGATGACCACATATATGCAGCGTCTAAACATACTGCAGAAAATATTCACCATCTGTTTTATTCTTTAACTTGTCCATTTTACCGGCCTTTTAAGACATTGGATATCCGGGATGAAGATGCCAAGGCGGTAAGATGGCAAGAGAGAGAAAGGAAGGCTGGGGGATTAACCATATCTTGGCATCCGGTTTGCTGCCCAGCACTGGGGGGGGGAAATAGGGGCAAAAAGGGCGTGTAGAGAGACAGAAAGAAAAACGCATGTGCACTCACGAGTAAGATGGCAAACTTAATAGAGGATTTATTACATTCTGTACAGACAGGGCGAGAGATCTCTTGCGAATGAGCTGGGTTGCTCACTATAAAGTGTGAGTTTTGACTAAATCAGGGAATGGGTCCAGAATGCGCTGTTGAATCATGAGATACACACACCATTTCTGACGGTGCCGCTCACATTCGCTCAAGCCAAGATCGTTGAGTGGGGCGTGGCCACCACACTGAACCTGTGACACCAAGAAACCATTGTGATCGTCTCGTCGAATGTATTATGTTGTCGGAATGCCACCTCACTTCCCGGTTAAGATGGACGATACACGGCGGACAGCAGGCTGGCAGCCCTTCGGTGACTTGTTTGATGAACAAAGAACGCAGCCCTCCCCCGTCGGCCCAGGCGCCGCGCGTAACAACGACTATCGAGTGGTGAGAAGCAGCGTAATAAGCTTGTCTGAGGCCACCAGTTTTTTAAAATAACAAAACAAAATTAAAAAAAAACTTGCCAGTAGAGACTATACAAAAGACGGCTGGATTCATCAAAAATGCAGATACCGAAATTTGAGCGACATGTCATATATGACATAGTCCAGCAAACTGGTTTTCATCACGTAACTTGAACGGACCTACTGGCACTGGGAGAGGTTAAGAATGATTGTCGCTGATAGATGTACTTCTGTTGCGAAGGTAATGCTCAAAATCAACCAAATAAAACCTAACATTATATTCAAGTCTTGATAAAAAAGTAAGTCAAGTTAGAAAGCTCCTTAGGAGGCCAAATAATAAATTACTTCATCATACTTTATGAAGAAGTAATTTGCAAATTAATAATGCAACCGCTGTTTAATTGACATTCAATGACGTGACCGCAATCAACGATGTGTCGTCGCTATAAAAACTGGAAAGTTATATGTGGACACGATCAGGTGAATGCGGCGGAGGACGAATATGTCACGTAATCAAAGCGATGTGATGTTGCACATTTTCATCTTAACAACTCCGTGCCCTTTTGCTTGCTCGTGATGTATACGAAGGAGCTAGCCAAGTGTCAGGTAGAAGTTAAGCAGAGTAGCTGGTGCTGATAAGAGCAACGTTTATATACACTATTTACACACTAAAATAGCGTAATACTATATGTTGATGGTATCATCATGGAAGCTTGATGAGAGCTTCTCAGAGCTGGTTCAGAGCGTCTTGGTGCTCGCGTTTTAAGCCGTGGCCTTCCTAAAATTCTCTGCAGGAGAAAACAATGGACAGTTTGCAATAATCTGCAAGGCAGCTTTTCTGCAAGGTTAGTTTTCTAACCAAAAACTCTCGTTCACAGACTGCTTTTCTCGCTCATTTTATTTTTGCCATTCACCTTTTTGAGATCTTGTTGTGCTCGCGCGCCTTCGGTGGAATTTGGAGAGGTGACATTTTGTTGTACTCGCGTGCTCGCGTGCGTTCGCTGGAATTCGAAAAGGTAAAGGCACAATGAGGGAGAAAAGCAGTCTGTGAACGAGAGCTTTTGGTTGGAAAATAAACCTTACAGGAAAGCCGGACAGACTGCATGTCCATTCAGTCCAGGGCAGTCCAAAGAAATTGCCGTCTTCATCTCCGCCCCCCACATGGTGGGGGTAGTGGTTAGAAGAAGGCGCCTAATTTCTGCAGCCCAGCAGGGAGCACGGCGCAGCGAATAAGGATAAAAAAAACGAGAAGGAGAAAGAGAGAGAATGTCAAACACTGCTTTCTTTTCTACCCAGGAAATAGAAAAGATGCATGTTCAGTTCGTCACATGGCGAGAGAGAAACACAACGTAGGTCATAATGCAATAATACGCACAACACAACACAGTGCAATAACGTTGCATCGCACGTGCAGAATAGGGTCTGTAGCGCTAGGCAGGCTAGGGCCTGGGGGAGTGGAAGACTTGAAAGCACCACAGAGTGTGGGAAACATACCTGACGACGGATCCCAAGCTCTCGGCTCATTGTTCAGCGCGTCTCGTGGCACGTCGAACAAATCAAGTAGCCTCGATTTTCAACAGCTCTTCCTAGGCCGTCAGTCAGTCAGGCGTGTCCAAAGAGTTTTTGACGAGGGGAGCCAACAGACCTAAAGAATTCGAAGTATGACTTTCGTGTTGTCGCCTCTTTTGGCGCACCTCGAGAGCGTTGACCCGGAACAAATCATGGTAGGCTTAGCTGCAATCGTCCTTCGCGTCCAAGCGGCGCCGAGCCCGAGAGGCCGATCTTAACATTTTCTACAGACACACGCACAAAGCACGCACAGTTTCACTCCGATAGGAAATTGGTTGTGGTCGAAGTGACGTACGCAACGTGCATCGGCTATAAAAAGGCGTGCAGTGTATGCCATAGCTTCTTTTCTTAGAAAGTCTTCGAATTCTAGTATATTTTCATTATATAGCTGAAGTATGAGGCGGTTGTTGGTCACATATATTTGGGTTAAAGTACTACAAATATTTATTCGCCGCGCATGATTTCTGGCAATGATGCTCCTGAATGATGCGCCAAGAAAAAGGAAATCGCTCCAACATTTTTTTAAAGTAAGCTCGCACGTAGGAGTACTTGTTCTCTGTCTGTGGTTTTCCATGGTTCCTGAATGTTAACCCCCGCTGCCGCTCCTATAAAATGGTGTACAATAAGCCATATCAACGCTGTGACAGGATTTCCTACAGACTACCAAGCATTCGATCACCAGACCTTTTCCCTCCGGCATATTTTGATTAAAAGAAGCGACATATTTTTGCAGAAATCCCGGTTTATGCACTGGGGCCCGGTGCACAGATGTTGCACACTACAACTCTTGAGCATCGCGAACACGAAGATGGCAAGTAAAAGCCTTTATGCTATTGTCTGTACGGCCGGTGTAACGAAACCCTCTAGTCTTGAGGTTGGTGGGTTAAACCATGCACTTTGCTCATTGCTATTTTTCATCACGGTGTTTCTCTATTCACTGAGTGGTGATATGTGGCGCACGCGGCAGTAGTGCCGATGTGCTTTTTGGTGCTGGAACAAAAAGAAAACTAGCTAGCTTGTATCTCTTCTTCAATGAGTCCTTCAATTAAACCTATTCTAGGGGGCTGCATAGAAGACTATACGATGACGCAGTTGGAAAAGTAAAGCACGTTGTAAGAGACCACTTCTGCTAATTGAAGGACTTGTAGACCATTACCATCTGTGATAAGTGAAGTGCGCGTTTCGTGAAGTGCGCGAGTGCAACCAGTGTTCGGTTTAAAATGTGCGCGAGTGCACCGGCATAGGGAAGAAGACGACGACGACCGATGGTGTGGACGCGCGCTTTCGCGATGTATTCGGTGAGAAAGACGATGGGCAGACGAGGCGCGTGAAGTTCGGACCACTGAGAGGCCCCCACGCTGGTTTGGAAGAAGCCCGAAAAAAGAACGGGGCAGACGTGGCCGGGACGCGACGAAGGCAAGCAGGCTACCAGGGCGCGGGGGTGGCGGCCGAGTTCCTGAGGCAAGGCTGCTGCGGGCTCCCACCTGGTCGGGCACCCGAGCATCATCTATCGTCTGGCGTTGGCCAGGCCGCTCGTCGTCTGGCGTTGGCCAGGCTGCTCGTCGTTTGGCGTTGGCCAGGCTTCTCACCATCTGGCTTTGGCCAGGCTCGTCCCGTTTCCAGGGCTACGTCCCAGCGTCGGAGGACGAACGCTGAGAGGTCACTGACCTTGGTGCGCCCGGAGTTACCTTCAACCACGAGCAACGCTTGGACCTCTGATCTACCTTGTCTGCACCCCATCGCATCAACCCTCGCCGTCTACAAGAGTGCCGCGACCGAACGGTGACAGTCGCTTTTGCTATTGCGGAACTTACGCATCCTTAGCATTTCGCGGTCATTAGGTTAACTTCTCCTCGAATTTGTGTGCTATGTTTGTTTTTCCTCTTATCCCTTTCTCTTTATCTAGTTTATTGGAAATATATTTAGTTGTTTTTCTTGTATGCATAAACGGTCTCGTGTTCTCTTTACCAATGTGGGTTTTCTCATCGGTTTGTATGCACAAGAACCTACACGAGAGCTTGTGGGTTGACTAGCCTCGTGACAATTGGCGTCCGCTACGACAGGACGAGATTGTTTATGCAATTAAGGTGTTTACAGAAGGAGAGAAAAGGACTACGTCTGATTTAACGGCGTTAGCGATACGCATGGGGCTAGAGGGCGATGAATTGAAGACATGGCTTGATGAGCGTGAGGCACGAGCTCGCGAAGAAAGGGCAGCTGAGCGAGAGGCAAGAAAGGAGAGGATGGAACAGGCGGAGTTGGAACGAAAACTTGAGGCCGAATGCCAGAAGACGATTCAACTGCGTCTTCAACTTGCTCAGGTGGAAGGGGCCAGAAAGGAGAGGATGGAACAGGCGGAGTTGGAATGAAAACTTGAGGCCGAATGCCAGAAGACGATTCAACTGCGTCTTCAACTTGCTCAGGTGGAAGGGGCCAGGGGATCCGCGGCGTCGGACAATGGTCGACAGGTGCGAGAACCGTGTAACGTTAACCCGCACAATTTCATACCCGGATTTAATGAAAACCGGGATGACCTTGATGTTTATCTCAAGAGATTTGAGAATGTGGCCACCGGTCAGGAATGGCCTAAGGATAAGTGGGCCACGGCACTGTGTCTGTGTCTGAGCGGAGAAGCTCTCAAAGTATTTGATCGCTTGTCTCCAGAAGAGGCACTTGACTACGAGAAAGCCAAGCTAGCATTACTGCAGCGTTTTCGTTTCACGGCGGAGGGCTACCGGGAGAAGTTCCGGCATAGCAGACCTCAAGATGGAGAAACAGGCAAGCAGTATGCAACCAGGTTGGCAAGTTTTTTCGACAGATGGGTGGAGATGTCCAAGACAGCAAAAGAATATTCGTCTGTTCGAGATCTCATAGTAGCTGAACAGTTTATCAATCAATGCCATAACCGCGTGGCGCTTTTCCTACGTGAGAAAAAATGTCGTAAGCTAGATGAAATGGCCGAGGCTGCGGACAATTTTTTAGAGGCCCAACGACAGTCAAATTTGTTGGTTTTTCGCGACAAAACGGAGAACGGTGCCGCAGGAAAATGCGGAAGTACAGCGGGGAAGTCTCCCACTCGATGTTTTGTCTGTGATAAAACAGGTCACAGGGCAGCAGAATGTCGTGCTCGGACAAGACCATACTGTGACTACTGTCGCAAAACGGGGCATGATATTAATGTATGTACCAGAAAGCAGAACGTCACTAAGAGGACTTCTTGTATCTTGTCGCCAGAGGAAAAGGCAGAAGTAGTGAATGATATACCTGCGGACAAGCAGGAGGAGAATATGACCAGTGCGGTAAATACGCAGCCAAAGTCAGAAAAACATCCGATGCCAGTGCTGCAGGGCATTATATTCGGCCAAGCGGCTTCCGTCCTACGGGATACAGGAAGCAATACAATGGTGGTTCGGCGTTCTTTGGTGCCAGATGAAGCACTGACAGGAACCACAACGGCCTTGTTCTTAGCAGACGGGAGCCGGATCGCGGTACCAGAGGCGAAGGTGGAGATTTTTTCGCCATATTTTTCAGGCACGTGTATCGTGAAATGCATGTCCTCCCCGCTATATGACATCATCGTTGGCAATGTGCCAGGATCTCGTGCTGCTGATGACCCTGACAAGAAATGGAAAGAAAAACTGGCTGAAGGGAACTTCACTCCGAACGGCTACGTAGCCGAGACCTTGTATAAGAAGAAAGAAGACCATCGTTTAAAGGCATCATTTGGGAGTATGAAGAGCACAAGCGTCCGGCCGGATTCAGCTGCAGTTAGCGCCAGAAGTTTGAAGATGAACAGGAGGGAGCTCGAGAAGGCCCAAGCAGAAGACAAGACCCTGGAAGCTTGCAGGGACAAAGTAGGGCAGGTTTTTTATGGCGGAGGATCAACCCAGTATTCCTTTGTCATGGAGAAGTCATTGTTGTATCGAAATTACTGACTATCCTCCTCTGGCAAATTGATACAGCAGGTCGTAGTTCCTCTCAAGCTATTGCTATGTGGGGTTTAACGTCCCAACACCACTATATGATTATGAGAGACGCCGTAGTGGAGGGCTCCGGAAATTTTGACCACCTGGGGTTCTTTAACGTGCACTCAAATCTGAGCACACGGGCCTACAACATTTCCGCCTCCATCGGAAATGCAGCCGCCGCAGCCGGGATTTGAACCCGCGACCTGCGGGTCAGCAGCCGAGTGTCTTAGCCACTAGACCACCGCGGCGGGGCAGTTCCTCTCAAGCTGCGAAGTCAAGTGTTGAAGATGGCCCATGAGAGTTTGATGTCCGGGCATCAAGGAGTAACAAGAACGATTGATCGGGTGTTAGGTTCATTCTATTGGCCAGGGGTCCAGGAAGAGATTAAAAGATACGTGCGGTCCTGTGACACGTGCCAAAGAATGTATCCAAAGCACAAAGTAGGAAAGGCTCCTCTTGGGAAAATGCCCCTGATTGACACTCCTTTTGAGCGCGTGGCCGTGGACATTATTGGACCCTTAAAGCCGGTCTCAAATAGGGGCAACAGATACATACTGACCATGGTCGATTTCGCTGCGCGCTATCCTGACGCCATTGCTTTGCCGGCGATTGACTCCGCGACTGTGACAGACGGGTTGGTCGAAATGTTTTCCCGCGTTGGATTTCCCCGCCAAATCTTGTGCGATCAGGCCTCGTGCTTCACGTCGGACCTGATGAGAGAAGTAATCGATCTGTTGGCAATCAAACATCTGAGTTCGACGCCCTATCATCCCATGTGCAATGGTTTGGTAGAGCGATTTAATGGGACTTTGAAACAAATGCTGCGCAAGCTATGTCAAGAGGATCCAAAATCATGGGATCGATTGCTTGCACCACTTCTATTTGCATATCTAGAAGTTACTCAGGCCAGCATGGGGTTCTCTCCTTTCGAACTCATTTACGGGAGATACGTCCGAGGACCACTCAACTTGTTAAAGGAGCTGTGGACTGGAGAAAAGATCGAAGAGGAGGTGAAAACGACCTGCGGATATGTCCTCGATCTCTGGGATCGTCTGGAAAGAACGATAAAATTAGCCCATGAGAACCTGATACGAGCGAAAACGACTCAGAAATATCACTATGATCGGAAGAGCAAGAGCCGTCAGCTGAAAGTTGGAGACCGAGCTCTTATTTGGCTTCCTATAACAGCGAATAAGTTGTTGATGGAATGGAAAGGGCCGTTTTCGGTCATTGGGAAAAAGGGCGACTACGACTATTGGCTGGACTTGGGGCATGACGCCAAACTTTTCCATATTAATATGTTAAAACGATATGAAGACCGGAAACCAGACACAATTCCACAAACAGCATCTTTTGTGGTTATGAAAGGGGAGGAGACAGATACCCCTCTACCAGCTTGCACAGTTAAGCCGACTGTGGGTGTAGAAGCGATTCCGATCGGCAGTAGCTTAGAAGAAGACAAACGTACAGAACTTCGGAAGATTCTAATCACCTACCAAGATGTATTCTCTGAGATACCGGGAAAGACAAATCTGTTGGAATGCCGACTTCAATTGACGACCTCTGAACCGATCAACACACCGCAGTATCCTTTGCCGTTGGCCATGAAGGAAGTGGTAGAACAAGAAGTTCAGGACATGTTAAGACTGGGTGTGATTGAGCGATCCCATTCGCCCTACAATTCGCCCTTGGTACTTATTAAGAAGCCGGATAACACCTATCGCACATGCGTCGACTTCCGTCGCATCAACAAAATACTGGTTTCCGACGCTGAACCCATACCTAGGACCGACCTAATGCTTACAGAGGTGGGCACAAAGAGATACTTCTCAAAGTTTGATCTCACAAAGGGGTATTGGCAAGTCCCACTTGACCGGACATCTAGGCCAGTAACGGCATTCTCAACGCAATCCGGTCATTTCCAATTTATATACATGCCGTTTGGCATAAAGACAGCTTCTGCGGTGTTTACGCGTCTAATGAGAACACTCCTACAGGGCCTTGAAAATGTAGTCCACTACATCGATGACGTTCTTATAGCCATGAACACCTGGGAAAAGCACATAGACACCTTGCAATGCTTGTTGCAGAAAGTACGGGAGTCTGACTTAACCATCAAGCCTCAGAAGTGCGAAATTGCTGTGGAGTCGATAGTCTTCTTGGGACATCGTCTAGGAGGCGGGACTATTCAACCTGGGGAAACTACGGTTTTGAAGATAGCCAGTGCACCTCTACCTGACACCAAGAAGCAACTCCGATCTTTTCTGGGACTAGCTGGGTATTACCGAGATTTAATAGCTCGCTATGCGGAGAAAGCACAGCCTTTAACTCAGCTAACCAGAAAAATGGAGAAAAACAAGATTTGTTGGACTCCTGAAACAGAAGGAGCATTTCAAACGCTGAAGCAAGCCCTTGCTTCTGGGCCGATCGTGAAGGCACTAGACCCAAAACGTGTGTTCATACTCCGTACAGACGCATCCGACACATGCATCGGTGCAGTCCTCATGCAAGAACACGAGGGGCTGTTGCACCCAGTGTCGTATGCCAGCCGCCAGCTGTTGCCTCGGGAGCAGAATTACTCGACTATCGAACGAGAATGCTTAGCGCTAGTATGGGCGGTAGAAAAATTTCATATTTTTTTGTACGGAGTACAGTTTATCGTACAGACAGATCATCAACCGCTACAATACTTAGCGAAGGCAAAACACCTGAACAGTAGGTTGCTAAGGTGGAGTCTAGTACTACAAGAGTACACGTTTCATATTCAACATATCAAAGGTTCTGAAAACGCAGGTGCCGACTTCATGAGCAGGTTACGGCCATAGATACGAATTCAGGTGTTGCTAAAGATGGGAGGCAAAGCATTTCAACCAACCATCGGAACATTGTTTACCATATGTGGATTTTTTTTCCTGTAAGTGGGCTCCTTAAGACTTGTTGCAGTGATACCAGTGTGCATGTGAACATGCGAACTCCAAGAACGTATCCTGTGTGGTGAAACACGCATCCGGCAGTTTTTTCCGTTGGGAAAAAACTTTTCGAAAAAGGGGCATGTTGTGATAAGTGAAGTGCGCGTTTCGTGAAGTGCGCGAGTGCAACCAGTGTTTGGTTTGAAATGTGCGCGAGTGCACCGGCATAGGGAAGAAGACGACGACGACCGATGGCGTGGACGCGCGCTTTCGCGATGTATTCGGTGAGAAAGACGATGGGCAGACGAGGCGCGTGAAGTTCGGACCAATGAGAGGCCCCCACGCTGGTTTGGAAGAAGCCCGAAGGAAGAACGGGGCAGACGTGGCTGGGACGCGACGAAGGCAAGCAGGCTACCAGGGCGCGGGGGTGGCGGCCGAGTTCCTGAGGCAAGGCTGCTGCGGGCTCCCACCTGGTCGGGCACCCGAGCATCATCTATCGTCTGGCGTTGGCCAGGCCGCTCGTCGTCTGGCGTTGGCCAGGCTGCTCGTCGTTTGGCGTTGGCCAGGCTTCTCACCATCTGGCTTTGGCCAGGCTCGTCCCGTTTCCAGGGCTACGTCCCAGCGTCGGAGGACGAACGCTGAGAGGTCACTGACCTTGGTGCGCCCGGAGTTACCTTCAACTACGAGCAACGCTTGGACCCCTGATCTACCTTGTCTGCACCCCATCGCATCAACCCTCGCCGTCTACAAGAGTGCCGCGACCGAACGGTGACAGTCGCTTTTGCTATTGCGGAACTTACGCATCCTTAGCATTTCGCGGTCATTAGGTTAACTTCTCCTCGAATTTGTGTGCTTTGTTTGTTTTTCCTCTTATCCCTTCCTCTTTATCTAGTTTATTGAAAATATATTTAGTTGTTTTTCTTGTGTGCATAAACGGTCTCGTGTTCTCTTTACCGATGTGGGTTTTCTCATCGGTTTGTATGCACAAGAACCTACACGAGAGCTGGTGGGTTGACTAGCCTCGTGACACCATCTAGACTGTGGTGTTCTGCAGAAATATGTTGAGCAAATGACGTGCCGCATTAGGTTCTAAATTTAACATTGGTGCGTCCAGAGCGCATTTGCTAGCAGCCTGCCCCGTGTGCCGACTATAAGCTTTTTTTTCAATGAAGCTGTTTTTTTTGTTTTAGAGAGCTAAATAATTTTGAATTGGCGATCTACTGATCTCAGTCCTCGCATGTGTTTATACTAAGGTGGTTGGTTGTGGTGGTTGCTAGCATTAAGTGCAATTCTAGCATTAAGTACAAGCTGAGTGGACGCGAGAAACATCTAGATATCATATACAGCCCTCTAAGTACTTATTCAAATTATTTCCGCGCAAGTATTAGCTTTGGTCATTGAAGAATTCGAATACTTCTAGAGTGCACCACGTGGATCTCTTGTGACACTGTGAAGGAATACTTACGTGTAAAGCACCTGGTTAATTACATCCGAAGAATAATAAATTGATAGAGAACAACGAGCAAAGAATCCACGAAATTAAAAAAAAAGGTATGTTTCGTGGCAGATGAGTTGCAATTATAAACCAACGCATGATTACTGATTAATTAAACATGGTCTCTCAAATACTATTCAGTTAGTTCATAACTGTGACTGTGCTATGCACTATTTTTTTATTGATTATTTGCTTTCGTCGCACAGGTTGGTATCACTTCCCGGTAAGCGGATCGCTGCACGTGGTTTAAATGCACCTGGGTAGAGTTCGCATTTTTTGTTGACTAAAGCAATAATAATGTGGCACTCGAAACGCCGAAAATCTAAATGACGAACTATTGGAATGCCGAAAGTTAGTACACCGAAAATGCAAAAAGCCGATTAAACAAGATACCGAAAGTGTAAAATGTCAATGGCGCTGTTCTTTCTTCTCTTCTGCTTTTCCTGCTTCACGATATGCCTCAGTGTTCTGCACCATGTCAAAAAATCAAAACACCTAACTACCAAAACGCCGAAATATCAAAATGTCTGCTCCACCTAGCTATACTGGAAGATGAGGTACCTACCTAAATTAGAGGTTACGCCAGCACACTATTTCACCCTCATTTCCAGTTGTCCCTTTACATTTATCTCAAACCTTCATACAAAAAGCAAACTATATATTTTCCACCTCCAATCGCACATCAGAGTGATTTCTTGCTTATCGCAAACAGCTTGTGTGCAATTCGTTGTCGAAAAATTGAAACGTCGTCATTGTCCGGGTTGCCCAGAGCAGCATCAAGCGATTTTGCAAACAGAACGCAAACAGAGCATTTCGGCAAGATTTCTGGATGCTTGTATGACAGAAAAATAGCTGCAATATTGTTCAGCTTTTAACACACAGAACAAACGATTTTGCTTAACATGAAAACCAAATTCGCTATTCAAACGAGCAAGGTTATACTAAATTTCGCAAACTACACTCAGACTATACCCTGCGGTATACGGAAAGATCCCACGTACGGCATAGGTTGGCAAAATAAATGGAACTCACTCAGACTAACTCAATAACCATATATAAAAGTATTTTGCTTTAGACTCACTCGGACTAAAAATGAGCGATATTCGACGTGGTCCGGCTCATACAATAAACTTCGAAGGATCACCATTAAAAACACATGTGAAAGAATTGCGATTGCCAAGCAACACACACACACACACACACACACACACACACACACACACACACACATTTATTTATTTATTTATTTTCAATACTGTCAGTCTCATCCCGAGACCATAGCAGGTGGGCGTACAGATTGTACATGCAGGTGGTACATTAACAGCGCAGAAAACAGAAACAGGAATGTAGTGAAATGACAGTCATCACAAAGTATAAGAGCGAGAAATATACGAATTGTTTACATCTGCAAAGTCAAAGAAACCATCACCAAAAAGAAGAGAAATTTTGCATGAAATGCAGTGGTACACAGGCAAACAAATAGCAAACTACCAAACACTCCAGTGAACACTTGTACACTGCACTAATACGCTTTCACTGGTGGCGCAATGCTTCTGGTAATGCGAGTATTGCCGCATTAAGAGCACATATTTTCTAATTTTAGTGCAAAGTCGAATAGCGATTTCGCACTAGTTATGGAGGAATCCAAACAGTTCCATTCCCTTATGGCAAGTTGAAAAAAGGAGTGCTTGAACGTGTCATTGCGGTAAGAGTACTCTTTCAGTGTGTGTGAATGTTTGTGCCTAATAACGCGAGAGTCTGACGGACGGATGTACAATGACGGGTAAATTTTATAATGGTTGTGAAGTAGCTGAAAAAGAAATTTAGGGCGCGCTTGTTTTGCTCGAATCGCAAGTGCTCGAATCGAGGCCAGAGCTTGCTAACATATTTGTAGGAGAATCAGTGCGCTTATATTTGTTGCAGATGAATCTTCAGTAGGGTCGAGAGCTGGGCTAGTTGGTGAGACATCATTTAACCATATGGTGTAGTAGCGCAATTTTCACGGGGACGAAGAGGACAAGAACACACGACACTCGCTACACTCGCAACTAATTTTATTTCAGAAGCAGCACTTCATATATAACCCATAACCCTAGCGACACAGAAAAGAACTACGAACATTGAATCATTGCCAACAGAAGCTTTTGCGCAGACTCAAGCGATAGTACACGGCAGTTACGCTTACACTTTAAGATGACATAACTAAAACAGCCCTGGGTAACATCAAGTAAAAAAAAACCAAAAAATTTTGCGGGAATTCACACGTGTTTGAAACAAAATTTTGAAACGACAAAAAGAATATGACACATGCAAACACTGATCTCAATGAAGTCCTTCGAGGTAGCTGGCTTCTCGGTCACTTAACGCAACCGATGACTGACTAATGCAACTTTCTTTTCTTTTTTTAATGTGGAAGGCTTCGACAATTTCTCTGGTTTCAATATATGAAGTGCTGCTTCTGAAATAAAATTAGTTGCGAGTGTAGCGAGTGTCGTGTGTTCTTGTCCTCTTCGTCCCCGTGAAAATTGCGCTACTACACCATATGGTTAAATGAGATGAATCTTGCTGCCTTCTTCTGTACATTTTCTAGCTTTTGAATGTTAGTGAATGCATAAGGAAACCATACTGTGTTAGTATATTCTAACACCGGTCTTACGTAAGTAGTATAGACTAAAAGCTTGGTTGAGTGAGGGGCCAACTGAAGGCATCTGCGAAGATAAAAGAGCTTGCGCAGAGCAACCGAAGTAATGTTAGAAATGTGCGCATCCCATCTGAGGCTTCACGTTATCGTGACGCCTAAATATTTGGGGCATTCACTTTTTCAAGCCTGGTGCCTTTAATGCTGTAGTCATACTGGATAGCTTCTTTTCTTCGGGCTATCGTCATGCACACTGTTTTTTTGGGGTTAATCGACATTTGCCACATGTCGCACCAGTTGGAAAGATGGTGTAAATAATCGCTTAGTGCAAGGTGATCTGAATGACTGTTAATTTCTTTGTAAATAATGCAGTCATCGGCGAAAAGCCTAATGGTACAAGAGATAGTGTCTGTGATATCGTTAATAAAAACAAGAAATAACAAAGGCCCCAAAACGGAGCCTTGTGGTACTCCGGACGTAACAGGCAAGTTTTCTGATGGTACTTGGTCATACAGGACATATTGTGAACGATTAGTTAAGAAGTCCTTAACCCAATTTTTTAATATTCCATCTCCAATAATACTTCGAAGTTTTGCAATTAATTTGTTGTGACATACGGAATCAAACGCTTTAGCAAAGTCTAATAGTATGATATTCGTTTGCGTGCAGTTGTTAATAGATAATGCTAAATCAGGAACAACTTCTGTTAGTTGCGTGGTAGTCGATAATCCGCTGCGAAACCCGTGCTGGCAAGATGACAAAACGCCATTATCTTCTAAAAAATGGTTAAGTGTTTCAAAATTATATGTTCTAATATTTTGCATGACGTGCTCGTTAAAGATATTGGCCTAAAGTTTGAAGGATTATCACTATTTCCTGCTTTGGGAATCGGTGCTATTTTAGCTTTTTCCAGTCGTCTGGAAGTTTTGCTACGGCGAGAGATTTGCGGAAAACCATACCAAGGTATTTGCTGCACCATTCGGCATATCGCTTAAGAAAGGGATTGGGGATGTCATCTGGTCCCAAAGATTTTTTGGGGTCTATGTCGAGCAAAAGAGAAAATATTCCTTCATCAACTACATCTATAGGGCTGATTCCAATATTATTCATGTGTGCAGTAGTAGTAGTATTAGTACAAAACTTTATTATATACATAATCCAGACAGGCTTGAACTCCATTGCCCCGAAGAATATACGGGGTGGAGAGCGAAGTCTGTCCGGCAGGGTGGTGCCCCTATTCCAGGGCCTCACTGGCGCGAGCCATCCGTTCAGCTCCTTGGATCAGTCGCAGCTGATCCACTAGGGCTGGGCTAGACAGCAGCGCCTCCCATTCCTCCCACGTGCCAGTGGTGTCGTGCTCTTCGTCGTGCTCTTCACACTTCCACGTTATGTGAAAGAGTGTTGGGGTGGCTCCACACCACGGGCACATATCTCTGTACGCCATGGGGTAGATCAGGTGAAGAGTGTGCAGATTTATGTAAGTGTTAGTCTGTATTTTTCTTAGCGCTGTTGCCTCCGCAGCGCTGAGCTTGCTGTGAGGACGTGGATACAGCTGCCTATTTTCTCTATAGTACTTTAAAATTGTTGCGAAGCTAGGGTCCAGGGGTGTAGGGTCATCACTTGCATTGGCATGAGTGGCTCGGTGATTTGTGAAGCCTCGAGCTGCCTCATCCGCGCGCAGGTTCCCTGTCACACCCTCGTGCCCCGGTGCCCAAGTCACAGCCTGTACGTACTTCACTGTGGGGTCCCATCCTGTCCCAACCAATATACGGAGCACTTGTGCTCCAATTTTGCCCTTTAGATAGTTTCTGCAAGCTTTTTGCGAATCTGAAATGATTGTAAATGGAGCGCTTCGCGTCCATTCCTCTTTAATTGCGAGTGCAATGGCAACTTCTTCTGCTTGTGTTGTCGACGCCTGATATATTGAAGCGCAGGCTGTAATTTTCCCTCTATGGTCGGTGGCTACACACACATATCTCTTTGCATTGGTCTGATAAGGCGCGGCGTCATTGAATCTGGCCGTGTTCAAAAATCTTGTCATTTGGTCAATGTAGCCAGCCCTTTCTCCTCCCAGCATGCAGAGTAGGATTCATGTCGCTTGGTATTGGCAATACGGTGTAGCATTCTTAAAGTTCGCTTGGTACATCTTTAGTTTCTTGGTGTTTTTGTAATAATGTATCGCGCCCTAGTTTTGTTAGGACTGCTCTGCCCGTTGTGGTCTGGAGAAGGCGATTTTCTTACGCTAGTAGCTGGGCCTCAGATAATTATTCAATTGTGTTATGAAGACCAAGTGCCAATAGCTTGTCGTTTGAAATATTCCGCTGTAATCTTTGGGCTGTCTTGAAGGCCATTCTTATTATTTGGTTAGATTTTTCTTTCTCTTCCCTGTTCATAATTTGATGCGGAACGAACGCCCAGCTCGTGACCAGTATGGTCTGTGTATCTGAGCAAATATTGCATTTGCTCTCTTCTGCACACATGACCATCGACAGGTTTTTGTCTTGGGGGGATGCAAACCCTTCTTTCAACTTGCATCACGACTGAGGGAGCGGGGCGTGTTGGTGTCGCTAGAGTGGGTAGCAAGTGCTGGTGGAGCTTGAAGGGTTGAAGTGTCCGTGTTGCATCACCCGCCTCGCCCACGCCCATGTCTGCACTTCATTCTTTGAACACCGTGCTGAGAACTAGTTGAATAAATGCGCAGATTTGTTTCGTTCCGCATCCCATACCGCTGCATAAAAGATTCTCACAATGTGAAAAGTAGGTATTTTGATTCGTTTGAAGGAAATTTACATTCAAAGCATGACAGATACTCAGAAAAGCGGTTTCATGCAATCGCAATAAGAAAACTTGAAGCAGAGGTGCTTTTTTTGTGCAGCGTACAGTGTAAAAGTGAGATCGGATTCGGAAAAAGCGAAATGAGTGACGTGCGTCACCGCTTGCTCATTGTTCAATGAAAGAAGGTTTCATAAAGTATGACGTAGCCAACAACAGCAACAAACTGATGCATCTTAAATTAAAAAAAAGCAAAGTGCTGCACATTTACGGTAGAACATGAACATAGATTGAAATACGCGTTATTTTTTCATGAAAGTGAAATAAAAATGTTTTTACAAAACACTTTGCATTCATCGGGATGTCGACACATCTGTGTAGTGCCATTTATGCTATTTGGATGAAAGTCCATGAATTTTAACGAATTCAGTAACCTGTGGCAGAAGAGCCTTTTGAATTTTCAGTTTCGGTGCCGCCGACGCCGCCACCGCCGACGCCGCCACCGCCGACGAAAATTGGCCGCACGCCGCCGCCGATGAAAAAAACCGGCGTTCGCCGACAACGCCGCCACCGCCGACTCTAGACAACCCCCACGCCGCCGCCTGTCGAAATCACCTCGGCGCACACCTCTAGCAGTGGATGGATGGATATATGAATGTATGGATGGACGGATGGATGGACGGATGGATGGACGGACGGATGGATGAATGGATGGATGGACGGATGGATATGGCTGTTCCCTTTAGATTGGACGGTGGCTAGCGCCACTAAGCCGTAATACTTAATGAACCAAAAACCAGATTAATTTTTTCTTTAAATAGTTAAGTTGAGGATTCGTACTTTGCAGTTAAGAGTTTAATTTTCACTCGTGCCTTGACTTTAGCTACCAATCAGATAACCTCCTTCTAGTTAATTCTACCCGCCTAAAGTCTATTTTGCCCTCCCTGTCCCTAAGCCCCAGTGCTTTGAAAAACTCTGCGCCATCATCCTGAATTATAGGGTGAAGCCCTTTGCAGAACATTATCAAGTGTTCGGCAGTTTCTTCTTCCTCTCCACATTCACTGCATACCGTGTCTACCCCTTCGTATTTGGCCCGATATGTCTTGGTTCGCAATACTCTCGTCCTGGCCTCAAACAGTAGAGAACTACCCTGAGTATTATCATAGATCCTTTCCTTGGATATTCCCTGCTTAAAAGTTCGATAGATCTCTAGTGGATATCAGGCGATCGGCCCCTGAATAGGGAATATTAGAACACTAACCACTCTAGTAAGGAAGGGACTCGTAGCAATCTGCCACGACACCCGCATCACAGAAATTGAACATATACTTGTACAACTTGCCCCTAAAAGAGAAAAATCTCCGAGCATATTTATTCTGAATTTGTACAGCGATCCCACACGCATACGACAACGCTTCCTTCTTCTCTTTAAGAAGGCCGTAGATATAGCGGCACCCAATCCACTCGTCATAGGTGGAGACTTTAACGCTCCACACAGTGCTTGGGGATACGGATACACAAGAGCCAAAGGAAAAACGCTATGGCAGGATATTCAAGAAACAGGCTTAACTCTCATCACTGACCCCGACTCCCCTACGCGTATGGGAACTGGGCTTGCAAGAGACACCCCTCCAGACTTAACGTTAGTTCGTAACGCGGGGACCGCTAAATGGAAAAACACATTCGATGATCTGGGAAGTGATCATCGAATATTGGAAATCAGGATAGAAAGCATGGCTGCCGCAAAAATTCAGAGACAGATTAGATGGACTGACTGGGATTAGTTTCGGAAAGTCAGAAACGCGAAAAAACAAGACCCTATCAGCAATATAGAAGATTGGATCAAAGATGTCAATAACGACGTCAGTGAGGCAAAGCGAAGCATCACTTCAAGTCCACCCCTAGAGCAGATTGATAGTCGCCTCGCACACATGTGGGAGGCCAAGCAATCACTGCAGAATAGATGGCGGGGACAGAGGCACAACAAGCTCTTGCGCAAGCGCATAGCCAAACTGAACAAACAGATCGAAGAACATTGTAAGCAGCTAAGCAAACAGCAATGGGACCAAGTTTGTAATAGTCTCGATGGCCAAATGAATGCTGGTCAGACATGGCGCATGCTCAAACACCTGCTAGACCCAGATAACACCAAATCAGCACACAAGCAAACCTTGCGTAAACTGGTGCACCAGTATAACGGCAGTGAGGAGGACTTTATCGCTGAGGCTAGCAACATGTACATTCCCGCCATGCCTGTCATAGAGCACGGACCATATTCCGGAGGCCCGAACGAGCTCTTAGGTGAGGAGTTTACTGTGGCTGAAATCAGGGCCGCGCTACAGAAGCTAAACACCAAATCTGCACCGGGACCAGACGGGATCACTAACAGAACACTACAGAACCTTGACGACCAAGCCATAGAGAACATCACGCAATATATTAACGAGTGCTGGACCGAGGGCACTATACCAAAACAGTGGAAAAAAGCTAAAGTAATCCTCATCCCCAAGCCCGGGAAACCCCCCGATCTACCGAATTTTCGCCCCATATCACTAACGTCTTGTGCTGGGAAGCTGATGGAACACGCTTTTCTAGACAGAATCAACACTTATCTTGAGGAGAACGAAATCTACCCAGATTCCATGTTGGGGTTCCGCACACGGCTCTCCACGCAAGACGCCATGCTGCAAATTAAGCAGCAGATTCTAGACAACAAAACAAGAGCTACCCGGGCAATCTTAGGGTTGGACCTTAAAAAAGCCTTCGACAAAGCATTGCATACGGCTATCTTACATCAGATCTGCCAATTAAGCTTACGATCAAGAGCGTATAACTATGTCAAGGACTTCCTAACAGACACAACGGCATCTATCGTAATGGGAGAACTGAGTTCTGAGGAAAGGCTTATGGGCAGTGCTGGTACCCCGCAGGGTTTGGTCATATCGCCAATGCTGTTTAATCTCATAATGATAGGACTCCCGGCGCGGCTGAACTCAATATACGGAATACATCATTCTATATATGCAGATGATATCACCATCTGGGCGTGTGAAGGTAGTGACGGAGAGATAGAGCAGAGACTACAGGAGGCCGTCACCACTATTGAGGAGTATCTTGTTGGTACTGGCCTCGAGTGCTCGCCAGATAAATCGGAACTCCTCCTCTATCGCCCCACGCTTAAAGGCAGACCACCCAAGGGATACAACCGGGACCGTGCTTACGAAGAGATCCAAATTCACACCAAAAACGTCAGGACTATTTCTATAGTGCAACAAATCAGAGTCCTTGGACTCATCATCGAGTCTAAGGGTACAAACGGTGAAACCGTCAAAAGGTTAGTAACCAAAGTCACCAACGCAATACGGCTAATCAATAGTCACCAACAAACACCAAGGTATGAAAGAGGCTAACGTCATCAGGCTTATTTATTCATTCGCCATAAGTCACATTATATACGTAGCGGCATATCTAAACTGGTATACAGCCGAAAAACTCAAAATCAACGCACTCATACGAAAGGCGTACAAACAAGCTTTGGGCGTTTCAGATAGCACCAGCAACGAAAAACTGTTTCAACTGGGCTTACATAACACTTTAGAGGAGCTGATAGAAGCGCAACAGATTGCCCAGTTGGAGAGGCTAGCCAGCACGCGCACAGGACGGAGTATCCTTGACAAGTTGGGGATAAATTACCATAGGCAACAAGGAAGTAAGGTGGCGGTTTTAAAGGTGACCAGGGAAAAGATGCAGGTCCCCAATCTGCCCAAAAACATGCACCCCGAATTTAATCAGGGCAGAAGAGAAAGCCACGCTAGAACTCTGCTTAAGGCCTACGGCAGAGACAAGGAAGCGTTGTTCGTAGTCGCAGCGGAGTACCCTAGTCACAAATCCTACGTTGCGGTAGTAATAAATACCGACCGCAAATGCGTAAACGCGTGCTCCATACGCTCGGATAATTCAGAAATCGTGGAAGAGGTGGCTATTGCACAGGCCATAATTTCCCCAAAGTGTAGGTATGTCATCAGCGACTCGCAGTCAGCAATCCGTAACTATGCACGAGGAAGAATATCTCCCGAGGCAGCCAACATACTCCTCCGCAAGGCAAATCTCATATAATCCGAGGAATTCGAAGAAAGGTATATTATATGGTACCCAGCCCTCACCCCGTGTGCGTCGCTCATTCCCAACCTCAACGAGGAGGCTCCCCACGTAGCGCGAGGTCTCACTTACCGCACTCGCAATGGAGCTTCACATGAGGTACTGGGAGGAGATTAGTGGTGGGAGAGGGACAGAATGTTTAGGTTCTGCGACATTATCCAATTATACCAAAAGTCGAGGCGCAGATTTCCACCACCTAGCTCCACATTAGACAGATCTCAGGAGGTTGACTGGAGGCGACTTCAAACTAGAACATTTCCCAACCCGAAGCACCTTAATCGCGTCTACCCCGAACTATACCCAGAAAACTCGTGTAAACTATGCAGCATGAGACGCGCCTCCCTAGAGCATATGTTATGGGAATGCACACAGTTACAGGACGCCAATGCAGTCTCCCCAGAACAGCTTGGGGTGCGGTGGAGAGCCGCGCTGATCAGCTCAGATCGGACAGATCAAATATGGGCCATCCAGCGAGCACGGGAGGCGGCTGAGAGGGTCTCTCCACCGCCCCTGGTGCAGCTTAGGCCCACGCCTCAATCCGCTGGTTAAATAAAGTTTGATCACTCACTCACTCTAGTGCGGACTTCTTAATCATGCCAATTCTCCACATATCGGTCTCAGCTTCCTTCACCTTCTTCTTAACCGGTAATTCTTTTAGTTTGGCCCCCTGCTGTTTTCCAAGTATTTACCAGTCAATTTTCTGGTTCACTTCCTCCATTTTGTATCGACATTCTTCATGTACAAGTAGCTGAATGCCTTCCTAGTCCAACTCTCCTCCCCCATTTCTCTCAATCGCTTCTCAAATTTTATCTTGCTGCTAGCTTCCCTGCCCTCAAATGATGTCCATCCCACATCACCTTGTACTCCCTGATTTGGTGTATTACCGTGAGCTCCTAAGGCAAACCTACCTATGTCACATTGCTTAATTTCCAATCTTGCTTGAACTTCTGATCTCATGCACAAGACCCCATTGCCGAACGTAAGACAAGGAACCATGACCCTTTCCATATTCCTCTCACAACATCATACCTATTGTAAATCCACAGTGCCCTGTTTTTCATTACCGCTGCATTCCAGTGAAGTTTAGTCGACACGTACATTTCGTGTTCCCTTCGGTACTCAGCCCCATTGCTTATCCATACTTAAGTAAAGTGTGGGATTGGGCTAGTTGGTAATCCATATAGAACTTCTAGGCGCATAAAACTTCAGACAACTAACACAAGAGACGAGGACGAGCGCAGACTTTCAACTGATTTATTACTACTACGACACACATATATATGTTAGAAAGAAGATAAGATCACTTGCTTAAGCAAAAAAACAACACACAAAATCAAAAGGCGAAAAAAGAGAGACTGCAAAACACCACGTGCTCACCCTGGACCCTCACGTGCCAAATTTAAAAACGCCAATTCTTTTCCAGATAATGCTATCGATGGTTTGCTGATACAGCTGCCTCGAGCAATTGCTGCAGCTTCAATCACAAGTCTTGTGCCTTCATTAGGGTGGGACGCGAGAACCCTTGTCTTTTCGAACAAAGGCTGGCATCCACATTCGGAACAATGAGCGGCCAAAAAACCGTCCCGTCCTGCATTTCTTACTTTCTGACAATGTTCTTGAAGTCTTACATTGAGGCACCTGCCTGACTGACCAACGTACTCAAGTTTATGGCGTACCTTTGTCTTGTGGACTTGAGTACGTTGGTCAGTCAGGCAGGTGCCTCAATGTAAGACTTCAAGAACATTGTCAGAAAGTAAGAAATGCAGGACGGGACGGTTTTTTGGCCGCTCATTGTTCCGAATGTGGATGCCAGCCTTTGTTCGAAAAGACAAGGGTTCTCGCGTCCCACCCTAATGAAGGCACAAGACTTGTGATTGAAGCTGCAGCAATTGCTCGAGGCAGCTGTATCAGCAAACCATCGATAGCATTATCTGGAAAAGAATTGGCGTTTTTAAATTTGGCACGTGAGGGTCCAGGGTGAGCACGTGGTGTTTTGCAGTCTCTCTTTTTTCGCCTTTTGATTTTGTGTGTTGTTTTTTTGCTTAAGCAAGTGATCTTATCTTCTTTCTAACATATATATGTGTGTCGTAGTAGTAATAAATCAGTTGAAAGTCTGCGCTCGTCCTCGTCTCTTGTGTTAGTTGTCTGAAGTTTTATGCGCCTAGAAGTGCTTATCCATACGCCTAGATATTTTTATTTATCTGTTATCTCTAGCGTGACCTCCTGTATTCTAAGCTCACTACCTCAATTGTCATTAAAAATTATGACTGCTGATTTTCCCTTACTGAATCTGAAATCTAACCTACCTCCCTCATTACCGCAGATGTCCAGCAATATCTGCAAATCTTCCTTGTTGTCGGCCATTAGCACTATATCATCTGCGTACATCGATGCTGGTAGTGCCTGTTCAGTGATTTTTCCTTGTTTGACGAAAGAGAGGTTGAAGCCCAGTCCACTTCCCTTGAATTTGGTCTCTAATCCTTGTAGGTACATCATGAATAATAAGGGTGATAGGGGATACCCCTGCCTAAGCCCCCGTTTTACCTCTGCAGGCTTGGATATCTGTTTTTCCCACTTTATAATTACCTTGTTACCTTTATAGATATCTTTTAAAAGATTAGTGACTCCATCTTCCACACCCAGTGTGTCTGGTATTCAGCACAAGTCCCCTTGAACCACGCTATCGTAAGCTCCCTTGATATCCAAAAATGCTAGCCACAGGGGCCTGAGTTCCTTTTCTGCTATTTCGATGCACTGCGTCAGTGAGAACAGATTGTATTCCAATCTCCTGTGTTTCCGAAACCCATTCTGCAGTTTCCCCAGCACCCCCTCATCCTCTATCCATGCCTGCTGTCTTTCCTTTATAATCTGCATCGCCAGCCTGTAGACCACTGATGTCATTGTTATAGGACGGTAGCTGTTTATGTTAGCTTTGTCCCCCTTTCCTTTATAGATCATGCTCATCCTACTAAGTTTCCATCCATCAGGAACTTCTCCAGTGATTATTATTTTGCTCACTGCCTCTCTCAAAGCCTGCTTAGACTTTGGACCTAATGTCTTTATCAGTATAATTGGAATGCCATCTGGGCCTGCTGATGTACTACTAGGAACCCTTTTCTCAGCCCTCTGCCACGCTTGTAGTAAAAATGGAGCCATTGCACCACTTGATTCATCCTTGTCTATTGTGGTGCACAAAGTACTTCTTTGTTGAAATTTTTCTGTAACCTTTGTTCATATATATTCAATAGCTTCGTCCCCTTCTAGCCTAGCACCTTGGGCTGTAGTTATAAAACTATGCTCTAGGCTCGTTTCATTTCTTAGGGAGTTAAGATGGTTCCAAAATTTTGCAGCTGAATTTCTATCTTTTTTATGTACTTCTGCCAGCCACTGAGCTCCCTTTCTTCTAATCTTTTCTTTTATAAGAAGGGATGCATCCCTTCTACAGCTTAGAAAGTTTTCCCGTTTTCTTTCAACATCATCTGTCGGTTCACCCCGCTGCTTAGCATGTCTGCGTTCCCTAGAGGCTTTCTGACGTTTTGCTATGGCTCTCTTAACTTCCTCATCCCACCAACTCTTGGGCTTGTGTCTTCTTTTCCGGGGTGACTTGTCACGTGCCTTATCAAGCTCTAGCCCAAACAGTCTAATTAGATTGGTGTATGTCCACACAGTTTTATTATCCTCAGTGATTACTTTCTCAATTTGTTTGGTAGCAATTTCTATTTGCCTTTTTGAATGAAAGTTTTCCTGTAGTTGCCCAGACAACACAAACACAACCTCAGGACGTCCTCAGTATGCTTTTGTGAGAACAATATGACGCCCTCAGAATGTCCTCTTATGGTACAAGAATGGCACTAATCCCGTCCCCTTGTCCATACACATAACAACCTGAGCACATCCTCAATACAACACTTCAGGACTTTTTAGTATCTTTTCAGAACAACGATTGCGTGGCCGGTTCGGTACTTTTGACAGTGATACTCTTTTGGATTTACTTTTTTTCATATTATTTCTGTACATCAAAAGAAAAACAACTGTGAGGTCTCGTATATATAGTGTATCAATCAACAGACAGGTGACAAAACAAACAAAGCTTGTCGACTGAAATTTATTTAACAGTAATTATTCCCAACTGACAGCTTTGTCAGGCATTCAAGTCCGTTTATAGTCTGAAAAAATAAAAGCAGTATCAAGGCAGTCAACACAGGTCAATCAACTACGTTTGTAATCTTCCTCGAAAGTTTGACACAGTGTCTTCATCACCACGTGTATCGCGCCCAATGCACTCATTAGTGTTAGAGGCTCCGCTCTGACAGCCTATCAGTACACTCGACACGGGCGTTGACTTGACTTGCCCGAGGTTGGGCCATGTGTCAGATGCAGAAGTAGATCCTTCCACGTTGGGACCATGCTAGTTCGAAGCACAATTGATGGCTGGTGTTCCAGGCTGCTTCGAACCACACCTCGCCGTGGTCGGCTAGGGACAACGCATCCATGATCAGTCTGAAAGTTGCGCAGCCGAGTGCACCTATCAACACGGCAATTTACCAGCCGTCATCACCTACGACTCACACATATCTCACTTTTAACCATGCACACAAACAACAAAGGCCACAAACCTCCACTAGTACACTCCACCCAACGTTTCTAGAAGAGAAACGTTGACTCCACCTTCCCTGACAGGGCCGCCGCTGCCATTTTGACAGTCAGTTGGCTTCGAATGGCTTGGCTACTTGACTATATAAAATGGTGCCGAATATTCAATGGTTGCCAGCTGCTAGTTTGTTATACGCGCTACAGTGGCGTATAATGACTAATTTAAGGCAGTGACATTTGGGAAGACACTGTTTCAAATGGACATTTCACAATACCAGTTTCGATACCTAAGCCAATTATTTACGCATTTCTCATCAAGCGAAACGCGAAATTAAAAATTTTTCTGCCAAAAAAAACAAACGAGGCGAAAATATACAATAACTTTATGACTATGTGAAATGAACGTGTGAAGAACATTTTCACATATGAAGTGAATCTATTTGGTGTGCAAAGGTCTTGAGGAGTTATATCTAAGTGCTCAGTGCAATGTTCTGTCATCCCCAAAAGGTCCTTGACAGGACCTTTTCGAGACCAATTGATGTCCTCAGAAAGCACTCGAAAAAACGTTTGAACCGGCGCTAGTGCGTTGCTTTTGTCCTCTCCGAAACGTCCTTAAAATTACTTTTCAGGATAAATTGTTGTCCTCAAAAAGCACTTGAAAGGACGTTTCTGGGTCAAACCAGTTTGTGTCGTTCTCAGTACGTACTAAGGTGAATGATAACTATGCGAGGACGATTGTACCATATGGGGACGACCTCAGGATCACGAGTGTTGTCTGGGTTGCTCATCTTGTCTCCTTCCCACTTTCGCTGCTCTTCCAAAACTTAGCTTGATACATTTGGGATCACTACCCATACTTCTGGAGCCACCTTCATCTATGTGACATCAGTGCGTAATCTATCGTTGACTTCCTAACTCCCATGTTATTCGCCCTTCACACTTCTCGGTACTGTTGAAAATGATCAAATCATGCCTTTCACACATATCCATGATCGTTTTGCCTGTTGAGTCAGTATACCTATCTATATCTTCTATGTGCACATTGATATCTCCTAGTATAATTATCTCGCACTCTCCTCCTAATTCCTCAATGTCCTTTTATATACACTCCACCATTGCCTGATTTTCCTCTCGGGCCTTTGCTGCCGTCCACAAGTACACCAAACAGAGGAGTGTCATGTGCCCAGCTACTTTCCCTCTTAACCATAAACGTTCCATGCATCCCTGCTTGACTCTTTGCCAACCCATGCTCTTATGTATAAATGCACCAATTTCACCCCCCTTTTTGCTGCCTTCTGTTCTATTGCAATATTTCCATACGTAGTCCGGATTGCAGGGTGGTTGCTGCATGTCCCGAAGGTGTGTCTCTTCAACCCCTTATACCATCAGCTCCTCCTGCCTCAACTGCTCTTCTCTCTCTTCCCACTTCAACCTATTCCTGCCACCCTGCATGTTAACATAGCCTACGTCTGACTTAGCTCGGCCCTCGTGCTTACGTCGATTTCTTCTCCCACGGACTTCGTGCGGCTTGAATATTTGTGCCCCTTTAGTTCCGTCTTCGGCAACACTGTCGGCCTGAGGGCTCTGGGTCCGCCTAAAAAAGCTATGGCTTGGCGGCCCATTCTGTGACCGACCCTCCTGCCCGTCACACCACTGTAGTGAATGCCATCCTGTGCAAAGGGGCGAGCACCGGGCTCGTACACGTGTTGGTTAACTTCCATTACGCTGTATCCTAGTTGCCGGCTCAGCGTTGTTACCCTTGCGATAGAAATAAAAGCGTTTAAACTTTTTGCACTGCTGCCAAACTATTGTGTTTCGTGTTTTTTGACATGACGAAGGATATTAACGAAGCGCTTGAGGATTTTAAGAGAGAAATTCGGGCCGAGCTCTATGATTTCAAACAGAGCATTGATCACTGTAGTGAAACACTTGACTATGTCAATTTGCTCTCGCAAGAACTTAAGGCTTTGCGTGAGGAACTAGTAATAACACGGAAAGCTAACGACAAACTAGTGACAGAAAATCGACAGCTACAAATAAAAGTGGAAGAGCTCGAGAAATATACCCATGCTAACAACCTTGAAATTAAAGGTGCGCCAAATGAAGGAGAGCCATTTGAGATTGTGTAAAAGTTGTGTGCCGCAGTCCAGGAACCGGTCACGAAATCTGACATTGACACCTGTCATAGGATGGGCATATCTAAGGAAGGAACTAGAAGCATTGTTGTACGTTTTGGGCGATGCGACAAGCGGAATACCGTTCTCATGAAAGCTAGAAAAGTGAAGCCCTCGGCTAGAGTAATCGGTCTCAAGAGCTCAGCACCAATCTTTGTAAATGAAAACTTGACCCGTCAGGGTAAACAGTTGCTTGGTGCTGCAGTGGCAAAGAAACGGGAAGTTGGTTGGCGATTCGTCTGGACGCAAGGATGGAAAATCTTCGCGCGAAAATCGGAGACATCGGAGAGACTCGGAATCTGTTGTCGGGAAGATATAAATAAGATACATTAGTAAATAAATTCCGAGTACTTGGGCTGTTTTAATTACCCCAGGATGGCCAATGTTTCAGATTGTCAATATTATGAACAAGATAATCTCTTGTGCATTTTCAAAGTGTTGTCTGAACAGTTTGCTGCATTTCATCTAAATGCTCGCAGCATTAGGAACAAAACGGATGACAACAGCCTGTTCCTCAACCGTTTTGAGAGTAAATTTCATCTTTTGTGTTTTACGGAATCTTGGCTGACTCCGAAAAATAGCCCACCACAGTTCGCGAGTTATGTTCATAATGGCATTGTTCGTTCTTCGAATTGGGGTGGTGGGATCAGTATGTATGATAAAGATACCCTCATGCATGATGTTATCGACGACTTGACCTGTATCACGCCTCATATAGAGTGTCTTACGATGTGTGTGCAAAATGTAATAGTTGCAGCTAGTTACCGACCTACCACTGGGTATAAGTCTGAATTTTTTATTTTTATAGAAAAGCTTCTGCGCAAACTCCATGTGATACGTAGTCCATTCCTTATCATGGGTGATGTAAATGTTGACATGCTCAGTGGGGATGCATCATGTGAGCAGCTGAAAGCTATTCTAGACTCGTTTGCCTGTTCCAATGTCATCACACAACCTACACGTCTTACCACCCACAAGGCCACTTTGCTCGATGTAAGTATCACAAACGCCCCCAGTCAAACTTGCACCAGTGGTATATTATCACTTGATGTAAGCGATCACCTGCCTATCTTCACATTTTTGCCGCTTGATAGTGACAGGTGCGACTCAAGCGAAAAGCTGTGTTATCGTAGATTGTACTCGGATCAGCTTAATGAATTTTATCATGCGCTGGAAACCACACAGTGGAACTTCGTTCACGCAGAAAAAGACCCTGATAAAGCATACAGTCTTTTCAAGGCGGCACTTAAAGTTATCTATGACCGACGCTTGTTTCATTCCGCAGGAAGAAAAACATTCGCAAGCCTTGGGTTAGTCGATGTTTGTACAGAAGAATAAAACATAAAAACAGAATGTATCACGCATTTGTACAGACACGTGATGCTGCTCTTCTTAGCGAATTTAAAAGACACCGTAATAAGTTAAAAGCCGATTTGAAAAAGGCTAAGACCTGCTACTATCAAACGCTTTTTGCTACTATACCTAATGAACCCAGAAAGCTGTGGAACGAAGTAAATAATTTATCAAACAACTTGAAAGTAAAACGTCGTATTAATATTGCAGCTTTTGCCCATGGCAAAACAGAATTGGAAGCACTTACAGAAATGAATGAATACTTTATGAATGTGGGTGAATTTCAATGAAATCTCAGTTCTGAAAGTTGTCATGTTACTACACATAAACGCAAAAGGTTGCTACACTCAATTAGTTTATTCCCTGCAAGTCCACAAGAGGTAGAAAAATTAGTGAGAAACATTAGAAACAATGTTTCGGCAGGAATTGGTGAGCTAAGTGCCTTACCTATTAAATACGTTGCGGCTATTATATCCTCACCATTAACACATATTATTAACAAAATGCTTGAAACTGGAATCTTCCCCTCAGATCTGAAGCGTGCTCGCATATGCCCGATACATAAGGGAGGTGCTGTTGGTGATATAAGTAATTACAGACCCATTTCGGTGCTACCTGTGTCATCTAAAGTATTTGAAAATGTCATCAACACGCGTCTTGTTAATTCCATAGATAAGCACCAAATCATAAACAATGCACAATACGGTTTCCAGAAAAAGAAAAGCACTGAGCTAGCTTTGTTAAATGTAAAGGATAAAATACTACATGACATTGAAAACAAACTCTACAGTGTAGGTCTTTTCATTTATCTAAAGAAAGCGTTCGATTGCGTTAATCACGACATTCTGCAACTGAATCTTAATGACTATGGCATTCGCGGCATCGTCCTAGATCACCCCGCCACGGTGGTCTAGTGGCTAAGATACTCGGCTGCTGACCCGCAGGTCACGGGATCAAATCCCGGCTGTGGAGGCTGCATTTCCGATGGAGGCGGAAATGTTGTAGGCCCGTGTACTCAGATTTGGGTGCACGTTAAAGAACCCCAGGTGGTCAAAATTTTCGGAGCCCTCCACTACGGCGACTCTCATAATCATATGGTGGTTTTGGGACGTTAAACCCCACAAATCGCCCTAGATCTTTTCAAGAATTATCTTTTTGCAGAAAGCAGTGTGTCAAAATTGGAGATGTTACCTCCCCTACAACCACGATAAAACAAGGAGTGCCCCAGGGGTCGATTTTGGGACCCTTGTTATTTATATTCTACGTTAATGACCCATTTATTATTCCTAACTCTCCCAAGGTAATAATGTACGCTGACGACACCAACGTCTTTTTTTCAGCGCACACACTTACTCAGCTTCAGAAAGTGATAAACGAATATCTTGTTGAGTGGAATGGTTGGCTTCACGCTAATAAACTATCCCTAAATAAAAATAAATCTAATTACGTCCTCCTTAAGCCCGTTAATAAGCCCTATGACACAGAGCTTACGCTAACGTATCAGGGCACCGTCTTAGAGCGCGTAAAATATAAGAAATTTTTAGGCGTATGGTTTGAAGAAAGCACGTCGTGAAATACACACATCAATAAACTCACTTCAAAGCTAAGCAGAGCCACCGGTATATTATTTAAACTATCTCAATTAATTCCTTTACACCGAAAAAAGGCGATATATTACGCGCATTTCTACTCCCTCTTATCTTATTGCACACTTGTTTGGGGTACCACAACAACTACTAATTACTACAAACTGGAAACAATGCAAAAGAAAGTGCTCAGACTTTTCGAGAACTATTTTGGTGAGCCAAAAGACTTATCCACAAATTCTTTATTTGTTAAATATAATTTGCTTAAAGCAACCAAATTATACGATTATAAACTCCTCCTGCACACACAGAAATATGATCTCATAGACATGGCACATGCAACATCAAGAAGTCATCCACTACGTAATACATCATCATCACCATCATCATCATCATCATCATCGTCATCATCAGCCTGACTACGTCCACTGCAGGACAAAGGCCTCTCCCATGTTCCGCCAGTTAACCCGGTCCTGTGCTTGCTGCTGCCAATTTATACCCGCAAACTTCTTAGTCTCATCTGCCCACCTAACCTTCTGTCTCCCCCTAACCCGCTTCCCTTCTCTGGGAATCCAGTCAGTTACCCTTAATGACCAGCGGTTATCCTGTCTACACGCTACATGCCCTGCCCATGTCCATTTCTTCTTCTTAATTTCAGCTATGATATCCTTAACCCCCGTTTGTTCCCTAATCCACTCTGCTCTCTTCTTGTCTCTTAAGGTAATACACAGACACCAATACCAAGAACACGTACGAACTACAGAAGGTCAGCCCTCACTTATCAGATACCTGCACTAATAAATTGTGTATCTTCACAAATAAATTTTGATATCCCATTTTATAGATTTAAAAAAACAAATAAGACTTTTTCTAATAAATGACTGTGCAGCCGTTACAGTATTAGCTCATTAACTGTCACTGCACCACAGTTCTTGCATTGCATTTTTTATACGTTCAAACGTTTGCATTTTCGGTATGTGCAGTTATCCTAGTTATATGGGCGCAGTTCAATTTCTGATGCATTTCCCTGTTACATTCATTTCGCTGTATCTGTGCACTTTTGTTGTACCTCTTTATATTTACTTTGCTATGTACCGATGGTATTATATCTTGTCAAGTTGTGTAAGTTGTATAATGTCGTGTTAGTTATACTTTTTATTCGCTGCTGCCTGTACGGTCCCCCAGGTCTCTTCAAGCTGTTTTTCAACAGCTTTTTTTGCCTGGGGAACCCCCAACTTTTTGTGTAGGAAATAAACCCAAACCCAAACCCTTGATCACACAATTGGCCTCCACTACCCTCCTTTCAATCCCACGAGGCTGCCCCCAGACCTCTGGGACTGTGCATATAGTCACATGCACACTCCCGGAGGCTTTTCGGAGCTTACGCATCCCATCCTCTAACTTTCTCTGAAGGTTTTGATCCTTGCCCTTACACACATCATTGAGCCCAGCATGAATAATGATCAGATTTTCGCCCTCCATGCTGTTTTCTACAACCTCATGAGCTTTGGCCAGTGCATCCACCCTGACTCTCCCATCTTCCTTCACTGTCTTGAAGACGCCATCCCTAACCCTGGCCACGTTAGAGTCTCCCACCACTAGGACCCTTCTACGCTCCAATCGCTGGCTTCCTATTTGTGATGGCGCCCCTGTTTGCTTCACCTTTTTCTCTCTCTGCCGTCTGTCCTGTGTTTCTGCTCTGCTTGAAGACTGCTGCGCCACCGAGCTGTATGTTCCCGGAGCCTTCGTGCTGTGGCCAGACACTGCGGCCTCCTGACCTCACTTCTCGCCTGTTCCTTCCCGCCTAGCTGTCGCCTTCCGTCTGACACCGCTCGGGGCCAGGGCAAAGCGCCATTAGCTCCTTTACCTGCTGCTCTAGCTCGGTCCGCCCTTCCCGTTCTTTTTGGAGGTCACCCTTCATTTGCTTTAATAGGCTGGCGGTAGCCTCCTCCCGCTCACGCGACGCTCCGAGCTCTTTTTGGAGTTCTATCTTCTGCTCCCGTTCCGCCCTAAGCTCCCCCTGAAGCCCCTTGATGCTAGCCTCCATGCGCTGCACGGCCGCCTTCAGTGCCTCGCACAGCCTGCACACGAACCTCGCCTTCTGCGCGCCGGCCAAACTCGTGAATGCTGTCTCATCTAAGTAGCACCAGCGCTTGCATTCTTCGCACTGCACCAGCTCACTCTCGCTCGTGGTTTTCCTAGCCTCCTTAGCCATCGCCCGCCCGACCATCGGACTGAGGGACCGACAGGCCTACGTTCCACCCTAATCCCGCTATCCAGCCGCCTCCATTAACTCTCTTACCTCAACAACTGTTTGAAGCTGCCGCCTACATCGCACACATGGGTGTTCAATTTCGCTAGTAGCCTCTCACTAGGTCCCCTTCGTGTTCGGCTTTAGCTCTTTAACAACTAACCGGGCGCCCCAACCTTCTTCAAAACAGCCGCCTAGCCCGTTCACGTGGTCAACGTCATTACAACGATAGTTATAGCGCGCAAACAAAACGACGACACAGAGACAAGAAGGACACGAAAGGCACCTTCCTTCTTGTCTCTGTGTCGTCGTTTCGTTCTCGTGCTATATTTATCGTCATGCCATACCAACTAGCCCAAGCTGCCACACTTCTAAGTCACTACAACGTTGCCCATGCCCCACACCTACAGTAATCGCAAGGCTAATTATTGATTAGGAGCAAAAAAATAATAATGTTCTTCACAAACACAAAAAATGAAGAGAAACTTTTGTTTACAAACACAAAGAAATGAAGAGAAACTTATCTCTCGTTGTGCGCTGCTTCTGCACCAACCAACCTTGCACAATCTTGCACGACCTTGAATCCGCCGAATAGATGGAGCGCGTGCAAACACGTCCGCCGAGGTGTAAGAGTAGTTTAGGTTAGAGAACGGCGCATAGGGGAGGTTTCGTGGGGAGAGGCGCATGCTGTTCTGATTAGGAAACCTCTCCAGAGAGGGCGCGCTAAACTAGCCAACCACCGCCGCCATAGAGTTTTCCAAAATTAACTAGAGGGCACTCTGGCACTGCGATCGTTCGTTTCGGCGATCGTTCGAGAGTTCATTTCGGACTGTCACGGTGGATGAACGTGTTTTTTGAGCGCTCCCGATCGACTGCGCAGATAAGTTGTTTTGCAAGTTTTGAGCTTGTCTTTATAATTATAGGGCAGCAGTTAAAATCCCTGTAGCACTTAATTTATTGTACAGCTTTTTCGGGGTCAGTTCCCAGGTATTTATTATTAGTTTGTGTATGTGTGTTTGATTTTTTTGTTTTTTGTTGTTGTTTTCCTTTTTCTTTTGCCACCCCGTGGGGAAGGTGCACGTACATTGAACACGCAATTTTTTGTAGTAGAGCTTATACTTTCTCTTTTTCGTAGGGCAGGGCTCGAGTTTTGTAATTATCGAGTATAGGGACAATTGGTGTCAGAAAGGCAAGGCTAAAAAGACTGTAAAGTGTTCAGGATGTGGAGTGGGTTTGAAAGGGGACCCAAGCCTAGAAGCGGATGGAGAAGAGGCTGACGCGAAGTGTAGGCAATGCGAGGTCGACGAAAAATGGAGAAAATAATGGTTACCCAGAGTGACATGCTCATGAGAATCACCGAGCTCGAGACGGCGTTGGCGACAGAGCAAGAGAAAACGAGGGCTATGGGAGAAAAGCTGAAGTCCGCCGAAGGAGCACTAGCCAAGGTAAACAAAGGAGCGGCCTACGGAGAGAACAGTAGGGAACCAGCAACCAGAACTGCGGAGAAGAAAGAGCAAGCATGTTTGGAAAAACAGATTCAGCCGGTTTATTTGTCGCAAGGCTCAGCTTCAGCGAAGTAGTGGTGGGGATAGGAGGTGACAAAGCAGCCGGCGTCACAGGTGTAACACCCAGGTGCAGGATGCTCCAGCGGAAAAGTCACAGCATGTGATAATCGCTGGGGACTCGAACTTAAATCGATGCACAGAAGCCATCAAAGAGAGGGTAAGAGGTGACAAGAGGGTTGCCGTAGGGGCATTCCCAGGACGCAAGCTGGAAGCAGTCACTAGGCAAGCGAGCGCGAAACTCAAAACTACAGCTGATAAACGAAACCTCGTAATATTTTCAGGCCGTTTAAACGATGTCTTAAATGAAGATACAGCAGGACTAGCAACTACGCCGGTGAAAGGTGCCGATGACATGCGCGCCACTTCTCCTGTGGTACAGGTAGCGATAGGCACAATACCGGAGGTACCGGTGCGTGATAGCAACCTGCAAAGAGCGTTGGTCAACGCAAACCAAGAGGTATGGCGGATGAGTCGAGAGAAAGGCTTTGAGGTGGTGGAAATAAACAGAGAGGTGCATAGGTGGCGTGGTTTTCAACGAGACAGAATTCACTTCGATGGGCGGCTGGGTCATGAGGTGGGTTGGCGACTTGCAGGACGCGCAGTAGCTATTGGGGGGGCAAGTGGGCCCTTCGGGGTGCAGGATAGCTAGTAACGAGGAAAACAACCAGGGAGACTCTTTGAGAGGTGGTATGGACAGATACGATTCCAAAGTGGCACCAGTATCTAAGATAGGTAGAATCCGGGGCAGAAATAACGAAGCCACGAGCGCCGAGCCAATTCAGACATAGGGTATATTAACATGCAGGGCGGTAGGAACAGGCTGAAGTGGGAAGAGATAGAAAAACAGCTAGGGAAGGAGAGGACCGATGATATACGGTTTTATAGAAACACATCTCAGGGACATGGAACAACCTTCTAACAATGCGGACTACGCGCGGGAATATTGTAATAGAACAGAAGGCAGCAGAAAGAAAGGTGGTATTGGGGCATTCATTCATAAAAGCACAGACTAAGAAATGGTCAAGCAGAAGTGCAAGAAACATTTATGGCTAAAAGGGAAAGTGGCAGGGCAAATGACACTCCTTGGTTTCGTGTACTTGTGGACGGGAGCAAAGACCAGAGAGGAAAACCAGGCAATGGTAGAGTGTATATCAAATGACATTCAGGACTTAGTAGGAGAGTGCGAGATAAGTATACTAGGATATATGAATGCACACATAGAAGATATAGATGGGTATACCGACCCGACAGGCAAAATGATCATGGATATGTGTGAAAGGCTGGATTTGATCATTTGCAACAGTATTGAGAAGTGTGAAGGGCAAATAACATGGGAGGTAGAAAGGCTGCAGTCGACGATAGATTACGCACTGATGTCACATAGGATGTATGATAAGCTCAGGGGAATGCACATAGATGGTGGCTCCAGAAGTCTGGGTAGTGATCACAAACGTATCAAGCTAAGTTTTGGAAGAGCAGTGAAAGTGGGAAGGAGACAAGATGAGCAACTACAGAAAAATGTTTATTCAGAAAGGCAAATTGAAATAGCCACTAAACAAATTGAGAAAGTAATCACAGAGGATAATAAAACAGTGTGGACCTACACTAATCTGATTAGACTGTTTGAGCTAGAGCTTGCTAAAGCACGTGACAAGTCACCCCGGAAAAGAAGACACCAACCCAAAAGTTGGTGGGATGAGGAAGTTAAGAGAGCCATAGCAAAACGCCAGGAAGCCTCTAGGGAACACGAACATGCTAAGCAGCGGGGTGAACCGACAGATGATGTTGAAAGAAAATGGGAAATCTTTTTAAGCTGTAGAAGGAATGCATCCCTTCTGATCAATGAAAAGATTAGAAGAAAGGGAGCACAGTGGCTGGCAGAAGTACATAAAAAATATAGAAAGGCAGCTGCGAAATTTTGGAACCATCTAAACTCCCTAAGGAATGAGGCGAGCTTAGAGCAGAGGTTTATAACTACAGCTCAAGGTGCTAGGCTAGAAGGGGACGAAGCTATGGTACATATAAGAACAAGGGCCACAGAATAATTTCAGGATAGAAGTGCTTTATGCACCACAATAGAGAAGGATAAATCAAGTGGCGCAATGGCTCCATTTTCACAACAAGAGTGGGAAAGGGCTGAGAAAAGGGTTCCTAGTAGTACATCAACAGGCCCAGATGGCATTCTAATTTTCTGATAAAGACATTAGGTCCGAAGTCTAAGCAGACTTTGAGAGAGGCAGTGAACAAAATAATAATCGATGGAGAAGTTCCCGATGGATGGAAACTTAGCAGGATGAGCATGATCTATAAAGGAAAGGGGGACAAAGCTGACAAAAACAACTACCGTTCTATAACAGTGACATCAGCGGTCTACAGGCTGGTGATGCAGATTATAAAGGAAAGACTACAGGCATGGATAGAGGATGAGGGGTTGCTGGGGGAACTGCTAAATGGGTTTCAGAAACACAGGAGGTTGTAAGACAATCTGTTCTCACTGACGCAGTGCATCGAAATAGCCGAAAAGGAACACAGCTCCCTGTGGCTAGCATTTTTGGGTATCAAGGGAGCATACGATAGCGTGGTTCAAGACGAATTGTGGGTAATACTGGACACACTAGGCGTGGTATATGTAGTCACTAACTTTTTAAAGGAGATTCATAAAAGTAAGAAGGTAGTTATAAAGTAGGAAAAAAAAGTACCTAAGCCCACAGAGGTGCAACGGTGGCTTAAGCAGGGGTGTCCTCTGTCACCCTTGTTATTCATGATGTGCCTACAAGAATTAGACGTGAACTTAGAGGGAAGTGGACTGGGCTTCAACCTCTCCTTCGTCAAACAAGAAAAACTCATAAGACAGGCACTACCAGCATTGATGTACGCAAATGATATAGTGCTAATGGCCAACAAGGAAGATTTGCAGAGATTGCTGGACATCTGCGGTGATGAGGGAGATAGGTTAGATTTCAGATTCAGTAAGGAAAAATCAGTAGTCATGATTTTTAATGACAATGAAAGTAGTGACCTTAGAATGCAGGAGGTCACGCTAGAGATAACAGATAAATACAAATATCTGGGCGTATGGATAAGCAATGGGGCTGAGTACCGAAGGGAACACGAAATATACGTGTCGACTAAACTTAACAGGAATGCAGCGGTAATGAAAAACAGGGCACTGTGGAATTACAATAGGTATGATGTTGTGAGAGGAATATGGAAAGGGTCATGGTTCCTTGTCTTACGTTCGGCAATGGGGTCTTGTGCATGAGATCAGAAGTTCAAGCAAGATTGGAAATTAAGCAATGTGACATAGGTAGGCTTGCCTTAGGAGCTCACGGTAATACACCAAATCAGGGAGTGCAAGGTGATGTGGGATGGACATCATTTGAGGGCAGGGAAGCTAGCAGCAAGATAAAATTTGAGATGCGATTGAGAGAAATGGGGGAGGAGCGTTGGGCTAGGAAGGTATTCAGTACATGAAGAATGTTGACACAAAATGGCGGAAGCGAACCAGAAAAGTGACTGGTAAATACTTGGAAAACAGCAGGTGACCAAACCAAAAAGAACTATCGGTTAAGAAGAAAGTGAAGGAAACGGAGACTGACATGTGGAGAATGGGCATGATTAAGAAGTCCGCACTAGAGATCTATCGAACTTTTAAGCAGGAAATTGCCAAGGAAAGGATCTATTATAATACTCGGGGTAGTTCTCTACTGTTTGAGGCCAGGACGGAAGTATTGCGAAGAAAGACTAATCGGGCCAAATACGAAGGGGTAGACACGGTATGCAGTGCGTGTGGAGATGAAGTAGAAACTGCCGAACACTTGATAATGTTCTGTAAAGGGCAAAATCGACTTTAGGCGGGTAGAAGTAACTAGAAGTAGGTTATCTGATTGGTGGCTAAAGTCAAGCGACCAGTGAAGATTGAACCCTTCGCTGCAAAGTACGAACCCTCAACCTATCTATTTAAGGAAAAAAATAAATCTAGTTTTGGTTTGTTATGTTAGGTGGCGGTTAGGTGGTGCTAATCACTACCCGATTTAAAGGGTACAGCCATATTCATTCATCCATTCATCGTTCAGCGACCTTGAGAATGATGGGTAGTACTAGAGGTGTGCGCCGAGTCGGTTTCGACCGGCGGCGGTGTGGGGGTCGTCCAGAGTCGGCGGCGTCGGCGGCGCAGAAACTGAAACTGAAAATTCAAAAGGCTCTTCTGCCACAGATCACTGAATTAGTTGAATTTCATGGATTTTTATCCAAATAGCATAAATGACACTACACAGATGTGTCGACATCCCGATGAATGCAAAGTGATATTGTAAAATAATTTTTATTTCGCTTTCATGAAAAAATAACGCGTATTTCAATCTATGTTCATGTTCTACCGTAAATGTGCAGCACTTTGCTTTTTTTAAATTTAAGATGCATCAGTTTGTTGCTGTTGTTGGCTACGTCATACTTTATGAAACCTTCTTTCATTGAACAATGAGCAAGCAGTGACGCACGTCACTCATTTCGCTTTTTCCGAATCCGATCTCACTTTTACACTGCACGCTGCACAAAAAAAGCACCTCTGCTTCGAGTTTTCTTATTGCGATTGCATGAAACCGCTTTTCTGAGTATCTGTCATGCTTTGAATGTGAATTTTCTTCAAACGAATCAAAATACCTACTTTTCACAATGTGAGAATCTTTTATGCAGTGGTATGGGATGCGGAACGAAACAAATCTGCGCATTTATTCAACTAGTTCTCAGCACGTTGTTCAAAGAATGAAGTGTAGACATGGGCGTGGGCGAGGCGGGTGGTGCAACACGGACACTTGAACCTTCCGAGCTCCACCAGCACTTGCTACCCACCCTAGCGACACCAACACGCCCCGCTCCCTCAGTCGTGATGCAAGTTGAAAGAAGGGTTTGCATCCCTCCAAGACAAAAACCTGTCGATGGTCATATGTGCAGATGAGAGCATATGCAACATTTGTTCAGATACACAGGCCATACTGGTCACGAGCTGGGCGTCCGTTGACCACGCCTGCAGAGAACGTTGACTCCCCGACCACTTGGTGTTTGGTCAGGGGAGGCGGACACCCCTTGCAAGTGAGCCCCATTAAAATTTCTCTTAAAAACGTCACAAATAAGAATGCTTGATAAGAATGTATAAAACATTCAACTTTTCAATGCCTTTTTGTAGCGTGTGCACGTGCTCAATACCCATCAGATGTGTGAGAAACCGATTAGCAACTGCCACTCTCGACTTGTTCCGGAAAAGACTCAATAGAACAATGTAATTACGAGTGCTGGGAACCTATGTTCGTTAGTATATTGGATTTCTAGGCATGATTTAAATTTTTATATAAACAAAAATAAAACCTGCAACATATTAAAAAAAGGCTGATATTGCAAGATGTGTGTTGCAAGACGTGAGTTTTCTGGACTTACATCTCAGCAAGGCACATTTGTTGTCACAAACTTGCAAGTGTCCCTCCTTTTCCCCACGACATCTCCCAATCCCCCCCCCCCCCCCCTCTTCTCTATAGTAAAAAGGCACCAATGTAGGCCTCCGTAGGCCTCCGTGATTGCCTACTGGCGCTCGGCGGGCCATTCCGGTGGCTAGGACCAACAGTGCCGATTTGGACTTGCTTTATTGGAGGTGCTGAAAGATCAAGAAAAGACCAATATTTGTGAATTTCTTGAGAGTTCAATGATAGTTTCTTCGTGAATACCGTGGACTATTGGACCCCACTTTCTGTATAATGCTCCAATAAAAAAATGGTTTCATCCTGTGTCACTGCAGAGTCAGAAGCCATCACATGCGCAGGCATCATTAAGCTTCTATATAACATTGCTATGGTTCAGTACATTTGTACAAATTATTCTCGTTAATTGAACATTTTGAGTATAATCCTTGCTTCGGTTAGTATGCGTGAAACATGTATTTGAAATTTATAAATTATCATTGTGGGTTTCTGTAGCAAAGACACATTGATTAATACTGATGACTCCGGAGCTACGGCAGAGGTAACATTCGTTATGTTTTTTCGGTTACGGTAACGGTAATGCGTTACCTTTTTCATGTATCTATATAACGTGGAGCTGTGAAACGTTCCCCCTTTTTTATTTGAGTAACGAGTGAGGTATTTAGTTACTTTATACTGTAACGGATACATCACTAAATAGACTTACAGGAGTGATGTCGGCCCACGCCGTCAGTTGTTGCGGTCTATAGGCTGGCTGTAAATATTACATGGATATATTCCTTTCACCCAGCAGTGATAGGGAAGGATTGCTTGACCATTGAGGATCTCGACCTTTGAGAAATACAAAAAAGCTTCTTAATGATATGCATATCATCCCACCGAAGCGTGCACTTCGTTTCGTTAAAATATACAGTCAACGTGAGTGCTGTCGTCACGCCGTATGTTTTAGGTAGAAATTTAGCCTACTCAAAATACCCAAAGACGTTATTCCACCTTGCAACACGTGGCCACCCGCTGACGGCTCTGAACGAAAATGGCATCCACAGTGAAACATGTTGCATCTGCTGAAATTTGTGGGAATTGAGGCTGGCCCGCTGCCTTTGCGCGGGCTTTCCCGCCTTTTCTGCCATTCTCATGTCCCGACATGTCTGCCCTCCTTTGCTGTCAGCCGCGCTGGGAAGGGCGGAGTGACGTTTAACTCCCTCACCCGGTAGCGGATGTTGACTGTGGCGCCGCGCGCGGGGACCCCAGGTTTTCGCGCGCTGCGTCGTGAGCGTGAGTACAGTCCGGGACTTCAAACGGTGAGCCACGCATTCTTTTCCGTCCGTCGAGTCCTGTCGCTCGGGGCTCGTCGGACTTCGCTGACGGCGCCTCGCGCCCGATGCGAACGCTCATCTTTTGTTGCCCCGCTGCGTACTCACGGCCGAAGGGCAGTACGGTGTCCTAGTGCGTGGCCTAGCTACGCCGACCCGTCTCCCTGCGAGGCCAACGCGAGCGCCTTTGCCCTCGCTCGAGCAACCGGGCCTTTGCTCCGGTGTCTCCGTGGATCACTTTTACCGCGGAGACGTGCTCGTGGCACCCCTGTGTAGTACTTTGTGCCCGTGGCGTGGATAAGCCTATTTGCTTTCCCGCCGCGCCTTTTGCAACGGGCTGTACTGCGTTTGGTTGCCACAATAAAGTGTTGCGACGTTGAGCAGTATCGTGTTTCCCGCCACGGCGACGGTTAACGCGTGCCCTGCGGCTCGCTAAGACCGGACCCACGCTGGTGGCCGTACTCCTTCGGGATACGTGTACACCACAAATTTTATCACAACATTGTTGCGATCAATTGTTGCAACATGTTGCGGCTGCTGACCCGCAGGTCGCGGTATCAAGTCCCACCTGCGGCTGCTTCATTTTCGATATAGGCGAAAACGCTGTAGGCCCATGTGCTGAGATTTGGGTGCATGTTAAAGAACCGCAGGTTGTCAAAATTTCTGGAGTCCTCCACTACAGCATCTCGCATAATCATATGGTGGTTTGGAAACGTTAAACACCACATATTAATCAATTGCTTTGCGCAAAGCACGCTTGCCTGTCTGCAAAAACTAGATTATTTTAGAATCTTCTGATAAGCTTGTGACACCTACGATATGGATGATGTTCGATGCCACGTGTATATATGGCGACGTACCTTCGCGCAGATCATATTACCGACGACCAATGCTCTGATTACCGTTATTTGTGTAAAGCACGCATTCCTAGTACTTTGCACTTTCCTATGCACATGTTCACTCAATAAAAAGTGTCGTCTTGAGCAACCCACGTACCATCTTTTTGACGTCGCAACCACGTGGCAATACCGTAAGTGAAATGAGAACGCTGAAATGATCGATACAAAACAGTGAGATGGGGCGTAGGTGCACGCCCAAGTTTGATTTGAGATGCGTATACCACAAGCTATTTTCTACTATAGAACCAATATGATGCGGATTTGTTAAATTACTGTGAAATTGAATGTCAAGAAAGGAAGAACACGAACTTGGAAAGAGACAGTGTAGACGAAAAGTGATAGGTATTGACGTAATGTTTGATCGGACATTCCACGCCAAACGTCCAAGGCGTTTTGGCGACTATCTCAGGTGTATTCGAAAAATGTCGGGCTGATTTACTCTATTGAAAGCAGTCTATTGCGAAAATGTTTTGCAGAGAAAAATATTTTTATATGTGACCGAAATTCCGGCTACAGGACGGGCCCTACATCGAGTAATAAGATAAAAGCACATTTACTGAGTGAGTTTATGTGTGCTCCATTTATTTTGCCGACCTATGGTTCCGAATATTTAAAACCTCTCACGATGGCGTGCCTTGTTGTCGTATTGACGTTCCGGCTTGTAAAGCCGAAAATTTTATTTCTCAAATTATAAGACTATTACTATCTCCCCCCTCCCCGGAACTCGTTCTAGGGTTGGTCCTTTGATAGAAACCAGTCATATATCTTTAAAAAATGCTTGGATATTAACTATTCATAACTCTCCTTTAAGGATGTGGAAATGAAAGGAGCATCACTAAATGACTGATGAGGTGAAATATTAACATTAAAAAACATAGTAAACGTGACTAAAAAGCTAATTCTACAACAACAATGTAACCTGAACTAATGATGTCACCACACATCTAAAACCTCAAGCAATGTATATTGCATACCTGCAAGGTGCAGTTATTCAAGCGCTTTTTGCAGTGAAATTTGGTCGTGGAGTTAATCCCGTTAGTGGTGGTGCTACTTTTAATTTAACGGTTGAATATCTAACGAAGCATTGGAAAATTGTTTGCATGAAACTCGTATTTTTTGTGACGTAATTGAGGATTGTATACATTGTGCTGACACGAAGTTTATGTGTTTATAGAGTACACCGTTCGGTGACTGTAGTGAAATAGAAACAGTAATTTATGTTAATTCATGCTACAAATCTCACGTGACCTGCTCCGAGAGAACAGAAGAATGCATAACGAAGTGCGTTACTAACCAACAGAAGAATGAAATATTTCTCGGTTTTTTAATGTTGCTTAGGTAGTCCGATCTACAAACGTTATAATTAAACGAGCATGACGGTACGAAGGCATGGAATTGGGTTCTGCAGCATGTTGCGACGCATGTGCCACTCCATGCAGGTCCCCTTTATTACGTGACATCGGAATCTACACTGAGCTTGATCTATGATTATGTACCTAATCAAGGGAGAAAAAGCGTTAAGCTCAGGATTCATTGTTATTGTGGCTTCGAAGACGAGAAAGCAGCACGATTCGCGAGCAATCGAACACCCGTTCTCTCTCTCTCTATTGCGTTGAACTGCTTGTGCCCTCAGATGCCTCCTCAGTTTTTTCTTTTATAATTGCGGCGATTGAGATAGTTGTGAGCGCCAAACAATACGTTAACAAGAACGAAAGAGACAGGACGGGTGCTTGTGAACGTCGTGTGGAAGCATTATTTTGCGCTCAAAATTTCCCGATAGCGATGCGCCATCTGGCTGGATTTCAAGTTTTGTTAAAATGTAGCGGTGACACAGACCATGGGCTTTTGTCATGTCATTTGCTACCAATTAATCAGCGGCTGCGTAATTTAGGGTACCATGAAAACTGTCGCGGCCATATTTCAAGTTCATGCCGTACGTGATCCTTCACGACGCGTGAGAACTTCCTGTCTTCCCTCACCCGTCGTTGCGTTCGTCCAGTCCACATTGCAAAAGCCTTGACGGCAAAGTCGTTTTCCACGCTTATGTTTCTCGTACCGAAGCTTTCGCGCTCTTTGTGCACTTCAAGGAATGCAGGAAAACTACAACCCAACGCAATGAGCTCTACACCGTGCCGTCGGGACTGGTGTGGGGCAAACATGTTGCGAGTGGTCTCGCAGTGTTCTGCCATTGCGCTCCGTTCACTGTTTCCTGCGCTTCACTGTTCCCCGTTCACTGTTCCCTGAACAACGCAAAGAAAATGGCTCGGCAGACTCGCGAAAAAAAACACGTGCAGCACGGCCGTCACCACTGCAGCGAGTGGAAATTGGGGAATGCGCGACGGAACCCGTCAGCAAGTATTGAACTGCTAGGACGGCTGGTGGTGACGTCACGGCGGAGGGCGCAGGCTTGAAGAATTTTTAGGAGGTGTTGGCTCTACACCGTGCCGTCGGGACTGGTATGCATGGCGCAAACATGTTGCAAGTGGTCTCGCAGTGTTCTGCCATTGCACTCCGTTCGCTGTTCCCAGAGCTCAAGTTGGGTCGACACGCGGCGTCGTTGCTGCGCCATTGGTGTCGTGTTTCCCGTGTCTTTTCTTACACACAGTGTTCTGCGAATAAATGCCTCTGTGTAGCCGCTGGTTCCGAGGTCACTGATTACGTTTTTTCTTCCTTCCTTTCGCAGCTGTGGTGACAATTGGTGGTTAGATTATCGGTTATTTCTTTATTTGTTTTAGTTTTTTGTATACTTGCCCAAGAAAGGCGATCTATAACATTTTTTCTCGTGGTAATAGAGAGCTTGAGTGCTGGGTACACAAGCTCTTGGGGCACTGCGGGCTCGGGGTCACGCAGCATTGCGTACCCAACCCATATTTAACTGGAATGCCTTATAGAGGCGCGCACGCAAACGCAAGCCGTACGAAGGTCACACGCGCTCGCAGCGCCATAGCGTCTTGTCACGTGAGTAATATTTAATTATTTTTATGATTTAAAATGTTAAATTAAACATACATAGTGATCAGGACACTTTCTTATCGTGTACAGTATCCTGGTATACGCAAAAAAGGGAAAAATACAAGGTTACTGTATTGACAGTGTCGACATCTTGTGACACTTCTTGCTACCACAGTCATGAACATGTTAGTTTACGCGTAATGTTTCTGAAGTGAAACTGAGTAAAAAGTTTACTCATTTATAATATTGTCGCTGCGCAGTTTTTGCACCAGATATACAATGCACAATGTTTCTGCAATAAGAATCTTGTGGTTGTCTGTTTCATTATGGCCCCGCTAGATGGCGCCACCCATTCAGCTGGTCAGGGGCTGGCATAATTTTAGTTTCTATGTTCTAGGCCATTCTAACTTTGGTAATCTGGCTGAAACCGTGTAATCGCTATAAGTGCTCGCACTTTTGCTTACTTTAACTCGATGACTAGAGTATCCGCAGTGCGGATACCATGAGTTTTTGCGAAGGTGGACCTTACAGGGCGGCTGATCCATGCTGTCCGAGATTTCGCGCCTTTGTGCCATGCTATCTGTATAGTGGCTAGCTACTAGGGTATTTGCGCTTAAAACGTAAAAGTCAAAGTGGTGGCTCTGGCCAGCCTTGGCTTTGATCGCCGTGAAGGTAACGCGATCCTCGATGAAAGTAAACATCCTGCGCACGTGTGTGGAAACTAAAATTTGGTGGAAACGCTTGCGCTAACAGTCTTCTTCTCACTGTGTGCGGCAATTGCCCGACCTCTTGAGTGTCTTTTGCTATTCTGTGCTACGAGTCAACGCAAGCGTCATGACATTCCAAGGTGGTGTGTCATCGCCGATCGTCGAATTTGTTCGTGTTGCAAACGTGACCTAACCGCGCGGAACACCATGGTGTAGTTAAATTTCTTCGACAAGGCTTCTTTTGTGCGCGTGTGTGACTGCGGTTGTATTCCTGATATGAGAAACGTCGGTACGTACACTTGAATCACCGCGTGGATTTTTAATAGTGTGTTTATGCGTTTTCAATTTACCTTTATGCCTCGCTGAAGCGCACAAGCTTCTCAAGAATTAAAGATCCTTAAGTGAAACGCCCGCGAATTGGCCTAGTTATTGTTGCACTTTATTTTGCTGGCGATTTTATATCGCTTCTGATGTTTTTCCTACGTTAGTTCGCAGCTTGGTGCTTTTCATCAGTGAAATAGTATTGCTGCTTGCTGAGACATTTCGTTTAGTATCCGAGTGTGAGGATAACCTAAGAGTAACAGAGTAGACAATAATGTACTTTAATATAGTTTTATTATTTGGTGGCCAGTAGCTGTGGATATGGAGTATTTATTTAGGCTTGGTTTGGTTTGCTTTTATTTATTTAAGAAGATACTGCCTGTCAGAATGCCATACTTTAGGCAGCGGTGAGCGATACATATAGGATATATACAGTGATGGTCAGTGGCTATATGGTATTTATATATTTATTTAAGAACATACAGTTAGTCCAAATGCCATACTTCAGGCAGGGGTCAGCAACACAGTGGGAACAACACAATTCAGGAAATACAGTGATGGCCAGTAGCAATGGCTATGTGGTATTTCTTTATTTATTTTAGATTATACAGCCAGTCCGAATGCCATACTTTAGGCAGGATCAGCAATACAATGGGAATAACAATACAAGAAATAGACAATGCGTACTGAACAATAGGAAATATAGAACAGATCATAATGTAGGAACAAGAGTATTATTTGTTTAAAACAAAAGCCTGAATGATACAGAAACCCAAACAAATTTTCATAATACCACATAATTATCACTACACGAGCAGTACAATAACAGCAACTACCACTTATTTACCATAACGGCTTGACATATACACATGCCGCCTTGCAGGAGCTGAACAAAGTTTCTCATCCATCCATCCATATACACATGCAGCACAAAAATATAATGACACTAAGTTGTACAAATATGTAAGGTTATGCTTGCAGACAAAAGCTGCGGCACATGCCACCCACAATGCAAAGTACAGAGTAACGCAGGTACTTACTAGTATAGTTAATTACACATTCAATGCACAGAATACGCTTAGGATGTGCTTCTAAGTGAACAAAAGGATATGACATGAAGCTGGCACTGAACAGTAAGGGTAGCTTAAATAACTATTAAAATGCAAAAACAAAGAACAGCCACACTTACAGTAGTACAAGAGACATCATACATTTTACACAAACTTTTCTACCAGTATTACCTAATGCTACCTGCAGCAACATGCATTTCAATGCTTCGGCTACCACACTTCTGTGAGCTTTGAATTTTTGTCATAAGGAGATGGTTTTTCTTTTTTACGAGAAAGGAGATTCCAGTTCTTAAAAACGTGGCAAGGAGTTTTTTCGATATACAGTGGCATGTAGGGAAGCATTGCCCAAGTACAGGGAACTTTGAATGGTACTCCGAAGTTTAGATGCAGAAACTCTGTTTGCAATCAATGCATCTTCATTTAAGCGCAAATAATTTTCAGCAGCCTCTATTAACTGCAAGACAGCTGGTGATGGGACTGTCAATGCCGGCTTCTCTTTGTTGTAGCACTTCAGCATTGTGAGCTTGTTTCCCTCGGCTGAGCTTGTGATCGCTTCAACACAGGCTTGACAGGAGTTTGCCTTCTTGACTTGTGCAACAACATAACCAGCAAGGTAGTCCAAAGATTCATGTTCTACGTCTTGAATATCAAGGAGGTCAGACGGACGAACAACATACATTTTGCTTTCATTTGGTTTGTTGTCATCAGCCATGCCAGTCAAGAGAAAGCAGTCTTCTTCAGTGTGGCTGCCGTCTTTACTTGGCCTCAGAAACTGCGCCATCGTAGCAGCTCGAAGCGAAAACTTGAATTCAAGTACACGAGGCACCGGGTTCTTACACCTTAGTGTAGAGAAAAGATTCTCTAGGGCATTTTGGCCGAACCTGCTCAGGAGCAGAAACTTAAAGTTGTACTTTTCAAGAAACAGTGCCTGCAGTAGCAACACTGATGTTGTCGCTAGGATAACGCCAGTCTGCACTGGTTTCCAGGTGGCTTTTTTTTTCATCTCCAATACATATTTTTTCAAAAAGTGCAATTGTGTCTTCAAGAAACTGAAGGGCCTTTCCATACCCAAGATCATCAAAATGGCTCAAAGCCAGTTTTGTTGTTCTGGAAGTCATGAGTCTGAACCATCGAAACATCATCTCAAGAAACCATGCAGTTGTCAAGGCTGGTTTACCTAATGTTCCATTATCTACAAGCAAGCGTACTGCAGCAGCAGTGTCGCTGTTGATAAGGCTGAATGCTGGCCCCACCTTCATTTTGTCATAATGGCTGGGGTCAACTGAAGAAGGCTTCAGGTGGGGAGCTAGCTTTAGCTCTGCATTGCTGTCTATCTCGACAAGCTTCTCTATAGGATCGATGGATATTTCATTTCCTGGCAGATTGTTTTTTTTCACTACTTCTTCGGGCAAGTGTATTATCTGGGCCTTAGTTAAGTGGCTCCTCAGGTTGTTAAGGAGATGAGGAACGTCAGCCATGAAAAAAAGTTGCCCAGACGCATCACATGGGTGGGGACACGATGTTTTAGGCTTGCTGTGCTTGCCTACAATTATATCGAACAGTTTCCAGATGGCTTGGTTCCCCCCTCCCATGTCTGTCACCACAACGTCTACTTTCAAAGAAATTGCCTCACATGCTTTTATGATGACAATGATTATATCCTTAACTGTTTTGGCATGGATTGAATTTCTAGTCAAATGGTAAGCAACTGTTTGCTTCCAGCGGGTTGTTATCCCACAGAGCATAAATACCAGCCCATGATTGGCCAAACAGTCGGGTGGCAGTGTTCCGTCTGCAAGAGGTATAGTTGGGGCTCCAAGCACTGTTCCCGAGGATGGGTTGTACACTAAGCCTGGTGCAAGCTGCATCTCATCGAGAATTAAAGTGGCGTGCCGCTCCTCTGGTGACATGAGGCTAACCAATGGAGTGGAAAGATTTAGTTAGGCGATGCAAAAAGCGGTGCTATGGTAACAAGACAGGTCAAGGGTCATGGGCACCTGTCTGTGCACTTACCTTTAGTGCGAGAGACGCCATGACGTCCTCCAGCAAACCTGGTGTGAACTTGTACCCTGCCAAGGGACGATGTAGGGGGCAGAGGTTGTCCGAGCTCCCTGACTGAGTCATAGCCACGTGCTCCACAGGAAAGTCTCATTTTCAATGCCCTTATAACAGTCTTCTTAGTCCATCGAGTCCCCTGCATTGTTGCCATCTTCAGACATTTAACTTGGTCTCCAATCAAGTATTTGTTTAGTCCTGCGACAAGGCGCTTATTTGCAGTTAGTGCCTGGAAACGTTGGCTCTGAGCAAGTTGAAGCTTCCGTCGCGTCGCCTGAAGTTCAATTTCAAGCTGGGCCACCCTCTTCTGTAGAGCTGCTTGTATCAAGTGGCCTGAAATAGTGCACCGAAATTAGGTCTAAAGCAGTTGTCAATGCTAAACAGGCAAGAGCGGGGGCTAGGTGGTGCTTCATAGTGAAGATGTCACGCTGATACAGAAAGCGCATGCACAGAACAGCCTGTTTGCTGTTCTCTGTATGTGTATCCTTTATCAGTGCGATATCTCCCCTAGTTTTAAATAGCATTGTTAAGAATGCGTTGCTGACAGCAAATGACCTACATGAGAGCAGGGAAGCGCAACACAAAAACATCAGATAAGTGCAAGAATATCTAACATTCCCGCGTGTTTCTTTTTCCTTGTTCCCTTCATGCATTTTCTCTCACTCTGCACGAGTTGCACACAAATTGGTACTGTTACGGGTATAATGTATTGCTATTGCCGCATTCAACCTGCAGAGGAGAGCTCGCACAGCCAGAGAGGAAAGGAAGACAAAGCTCTTTCCCGGTCCTCTTTACGAGCGCCTTTCATTTTTAATTAAAGCGAGCTATTCTATATCGAACTCCTGCTGTGTCTGCGTCGTGACACTGGTGGAGGAGCTGGGTACAGGTCTAGGACACCTTCCAACAGCCCGGGATCTAGTCCATCAAAGACTTCCGCTCGTCGAAACACCCGTTCACCACGCCAGCCGCCGCCTGTTAGGCCTGAGCCCAGAGTTCGGTCCTTGGACGGAAAACATGACCGCGCCGGGAAGCAGTTGCCCCACCATGACGAGCCCAAGCACGACACAGGCGACTGTTTTCACCCCTAAACTCCTGTGGACTTCCATGGCAACCCATATGAGGACGCAGATGACTGGCTTGAGGAGTTCGAGCGCACAACCAACGTAAACGGGTGGAACGCCGCACAGAAGTTGGGGTACGTGTATTTCCCTCTTCAAGACGGGGCTCGCCCGTGGTTCACGAATCGCGTGTGGTCGACGTGGGACGAGTTCCGGCGGAAGTTCCTGGACACCTTCGCAAACACCGAAAGGCGGGAGCATGCACAACGACTCCTTGAATCACGGATTCAAAAGCCCAACGAGTCTGTTGCTATGTTTGTTGAGGACATGGCTCGTCTCTTTCATCGAGCCGATCCCGATATGTCCGAGAACAGAAAGATCAGCCACCTCATGCGTGGTGTTAAAGAGCAGCTGTTTGCTGGTCTCGTACGGAACCCACCTTCAAGCGTCGACAAATTTTCGAAGGATGCGACCGCCATAGAACGCGCACTACAGCTACGGTACCGCCAGTACGACCGTCCAAACAACAGCGGACAAATCAGCGCAATCGCCGTGACCACTGTGACTCCTGACGAGCATTCTTTGCGTGTTCTGATACGCGAAATTGTGCAAGAAGAGGTGAAGAAGCTCGCCGCCACACCGAATAACTGCGCGATTGCGTCGGTCACAGAAGTTGTTCGCCAAGAAATAAGGCAAGCGCTTTCACTTCTCGAGCCGAACACTGAAATAGTTAGGCCAACATATGCAGATATTCTCCGTCGACAACCTAGATCTAACGTGCCGCCACCTCAACAGTACCACCAGCAACAGCCGCCGACAGTGCCTTGGTACTACAGGGAAACGTCGACGCCGATGCGACCCCCACTCCGCAAAACCGACATATGGCGTACCCCTGACTACAGGCCCCTGTGCTTCCATTGTGGGGAAGCAGGCCACATCGTGCGGTAGTGTCCTAATCGCGTTGCCAGGTATCAAGGATTTCCGTCCACTACCCCTCGGTGCTATTTCGACGGAAGACGCAACGTTGAAACGAGCGCGACGATCCCGCAAGACGTTTCTCCTGGGTTCCGGTCACGCTCACCCTTCCCAGGTCATTTTCCCCGATCTAATAGAGGTAGCACCACGGACATGGCGAGAGGAAGGTCTCCCAGTCCACGCCGGGGAAACTAAAAGCAGCGACCTTAGGGGGGAAGGTTGCGAATTGCCGAAGATTTGAAAATCCCCCATTACCGCCACATGAAGTGCCGCACATTTCGAATTAACCGATGAAAGACGAGATTGTCACCGCCGACATTACACTTTCAATTGACGATCACGACGTGACCGCACTGGTCGACACTGGTGCAGACTTTTCAATAATGAGTGCGAATCTGGCCGACCAACTCAAGAAGGCAAAAATGGAATGGACGGGGCCGCAAATTAGAGGAGCCGGAGGCCAGCTGCTGACACCTACCGGAAAGTGCACCGCACGAATCAAGATCGGGGATTCATCATTCGTGGCAACCTTCGTTATTCTTTCTGAGTGTTGTAAACAGGCCATCTTGGGTATGGATTTCCTGCGGGAGTACGGTGCCATTATAAATATACCGGACGGTGTACTGACCTTCTCAGCGGACCATAGCGCAGCGCTGCAGCGCAAGCCCATGCGCGTGATTGACGACGTGACCATGCCACCGTTGTCATGCCGCCTCGTCTCTGTCACGTGTAACACGCAGCATAGTGGAGAAGGTGTCGCGAAACAAATATCGACGCTTTTACTCTCTCGAGGAATCGCTATTGCCAGAAGTCTCGTCAGTGTAGTGTCTGGGCAAGCAGAGGTCCTGTTGAAAAACTTCAGCAACGAGCGTCGACACATTGCAGAGGGTACCACAGTTGCATACTTCGAAGAAATTGTAGAATTCCGTGAGTGCTTCGCAGTACAACAGGCAGAGACGCCGGCCGCTTCAACACCACTGCCTGTCGACGTGAGCACAGATTTATCGCCAGCGCAGAGGCAGAGTCTTCTAGATATTCTCGGCCAGTTTGAAGATTGTTTTTCGTCGACCTCGAGGGTAAATCAAACGCCACTGACAAAGCACCGAATTATAACGGAAGAAACGGCAAGACCAATTCGACAAAACCCATACCACGTGGCACCGTAAGAACGAGAAGCAATCCAAGATTAAGTCCAGAAAATGCTCAATGATGACATCATTCAGCCGTCAGAAAGCCCTTGGGAATCACCGGTAGTGCTAGTTAAGAAGAAAGACGGCAGCTTACGCTTTTGTGTGGACTACCGCAAGCTGAACCGCGTGACAAAGAAAGACGTATACCCACTACCGCGTATTGACGATTCACTTGACAGGCTGAGGCATGCACGCTTCTTCTCGTCGATGGACCTGAAAAGCGGCTATAGGCAAATCAAGGTCGATGATCGGGACAGAAAAAAACTGCTTTTGTTACGCCTGACGGGCTCTACGAGTTTAAATTCTTGCCCTTCAGATTGTGCTCAGCCCCAGCAACATTTCAGAAACTGATGGATACCGTCCTATCAGGCCTTAAGTGGCAGACGTGTCTGGTATACCTCGACGACGTCATTGTTTTCTCACCAACATTCGAGGAACATCTAAGACGGCTGCTATTAGTATTTCGAGCATTATGGTCCGCTGGCGTATCGCTAAAACCTGAGAAATGTCATTTCGGTTTCAAGAAACTCCGATTCTTAGGACATGTGGTGAGCCATGAAGGTGTTCGTCCGGACCCTGACAACATCGACGCCGTCCGAAAATTTCCGGTGCCAGCAGAAAAGAAGGCCGTAAGACGTTTTCTTGGCCTTTGCGCCTACTACCGCAGATTTATCGCCAATTTCTCGCACATAGCGTCGCCCTTAACACGCATAACGAGAGACGATGTTCCATTTTTATGGGGCGAAGAGGAACAAGCAGCATTTGACGGCCTACGACAGCGCCTGCAGGCACCCCCTGTGCTTGCTCACTTTGACGAGGACGCTTCAACCATGATCCACACTGATGCCAGCAACGTAGGGTTAGGCGCTGTACTCGTCCAGTGGCAAGACTCTGCCGAGAGAGTGATTGCATATGCAAGTAGGACGCTTTCCCGTGCCGAGTCCCATTATTCCACAACGGAAAAGGAATGTCTTGCTGTAGTATGGGCTGTTCTGAAGTTTCGCCCATACCTCTACGGCCGTACCTTCCACGTAGTCAGCGACCACCACTCTCTTTGCTGGCTGACCAACTTGAAGGACCCATTCGGTCGGCTAGCGCGCTGGAGCTTACGCCTACAAGAATTCGATATGACGGTCGTCTATAAGTCGGGACGACAGCACTCTGATGCTGATTGCTTATCCAGGTCGCCTGTAAAGCAAGATGATGTCTCAGAAGATGATGACATGGCATTTTTAGGAGGGGTCGACACGGTCACCATTTCGTCTAAGCAGAAAGAAGACAGTGAGTTGCTCCCTCTTAATAATTTTCTTAACGGCCAGTCTACAAGCGTTCCCAAGATATTTGCAAGGAGCCTGCCATCATTCTGCTTGCGCAGTGGTGTCTTATACAAGAATAACTTTGCCCCCAGCGGAAATGCCCACTTACTTGTCGTCCCGACATCCATTCGCGATGATATCCTGAGCGCTTGCCACGATGAGCCAACCTCCGGCCACCTCGGATACACGCGCGCATTGGCCAGAATCCAACAAATGTACTACTGTCCGAAGCTTCCAGGCACTGTGAAGCATTACGTCCGCACGTGCCTCGATTGTCAACGACGAAAATCGCCATCTTTAAAACCAGCCGGATTGTTGCAACCAGTTCAAGTGCCCACTATGCCATTTGCACAAATTGGAATGGATCTCCTTGTACCATTTCCGACTTCGCATACTGGAAATAAGTGGGTAATTGTCGCTACGGACTATCTTACTCGCTACGCATAAACAAAGGCTTTATCAAGTGGAACCGCAGTAGAAGCGGCACGATTTTTCATTGAAAATATCGTTCTGAGGCATGGTGCTCCTAGAATTATAATAACAGACAGAGGTACCGCTTTCACGGCCATGCTCCTCAAGTCAGTGCTTGAGTTGAGTGGAACGGCGCATCGAAAAACTGCCTCCTACCACCCACAAACCAACGGCTTAACAGAACACCTCAACAAGACAATTGCTGATATGCTTAGTATGTACATCGACGTGGATCATAAAAATTGGGACGACGTTCTACCATACGTGACGTTTGCCTATAATACGGTGCAGCATGAAACTACACGGAGCATGCCATTTAGTCTTCTTTATGGCCGTGAAGTGACGACAATGCTTGATGCCATGCTGCTGCACGACTGCGAGGATACAGACACGGATGTTCAAGCGTTTACCCAACGAGCTGAAGAGGCACGGCAGCTAGCACGCGTGCGAATCGCCCGACAGCAGAGTTACGGCGCACAACGTTATAATCTGCGACACCAATACGTCACTTATCAAACAGGCGAGAAATTGTGGGTCTGGAGCCCTATTCACCGACGCGGCCTTTGTGAAAAGTTACTGAAGAAGTACTTTGGTCCTTACAATGTTATACGGCGCCTAAGTGACGTGAATTATGAGGTCATTCCTGACAGTTCATCGCGAGCTCAAAAATCTGAAATCGTACACGTTGTGCGGATGAAGCCATATTGCAGTGAGCCAGTTGCGTAATACGTCTACTACATACACCGCGTATTCTGTAGCCGAGCATCGGGTCGATGCTCTTCCTGGAGGGAGGCAAATGCCGCATTCAATCTGCGGAGGAGAGCTCGCACAGCCAGAGAGGAAGACGAAGCTCTTGCCCGGTCCTCTTTACGAGTGCCTTTCATTTTTAATTAAAGTGAGCTCTTCTATATCGAACTCCTGCTGTGTCTGCGTCGTGACACTATTTACGAAACAAAGGGCCTCGACCTCCTAGTAGCATGGAAACTTGCATTAAAAGAAAGGTTGTGTCAGCTTCCGTAAGTATGTCGCTATGCGCAAAAGCGGCATTGAATGATGGTACACAAAAAAATTCAAACAAAACTGTTTAACTCACCAGCCTGTGTACTTTCTGGCTGGAATGGAGCAGGGATCTGTAGGTCTAGTTGCATATCAGGAACATCTGCGTAGAGCACAAAGCAAGTTGACAACCAGCAATGTAGAGAGGCATTGGTATCTCACATGGGGAATACACATGCTTTGGGCCACACAAAATATCTGCCTGTTTGCTTGAATCAGCTGTAAACACAGCTTTATTAGACGTGAAGGTAAGTTTGAACCATATTTTGCAACATAAAGAAAGATTGTAAATTACAAAATATAAAATATCTCTGTGCTGTCTGCACGGCATATATCGTCGGGTATGTGAATGGATGAAGAGCATAAGCACGCAATTTACCAGCTGATGGAAAGGTAGGAGCTCACAGACGGGAAAACTTACCATTCTCAGTGTCGACTGGCTGGGGTTTGACATCGACCTGTGGGTTTTGCTTGACTTTGGGGTCATCTGGGTAGGATACATGAACATGATGACAAATGATAACTCAAGGATTGTTTTCATTGCAATAAACAAATTTGACTTGAACGCTGTGAATAGCATTCAAGATCATTTGTCCTAATGAACGCCGTGAACATACCAGTACTTTCCACTCTTGTTCTTTTAGGGGGTGGCTTGCGTTGCTTTGCAACTGGTAGATGCGAAAAGATGCTTGGCGTCGCAAATGGCCTTAGCTTCTTTTCACCGGTATTCCTGAGAATAATCGGTAAAAACAGGTCTTCTGTGAAATGATCCTGTAGCACAGTTGGAAACGACTTTCTGAACATGTTGTAAAGCGAAGTTAACAACGCGCGCCGAGATAGAGAACTAGAGATAGTTCACTGCTGAAATTTCACTGCTGAGTTTCACTGCTGAAATTTATGAATCTTTATCGCTATAACAATAATAGTAATTGCTGGGGGTTTGCGTGCCAAAACCACGATATGAGTAAGAGGCATGTCGTAGTGGACTGCTCCGGTAATTTCACGACTACTTGGGATTCTATTACGTGCACTGAATTCGCGCCATACACGAGCCTCTAGCATTTCACCTCCATCGAAAATGCGACCGCGAGGACGGGATCGAAGCGCGTCTTTCCGGTCAGCAGCCGAGCACCGTAACCGCAGTAACTGCCATACCACGACGGCGGACAAATTTAGGTCGCGTGCAACACAACGCGGATATCTATCAGCGAGTTAGTGCGCTTCCCTCGCTTTATTTACTTGCATGCTAGGCTCGTAATGCATGACCTACGTCAGCGGGTTCATAAAGCACTAAAATAAATAATCTCGACAAATGTGGGCCATCAAAACCAGCACGCACGAATGAAATGCTATTGCAGCTCGGCACATGCACGCGTATGCTTTTTCTTGCGCCTTTGTGTCGCGTTACTTACCTCGCATAGTCGTGCAGTGGCCGACGGTTCGAAGACTTTCCGTGCAATTCTGTGCAACCACACTTTTCTTCTGCTTAGGTTCTGCTTGCCCCGCGAGATGCAAAATAACTTCTTGCCGTCTTCCGTTCGGTTTCGGCACCCAAACGCACAGCAAAATGCATATCGGACCTTCCAGAACGAAATCACCGCACAACGTGCATAGCAGAACAGACGAAGCGAGCGCTCTCCTCCCGGACCGAGGAAACCTTCATGGCGTAGCAAGGTCACGTGTCACAGATCAGCCAATCGCGGGCTTCATGAAAGCTTTTCGATACTTTTGAATTTATTGAGGGACTTAAGGTCACACTAGGGAGCCTACATGAACGACCGTTTTTAGGGTGATGTCAGCCTTTGACCCACTACATGCCGCCAAAGCACCGCCGCCCGCCAAAACACAATGTTGCCAGACAGCAACGCCGCGCTGTCGCCCCATCTTCGTGCCCGCACTGCGTCTACGCCCGGTTGCGTTTAGTTCTCAATAATACGGCTTCGAACGTTGCGGTAGCGTGTTAAACGCTGCCGGTGAAGCCTTAGAATGCCTGGATGCTGCGTACCGCTCTGCACTAACCACAACAGAAAGGGGGTGCGAATGTTCCGCTTCCCAGCGAGCCCTGGCCGACGACAACTATGGCTGGCTCAAGTGAAGCGAGACGGCTGGGAGCCCACTAGTGCGTCTCGTATTTGGTCTGTGAGTACTGCGTATTTCGTTCACTGTTTTTTCCTGCGGCACACGTATATGTGTTTCGCGGTGTTCGCGAATGAGTAGATAACCGAAGTTGTCGTTGCTGCGTCCACGCACTGCGAGTAGGAAGCCAACAAACGGGACGCATCCGCGCGTTCGTACGGAGACGCGCTCGCTAGTCTGAGCTGTTGCCACGCTTGCGTTCGTGTCAGCGTAACCTCAGTATTATGTCGCAAGTGTTTGTGTGTGGGCTGCGAATTTCTTCGTGCGCTCACTTTGAGAACTGGGTCGCTTACACGACCCTGAGAACCGCCGCTGTCAAAAGCCCAGGTGTTGTGTGTTGTTACAAGGGCTGGGCACCGTACTTCGCGTAGTTGGAGGGAGCGGCGGCTGGCTCCGAAATGGCGGCGCACAGAAAACTATGCTGAATTTGGTGGAAGCTGGCAACTGCGTGCCCCGTTGCCCGCTGGTTTTGGCTGAGTTTCTTGAAGGCACTTATTAAGATGTCTCCACCCTAAAAACGGCCGTTCATGTAGGCTCCCTAGGTCACACGCGCTCGCAGCGCCATAGCGTCTTGTCACGTAAGTATTATTTATTATTTTTATGATTTACAATGTTAAATCAAACTTACATAGTGATCAGGACACTTTTTATCGTGTACAGTATCCTGGTATACGCAAAAAAGTGAAAAATACAAGGTTACTGTAACGACAGTGTCGACATCTTGTGACACTTCTTGCAACCACAGTCATGAACATGTTAACTTACGCGTAATGTTTTTGAGGTGAAAATGAATAAAAAGTTTACTCATTTATAGTATTGTCGCTGCGCAGTTTCTGCACCAGATATACAATGCAAAATGTTTCTGCAATAACAATGTTGTTGTTGTCTGTTTCATTAGGGTCGCACTAAATGGCGCCACCTATTCAGCTGGTCGGGGGCTGGCATATTTTTAGTTTCTAATTCCAGGCCATTCTAGCTTTGGTAATCTGGCTGAAACCGTGTAATCGCTATAAGTGCTCGCACTTTTGTTTACTTTAACTCGATGACTAGAGTTTCCGCTGTGCGGATACCATGAGTTCTTGCGAAGGTGGACCTTACAAGGCGGCTGATCCATGCTTTCCGAGATTTCGCGCCTTTGTGCCCTGCTATTTGTATAGTGGCTAGCTACTATAATATTTGCGCTTAAAACTTAAAAGTCAAAGTGGTGGCTCTGGCCAGCCTTGGCTTTGCTCGCCGTGAAGGTAATATGATGCGCCAGCATGTGCGCCGGGGCAGCTTATCTCCGCTAGGAGGCCAGTGGTGGCAGCGTTGTTTATGGCCGCGCGGATGCATGGCCCCATCGCCCCAGCGATCTTGCGACGCATCTGTTTGTGGTTTCGCGCATGCGCAATACCGCCGCCCCAACGTCCTGGGTACGCAAGCCGCTTGGGTACCCAGCGCTAAAACTCCCCAATGACCATAGGTATCTGCGTACGTGGTTGCAGCTCCACATTTCCAAGTCGTATGATTCGGACTGCCCTGCCAATGGCCCCTATTATCTTTCTGCTCTAGCAGCCATGGCCGTCACGTTCTTCCAAACCTTCTCCTCCTACCTTATTTAACTCTTTTCTCCACTCTGCCACCCCCCGCCCCCTCCCTTCAAGCGACTGAGCCGTGGTCACGCAAGGAAAGATAGTGTCTTTTTTCCTTTTCTTCAACCACAGATTCATCCATTCAGGGGAAGCTTGCATGCAGTAATTGGTTTGGAAAACAGGTAAGGTTCGCGAAAACTCACCACACACTGAGCTGCCAAGAACAAAACAAAGCTTAGCCGAGAGTCATGAGAAGGCAAGGAGATTACACAGCAAGATGAAAAGAGAAGATATTTTGCCTAATTGAGTATTGCGAAAGCCACTGGGGCAACCCTTTTCTTTACCACCATCCCCACTTGAAGTCGTACATTGAGGTAATGAGAAAACTTCAAGCGAAACATAATAAAAACGACGTTTTGAAGCCAATCTCTCACCCCTGAGGAAGAAGCCGGACCAGCTTCGAAACATCGGGTTTTTTTCCCTTAAATATATTCTGGTTCGAGTTCTCATTTCTTCAGTTTCCATCAAAAACAGGCAGACTTATGTCGAATGTTCATCTTTTATTCCAGTCGTACATTACATCCTCGCTGCTCCGACAAGCCCCATCACACCGAGACATTTCCCATCACCGAGACAGAGGAATGACAGGTACGTAACCGTAAACAGCCCCTCTTCCTTCTTGGACACTTATAGCTCTCGTGTGCGTGTGTGTGCGGGGGGGGGGGAGTAGAGAGGAGTACTGACGGAAAAAATGTTCTTGTTTTTTCGCACCAGGTAGCTAACGACCTAGTCATTATTTTATTTTGGAGGAAGCATCATACAATACTGCACAATCATGCCCACCTAAAAAGACGCAAATACAGGCGCTGTATGAGGTATTGTCGAAAGACTCAGCTTATGTAGGATAACACGTACATGTGCACTAACACCAGAGCATACAATGAAGACAAGTTTTTCTTGCAGTGTTTTGCAGGAAGACTTGATGAATGATGAACCATGAATGCACCTTACCTGATTCGATACTCGGGACAGGTAACAGACTTTTTAAAGAACGCGACCCTGTCAAGTCATGGTTCTCAGATTTTATGCTGCAAAAATGTTATATTACACCATTCCGCACAATGACCAGATTACAAGTGTAGGCCAAGGTATTGACTAGCATAGTATCACCAAATTTTAAAATAGCACAGGTATTTACAGCAGCCAATTCATGTGGTACTCATTGTATATATTGATATCAGCGTGCATGTTCCTGTCGCGGAAAATTATGTTATGTTAAGTTTCTCTTTAATATTATTATTTAGAGGCACGGGAAATAACATGTCTTTGTATGTTGAAAGCTATTATATATATATATATATATATATATATATATATATATATATATATATATATATATATATATATATACCATGGCTGGATATTTTTTCACCCACTTTTCTTACTTCTTATTGACATTCCATTTGTTCTAATAACTTCCCCTATACATTCCTTGGCATTACTGTCTGTTAGATCTCATTAATATTGTGTCAAAACACGGAAAAACGATCCCTTAAGTATACACTTCATTCTTTCCCTCATATATATATATATATATATATATATATATATATATATATATATATATATATATATATGTGTGTGTGTGTGTGTGTGTGTGTGTGCCTGTGTATATGTATATGGCACAACGGGACAGTTTCGGGAGGGGTCCTCCCTTCATCAGGGGATGAGTTTTATATATATATATATTGTTATGGCGTTGATTAGCCGGCACAGACAACACCACCTAGGTGGTGTCTAGGTGGTGTTGGCACAGAGCGAGTATACACAGTGGCGACAGTAACGGCCAAGCATGGACTCCCCACGCGAGCGGCGTTCTTTTTTGGGTACACCCACTAGAAAGCACTTGAGAGTTCGACCCATTTCAGGCGGCTTCCCTACAATTACCCCGGGGTTGAAGAGGGAGCCGCCTGGCGACCTAACAGCTTGTCACTACGAGCGGGTCATAGTAAGCCTTCAGGCGCTCCACGTTGACTATGTCGCGCCCGTGGGGGCGCATGTCTGAAGATTGTTCAATTGACTCGATAAGATAGTTGACTGGAGATGTGCGCTCGATCACACGGTAGGGACCTTCATATTTCGGGAGTAGTTTGGAAGAAAGGCCAGCTACAGAGGTCGGGACTGAGAGCCATACAAGAGAATCAGGAAGGAACGTGGGCTCAGAAGTGGCGGAGCCATCACGAATACTCTTGTGCCGCTCTTGCTCATGCGTCGTAAAAGCCTTGGCAAACTCGCGACACTCTTCAGGAAGCCTGGTGGTCTCGGAAATAGGTGTACACTCAGATGGATCCGGCGTGTACGGGAGTATTGTGTCGACGGTGTGTGACGGGTGCCTTCCCAACAGCAAGAAGAAAGGTGAAAAACCGGTCGTGCTCTGAGAGGCGGTGTTGTAGGCGTAGGTGACGAAGGGCAGTAAAGTATCCCAATTCTTGTGGTTGGCGGCGACGTACATCGGCAGCATGTCGCCGAGGGTGCGGTTAAAGCGTTCGGTCAGACCATTCGTCTTCGGGTGGTAAGCAGTAGTTTTGCTGTGGACAGAATGGCACTCAGTGAGAATGGAGTCAACGACTTCTGACAAGAAGACACGCCCTCGATCGCTGAGAAGCTCCTGGGGTGGACCATTGCGAAGTATGTATCGATGCAGTAGGAAGGACGCAACATCACGCGCTGTACCCGCAGGAAGAGCGGCGGTTTCGGCGTATCGCGTTAAATTATCTACGGCGACGATGGCCCAGCGGTTGCCAGTGGACGTCAGAGGGAGTGGTCTATACAAATCGATACCTATGCACCCAAACGGACGGTCAGGGCAAGGTAACGGTTGCAGACCAGCTGGTGACATGTGTGCGGACGGTTTGCGGCGTTGGCAAGCGATCGCTTGCCATCGCTTGTCTCGAGACAAGAGCGCAAGAACTGCTGGACGTAGCGGTACATCCCGCGCCAGAAGTAGCGTTGTCTAATGCGATGGTAAATTTTGAATACCCCAGAGTGCGCGCACTGTGGATAAGAATGAAAGGATTCACATATCTCCGACAGCAGACTGCGGGTATCACGAGTAGCCACTGCCGGCCATCAGCGTCGTAATTGCGTCGGTGTAGGAGACCGTCACGAATGGCGAAATGGTGAGCTCGACGACGCAAGGCACGCGTGGATGGCGTTGCGGACGGATCAGAGAGCAAGTCGATCAGTTGGGCGATCCAATTATCCTTTCGCTATTTGGTAGCGATGATGTCAGCATCAATGGCAGAAACAGCAACCGAGGATACTGAGCAGAGCACGTCAGCTTCAGGCAGAGGGGAGCGTGAGAGGGCGTCAGCGTCAGCATGCTGGCGTCCGTTGCGGTAGAGCACGCGGATGTCGTAGTCTTGTAAGCGAAGAGACCAATGGTCGAGGCGGCCTGAGGGATCCTTCAATAATGACAGCCAGCATAGTGCATGATGGTCGGTGACTACATCGAATGGGTGACCATACAAATAAGGTCGAAACTTTGTAAGGGCCCAGACGATTGCCAGACACTCTTTTTCTGTGACGGTGTAGTTTGTCTCGGCTCTCGTGAGCGTACGGCTTGCATATGCCACGACATAATCAGGGAACCCGGGTTTGCGCTGCGCCAGGACAGCGCCGAGGCCTACACCACTGGCGTCCGTGTGCACCTCCGTTGGGGCCGTAGGGTCTTAGTGGCGGAGAATGGAAAGAGACGTCAACAAATGGCGGAGCTTCAAGAACGCGTTGTCGCACTCTGACGACCACGAATTGAGGGGCCCGTTACTACCAAGGAGCTTTGTCAGCGGTGATATAATCGTGGCCAAGTTTCGTATGAAGCGTCGGAAGTATGAGCACAGGCCCACGAAACTACGCAGTTCTTTGACGGACACAGGTTTTGGGAATTCGGCCACGGCCAGAAGCTTGGCTGGGTCAGGAAGAATGTCATCCTTGGACACGACGTACCCTAGGATGGTGAGTTGGCGTGCTGCAAAGCGGCACTTCTTCAGATTTAGTTGCAAGCTGGCATTGCTCACACGTGCGAAAACTTCTTTTAGACGTTGGAGATGCGTAGAGAAATCTGGAGCGAAGACAACAACGTCATCGAGTTAACACAAGCACGTGTGCCATTTCAAGTTGCGCAGAACGGTGTCCATCATGCGCTCAAATGTCGCAGGAGCATTACACAGACCAAACGGCATGACGTTGAATTCGTACAAGCCGTCGGGTGTGCTGAAGGCAGTCTTCGGTCGAGCGTCATCAGCCAGGGGTACTTGCCAGTACGCCGAGCGCAGATCGTGAGACATCCTTGTGAGTGATCTTATTTAGCCGTCTGTAGTCCACACAGAACCACACAGAACCATCTTTCTTCGCAACAAGAACAACAGTAGACGCTCATGGACTGTCCGAGGGCCGAATGACGTCGCGTCGGAGCATATCGTCTACCTGCTCGTTAATTTTCCGGCGTTCAGCAGGCGACATGCGGTATGGACGTTGCCGTAATGGTGGATGGGCACTAGTGTCGATACGATGCGTAACAGTGGACGCGCGACCGAGAGAACTTCACCCGACATCGAAAGAAGAACGGTATTCTTGCAACAGGTCTTGAAGCTGGGAACGCTGTACTGACGTAAGGTTGTCATCAATGTATGGGCCAAATACATCAGGAGATGATGGGTCAGAAGTAGCAACAGCACTGATGGTACGTGAATCGGGACAACACGAGTCTTCGTGTACGTACAGGACTTGTGCGTCGTTGACTGGTTCCACTCTGCCGAGACATTCTCCTCGAACCAAGGTAACAGTGTATGGGATAGGTTGGTCACGAAAATAGTGGCATTTCCCTGGGTGATTTGCACGGTCGCGAAAGGTACTAGCAACCCTTTCCTTCAGGAAGCACGGTCGGGTGGCGAAACGAGTGCAATTGTGTCGGAGAGACCGGTGCAGCAGACCGATACACCCATCGTCGAGCTTGGAGGCACTATAGTATCGTCTTTCACAAGAATCTTGCTCAGTGTCGAGGGACCGTCTTCTGGTGTCAAATGCGAGAAGGGCGAGAGTTCAATTTCGGCGGCGGCACAATGAAGGACGGCGTCGTTGCGGGAGAGAAAATCTCATCCCAGGATGACGTCATGAGAGCATGCAGGAATGATGATGAATTGGGCAACATACAGAACGTCCTGAACGACAACGCGAGCTGTACAGCCTGCTGTAGGATGAATACGATGGGAGCTAGCGGTACGAAGGGACAACCCAGAAATCGGCGTCGTCACTTTTCGAAACAAGCGGCAAAGGTTTTCGCTCATAACTGATACCGCAGCTCCAGTGTCAATAAGAGCAGATGCATGAACACCGTCCACAAGCACGTCAATGACATTAAATGCGCGGCTCTGAGGACTTTCACAATGCGATAGCGTCGCAGTGCTTGCCTCCGGGACTGCGACGACTAGTTTTCTAGCTCATGAGCAGCCGAACTTGGCCGCATGGGGGACAAAGACCGACGTCGTGGAGACGGCGACCTTCGAGCAGATGGACATGGGCGAGACGACAGTGGCACAGACGGCAGTTGGTCGTTATACGAACGGCTAAGGTGGCCAGCAACATGAGAACAAATGGGAGCCGGCTGTAGTCGAGAGCAATAACAGGCTACGTGACCGGCGTAATCCGCAAGCAAAGCTGTCACACATGTCCCGTTTATTAGGGAGGCGATCGCCGGGCTAATTCCAAGAGCCGAAGTATCGGCCCCCCGAACCGCACCACGAAAGCGTGGACAATTTAGAAGTGGTCCTTTTTGGTGCGCCAGCGGACGCCGGCTGTGGCCCAAAGAACAAGTCAGAGCCGAGAGTTGATAAACAAACAAATTATATTCTCAATAATGGCAGATCGAAAACAATACATAAGAATGCACACTCCACACTAGTTGCATACAATATGTCACCAATCAAACCAATCAATCAACGTACTACACAATACAATCAGCCACACTCAAAACAACGGACACAGACAACAATACGCACTACAATGCAGTCGCATGCATTGAACAACCAAGACACTTAAGGACTAAAGAGATAGAAAACCTATTCAGTCCAAAGTCCTTGGAACAAAAGTCTGAATGATACTCTTCCGAGAATCACTCACTCAAAGTCCAGCGTTGTTGTCGTTCCGTAGCTCTCGAAGTTTCTCTTCCAGGAAACCTCGCGTCCTCAAATGGCCACTCTCCAAGCTTCAAGCTTCTTCGCTGGAAATCCGTCGGCTTCACACACGCAGCTGTTGCCCGCGTCTTCGCTCGATAGCGGTAAACCCACGCTCTTGCCTGTAGCTCGAGCCGTCCCTACGGACCAAAAACTTCGCCGACTACACGGCGGAATCCCTACGCGCTCTGGCGCTCACTTCCGTCTCCTCCTGTTCTGTCACTACGGGCAGAACCTTCGCCGACTCCACGGCGGAATCTCTACGCGCTCTGGCGCTAACTTTTCGTCTTCTCCTGCTTTCTCGTCTCGGCTGCTCGATTAAATACGTTCCGCCCCACCTTCCAGAACATTCTCCTTTTTCGTCGGCGCGACGCGCAGCGAAGGCTGGGGAGAGGCACGAGACGGTTCGACTGCCCTCCCCGGAGGATGATTCACTCGGTCTGACCCCGCCCCGTTCGTTCTGGAAATTTCTAGCGCTTGCCCGGCCGCCGCTGTGGGGTGAGGAGGTTCGTCTGCGAAGCCGTGCTTCTGCGGGGAGAGCGCGCGCCCGGGAGCCTTGGATGTTTGCTTTCTTTTTTTTTCTTTTTACCTCGCCGCGTTTCTCCCGCCCGTTGTCGCAAGGATTTGGCGGCGCGCTCTTTTTTTTAGCGCTCGTTCTGTGACACTGCCCCCCACTTTAAGAATATTATCTCATAATATTCAAACCACACAAACGAGCGCGAACAGTCACCACACACTCTGAACGACTGTAACACAAACCGTCGCTCGTGACACTTCACATTCACAATAGATCACTTAATACAATTGTACATTGTAATTCAATTACACAGCACATGAAATATAACCACAGGCACATGACTACAACACTTCATCACACATTCCAAACAATACAAACGTACAAAGTTCTCTCATTACAACAATTATACAACACTATACATCACATCTCAGCACAACACTTCGACACTTGTGACACAGGATAACAAGAACATTAACACAACATATGTCACTCAGCCCTGCCAAACACATTCTGATTACACCTCAGCACCTATCCTGTGTACTTTGAGTGGCGCTTGCGCCCTTTCTTGCGGTGCTCGCTCGATTTCTTCTTGTTTTTCCACGTTCCCTTTCGGCGAGCCCTTTCCAACGACGATATCTGAGGCGGCGTCTCAGCCATCGTTGTCACTTCCGACACCGTTAACGGGTCATTACATTCGACGGGTCCTGTCTGTTCATTTACCCGCTTGATCATGCCTCTACATTTTGCCCGGCTGGCCAACTCCGTCTCCTTTACACTGTCGGTCGGTTGAGGTCGTGCCGACGTAAGTCCGGTTGCTCGGCCCGTGAACTTATTCGACACGATCGTCTTCTCCTTCGCTGTCTCTTGCGCCGCAGCTTCACCTTGGGCTATAGTGAGATCCGTCACGGGATGCTCCTCCACTGTATCTCGCGGCCGCTGTGTTGGCGAGGGCTCTATCTTCGGGTCTTCTCCCAAACATTCTGGATCATTCGGCCCTCGCGCCCCGACGATGTTTCCGATGACAAGGTCATACAGGGGGGTCGTCATGCATAAAGCAGTAACCTTCCCGCTGAAGTACGGGGTTTCAACCTCAATTTCTGCTTCGGGAAGCATCCGAACCGTATGGTCAATTAGGCAAACCGGCTTCGTTCTGCCTGTCAACTCACTTTCCCGTACCAAATTTCTCCGCACGATAACCGTGGAGCTACCGGTGTCTCTTAGAACCGTAATCTTCTTGCCCGCAACCTTTCCAGGCAGCGCTGGCATTCCTTTCGTAACACCGGTTGGCTGTTTTGACATTACAGCACCCACAATAGGAATTTTCTCCCCATTCTTCAACTCTACGAATCCATCGCTGACAGCATTATTATCAGATTTCGGTGCCGCTTGCACACAGGATACCTGGTGAGTTTGACTCACTCCGTTTCGACATGCGTCTGCTTTGTGCCCAGTCTGACCACACTTAAAACATTTTACAACCGTAGGGCTCGTAAAGATCGTTCGGCAGTTTTTCGCGCGATGACCCACTCGGTTGCACAGAAAACATCGCAGAATGCTCTCTGGTGCACGCTTCTTTTCTTCGGGAGCCAATTTCTTCGAATCCTCGGGACCCTCCTTTTTGACTTTGGCCAAATTAGTGCCACCTTGCGCTTCCAAGAATTGATCAGCTAATTCAAGCATGTCTTCAAGTGACTTAGCTCTCCTCTCTTTCAAGTACAGCGACAGGCTTGGGTGGCAACTAGTAAGAAATTGTTCTCTAATTAGGAGCTCTCTAAGCTCCTCGTACTCCTGTGCGGTCCCTGAAAGTTCAATCCATCTGTCGAAATAATGGCAAAGTCGGGCGGCATACTGCGTAGCCGTCTCACCATCAGCTGGCTTTCCTGTCCGAAATCTGTCCCGGAATCCTTCCACAGTGAATCTAAATCGCTTCAACAAAGCCGCTTTCACCTTTGCGTAGTTGGCTGCATCGGTCGGCGTCAGCCTACCGTACACACTGAGCGCTTCACCACTCAAGCAGGTACTCAAAGCAGTTGCCCATTGCTATTCCGGCCAATTCTGGCTCTTCGCAATCGTCTCAAATCGGTGGAGAAACGCGTCTAGGTCGTCCTTCCTTTCATCAAACGCTACGAGCAGCTTGCTTGGGTTCAACCGGAAGCCGTGATCTTCCCGTTCGCTGCTTTCAACTCTAGCTTGGACGGGAGTTTCGCTTCGCTGTTGCAAACGGAGCCGCTCGAGTTCCATCTCGTGCTGACGCTGCCGTTCCCTTTCCTCTCTTTCTTCTTTCGCCCTCTCAGCTGCCAGTCTTTCTTTCTCCAGCTCCAACTTCAATTGTAGTTCTCTTTCTTCTTTCAGCTGTCGCTCCTTTGCCTCTCTTTCTTCTCTCGCCCTTTCGGCTGCCAACTTCTCTCTCTCCAACTCCAACTTCAATTGCTGCTCTCTTTCTTCCCTCAGCTGTCGCTCTTTTGCCCCTCTTTCGTCTCTCGCCCTTTCGGCTGCCAACCTCTCTCGTTCCAACTCAGCTGCTTTTTCTTCCTTGGCCCTCTCTGCTGCCAACCTCTCTTTCTCCACCGCCTCTTTCTCCTTCTGGCTTACCCATTTCCGTAGTTCGGCGCCGGAAAGACCCATCTTCTCACCAAGCGCAACTAACTTTTCGAGATCCATTGTGTCTCGCAACTCGCAAATAAAACCTTGCCGCGTGCAAAAAGTATCTGCCTAAATCAGTCTATCGGAACACTCCCCTGCACTCGTTAACGAGAACACTGAACAACACACAAAATCGTTCCGATAGCACTATCAACAACTCGAGGCTCTTTCTCACTACTTTGGACACACTGTGCACCAAAAGGTCCTATGTCGCGGACGCCAGATTAATTGTCACACATGTCCCGTTTATTAGGGAGGCGATCGCCGGGCTAATTCCAAGAGCCGAAGTATCGGCCCCCCGAACCGCACCACGAAAGCGTGGACAATTTAGAAGTGGTCCTTTTTGGTGCGCAAGCGGACGCCGGCTGTGGCCCAAAGAACAAGTCAGAGCCGAGAGTTGATAAACAAACAAATTATATTCTCAATAATGGCAGATCGAAAACAATACATAAAAATGCACACTCCACACTAGTTGCATACAATATGTCACCAATCAAACCAATCAATCAACGTACTACACAATACAATCAGCCACACTCAAAACAACGGACACCGACAACAATACGCACTACAATGCAGTCGCATGCATTGAACAACCAAGACACTTAAGGACTAAAGAGATAGAAAACCTATTCAGTCCAAAGTCCTTGGAACAAAAGTCTGAATGATACTCTTCCGAGAATCACTCACTCAAAGTCCAGCGTTGTTGTCGTTCCGTAGCTCTCGAAGTTTCTCTTCCAGGAAACCTTGCGTCCTCAAATGGCCACTCTCCAAGCTTCAAGCTTCTTCGCTGGAAATCCGTCGGCTTCACACACGCAGCTGTTGCCCGCGTCTTCGCTCGATAGCGGTAAACCCACGCTCTTGCCTGTAGCTCGAGCCGTCCCTACGGACCAAAAACTTCGCCGACTACACGGCGGAATCCCTACGCGCTCTGGCGCTCACTTCCGTCTCCTCCTGTTCTGTCACTACGGGCAGAACCTTCGCCGACTCCACGGCGGAATCCCTACGCGCTCTGGCGCTAACTTTTCGTCTTCTCCTGCTTTCTCGTCTCGGCTGCTCGATTAAATACGTTCCGCGCCACCTTCCAGAACGTTCTCCTTTTTCGTCGGCGCGACGCGCAGCGAAGGCTGGGGAGAGGCACGAGACGGTTCGACTGTCCTCCCCGGAGGATGATTCACTCGGTCTGACCCCGCCCCGTTCGTTCTGCAAATTTCTAGCGCTTGCCCGGCCGCCACTGTGGGGTGAGGAGGTTCGTCTGCGAAGCCGTGCTTCTGCGGGGAGAGCGCGCGCCCGGGAGCCTTGGATGTTTGCTTTCTTTTTTTTTCTTTTTACCTCGCCGCGTTTCTCCCGCCCGTTGTCGCAAGGATTTGGCGGCGCGCTCTTTTTTTTAGCGCTCGTTCTGTGACAAAAGCAGATGGGCCGGTTGTCGGGTGTGCGCCATCGGTTTGCCGGGGTGGGTCTCGCCCGGAACGGTGACTGGAAAGGCTGCATGGTGGGCTGAAAATGAGGCTGAGGGGTTGCGCCAACATACGCAGCCGGCGTACCCGCTGCAAAGGACGGAGGTCGTGTGGCAGCTTCGGCGTAAGTCAGTGGTGCAGGCCCTTGAACGACTGGAGGCGGCCTTGCGACCACTTGGGCGTAACTTGGAGGCGTAGGAGCCGGAAGTTGTTGTGGGTGGTACGCAGGCATGACCTCCGCTATTTCCTGCTCAATCGCTTGGCGGATGGGTGGAAGAATGGTAGTTGCTGATTGTTGAACAGCCGGTGGGTAGGCAAAGGGAAGGAGAGAGAACTGGCGCGCGATTTCCTCACGTAAGAAGGACTTGAGGTCTGCCAGCAGCGCCACCTGATCACATCTCACCTCCAAGCCAGAGCCCTGGATCTCGTGGTGTGGAGCGATGGGTCATCGAACGCTGCCGGCGGAGCTCCTCGTAGCTCTGGCACAGCGTGATGCCCTCAGCTACTGTGCCTGAGTTTTTGGCAAGCAGCATCGTGAAGGCATCAACGTCAATGCTCTTCATGACGTTTCGGATCTGGTCTGATTCGTACATGTTGTCGTTGGATTTCTTGCACAGGTCCAGGACATCTTCAATGTAACTGGTGAATGATTCACCGGCCTGCTGAGCGCGTTCGCGTAAGCGCTGCTCGGCTTGCAGCTTACGAACGGCAGGGCGGCCAAAAACATTGGTGATAGCGGTCTTGAAATCGGACCACGTTGCGAACTCAGACGCGTGGTTAGTGTACCACAAACTTGCAACGCCCGCAAGGTATAACACCGAGTTTGTCAACTTGCCGTCCTCGTCCCATTCGTTGGGGACACTCACGCGCTCGTAAATGGTGAGCCAGTCCTCCATGTCAGTGCCATCGGCCCCCGTGAAGATTGGTGGATCACGGATCCTGGGGACAACGGGACAAGGGGGTAGCATAGGAGGAGGCGTTTGCTGAGAGGTGTCGTGGGACATGGTAGATTGCAGGGTACGTGAGCGTAGTTCCAAGGGCATCGAAGGGGATCTTAGCACTCTCCGCCAATTTGTTATGGCGTTTATTAGCCGGCACAGAGCGCAGAGCGAGTATACACAATGGCGACAGTAACAACCAAGCACGGACTCCCCGTGCGAGCGGCGTTCTTTTTTGGGTAGACCCACTAGAAAGCACTTGAGAGTTCAACCCATATCAGTATTCGGTGGCATCTCTAATATATATATATATATATATATATATATATATATATGTTGCTTGGCAATCGCTATTCTCTCACCCATGTTTTTTAATGGTGCTCCTTCGACGTTTATGAACCGTTTATGATATTCGACGTGTTATGAACCGGACCACGTCGAATATCGCTCATTCTTAGTCCGAGTAAGTTCAAAGCAAAATATTTTTATATAAGGTTATTGAGTTACTCTCAGTGAGTTCCATTTATTTTGCCAACCTATGCCGTACGTGGGATCTTACCGTATTCCGCAGGGTGTAGTCTGAGTGCTGTTTGCGAAATTTACTCTAACCTTGCTCGTTTGAATGGCGAATATGGTTTTCATATTAAGCAAAGTCGTTTGTTCCAGGTGTTAAAAGCTAAACAATATTGCTGCTATTTTTCTGTCATACAAGCATCCCGAAATCTTGCCTAAATTCTCTGTTCGCGTTCTGTTTGCAAAATCGCTTGACGCTGCTCTGGGCAACCGGGACAATAACGACGTTTCAATTTTTCGACAACGAATTGCACACAAGCTGTTTGCGATAAGCAAGAAATCACTCTGATGTGGGATTGGAGGTGGAAAATATATAGTTTGCTATTTGTATGAAGGCTTGAGATAAATAAAAAGGGACAACTGGAAATGAGGGTGAAAGAGTTTGCTGGCGTAACCTCTAATCTAGGTAGGTACTTCATCTTCCAGTATTGCTAGGTGACGCAGACATTTTTGATGTTTCCGTAGTTAGGTGTTGTGATTTTTTGACTTGGTGTAGAAGACTGAGGCGCAAAAAATATATTGTGAAGCAGGAAGAGCAGGAGAGAAGAAAGAACAGCGCCATTGACATTTTAAACTTTCAGTATCTTGTACAATCGGCTTTTTGATTTTTCGGTGTTCTAACTTTCGGTATCCCAATAGTTCGTCATTTTGATTTTGGGCGTTTCGAGTGCCACATTATTTAGTCAACAAAAAATGCGAACTCTACCCAGGTGCATTTAAACCACCTGCAGCGCTCCGCTTACCGGGAAGTAATACCAACCTGTGCGACAAAAGCAAAGAATCCATGAAAAAAATGTTGCATGGCAAAGAAGTCACAGTTATGAACTAACTGAATAGTATTTGAGGGACCATGTTTAATTAGGCAGTAATCATGTGTTGGTTTATCATTGCAACTCATCCGCCACGAAACATACTTTATTTTCGCGGATTCCTTGTTCGTTGTGTTTTATCAATTTATAAATATTCGGGTGTAATTAACCAGGTGCTTTACACGTCGGTATTCCTTCACAATGCCACGAGAAATCCACGTAGTACAAGTATTCGAATTCCTCGATGACTAAAGCTAATACTTGCGCAGAAATAATTTGAATAAGTACATAGAGGGCTGTATATGATGTCTAGATGTTTCTCGCGTCCACTCAGCTTGTACTTAATGCTAGGATTGCACTTAATGCTAGGAACCACCACAACCAACCACCTTAATACAATTACATGCGAGGACTGAGATCAGTAGATCGCCAATTCAAAATTATTTAGCTCTCTAAAAACAAAGAACAGCTTCATTGAAAAAAAAGCTTACAGTCGGTACACAGGGCAGACTGCTAGCAAATGCGCTCTGGACACATCAATGTTAAATTTAGAACTTAATGCGGCGCGTCATTGCCTCAACATATTTCTGCAGAACACCACAGTCTAGATGGTAATGGTCTACAAGTCCTTCAATTAGCAGAAGTGGTTTCTTACAACGTGCTTTACTTTTCCAACTGCGTCATACGTATAATCTTCTATGCAGCCCTCTAGAATATGTTTAATTGAAGGACTCATTGAAGAAGAGATACAAGCTAGTTTTCTTTTTGTACCAGCACCAAAAAGCACATCGGCACTACTGCCACGTGCTTCACATATTACCACTCAGTGAATAGAGAAACACCATGATGAAAAATAGCAATGGGCAAAGTGCATGGTTTAACCCACCAACCTCAAGACTAGAGGGTTTCGTTACTCCGGCCATGCAGACAATAGCATAAAAGCTTTTACTTGCCGTCTTCGTCTTCGCGATGGTCAAGAGTTGTAGGGTGCAACATCTGTGCACCGGGCCCCATTGCATAAATCGGGTTTCCAACAAAAATATGTTGCTTCTTTTAATCAAATTATGCCGGAGGGAAAATTGTTGGTGATCGAATGCTTGGTAGTGTGTAGGAAACCCTGTCACTGCATTGATACGGCTTATTGTACACCATTCTATAAAAGCGGCAGCAGGGCTTAACATTCATGAACCGTGGAAAAGCACAGACAGAGAACTAGTACTCCCACGTGCGAGCTTAGTTTTAAAAAAATGTTGGAGGGATTTCCTTTTTCTTGGCGCGTAATTCAGGAGTATCATTTCCAGAAGTGATGCGCGGCGAATAAATATTTGTAGTACTTTAACCCAAATATATGCGATTAACAACCGCCTCATACTTCAGCTATATAATGAAAATATACTAGAATTCCAAGACTTTCAAAGAAAAGAAGCTATCGCATACGCTGCACGCCTTTTTATAGCAGATGCACGTTACGTACGTCACTTCGACCACAACCAATTTCCTATCGGAGTGAAACTGTGCGTGCTTGTGTGCGTGTGTCTGTAGAAGATGTTAAGATCGGCCTCCCTGGCTTGGCACCACTTAGACGCGGGTGACGATTGCAGCCAAGCCTACCCTGATTTAGTCCGGATCAACGCTCTCGAGGTGCGCCAAAAGAGGCGACAACACGAAAGTCATACTTCGAATTCTTTAGGGCTGTTGACTTCCCTCGTCAAAAACTCTTTGGACACGCCTGACTGACTGACAGCCTAGGAAGAGCTGCGGAAATGGAGGCAGCTTGATTTGTTCGACGTGCCACGAGACGCGCTGAACGATTAGCCGAGAGGTTGGGATCCGTCGTCAGGTATGTTTCCCACACTCTGTGGTGCTTTCAAGACTTCCACTCTCCAAGGCCCTAGCCTGCATAGCGCTGCAGACCCTATTCTGCACGTGCGATGCAACGTTATTGCACTGTGCTGTGTTGTGCGTATTATTGCATTATGACCTACGTTGTGTTTCTTTCTCGCCGTGTGACGAAGTGAACGTGCATACTTTCTACCTCCTGGGTAGAAAAGAAAGCAGTGTTTGACTTTCTCTCTCATTCTCCTTCTAGTTTTTTTATCCTTATTCGCTGCGCCGTGCTCCCTGCTGGTCTGCAGAAATTTGGCGCCAACTTTAACCACTACCCCCACCATTATGGGGACGGAGATGAAGACGACAATTTCTTCGGACTGCCCTGGACTGAATGAACATGCAGTCTGTCCGTGTACAGTGATATGCAAGGCGGCTTTCCTGTAAGGCTTATTTTCTAACCAAAAACTCTCGTTCACAGACTGCTTTTCTCCCTTTTTGTGTCTTTACCTCTTCGAATTCCAGTGAATGCACACGAGCACGCGAGTACAACAAAATGTCACCTCTCCAAATTCCAGCGAAGGCACGCGAGTACAACCAGATCTCAAAAAGGTGAATGGCAAAAACAAAATGACCGAGAAAAGCAGTCTGTGAACGAGAGTTTATGGTTGGAAAACTAACCTTACAGAAAAGCTGCCTTGCAGATTATTGTAAACCGTCTATTGTTTTCTCCTACAGAGAATTTTAGGAAGACCACGGCTTAAAACGCGAGCACCGAGACGTTCTGAACCAGCTCTCAGAAGCTCTCATCAAGCTTCCATGATGCTAGCTTTAGTGTGTAAATAGTGTATATAAACGTTGCTCTTATCAGCCCCGGCTACTCTGCTTGACTTCTACCTGAGACTTGGCTAGCTCCTTCGAACACATCACGAGCAAGCAAAAGGGCACGGAGTTGTAAAGATGAAAATGTGCAACATCACATCGCTTTTATGGCAGCAGCGGTGGCAGAACCGGCAGATCTACTGATTTTCGTCTGTTTGCGCAGATTTTTTTCGTCGACCACTGCCTTCCTGTCGGTGGCCTGTGTGGAAACCATCTCCCTGCTATCAAGTTTCATCGCATCGTGTGCCATTTTCACGCCGCGATTTCTTCGGATCAACTGATATCTCCAACTGAAGCTACCGACGATCTTACCGCTGGGGGCCACCACCATCACCGAGCTTCACTATAAAAGTCACCGACCCTGAGGACAGCGGCTCTTTGGCAGCAGCGGTGGCAGAACCGGCAGATCTACTGATTTTCGTCTGTTTGCGCAGATTTTTTTCGTCGACCACTGCCTTCCTGTCGGTGGCCTGTGTGGAAACCATCTCCCTGCTATCAAGTTTCATCGCATCGTGTGCCATTTTCACGCCGCGATTTCTTCGGATCAACTGATATCTCCAACTGAAGCTACCGACGATCTTACCGCTGGGGGCCACCACCATCACCGAGCTTCACTATAAAAGTCACCGACCCTGAGGACAGCGGCTCTTTGGCAGCAGCGGTGGCAGAACCGGCAGACCTACTGATTTTCGTCTGTTTGCGCAGGTTAGTTCACGCCCGGTTTAAATTTGCTTTGTTGTTCTTAGCGAGTTTTCTGTGCTGCCGCTGCTGCCAAGTGAATTGTATTTGTTCTGTGTGCTACATTTCCTGGTACTATGTCGACACTAAATGCATGCCCTACATGTAACGATGCCATTAAATCCGATGAATTGTCGGTAGCATGTGGCGAGTGTAGCCACTGTTTTCACATTGGGACATGTGCAGGCATATCAGAAAAACAGTATAAAAAGAAGTCCGAATCGGCTAGGCAAAAGTGGGTTTGCTCTACGTGCAAAGATAGTGGAAAAAGTGTCGAGATCACTGAAGGGAGGCCGGAAGCTGAAGTTGACATCAGATCTATTCTCAGTGGCATAAGTCAGAAGTTAGACGAGTTGTTGCCGCTCAGGGAAACAGTGCCAAACATCGAGCGGTCGATACAGCTCATGTCGGACAAGTACGATGAGATGTTGACAAGGCTTGCCGCACAAGAAAAAGATACGAAAGAAATACGGAAAAGACTTGAACGCCTTGAACAGGACACCTGCGCTAGTGATGATGCTTCAAAAAAACTTGAGGCCGATTTAAATGAGCTCGAGTGGAGAAGCCGCAAGTTTAACTTGGAAATACATGGTGTAAGCGTCTCTGAAGGTGAAAATTTGCTTGCAAAGGTAAATTCTGTTGCCAGCATGATTGACGTTTGTGCACTGGACGCAGCAGACGTCGCTGCCATTCACCGCCTCCCATGCAAATTTGGCAAAACACCAGGTATAATCGTTCGGTATGTCAGACAATCTGTTAGAGACGAATGGCTGCATAACCGGTCAAAACTGAGAGAAAAGAAATCAAGCCTGTTCATCCAAGAGAACTTGACCAGCCAAAGTCGGCAACTGCTTCGAGAGGCTAAGGAATGGGCGAGGGAAAATCGGTACAAATACGCATGGCACAAGAACGGGAAAATCCTGCTGCGCAAATCTGACGGCGATTCCGTGTTAGTAGTGCGTCACAGGACCGACTTTCCCGTCTAAGCCTGCTAGTTGCTGACTGTATCTAGATTATTTCATTCCTCAAAATGGCTAGTCAAAGTCCCTTTCTTCCACACGAGCTAGACGCTTTTGTGACAAGTCATCACGCACATTCCTTGAAGTGCCTTCATCTAAACGTTCGTTCACTCTATAACAAGGAAGAAGATATAAATGACTTCATCAATGGTTTTCATTTTCTGTTTGATGCAGTAATGCTTAGTGAAACTTGGTGCAGGGATGATCGTGATTTGTTCAAATTTCCGTCTTATCAATCGTATTGTGTAAACAGAACTAATCGCCGAGGCGGTGGCGTTATGCTGTTGCTAAGAGAGCACGTAAACTGCGAGCTGCTTTCCAACTTTTGTATCTGTTGTGATGATTTTGAAATAATAACAGCTCGTGTGAATGACTGTATGTTTTCCGTTTGCTATAGACCACCAAGTGGAAATCTTCCTAGTTTCTTTTGTTTCTATGAACAGCTGTTATCATTTGTTTCAGAAACTGGTGATTATTTGGTGTCTGCTGGTGATTTTAATATCGACCTGTTGACCATTTCTGCACCACAAAAGGCCATGTTAACCATGCTGACTTCTAACGGATGCGAAAATTTAATCTATGTACCGACAAGGGTAACTACTGAAAGCGAAACACTGTTAGATTTATTTATTACTAATATCGATTCTACAAAAGCCAACAGTGGTGTAATAACGTGGGACCTTAGTGACCACCTCCCAATATTTGCTCTACTAAGAAAGCAAAATTTCACGATAAATGAAAAGCATCAGTACATTTCTTTTCAAAATATTACACAAACAGGTTTGGATAATTTTAGAGCTGAATTGCTACTTAGCGATATTCCGCAAATTCTGAAAATAGACGACGTTGACATTGCATACAGTAAACTTATTGATGAAATTTCTCGTGTGTATAAGCGTCACTTCCCACAAAAAAAGTTTAAATTGGGTAAAAAAATAAGAAAACCATGGATAACCCCTGAATTGTTACAAAAAATTAAGTGTAAAAATGCGCTTTATCACAAGTTCATTAAAAGTAAGGAACCAAGCATATTGAAAGAGTACAAGTCGCTTAGAAACAAACTAAACAAAGAACTAAGGTCACACAGGAAATGCTATTTTCAAGCTGAGTTTGATAGCTGCTCGAAAAAACCCGATATGTTATGGAAAAAGCTTAATACTGTCTTAAATCGCCGTAAATCGTCTCCACGTGTAGAAAAGCTATTTCTTGGTGGCCACGAAATATGGGGCGATGATTTGGCGAATACATTTAATGATTATTTTGTGAGCAATTCTAATTCTTGTGCATCTGCTGATATTACAAAATTTATGCCTGATAGCAATCCATCTTCCTTTTTCCTTCGCCCATTTACAGAGTCTGAAGTACTGTCAGTTTTTCTTTCGCTTAAAAATAGCTCAAGTTGTGACGTTGAGGGCATGCAGGTTCGTCCAATCAAGTATGTGCTTGATTTAATTTGTCCATATCTTACCTACATCTTTAATCTGTCTTTGGCGAGCGCTATCTTTCCCAGGAGGATGCAGATCGCAAGAGTTTCTGTGCTTTTTAAGAAAGGTGACATAAACGATATCAAAAATTATAGACCTATTTCGATATTACCAGTATTATCCAAAGGGCTGGAGAAACTTATACACGTGCAAATGTCTAATTTTTTCGATAAGCACAATCTTATATCTACAGCCCAATTTGGATTTAGAAAACACCTTTCTACTGAGTTAGCCTTGCTACAACAAAAAGAATTCATTTTAACACAATTTGAAAGCAAGAATCTTGTGCTCGGCCTTTACATTGATTTCAGTAAAGCATTTGATTGTATCCATCATTCCATACTACTTAAAAAACTTGAAACCTATGGTATTCGCGGGCACTGCTTAAACCTCGTGAAGTCGTATCTAGATCATCGCCATCAGTACGTCCAGATTGAGCATTACCGTTCAGACTTAAAACACATCAGCAGAGGCGTTCCTCAAGGTAGTATTCTCGGCCCATTTCTTTTTATAGTTTACATCAATGACCTAGTAAATATCTACAGTGATGCGAAATACGTTATGTACGCTGACGACGCTAGCCTATTTTTTTCGTCACCTGAACTTGGTAGCCTTCAGAATAACACCAACACTGCTCTAAGGGCGCTCCAAGAATGGTCAGCAGCAAACGTTTTGCAAATTAATACTAAAAAGACAAAAGCCGTGATTTTCAGACCAAAATCTAAGCAGATAACCTGCGACAACATCACCCTTCTTTACACAAATGAAGCAATAGAAATAGTGAGTAGTGTGAAAATACTGGGAGTTACCTTCACACAAAATATGCTTTGGGATTTACACATCGAATCAGTTTTAGGCAAGCTATCTCGTGTGGTTGGTATGATGGCGCGTCACAGATTGATATTACCTTTTAAAATAAAGCTTCTTGTTTACAATGCGCTCTTTTTTTCTTCCTTGTATGATTGTTTTTTGGTATGGGGTACGACGACATATACAAATCTTGAAAGACTTCATGTACTGCAGAAAAAATTTCTACGGGCGCTTTTCAATGTACCCTACAATTCCCATACTTCAGATTTATTCTTGAAGGGAAATGTCATCCGCGTGTTTACCCTATACAATTACAAGTTAAGTATAGCGTTCAAACGAGAGATAAAAGAAAACCTAAAGTTTTTCCACGAGTTATCTCATCTTGCCAAAAACACCCATTCATACGGCACTCGTTACATAGAACAGTGGAAGGTGGTCACTGCGCGGACAAGCTATTCTATGCAGAAGCTATCATACACGCTGCCAACCCTTTTAAATTCATTTCATAAATTACACATTGAATTGAAAATAACTTCTGCACGAACACTGCGCGAGCATTTCATCAATTCATGCTAACATAGTAAATAGTGTAAAATATTGCTTTTTTTTCATTCTTCCTTACTGATGTGTTTTTTTAGACATATCTGTATTCCGAATATGTGTTTCTTGTGATTTTTTTTTCTCTTTATGTGAATGTTTGCCATCGCTGCCTGCACTGTAGGGGTGGCTGCGGGCCTCTGTCAAGTTGCTTGTGCTTTCAAGCAACTTTTACCCGCAGTCTCCTCCATCGCTGATGGAAATAAAAATTATTATTATTATTATTATTTATTACGTGACATATTCGTTCTCCGCCGCATTCGCCCGATTGTGTCCACATATAGCTTTCCAGTTTTTATAGCGATGGCACGCCGTTGATTGCGGTCACGTCATTGAATGCCAATTAAACAGCGGTTGCATTATTTATTTGCAAATTACTTCTTAATTAGGTATGGTGAAGTAATTTATTATTTGGCCACCTGAGGAGCTTTCTAACTTTACCTATTTTTTTATCAAGACTTGAATATAATGTTAGGTTTTATTTGATTGATTCTGAGCATTACCTTCGCAGCAGAAGTACATCTGTCAGCAACAATAATTCTTAACCTCTCCCAGTGCCAGTAGTTCCGTTCAAGTTACGTGATGAAAACCAGTTTGCTGGACTTTGTCATATATGGCATGTCGCTCAAATGTCGGTCTCTGCATTTTTGATGAATTCAGCCGTCTTTTGTGAAGTGTCGACTCGCAAGTTTTTCTTTTTGTTTTGTTCTTTTTAAAGCTGTGGTCTCAGACAAGCTTATTACGCCTCTTCTCACCACTGGATAGCCGTTGTTACGCGCGGCGCCTGGGCCGACGGGGGAGGGCTGCGTTCTTTGTTCATCAAACAAGTCACCGTAGGGCTGCCAGCCTGCGGTCCGCCGTGTATTGTCAATCTCAGCCGGGAAGTTAGGTGGCATTCCGACACTATAAGACGTTCGACGAGACGACCACAATGGTTTCTTGGTGTCACAGGTGCAGTGTGGTGGTCACGCCCCAATCAATGACCTTGACTAGAGCGAGTGTGAGCGGCACCGTCAGAAATGGTGTGTGTGTCTCGTGATTCAACAGCGCATTCTGGACCCATTCCCTGATTTAGTCAAAACGCACACTTGATAGTGAGCCACCCAGCTCATTCGCAAGAGATCTCTCGCCCTGTCTGTACAGATAGTAATAAATCCTCTGTCAAGTTTGCCTAACTTACTCCTGAGTGCACATGCGTTTGCCTTTCTGTCTCTCTACACGCCCTTTCTTGCCCCTATTTCTCCAACCCCAGTGCTGGGCAGCAAACCGGATGCCAAGATATGGTTAATCCCCCAGCCTTCCCTTTTCCTTCTTGCCATGTTACTGCCTTGGCATCTTCATCCCGGATATCCAATGTCTTAAAAGGCCGGTACAAATAGATAATTTAAAGAATAAAACAGATGGTGAATATTTTCTGCAGCATTATCAGACGTTGCATATAAGTGGTCATCTTCGAAAATTATCACCTTTAACACTGCGGACAGGTGCTGATATACCCTGAGTAGGTTCGAGCATGTATTATGCCTCGACGCTTTTAATTTTCATTAAACTTGTAGGCTTATGCCACAGGAGCGAAAGAAAGACACGCCTGAACGATAACCGATGCCAGCCCAGAACGTGAGCCGTGGCTTCACGAGCCACAGCCTAGCGCCTTCTTTTTTTCTTCTGTCGCCATCGCGCGCTCTCCGGTTTGCACGCCGCCCGAACGAGGGCGCTACAGGGCCCCCCGTGCAGACTGGAAGTCGGAATGTGACATGCCGTTTGTGGTATTCCAACGGAAGGTCAGTCGTAGATGAGAGGCTTTCTAGGGCGGTCTCCAGGTACGCCGGCTTGAGTCGGTCCAAGCTGACTGTCTCTTCACGGCCGTTCTGAAGTAGAGTGGCAGTTTTGGGGGTGCGGTGAAGGACGCGGAATGGTCCGTCGTAGGCTGGTGTCAAAGGTGGTCTGACCACGTCGTGGCGCACGAAAACATGTGTTACAGTGGCGAGATCAGGGTGGACGAATATGGTCTTGTGTTCGAAAGGTCTGGGTGGAGTGGGCCGGAGGTCTTGAACGCAGTCGAGGAGGCGTTGTGGGAATTGCTGTGGCTGGTCTGGTAGCTTCGTTGACGTAAGGAAGTCTCCCGGAAGCCGTAGAGAAGTGCCATACACCAGCTCTGATGTTGAGCACTGCAGGTCTGCCCGGATGACAGCTCGTAAACCTAAGAGCACCAGTGGCAAGGCATCATCCCAGGTGGCTCTATTGAGGCGGGTAGTCAAGGCGATCTTCAGTTGTCGGTGAAGGCGTTCCACCATGCCGTTGGCGCAGGGATTATAAGCCGTGGTACGGCAATGTCTGGCTCCGAGGATGCGATTAAGGCAAGTAAACAGCGAGGACTCAAACTGACGTCCACGGTCTGTTGTCACGGTGCCAGGACAGCCGAAACGGGATACCCACGTAGAAATTAAAACGCGGGCAACTGTCTCGGCTGTGATATCTTGAATTGGAACAGCCTCTGGCCAGCGTGTGAAGCGATCGACCATGGTCAATATATAACGGTACCCCTGAGACACTGGTAGAGGGCCCACAATGTCTAGATGAACATGGTCGAAACGACGGCCGGGTGGAAGGAAAGGTTGGGGCGGCGTCTTAGTATGACGGGAGACCTTTGTCATCTGGCAGGGCAGGCACATGCGCGTCCAAGCGTGCACATCACCGTTGATTCCGGGCCAGACATAGCGCTGGGTGAGAAGACGCTGAGTAGCCCGAATGCCAGGGTGACAGATGTCGTGTAAGGAGTGGAAAACGGTGCGTCGTAATGAAGCGGGAACGAAAGGGCGGGGAAGGTCAGCTGAGACATCGCACCACAAGCGCTCAGATGATAATGGATGAGGCACCAGGCGTAGTCGGAGAGAACGGGGGTTCTCCCGAAAAGCGGCAAGCTCTCTATCATCCTGCTGTTCCGAGGAGAATGAGGCCCAGTCGATGGTTGGCGGTGGAGAGTCAACCGCGGCTATACGAGAAAGGGCATCTGCGGCGGTGTTGTCAGCTCCTTTCACGTGGCGGATGTCAGTCGTGAACTCCGGTATATAAGCCAGATGGCGGAGTTCACGGGGCACGTACTTGGATGAGTTAGTGCGGAAAACATATGCCAGTGGCTTATGGTCAGTCAGCACGTAAAACGAGCATCCTTCCAGGAAATGCCGAAAGTGCTGTATTGCAGCGTAGATGGCTAGTAATTCCCAGCCAAAGACGCTGTAGCGGGTCTCAGCAGGAAGTAGCTTCCGAGAGTAAAACGACAAGGGTCTCCACTCGGAGTTAATGCACTGCTGTAAGACGGCTCCGACGGCCACGCTGGATGCGTCCACTATCAACCGAGTAGGGGCGTTGCTGCGTGGATGAATGAGAAGCACAGCTTTAGCGACCGCTTGCTTAGCAGCAGCAAAGGCGGCCTGAGCCTCTGACGACCAAAGAATGGCGGAGGACGGGCCGGCGGTCGACCGAAGGAGGTCGGTGAGCGGTCGTAGCAGTTCGGCACAGTGTGGTATGAAGCGCCTGGAAAAATTCACAAGCCCCAGGAATTGGCGTAATTGGCGCAGTGTTGTAGGCTGAGGATAATCCTGAATTGCTCTAACGTGGGACCGGAGAGGGCGTATTTCTTTGGATGATATGTGATGGCCCAAGAACTCGAGCTCAGATGCGCCGAAAGTACACTTAGAGGCGTTCACAACGAGGCCATACTGCTGAAGACGTTGGAACAGAGCGCGTAGATGATGCTCATAATCTTCAGGTGTGCGGCTAGCGATGAGGACATCGTCAAGGTACGCAAACACAGTAGGAAGACCCCGTGTGACCTCAGAAATGAACCGCTGGAAAGTTTGAGCCGAATTGCGGAGTCCAAAAGGCATCCGCACGTATTCAAACAACCCAAAGGGCGTCGTGATGGTGGTCTTAGGTATGTCGGCGGGCTCGACAGGAATCTGGTGGTACGCCTTAACAAGGTCCACTTTGCTGAAAATTGTGCAGCCGTCGAGGCGCGATGTAAAATCCTGGATGTGAGGTAAAGGATAGCTGTCGTGGACAGTCTTGGCGTTCAACGCTCGATAGTCCCCACAAGGACGCCAGTCACCAGGATCACGCTTTGGCGCCAAATGCATCGGAGAAGCCCAAGCGCTTGACGACGGGCGGATAATGCCGAGCTGCAGCATGTGGTCAAACTCCCGTTTAGCAATAGCTAGGCGGTCTCCGAACAGGCGGCGTGGTCGAGCGGCTGCCGGTGGACCCCGGGTGACGATGCGGTGTGTCACCGTATGTTTAGGCGGCTGAGTGAGGTTGCACGGTTTAGTTAACTCCGGGAAACTCGCCAAGATTTTTTCGAACGGTGAGGAAGGTATCAGCATGTGGATGGCCATTGGAGCGATGTCGGACAGGACTCCCGAGATGGAGAGACGAGTCTTACCATCTATGAGGCGGCGCTGCCGCACGCTGACGTTCAAATCAAAGTATGAGAGAAAGTCCGAGCCGATGATCGGTTGAACCACGTCTTCGATGACGAAAACCCACCGGAAAATGCAGCGAAGGCCGAAGTCGAGGGTGAGAGATCGGAGCCCATACGTTGCTATAGACGAGGCATTGGCAGCACGAAGCACTTGCCCCTGTGACTTTGAACGACCAGCCTGAGTCGGGGGCACAACGCTAATTTCCGCGCCCGTATCTATAAGGAACCTGGCGCCCGATAGCTGGTCCGTGACCATGAAAAGGTGGCTGGGACGAGAAGGGAGATCACACGCCGCCGTCAGTGATCCCGGCAGGCGTTTCCCTGCCACGAACATGGGGGTGTACACTTCGTGGCTCGGTGTCGGAAACGCCGGTGGTACCAACAGAGGGGTGGAGGGCTGGTACTCCGAGCATCTCGTGTGCGTGGAAGAGCTCGACGACCGGAACGAGGCGAACGAGTCTCCTGCACGGGGCTCCGGAGTGCGGCAATGGAGGCGGTGAGTTCGTCGATGCGGGCCTCAAGGCGCGAAATCGCTGTGTCTGCTGGTGGTAAGACAGCGTTGACAGATGGGGAGGTCGCTTCATGAACCTGATCGGCGAGCTCCGCCAGGCGGTCGAGATTGACGTCGCCGGCCGCCGCGAGGACGACGCGGATTGGCTGAGAAAGGCGTTGGAGGAAAAGCTCGCGAAGCAACGCTGAGTGGGCAGAGACGTCGTGTTTCCCAAGAAGCTGTCGCATTCGGCGCAGTAGTTGGGAGGGGCGCCTGTCGCCAAGGTCCCCCTCTGCAAGGAGCTGCTGTAGGCGGACGCGTTCCGAAGGCATGAATCGTTCCAGCACCTTGGTTTTAAGGTGCTGATATGGCGTAGTGTCCGAGGGGTTGGAGAGGACGTCGGAGAGCTCGCTGGCAACGTCAGAAGGAAGGACGGAGGCTACGTGGTAGTAGCGTGTCGTTTCCGAGGCGATGCGGTACAGGGAGAATTGCGCCTCGACCTGATGAAACCAAACTTGCGGGTCCTGTGGCCAGAAAGATGGGAGACGCAGTTGCACGGCCGAGACGTTCGGTTGAGGGTGAATTCGAGTCAGTCATTGTCTTCGTCCGAGGTCACCACTTGTAGGCTTATGCCACAGGAGCGAAAGAAAGACACGCCTGAACGATAACCGATGCCAGCCCGGAACGTGAGCCGTGGCTTCACGTGCCACGGCCTAGCGCCTTTATTTTCTTCTGTCGCCATCGCGCGCTCTCCGGTTTGCGCGCCGCCCGAATGAGGGCGCTACAAACTTCTCCCTTTCCATTTCATCCTTCGGGGCTCTGTGTAGTTCTTCATCTAACACGCTGCATTCGTGCTGTACTGCTACTACTTCATTTCTTCTGTATATACGCCCTGTTTCGGGCACAATTATAGGCTGTCATCTTGGACTGATAATGATGCCGTTTTGCATCCGTATGAATAATCGAATAGTGCTATGGTGATCTAGCGCGCATCAAAACTCTAAGCCGTTACATTCAACGTCGTATGACCCTAATTATAGCTAATTACGACACACAAAAATACACCAAAAAGTACTTTTAAGCCTAAGATGGCAGTGTCTATGCTTTACTGTAACTGTACATTTATTTTTTCTCAATTTGTCTAATTAGTCATTTTATGCAGCGGCCGCCGAACTTGTACCGCTGTTCATAGTGGAACTCTCGTTCTCTGAAGCTGGATGAAGATAACTAAGAAGCCTGGTTTTTACTGGCTACATAAATTGTGAAATCAAGCTATAAATCAAGATGAAAAAGAAGACAAATCTGTGAAAAGTTAGTACTGGCGCATAAATGGCGCGCCGATTTCGCCGATGAAAAACGTTGGTGGCAGCGGCGGCGGCGCACCGATCAGTTCGCGTGGGTGGCGGCGACGCGGCTAAAACTCTCGGCGGCGGCGCGCCGACCAGTCGGCGCACACCTCTAGCTAGAGGGGTGCGCCGAGGCGATTTTGACCGGCGGTGGCGTAGGGTTCGTCCAGAGTCGGCGGCGGCGGCGTTGTCGGCGCACGCCTGTTTTTCATCGGCGGCGGCGTGCGACCAATTTTCGTCGGCAGCGGCGGCGTCGGCGGCGCAGAAATCGAAATTGAAAATTCAAAAGGCTCTTCTGCCACAGGTTACTGAATTCGTTGAAATTCGGGGCTTTTCATCCAAATAGCATAAATGACACTACACAGATGGGTCGACATCCCGATGAATGCAAAGCGTTTTCTAAAATAGTTTTCATTTTCCATTCATAAAAAATAACGCGTATTTCAATCTATGTCCATGTTCTACCGTAAATGTGCAGCACTTTGCTTTTTTTTTAATTTAGGATGCATCAGTTTGTTGCTGTTGTTCACTATGTCATATTTTATGAAACCTTCTTTCATTGAACAATGAGCAAGCAGTGACGCACGTCACTCATTTCGCTTTTTCCGTATCCGATCTTACTTTTACACTGTACGCTGCACAAAAAAGAAGCACCTCTGCTTCGAGTTTTCTTGTTGCGATTGGATGAAACCGCTTTTTTGAGTATCTGTCATGCTTTGAATGCAACTTTCCTTCAAACGATTCAAAATACCTGCTTTTCACAATGTGAGAATCTTTTATGCAGCGGTATAGAATCCGGGAGGAAACCAATCTGTGCATTTATTCAACTAGTTCTCAGCACGGTGTACAATGAATGAAGTGGAGACGTGGGCGAGGCGGGTGGTGAAAAAGGACACTTGAACCCTTCAAGCTCCACCAGCACTTGCTACCCACTCTAGCGACACCAACACGACCCGCTCCCTCAGTCGTGATGCAAGTTGAAAGAAGGGTTTGCGTTCCCCAAGACAAAAACCTGTCGATGGTCATATGTGCTGATGAGAGCAAATGCAATATTTGGTCGATACACAGCCCATAGTGGTCACAAGCTGGGCGTCCGTTGACCACGCCTGCAGAGAACGTTGACTCCCCGACCACTTGGTGTTTGGTCAGGGGAGGGGGACTCCCCTTGCAAGTGGGCCCCATTAAAATTTCTCTTAAAAACGTCAGAAATAAGAATGCTTGATAAGTATGTATAACACATTCAACTTTTCAATGCTTTTTTGTACCGTGTACACGTGCTCAATACCCATCAGATGTGTGAGACAATCGAAATAGCAACTGCCACTCTTGACTTGTTCCGGAAAAGACTTAATAGAAGAAGGCAATTACGAGTGCTGGGAACCTATGTTCGTTAGTATATTTGATTTCTAGGCATGATTTAAATTCTTATATAAACAAAAATAAAACCTGCAACATATTGTTACGCCTACGAGGGGTTTATTCGAAGCAGACGTAACGGTCGACTCGACGGTATACCGCAGTGAACGCGAAGCAGCGAGCTCTTGCCACCAACCGAACGTCCTCTTCTTCTGCTACCACCATGTTCCCCGCTACACAGGTGCACATACCTTAATTACACATGTGGTAACACTTCCCTCCGCGCAGACGAAGCCCACTGGGCGAGTCAAACAGTCTCTCGGGGAATAAAGCGCTCCAAACGTGCAACATGGACAAGTTCAGTTTTTGCAGACCGTGGGCCGTTTGAATGGAGACGCGCTATGCGGTAAACTAAATCACTGATATGGTCTACAACAAGATAAGGTCCCGCATAGTGCGCTAGCAGTTTCTCGCTCAAACCGCGTTTTCTAGTTGGTGTCCACAGCAACACTAGGTCACCGCGATTGTACGTCACGTGTCGGCGTCGGCGGTCAAAATGTGCCTTCGAGCGATCTTGCGAAGCAAGAGTGCGGAAATAAGCAAGGCGTCTAGCTTCTTCTGCCCGACAGATGATCTCGGATATGCAGGGATCACGGTGGTCCAAACACGGGAAGATGGTATTCAGGGTATCACGAGGTGGTCGAGCATATAGAAGAAAGAAAGGACTGTAGCCGGTAGTTTCATGCTGAGCGGTGTTGAATGCATATGTGATAAAGGATAGAATACTGTCCCAGTCCTTGTCATCGGATGCAACATACATAGACAGCATGCTCGAGAGAGTTCTGTTCGTTCGTTCAGTTAGACCGTTCGTTTGGGGATGGTATGGCGTAGAGTGCCGAAACCTTGAAGCACAGACACGAAGCATCTCTTCCATCACGTCTGCTGTGAATTGTCGGCCACGGTCACTGATTACGATTTTGGGGGGTCCATGTCGAAGAATTACAAAACGTAGCATGAAGGAAGACACATCGGCTGCAGTTGCCGATGGTATGGCAGCTGTCTCGCAGTACCATGTTAAATGGTCGGTGCAAACGACTATCCAGCAATTTCCATCAGAAGACCGGGGAAAGGGTCCAAGGAGGTCAATCCCGACTTGCTCGAATGGAGCTCTAGGGGGCTGCACTGGATGTAATCGCCCTAAAGGAGCACTTGTTGGGCGCTTATGACGTTGACACTCGTTACAGCTAGACACGTATTGTTCCGTCGTCTGGCGCATTTTGGGCCAGTAGAATCTTTCTTGAAGACGGCACAGAGTTTTCGCTGTGCCTAGATGACCGGATGTTGGGTCATCATGCATAGCCTGCAAAACATAAACGCGAAGACTCTTCGGAACAACCAGAAGATATCGTGAGCCGGTGTTGGTGTAGCTCTTTTTGTACACTAGCCCGTCTCGGATGCAGAAGCGCGTAGGCGACGATTTTGGTTGGTAGCAAGAAGCTGTTGTATGGTGCTGTCCCTTTGTTGCTCATCCTTAAAGGTCTTGTTATCGGGAAATGGGTGGTCGAGTGATGCAATATAGGTATCGAAGGTGTCCGCGTCACATTCAATTGTTGGAAGCGGTAGTCGCGAAAGACAATCTGCGTCAGCGTGACGTCGGCCGCTTTTATAGGAAACCGTGAAGTCATATTCTTGTAGACGAAGTGCCCAGCGCGCCAGCCGACCAGATGGGTCACGCAGGTTGACCAACCAGCAGAGAGAATGATGGTCTGTCACGACGGTAAAGGGGCGTCCGTACAGGTAGGACCGGAAGCGCTGCACTGCGAAGACTACTGCAAGGCATTCTTGCTCTGTGACAGTGTAGTTACGCTCAGACTTGCTGAGCGAGCCACTTGCATACGCTACGACGTGTTCTTGATTATCCAAGCGTTGAACCAGGACAGCACCTACACCAATACCGCTGGCGTATGTGTGAATCTCAGTGGGAGCGAGAGGATTGAAGTGTCGAAGAACCGGATGGGACGTCAAACGAAACTTCAGCTCCGAAAAAGCAGACTCGCATTCCGGGGTCCAGTCAAACTGCGCACCTTTCTGAAGCAGACACGTGAGCGGGTATGCGATATTGGCAAAGCCAGGAATGAATCGGCGAAAGTATGAACAAAGCCCCAAAAAGCTTCGGAGTTCTTTCACCGAGCTTGGCTGCTTAAATGCCTCCACTGCGGCCGTCTTGGCGGGATCCGGTCTTATGCCTTCTTTGTTTACTAAGTGTCCAAGGACGAGTGTTTGGCGCTCTCCAAAACGACATTTCTTTGAGTTGAGCACCAAGCGTGCTTTGCTTAGACAGTCCAGTACGAGGCCAAGGCGTGTGTTGTGCTCACAAAAGGTGCGCCCAAAAATTACAACGTCGTCCAAGTAACACATACACACTTCCCACTTCAATTCACGTAGAATGTTGTCCATAAATCGCTCAAAAGTTGCGGGCGCGTTGCAGAGTCCGAATGGCATCAGATTGAATTCAAATAGTCCATCTGTTGTAACAAATGCTGTTTTCTCCTTGTCTTCCTCGTGCATTGGAATCTGCCAGTAGCCTGACCTCAGATCCACAGACGAAAAGTAAGAGGCCGATGATAGACAGCCGATAGCATCATCAATCCGCGGGAGTGGGTATACGTCTTTTTTAGTGATGGCGTTGAGACGGCGGTAGTCAACACAAAATCGCCATGTCCCATCTTTCTTCTTCACTAGAATTACTGGAGCGGCCCACGGACTACATGATTCTTGAATTACATTTTGCTTGAGCATCTCGCAAACCTGTTCATTGATCACTGCGCATTCTGAAGGTGATACACGATATGGTTTCTGTCGGAGAGTTCTGTGAGATGTCGTGTCGATTCGGTGCTTTATACGAGAAGCAGGGAATGACGGTGAATCATGCTGTGCGAAATAAAAAATACCGGCATGTTTGCGCAGAATACTCGCCAGTTCATTACGTTCCTTGGTGCTGAGTGACTTATCAATCATAGCCATAATGGTGGTGTCCCTGGCGTGCAGATTATCGCAACGGGTCTTATCCGGGGAATCATTGCTTTCCGCGAGGGAGGCAAGCGAGAATACTTGGTGTTCACGAATCTCTGCAAGTCGAAATCGGCGCTGTTGATCCTAGCCACCGGAATGGCCCGCAACGCACCAGTAGGCAATCACGGAGGCCTACGGAGGCCTACATTTGTGCCTTTTTATTAGAGAGGGGGGGATCGGGAAATGTCATGGGAAAAAGGGGGGACACTTGCAAGTTTGTGACAACAGATGTGCCTTGCTGAGATGTAAGTCCAGAAAAATCACGTCTTGCAACACACATCTTACAATAGCAGCCTTTTTTAATATTGTTACCACATGTGTAATTTAGGTATGTGCACCTGTGTAGCGGGGAACATGGTGGTAGCAGAAGAAGAGGACGTTCGGTTGGTGGCAAGAGCTATGCAACTTTTGTTCAGAATCGGAAACAATAGAGCACTATTTTTTATCATGTCGCCGATACAAATTGCTTAGGAAAACATTCTTAGCCCTCCCATTCGCTAGCCTACGGTTGAACTTATCTGCAGAAAACATACTTTCCTTCGGTGCTTGCGATCTGGGCTTCAGCCACGAGAACGTTTTCTACGCAGTTTGCAAGTACCTGAATGAAAGTAAAAGAATTAAGCTTTTAATTGCGTGATTATTAATCATGCAAAAAAAAACTAATAATAATTCCAACGAACACAAGAGCACTGTTTAACTATCCTGATTCTTATTCAAGGTAATGAATAGTTGTCTTATCTGCACGAGTGACAAGCAACTATTGCATTCCATTCATTCTGACTAGGGTGTCTTTATTTTTTTCATTCTTTTTTCTGGTGGGTGGTTTCGATATTAAAAAAAAACTTACCTAATTAAGTCATCGATTCTTGGCCAATCCCCCTGAGTGGGTACGAGCCATGTCTGTGGATTCATCATCATCATCATCATCAGCAAGAGCTCGCTGCTTCGCCTTCACTGCGGTATACCGTCGAGTCGACCGTTACGTCTGCTTCGAATAAACCCCTCGTAGGCGTAACAGAGTGGTGGAGGTGCTGGGTAAGGCCAGAACGGTTAAATCTCGGTGATCGGTCGTACCTTGGCGGCTGCCGGTAGTTGCAATACCTGGCAATGTGTCCTTCGAAGCCACAGTTGTAGCAGACTGGTAGAGGACGCTCGCTGAACCAATGCTGAAACCGCTCAGCTGTGAAGGGTCGGTGACGAGCTTGCTGAGCGGGGGCTGCCCACCTCTGTGTGGCGGGGCCGTGCCGAAGGCGTTGGCCATATCGCTGGTCGGCCGCGAATGAGTCACGACGTGGCCTCGGATTTCCAATTTCGCTGATGTCTGCCACAAATACCAATGGTGGCAAAGGAGCTGATGGTGCCGCCGTGTAGTAGGGTGGATTGGTAGGTGGATGAAGAATGATTTCGTCGACCCTACCACCTTGTCGCTGCAGCTCTTCACGCACAATTGCCCGAATAGTAGCCGCAAGGTCGGTGGGCGGGCTCACGTCGACGCTGACAACCGTTGTCACATTTGCCAGCCTACCAAATTTCGAGGCGATGCGACGAGTCTTCAATTTTTCAAACGTACGGCATTGGCGTTGGACGTCGGAGGCAGAGGTGAGGTCATCCCTGCCTATCAGAAAATTGTAAACGTCTTCCGCTATGCCTTTCAGTAGGTGTCCGACCCTGTCTTCTTCGGACATCTGCGGGTTTATAATCTTGTAAAGCTAAAGGACGTCCTCTATATAAGCAGTGCAGGTTTCTCCAGGAGTCTGGGCTCTTCCAGCAAGAGTCCGCTCCGCGCTTTTCTTTTTTGAGTCGGAGTCACCAAAACACTTCTTGAGTTCTTGAGCAAAAAGAGCCCATGTTGTCAAGGACTCTTCGTGGTTTTCATACCACATCAGTGCGGTGTCCGTGAGAAACGGCGCGACGTTTTCCAGCTGATCGATAGAGTTCCAGTGATTGTACCGGCTCACCCTTTTGTAGTGCGTTAACCACGCGTCCACATCTTCTCCTGCCCTTCCCGCGAACGGGCGGGGTTCCATGTAGTGATGCCGAGGTGTAGTCAGTGTAGATTGGCGCGAAGTCGAGGCGGTTGATTCCTGACCTTCGCTCTGGGCCATGACGACTGTTGTCGGCGGCAGACCGGCAAGACGACGGCTCCGGCGAACTCCGAACAGCTGTGGCTCCGTGGTACGTCGACGTGTCGTACCCAGCACCTCCACCACTCTGTTACGCCTCTCTGTTATGCTTGATAAGAATGTATAAAACATTCAACTTTTCAATGCCTTTTTGTAGCGTGTGCACGTGCTCAATACCCATCAGATGTGTGAGACAATCGAAATAGCAACTGCCACTCTTGACTTGTTCCGGAAAAGACTTAATAGAAGAAGGCAATTACGAGTGCTGGGAACCTATGTTCGTTAGTATATTTGATTTCTAGGCATGATTTAAATTCTTATATAAACAAAAATAAAACCTGCAACATATTGTTACGCCTACGAGGGGTTTATTCGAAGCAGACGTAACGGTCGACTCGACGGTATACCGCAGTGAACGCGAAGCAGCGAGCTCTTGCCACCAACCGAACGTCCTCTTCTTCTGCTACCACCATGTTCCCCGCTACACAGGTGCACATACTTAAATTACACATGTGGTAACAATTATTAAAAAAGGCTGCTATTGTAAGATGTGTGTTGCAAGACGTGATTTTTCTGGACTTACATCTCAGCAAGGCACATCTGTTGTCACAAACTTGCAAGTGCCCCCCCCTTTTTCCCATGACATTTCCCGATCCCCCCCTCTCTAATAAAAAGGCACAAATGTAGGCCTCCGTAGGCCTCCGTGATTGCCTACTGGTGCGTGGCGGGCCCTTCCGGTGGCTAGGATCAACAGTGCCGATTTCGACTTGCTTCATTGGAGGTGCTGAGGGATCAAGAAAAGGCCGATATTTGTAACTTTCTTGAGAGTTCAGTGATAGTTTCTTTGTGAATACCGTGGATTATTGAGCCTCACTTTGAGTGTAATCCTCCAATGAAAAAAAAAATGGTTCCATCCTGTGTCACTGCAAAGTCAGAAGCCATCACATGTGCAGGCATCATTAAGCTTCTATATAACATTGCTAAGGTTCAGTACATTTGTACAAATAATTCTAGTTAATTGAACATTTTGAGTATAATCCGTGCTTGAGTTAGTATGTGTGAAACATGAATTTGAGTTTTGTTAATTCTTCTTGTGGGTTTCTGTGGCAAAGACACACTGATTAAAACTGATGACTTCGGAGCTATGGCAGAAGTAACATTCGTTATGTTTTTTTCGGTTACGGTAATGGTAATGCGTTACCTTTTTTATGTATCTATATAACGTTGAGCCGTGAATCGTTCCCCTTTTTTTATTTGAGTAACGAGTGAGGTATTTAGTTACTTTATACTGTAACGGATACATCACTAAATAGACTTACTGGTGTGATGCCGGCCCACACCGTCAGTTGTTGTTGCGGTCTATAGGCTGGCTGTAAATATTACATGGATATATTCCTTTCACCCAGCAGTGATAGGGAAGGATTGCTTGACCATTGAGGATCTCGACCTTTGAGAATACACAACAGCTTCTTAATGATATGCATATCATCCCACCGAAGCGTGCACTTCGTTTCGTTAAAGTTTACAGTCAACGTGAGCCCTGTGGTCACGCCGTATGTTTTAGGTAGAAATTTATCCTACTCAAAATACCCAAAGACGTCGATCCACCTTGCAACGCGTGGCCACCCGCTGACGGTTCTGTATGAAAATGGCATCCACAGTGAAACATGTTGCATCTGCTGAAATTTTATTGCAACATTATTATACTGCCACGCTCGCTTGTATTTTTATGTCACTGTCTTGCGCAAAGGCACTGCCGTAGTGGTTCAGTAGCTAAGGTACTCGGCTGCTGACCCGCAGGTTGCGGGATCAAGTCCCACCTGCGGCTGCTTTATTTTCTATAGAGGCGAAAATGCTGTAGGTCCATGTGCTGCGATTTGAGTGCATGTTAAAGAACCTCAGGTTATCAAAATTTCTGGAGTCCTACACTATACGGCATCTCTCATAATCATGTGGTGGTATTGAAACGTTGATCACCACGTATTAATCAATTGCCTTGCGTAAAGGACGCTTCGCTGTCTGCGAAAACTCTAGATTATTTTAGAATCTTCTGATAAGCTTGAGACACCTACGATATGGATGCTACGTGTATAAATAGCGACGTACCTTCGCGCAGATCATATTACCAACGACCAATGCTCTCATTACCGCTATCTGTGTAAAGCACGAATTTCTAGCACTTTGCACTTTCCTATGCACATGTTCACTCAATAAAAAGTGTCTTAAGCAACCCACGTACCATCTTCTTTGACGTCACAACCACGTGGCAATACCGTAAGTGAAATGAGAATGCTGAAATGATCGATACAAAACAGTGAGATGGGGCGTAGGTGCACGCCCAAGTTTGATTTGAGATGCGTATACCACAAGCTATTTTCTACTATAGAACCAATATGATGCGGATTTGTTAAATTACTGTGAAATTGAATGTCAAGAAAGGAAGAACACGAACTTGGAAAGAGACAGTGTAGACGAAAAGTGATAGGTATTGACGTAATGTTTGATCGGACATTCCACGCCAAACGTCCAAGGCGTTTTGGCGACTATCTCAGGTGTATTCGAAAAATGTCAGGCTGATTTACTCTATTGAAAGCAGTCTATTGCGAAAATGTTTTGCAGAGAAAAATATTTTTATATGTGACCGAAATTCCGGCTACAGGACGGGCCCTACATTGAGTACTAAGATAAAAGCACCTTTACTGAGTGAGTTTATGTGTGCTCCATTTATTTTGCCGACCTATGGTTCCGAATATTTAAAACCTCTCACGATGGCGTGCCTTGTTGTCGTATTGACGTTCCGGCTTGTAAAGCCGAAAATTTTATTTCTCAAATTATAAGCCTCTGTTACTATCTCCCCCCTCTCCGGAACTCGTTCTAGGGTTGGTCCTTTGATAAAAACCAGTCATATATCTTTAAAAAATGCTTGGATATTAACTATTCATAAATCTTCTTTAAGGATGTGGAAATGAAAGGAGCATCACTAAATGACTGATGAGGTGAAATATTAACATTAAAAAGCATAGTAAACGTGACTAAAAAGCTAATTCTACAACAACAATGTAACCTGAACTAATGATGTCACCACACATCTAAAACCTCATGCAATGTATATTGCATACCTGCAAGGTGCAGTTATTCAAGCGCTTTTTGCAGTGAAATTCAGTCGTGGAGTTAATCCCGTTAGTGGTGGTGCTACTTTTAATTTAACGGTTGAATATCTAACGAAGCATTGGAAAATTGTTTGCATGAAACTCGTATTTTTTGCGACGTAATTGAGGATTGTATACATTGTGCTGGCACGTAGTTTAATGCAGGTGATGTGTTTATAAAGTACACCGTTCAGTGACTGTGGTAAAATAGAAACAGCAATTTATGTTAATTCATGCTACAAAACTCACGTGACCTGCTCCCAGAGAACAGAAGAATGCATAACGAAGGGCGTTACTAATGAACAGAAGAATTAAATAATTCTCGGTCTTTATAGTTGTTTCTGTAGTCCAATCTACAAACGTTCGTATTAAACGAGCATGACGTACGAAGGCATGGAACTTGGTTCTGCAGCATGTTGTGACGCATGTGCCACTTCATGCAGGTCACCTTTATTACGTGACATTGGAATCCCCACTGAGCTTGATCTATGATTATGTACCAAATCAATAGAGTATGAGTGCTAAGCTCCGGTTTCATTATTAATGTGGCTTCAAAGACGAGAAAGCAGCACGATTCGTGAGCAGTCGAGCACCCGTTCTGTTTTTCTGTTGCGTTGAAGTGCTTGTGCCCTCAGATGCCACTTCAGTTTTTTTTTTGAATAATTGTGGCGATTGGGAAAGTTGTGAGCGCCAAACAAGACGTTAACAAGAACGACAGAGGCAGGACGGATGCTTGTGAACGTCGTGTGGAACCATTAGTTTGCGCTCAAAATTTGCCGATAGCAATGTGCTATCTGGCTGGATTTCAAGTTTTGTTAAAATGTGGCGATGGCACAGACCATGGGCTTTTGTCATATCATTTACTACCATTTAAACAGCGGCGGCGTAATTTAGGGTACAATGAAAATGGTCGCGGTCATATTTCAAGAAGGAAAAAGGCAGAAACGCACCGTTCATGCCATACGTGATCTTTTATCACACGCGGAAATAAGTTTATTCAAGCTGTAACATGGTTGAAGAATTCCGTTACTTCTCGGCAATCGGAGAGGCTTTTAATTCTCGAGTCTCTTTGTGAGATATTGCTGCCATCTTTTACCAACAGGCCTGCAGTTTTGTTGTACTGACATAGCAACGCCCAAGTTTTTGAAGATTTTTTTTTCATTCTCATTAAAAACGATACCATTCATGGTCATTTTTGAAGCGCGTAAGAACTTCCTGTCGTTCGTCACCCGTCGTTGCGTTCGTCCAGTACACATTGCAAAAGGCTTGATGGCAAAGTCGTTTTCCATGTTCAAGTTCCTCGTACCCATACTTTCGTGCTCTTTGTGCACTTTCTGCAAGGAATGCAGAAAGACTACGAAACAACGCAACGAGCTCTACTTGGCTCTACACCATGCCGCCGGGACTGGTATGCATGGCGCAAACATGTTGCGAGTGGTCTCGCAGTGTTCTGCCATTGCACTCCGTTCGCTGTTCCCAGAGCTCAAGTTTGCTCCACACGCGGTGTCGTTGCGGCGCCATTGGTGTCGTGTTTCCCGTGTCTTTTCTTATACACAGTGTTCTGCGAATAAATGCCTCTGTTTAGCCGCTGGTGCCAAGGTCACGGATTAGTTTTTCCTTCTTTCCTTCCGCAGCTGTGGTGACAATTGGTGGTTAGATTATCGGTTATTTCTTTATTTATTTTAGTTTTCTTGTTTAGCTAGTTTTCTGTATTCTTGCCCAAGAAAGGCGACTCAGAACATTTTTTTTCTCGTGGTAATGACCATCATCATCATCATCAGCCTGTCTACGTCCACTGCAGGACAAAGGCCTCTCCCATGTTCCGCCAGTTAACCCGGTCCTGTGCTCGCTGTTGCCAATTTATACCCGCAAACTTCTTAATCTCATCTGCCCACCTAACCTTCTGTCTCCCCCTACCCCGCTTCCCTTCTCTGGGAATCCAGTTGGTGACCCTTAATGACCAGCGGTTATCCTGTCTACGTGCTACATGCCCGGCCCATGTCCATTTCCTCTTCTTTATTGCAGCTATGATATCCTTAACTCCCGTTTGTCCCCTAATCCACTCTGCTCTCTTCTTGTCTCATAAGGTTACACCTACCATTTTTCTTTCCATTGCTCGCTGCGTCGTCCTCAATTTAAGTTGAACCCTCTTTGTGAGTCTCCAGGTTTCTGCTCCGTAGCTAAGTACCGGCAAGATACAGCTGTTATATACCTTCCTCTTGAGGGACAGTGGCAATATACTTGTCATAATTTGAGAGTGCCTGCCGAATGTGCTCCACCCCATTCTTATTCTTCTAGTTACTTCAATCTCGTGGTTAGGCTCTGCGGTTATTACCTGCCCTAAGTAGACATAGTCTTTTACAACTTCAAGTGCACTATTACCTATCGCAAAGCGCTGCTCCTTTCCGAGGTTGTTGTACATTACTTTCGTTTTCTGCAGATTAATTTTAAGACCCACCTTTCTGCTCTCCCTGTCTAACTCCGTAATCATGAGTTGCAATTCGTCCCCTGAGTTACTCAGCAATGCAATGTCGTCGGCGAAGCGCAGGTTACTGAGGTACTCTTCATTAACTCTTATCCCTAACTGTTCCCATTCTAGGCTTCTGAAAACGTCCTGTAAGCACGCAGTGAATAGCATTGGGGAGATTGTGTCCCCCTGCCTTACACCCTTCTTTATTGGTACTCTGTTGCTTTTTTTATGAAGCACATACCTATGGTAATGACCATAGGTATGTGCGTATGTGATTGCAGCTCCACATTTCCGGACGGCCCATATTCTCTTTCTGCTCTAGCAGCCATGGCCGTCACGTTTTTCCAAACCTTCTCCTCCTATCTACTTCTAAACTCTTTTCTCTACTCTTCCCTTTCCCTTCAAGCGACTCAGCCGTGGTCTCGCTAGGAAAGATGGTGTCTTTTTATCCTTTTCTTCAACCACAGACTCATCCATTCAGGGGAAGCTTGCATGCAGTAACTGGTTTGAAAGGCAGTCAAGGTTCGCGGAACCTCACCTCACCCTCAGCTACCGAGCACAATACAAAGCTTAGCCGAGAGTCACGAGAAGGCTAGATTACACAGCAAGATGAAAAAAGAAGATATTTTGCCTAATTAAGTATTGCGAAGGCCACTCGGGCAACCCTTTCCTTTACCACCATCCCCACTTCTATTCGTACATTGAAGTAATGAGAAAATTCCAACCGAAACATATTAAAAAAAACGACGTCTTGAAGCCAATCTCTCACCCCTGAAGAAGCCGGACCAGCTTCAAAACATCGGGTTTTTTTTCCTTAAATATATTTTGGTTGGAGTTCTCATTCCTTGAGTTTCTATCCAAAACAGGCAGACTTATATCGAATGTTCACCTTTGATTCCAGTCGTACATTATATCATTGCTGCTCCGACAAACCCCCTCACACCGAGACATTTAGAGAAGGAGTGACAGGTGCGCAACCATAAGCAGCCCCTCTTCCTTCTTGGACGCTTGTAGCTCTCGTGTGCGTGTGTGTGCGGGGGGGGGGGGTGGAGAGAGGAGTACTGACGAAAAAAATGTTGCATCTTTTTTTTTGCACCACGTAGCTAACGACCTAGTCATTATTTTATTTTTGGGGAAGCAGCATACAATACAACACAATCATGCCCACCTAAAAAGACGCAAACACAGTCGCTGTATTGCAACTGATGAGGTATTGTCGAAAGACTCAACTCATGCAGGATAACACGTGCATGTGCACTAGCACCAGAGCATAAAATGAAGACAAGTTTTTCTTGCAATGTTTTGCAGGAAGACTTGATGAATGATGAACCATGAATGCACCTTACCTGATTTGAAACTCGGGACAGGTAACAGACTTTTTAAAGAACGCGACCCTGTCAAGTCAAGGTTCTCAGATTTTATGCTGCAAAATTTTTATATTACACCATTCCGCACAATGACCAAAGTACAAGCATAGGCGAATGTATTCACCAGCATAGTATCCCCAATTGTCGAAATAGCACAGGTATTTACAGCAGCCAATTCATGTGGTACTCATTGTATATAGTGCTATCAGCGCGCATGTGCCTGTCGAAGAAATTGCATGTTGTATTAGGTTTCTCTTTAATATTATTATGTAGAGGCACGGGAAATAACTTGGTTTTGTATGTTGAAAGATATATATATATATATATATATATATATATATATATATATATATATATATATATATATATATATATATATATATATATAGGTTGCTTGGCAATTGCAATTCTTTCACATGTGTTTTTAATGGTGCTCCTTCGACGTTTATTGTATGAGCCAGACCCCGTCGAATATCGCTCATTTTTAGTCTGAGTGAGTTCCACTTATTTGGCCAACCTATGCCGTACGTGGTATCTTTCCGTATTCCGCAGGGTGTAGTCTGAGTGTTGTTTGCGAAATTTACTATAACCTTGCTCGTTTGAATGGCGAATTTGGTTTTCATATTAAGCAAAATCGTTTGTTCCAGGTGTTAAAAGCTGAACAATATTGCTGCTATTTTTCTGTCATACAAGCATCCAGAAATCCTGCCGAAATGCTCTGTTTGCGTTCTGTTTGCAAAATCTCTTGATGCTGCTCTGGGCAACCCTGACAATGACGACGTTTCAATTTTTCGACAACGAATTCCACACAAGCTGTTTGCGATAAGCAAGAAATCACTCTGATGTGCGATTGGAGGTGGAAAATATATAGTTTGCTTTTTGTATGAAGGCTTGAGATAAATGTAAAAAGACAACTGGAAATGAGGGTGAAAGAGTGTGCTGGCGTAACCTCTAATTTAGGTAGGTACCTCATCTTCCAGTATAGCTAGGTGGAGCCGACATTTTGATATTTCCGCGTTTCGGTAGTTAGGTGTTTTCATTTTTTGACTTGGTGCAGAAGACTGAGGCGCAAAAAACATATCGTGAAGCAGGAAGAGCAGGAGAGAAGAAAGAACAGCGCCATTGACATTTTACACTTTCGGTATCTTGTTTAATCGGCTTTTTGATATTTCGGTGTACTAACTTTCGGTATTCCAATATTTCGTCATTTTGATTTTCGGCGTTTCGAATGCCACATTATTATTGCTTTCGTCAACAAAAAATGCGAACTCTACCCAGGTGCATTTAAAGCACGTGCAGCGCTCCGCTTACCGGAAAGTGATACCAACCTGTGCGACAAAAGCAAAAAATCCATGAAAAAAAATGTTGCACGGCAAAGAAGTCACAGTTATGAACTAACTGAATAGTATTTGAGGGACCATGTTTAATTAAGCAGTAATCATGTGTTGGTTTATCATTGCAACTCATCCGCCACGAAACATACTTTCTTTATTTTCGCGGATTCCTTGCTCGTTGTGTTTTATCAATTTATAAATCTTCGGGTGTAATTAACCAGGTGCTTTACACGTCGGTATTCCTTCACAGTGCCACGAGAGATCCACGTAGTGCACTCTAAAAGTATTCGAATTCCTCGATGACTCAAGCTAATACTTGCACGGAAATAATTTGAATAAGTACTTAGAGGGCTGTATATGATATCTAGATGTTTCTCGCATCCACTCAGCTTGTACTTAATGCTAGGATTGCACTTAATGCTAGGAACCACCACAACCAACCACCTTAGTATAAACACATGCGAGGACTTAGATCAGTAGATTGCCAATTCAAAATTATTTAGCTCTCTAAAAACAAAAAAACAGCTTCATTGAAAAAAAAGCTTATAGTCGGTACACGGGGCAGGCTGCTAGCAAATGCGCTCCGGACACACCGATGTTAAATTTAGAACCTAATGCGGCACGTCATTTGCTCAACATATTACTGCAGAACACCACAGTCTAGATGGTAATGGTCTACAAGTCTTTCAATTAGCAGAAGTGTTTTCTTACAACGTGCTTTACTTTTCCAGCTGCGTCATGTGTATAGTCTTCTATGCAGCCCCCTAGAATAGGTTTAATTGAAGGACTCATTGAAGAAGAGATACAAGCTAGCTAGTTTTCTTTTTGTACCAGCACCAAAAAGCACATCGGCACTACTGCCGCGTGCTCCACATAGCACCACTCAGTGAATAGACAAACGTCATGATGAAAAATAGCAATGAGCAAAGTGCATGGTTTAACCCATTAACCTCAAGACTAGAGGGTTTCGTTACACCAGCCGTACAGACAATAGCATAAAGGCTTTTACTTGCCATCTTCGTGTTCGCGATGGTCAATAGTTGTAGTGTGCAACATCTGTGCACCGGGACCCAGTGCATAAACCGGGATTTCAGCAAAACTATGTCGCTTTTTTTAATCAAACTATGACGGAGGGAAAATGTCTGGTGATCGAATGCTTGGTAGTCTGTAGGAAATTCTGTCACAGTGTTGATACGGCTTATTGTACACCATTTTATAGAAGCGGCAGCGGGGCTTAACATTCAGGAACCATGGAAAAGCACAGACAGAGAACAAGTACTCCCACGTGCGAGCTTACTTTAAAAAAAATGTTGGAGCGATTTCCTTTTTCTTGGCGCATCATTCAGGAGTATCATCTCCAGAAATCATGCGCGGCGAATAAATATTTGTAGTACCTTAACCCAAATATATGCGACTAACAACCGCCTCATACTTCAGCTATATAATGAAAATTTACTAGAATTCGAAGACTTTTTAAGAAAAGAAGCTATGGCATACACTGCACGCCTTTTTATAGCAGATGCACGTTGCGTACGTCACTTCGACCACAACCAATTTCCTGTCGGAGTGAAACTGTGCGTGCTTTGTGCGTGTGTCTGTGCAAAATGTTAAGATCGGCCTGTTTGGCTCGGCGCCGCTTGGACGCGAAGGACGATTGCAGCTAAGCCTACCATGATTTGTTCCGGGTCAACGCTCTCGAGGTGCGCCAAAAGAGGCGACAACACGAAAGTCACACTTCGAATTCTTTGGGGCTGTTGCCTCCCCTCGTCAAAAACTATTTGGACATGCCTGACTGGCCCCGCCGTGGTGGTCTAGTGGCTAAGGTACTCAGCTGCTGACCCGCAGGCCGCGGGTTCGAATCCCGGCTGGGCGGCTGCATTTCCGATGGAGGCGGAAATGTTGCAGGCCCGTGTGCTCAGATTTGGGTGCACGTTAAAGAACCCCAGGTGGTCTAAATTTCCGGAGCCCTCCACTACGGCGTCTCTCATAATCATATAGTGGTTTTGGGACGTTAAACCCCACATATCAATCAATCAATCATGCCTGACTGACTGACGGCCTAGGAAGTGCTGTTGGAAATCGAGGCTGCTTGATTTGTTTGACGTGCCACGAGACGAGCTGAACAATTAGCCGAGAGCTTGGGATCCGTCATCACGTATGTTTCCCACACTCTGTGGTGCTTTCAAGACTTCCACTCCCCAAGGCCCTAGCCTGCATAGCGCTGCAGACCCTATTCTGCACGTGTGATGCAACGTTATTGGACTGTGCTGTGTTGTGCGTATTATTGCATTATGACCTACGTTGTGCTTCTCTCTCGCATGTGGACGAACTGAACGTGCAAGCTTTCCTATTTTCTGGGTGCACAAAAGAAGGCACTCTTTGACTTTCTCTTTCTTTCTCCCTCTCGTTTTTTTATCCTTATTCGCTGCGCCGTGCTCCCTGTTGGGCTGCAGAAATTAGGCGCCTTCTTCTAACCACTACCCCCACCATATGGGGGACGGAGATGAAGAGAGCAATTTGTTTGGACTGCCCTGGACTGAATGAACATGCAGTCTGTCCGTTTACAGTGATATGCAAGGCGGCTTTCTTGTAAGGTTTATTTTCCAACCAAAAACTCTCGTTCACAGACTGATCTTCTCCCTCATTGTGCCTTTACCTTTTCGAATTCCAGCGATTGCACGCGAGCACGCGAGTACAACAAATAGTCACCTCTCCAAATTCCAGCAAAGGCACGCGAGCACAACAAGATCTCAAAAAGGTGAATGGCAAAAACAAAATGAGTGAGAAGAGCAGTCTGTGAACGAGAGTTTTTGGTTGGAAAACTAACCTTACAGAAAAGCTACCTTGCAGATTATTGCAAACTGTCCATTGTTTTCTCCTGCAGAGAGCTTTAGGAAGACCACGGCTTGAAACGTGAGCACCGAGACGCTCTGACCCAGCTCTCAGAAGCTCTCATCAAGCTTCCATGATGCTACCATCAACATATAGTATTACGCTACCTTTAGTGTGTAAATAGTGTATATAAACGTTGCTCTTATCAGCACCGGCTACTCTGCTTGACTTCTACCTTACACTTGGCTAGCTCCTTCGAATACATCACGAGCAAGCAAAAGGGCACGGAGTTGTTAAGATGAAAATGTCCAACATCACATCGCTTATATTACGTGACATATTCGTTCTCCGCCACATTCGCCCGATTGTGTCCACGTATAACTTTCCAGTTTTTATAGCGACGACACATCGTTGATTGCGGTCACGTCATTGACTGTCAATTAAACAGTGGTTGCATTATTTATTTGCAAATTACTTCTTCATAAAGTATGGCGAAGTAATTTATTATTTGGCCTCCTAAGGAGCTTTCTAACTTGACCTATGTTTTTACCAAGACGTGAATATATTGTTAGGTTTTATTTGGTTGATTTTTAGCATTACCTTCGCAGCGGAAGTACATCTGTCAGCGACAATCATTTTTGACCTCTCCCAGTGCCAGTATGTCCGTTCAAGTTACGTGATAAAACCAGTTTGCTGGACTATGTCATATATGACATGTCGCTCAAATTTCGGTCTCTACAGTTTTGATGAATCCAGCCGTCTTTTGTAAAGTCTCTACTGGCAAGTTTTTTTTAATTTTGTTTTGTTATATGAAGACGAAGTGTTGCTGTAGCTGAGTGTTTGCCGTTCATCTTCAGACTTTTCACTTATTTTCGCAGTTATACGGAGAACGAAGTTCCCTTTTCGGTGGGGATGGAAGTGGACTCATCTGCACGCCCACCTGAGTGGCCGGCGACAGCGCCGGCAGCCTCAAGGAAGCGAAACTGCTTTTCAAGTGACAGCGAGGCTACCCTCATTGACACTGCCGAGAGCGTCGACAGCTCCGACAACGAATACGTGACCGTCATGAGCCAGAAAACAAAGCGGAGGATGCTCAGGGCATCCATAGACGCATCTGCTGGGAGAGCCCCGCAAAGCCCGCCGAGGTACACCGTCCTATTCTACCCTACGCAATCATCCATTAACATGAGACTACTGAACAGGCAAGCTGTATCTTCAGAGCTCGAGGCACTGGTGCCGAGCAGTATTAAGGATATCAGAGTGAATCCCCGGAAAGTTGTTGTAGCAGGGGACGTTGCTCAAGAGTCAGCGTTAGATTCACTGAGCAAAGTTACCGTCCTTGGCGGCATGAATGTTCACACTATCATTCCGCTAGGAAATCAGGCAACTACAGGCGTCATATATGACATCGATGTGACCATCTCGAACGAAGATCTGCCAATTCTTATCAAGCCTGCTATTGATGGGCCCCAAATACTACAGTTGTGGTGCCGTCTAGGAAAGTCGAGATGTGTGAAGATAGACTTTAAGAGTGATTGCCTACCGTCACATGTTAAGGTAGGTCATTTCCGACATGCTGTGCGGCCATTTGTCCCTAAGCCGCTTCAGTGCCGAAAATGTCAGAAATTTGGTCATGTGAGCGCCGTCTGTGGAAATCCTGCAACATGTTCTCGTTGTGGTGCACCACACTCTGCCGACAACTGTAAAGCTAATTCCTATAAATGCCCGAATTGCCAAGGGCCCCATGACGCCACATCAAAAGAGTGTCCAAAAATAAGGCAGGAGATTTCGGTGTTGAAGAAAATGGTGAGGGACCGCTCGACTCACCGAGAAGCGGTTGCTGTCGTCAGGCGACATCGTTCTCGTCGCCGACGTTCATCTAGAAAGCCTGCCCACAGCATCAAGTCTTCTGTAAATCCTCCTTTCGTTGAATCAGCCTCACCACCACCGCCGGACAAAGGGAACACGTGCACTGAAAATGCTGCCCCTGAAAAGGAGGCTCTGGAAGAAGCATGGCCATCACTTCCAAGAATAGCCCCTGCAGAAAAACTGGAACGTGCACCGGTAGCACCACTTTCTGCATCTCGCCAAGATGAGGCGACAGAGCGTGACCGAGAAATTTTGACAATGATTAATTCTCTCATCAATGCCATTCGCACGCTTATAGGCAACACGAACACGCCTACAGCACGATGCGCAGTGCAAGTATTGGATGCCCAGAGTCCAGTGCTTGCCAACTTTGCATAGACAAAATGGCTCGTTCACTGCCTTCATTCCGTGACGAAGTACGTAGTGCGACAATTTTACAGTGGAATGCCAGAGGACTTAAATCACGGATCTCAGGTTTCGACATTACGTTTTTCGCAACAGATTTCCTATATTAGTAATATGTGAACCAAATTTGTCAAAAGCGATAAAGCTTTCTGGCTACGAAGCCTTCACTTCATCGACTTGTGGTGAGCCCAGCAAAGTAATTATATATATCCGCACAGATTTAACCTACATTCCACATTTCGTGCAACCCCATAGCGGAAATCAATACGTATGCCTCCGCGTTGCAAAGAAGAAGGTAGCCTTCACACTTATCGGCGCATACATCTCACCATCTGGTCAGTTCGATGGTGAAAGACTACATGACATCTTGACGGCTACACCTGGACCTTGGATTGTTATTGGTGATTTTAATGCTCATCACTTGCTTTGGGGAAGCACAAAGATCGATTACAGAGGCCGGAAACTTGCTGAATTCGCCTCACGCCACGAACTTAACGTTATGAATGACGGAAGTCCAACGTACTTGCGTGGTTCGAGATATAGCAGTTGCTTGGATCTTGCATTGGTGTCACGGCAATTCGCCCAACAAGTGCGATGGTTCACTGATATTGAGACTCACGGCAGTGATCATATTCCAACGTATCTGAAGGTGACAGGTTTTGCAACTTCCTCCTCATCAACTAACAGAAGAGTTAATTGGACAATGTACAAGGCAAAGGTGGAACAGGCATGCGATGATATCGCGTGCGGCCTCGAGGAGGTAATGAAAAATGTGATGGAAGAGGTTACGTGCGCCTTTAAATACACATCAAAGCGTACAGAATTTGATATAGAACTGGAACGACTACGAACAATTCGTAGGTGGGCGGAGAGGAGTTACAGGCGCACTAATTCGATTCATGACCTCAGAGACGCTCGACGTCTACAAAAGAAAATCCAACGTCGAATGGACAAGCTGGAGGACCAACGGTGGAAGAAATTTTGTGAATCACTCAATCCTCGCAAGCCTACGTCCCATATATGGAGGACGGTGCGTGGCCTTGGCTCGACTCCACAACAACGTCCATTCAGCACATTGGCTCTCCATCAAGGCCGCCTGCAGGTTGACGTTGCTGAAGATTTCTGCGTGAGGATTGCGGGTAATGTGGTTACCATGAGTGACGAAGTTCTCGGGGATGTTCCCGTAGCACGAGTTTCTGAACTGAATATGCTTTTCTCACTCGAGGAACTGGATGCAGCTCTAGCCACCTGCAGACTTTCATCGTCACCTGGGCCTGACGGTATTACATAGGCTGCTTTATGCCATCTGGGAAGACGCGGCCGAGACCAGCTACTAAAATGTTACAATCAGTCATGGAACGATGGCGTCGTTCCAGAAAGGTGGAAATCCGTGGAAATCCGTCGTTCCAGAAAGGTGGAAATCAGTGTCATCTATGCTTCAGCTGTACAGAGCGCTCTTCTTGGGATATTTGCGGTATAGCACACCCGTGCTTTCCAACGCCGGAAAACTAACATCAGGGTCCTGCAAAGCATTCAAGGCCAAGTTCTCCGCACATGCTTGGGGCTACCTAGGTGCGCTAATACGTTAGCAACAATTGGTATTGCTAAAGACCATCCGATCACGACATATATAACTGTCGACACACTCCGGACACGTATCCGTCACATATCCAGATGCCTAACCACCACCTTGCTAGCTTGCCACTAGAAAGACCAAAGGCAGCGTTTTCTAAAGTTGTTGCGGCTAACCAGAATTCCATCTCGTGGAGATTCTCGCCCGCAACCATACCACTATCACCAGAGTGGTGCATGAAAAGACCGACTGTGCACCTTGAAGTGCCGGGGATATCTAAAAAGGCAAGCCTGTCATCTGCAGCCCTCAAGCAGATCTCACTGGACCTCTTGCATTTGTCGTATGCTCACAGAATTCATGTTCACACGGACGGTTCGGTCTCGGGAAGTTCGACAGGTGCCTTTGTCATACAATCTCGATCAACCACCGTCAAATTCAAGACATCACATGTCACGACATCTACGGGATCCGAGTCACCGCTCTTCGAGCCGCGGTGGAGTTTGTTGCGCAAGAATCCCCTAGTAGATGGGCCATTTTCTGCGACTCCAAGGCAGCCCTTCAATGCGTGCGAAGTCTACGACGTGGAAACCAGATGATGTATCGCATTAATGAAATTTGTCATCGTGCTGCTGATCAAGGGCATGACATTGTTTTACAATGGTTGCCGGGCCACTGTGGCATCAGTGGTAACCAACTCGCCGACGATGCTGCCCGATGTGCCCACGATGGAGCACCTACATTGTTAATGCCCTTGTCAAGAGTAGATGCAGCTAGAGAACCTCGTCACATTGCGCATAATGCCACGCTTGCGCACTGGAATGCTCCACTCAACTCCAATCATCACCCTACGAATCTTAAGTCATTACGTCAGAAACAACTGCCACCCAAGATTTCTCGACGTGACGCTACAATGCTGTGCCGGCTGTGGACTGGGGTAGCGTTTACTAAGTCATTCAGCCATCGCATTGGCATGGCGGATTCATCCATGTGTGAAAGCTGCAACTGTATAGAGACTATTGAACATCTCTTGTGCCACTGTGCCCAATTTGATGAAGATCGCCGGACTCTCCAGTGTGCCTTGAATAGACTCGATGACCAGCCATTTAATGAAGCAAAGATCTTATAGGAGCCTGGTCACGCAGCACATCAGCACAGAAAGCCACACGAGCCCTCCTGAGATACTTGTCAGCTACTTTATTGAGGGACCGCCTGTGAAACTCGGCATTGTGTGTGTGATGCGACATGTGTCTATCCTTCTCTCTCTCTTTTACTCCCCCCTCCCCCTCCCCATGTGTAGGGTAGCAAACTGGACGCATAGACTAGTTAACCTCCCTACCTTTCCTACATTCCTTCTCTCTCTTGTTTTGTTATTTTTAAACCTGGTGGCCTCAGAAAAGCTTATTACGCCGCTTCTCACCACTGGATAGCCGTTGTTACGCGCGGCGCCTGGGCCGACGGGGGAGGGCCGCGTTCTTGGCTCATCAAACAAGTCACCGAAGGGCTGCCAGCCTGCTGTCCGCCGTGTATCGTCCATCTTAGCCGGGAAGTGAGGTGGCATTCCGACAACATAATACGTTCGACGAGACGATCACAATGGTTTCTTGGTGTCACAGGTGCAGTGTGGTGGCCACGCCCCACTCAACGATCTTGGCTTGAGCGAATGTGAGCGGCACCGTCAGAAATGGTGTGTGTGTCTTGTGATTCAACGGCGCATTCTGGACCCATTCCCTGATTTAGTCAAAACGCACACTTTATAGTGAGCCACCCAGCTCATTCGCAAGAGATCTCTCGCCCTGTCTGTACAGAATGTAATAAATCCTCTGTCAAGTTTGCCTTCTTACTCCTGAGTGCACATGCGTTTTCCTTTCTGTCTCTCTACACGCCCTATCTTGCCCCTATTTCTCCACCCCCAGTGCTGGGCAGCAAACCGGATGCCAAGATATGGTTAATCCCCCAGCGTTCCTTTTTCCCTCTTGCCATCTTACTGCCTTGGCATCTTCATCCCGGATATCCAATGTCTTTAAAGGCCGGTACAAATGGATAAGATAAACAATAAAACAGATGGTGAATATTTTTTGCAGCATGTTCAGACGCAGCATATAAGTGGTCATTCTCGAAAATTATCAACTTTAACACCGCGGACAGGCGCTGATGTACCCTGAGTAAGTTCGAGCATGTATTGTGCCTCGACGCTTTTAATCTTCATTAAACATCTCAACTTTAACACCGCGGACAGGCGCTGATGTACCCTGAGTAGGTTCGAGCATGTATTGTGCCTCGACGCTTTTAATCTTCATTAAACTTCTCTCTTTCGATTTCATCCTTCGGGGCTTTATGTAGGTCTTCATCTAACGCACTACTCTCGTGCTGCACTGCTACCACTTCATTTCTTCTGTATATACGAACTGTTTCGGGCAAAAATATAGGCTGCCATCTTGGACTGATAATGATGCCGTTTTGCATCCGTATGAATATTCGAATAGTGCTATGGTGCACTCGCACGCATTCAAACACTGAGCCATTACATTCAACGTCGTATGACCATAATCATAGCTAGTTACGACACAAAAACAGCAAAAAGTGCTTTTAAGCCTAGATGGCAGTGTCTATGCTTTACTGTAACTGTTACATTTATTTTTTGTCAATTTGTCTAATATGTCATTTTATGCAGCGGCCGCCGAACTTGTGCCGCTGTTCATAGTGGTACTTTCGGTCTCTGAAGATAGATGAAGATAACTAAGAAGCCTGATTTTTACTGGCTACATAAAATGTGAAACGAAGCTATTAATCAAGATGAAAGAGAAGATAAATCTGTGAAAAGTCAGTACTGGTGCATAAATGGCACGCTGATTGCGCCGATGAAAAACGTCAGCGGCGGCGGCAGCGGCGCGCCGATCAGTTCGCGTCGGCGGCGGCGGCGTGGCGAAAACTCTCGGCGGCGGCGCGTCGACCAGTCGGCGCACATTTTTATTCTTACCCCGTGACGTCCACACAGCTCGGAAGTAGGGCGGAAGTAGCGGAGAAAACGAGGCGGCCGCGCAGCATCTCGGCTGATTCTCCGGCGAGTGACAGCAGCGGCGGCGCTGTTCTCCCATGGTACTGAAGATCTCCGGAGCGTCTGCATTGGGAGCGTGCGCGCCGTAGCCCGCGAAAGCCTGTAATTGGTCGTTTTTATGCGTTTAATGCGTTTCTGAGCCTTTATAAGTGGACTGACCTTCTACGCGCTGATGCACGACTGAATATGCAGGCACGCCGAAATTTCGTCGATACATTCACTGTTTAAAGAGATTGACGACCCACACACACAAAAAAGAAACTCTCAAGCGGAATTCGCACGGATGTGTCTAGCTTCTCACTCAAACAGCGCTCTGAGCTGCGTTACATCATAAGTGGCTACTGGCAAACTACAAAGAGAGGAGAAGTATCAATCATGCTATTAAATGATACGCTCGTTTTGTCGACAGTTTCTACGATGTGCAGAGCACAGTGTTCTTTATATGAGCCTACATGCACTCGAATGTTTAACAAGAAACCCGTGTATAAGTAACGCTGTTGCGACATTTATAACGGTGACGACTCAATTTTATTATGCCAGTTTTGCGGAAGATGATAATTTTTTGCTTTCTAAAAGGCTTATTACATATTGAACACATTAAAAAGTCGCACAAACGTATAAAAAGTGTCAATTGTATATATAGCTGGTCTGCTAATCGGTGTAAATTCATTGTAACCAGTTCTCATTTTGTATCGACCGCTTAAACTGTGCTGCTTTCCAAATAATCTATTGGCGTAACGCCATTGCAAGCCAACAAGTCTATGACGATGTTTTGTATTATATTTATAGTTCTATTATTAAGTGTCAAAAGTGTAGGCAAGTGCATCTTGTTTTGAGAAATTTTAATTGTATACGTACACTGTAAACACACACACACAAATATATATATATATATATATATATATATATATATATATATATATATATATATATATTCCTGATGAAGGCCAGACTCTAGGCCGAAACGTCGAAATAAACCAAGATCCTCGACTATACATACATACATATATATATATATATATATATATATATATATATATATATATATGTATGTATGTATAGTCCAGTAGATCCTTCGTGAGCGGTCACAACGGGGTTTATTTCGACGTTTTGGCCTAGAGTCTGGCGTTCATCAGGATTAAAGGTACAGTTTGTTGGTGTTCAGCTTTATACAATCTCAAATCAGAGGGAAAGGAAAGAGGAAAAAGACAGAAAAAAAGAAAACAAGAAGAAAAAAAGAGAAAAAAAGAATATACAGTGGACTCCCCTCGGGCGCCCCTCTTCCAATCTTCCTTCCACTTCCCCCTTCATCTCTCTCCCCTTTCTCCCCTACACCTTTCTGATTTCAGTGGTCTGTGTATGCTTCCTTTCACTAACGCATTTTTCCCGACCAGACGGCGCCTCCTGGCACTGGCGGTTCGGTGTGGGGCAAAAAAGAGCTTTTTTAGGAAGTTCTAAGCCTTTAAGGCGGCGGTCTCACTCCGGCGGCACGAACACATCGTTTTTGTCACTTTTCCAACTGACGTGGCGGCTGTTCTTTTTGTCTTATATAGTTGGTTTATGTGTCATTGAAAAGCTCAATTTTTGTGCATTTTAAACGTATCTATTAAAAACAAGTAAGTTTTTAGCATTTGGGTAGGGAGAGCCAAGAATAAGCGCTAGTTACATGGTTTGGTCTGACTGTGTGTCAGCAGTGACCATTTTCTGAAAAATCTGCTGCAGTTACAGCACTGTTCTTTGCGCAGAACATTTAAGACAAATTGATCTATTTCCTCAACGTAGCAAATTATTCTAGCACTTTTACTGTATTGCTGATTAGCTTTTGAAAAGAGCCAAATTTAGTAAATCTCGATGCGGACTATCCGGCACCTATTCGCTAGAGAAAATTCATTTTCTGGGTTTATATAGAGGATTGCATTTTCCGTTTGAGTGCTCCATTTTATTTATGTACGCCCGCTCGCTTTTTAATTATATTCATCTAAATTGGGCGATATTCTCATTAGATAGACCTACCGTGGCCCATTTTTGCGGAGAAGTACTGAAGTTCGTTAGCTGAATTTGCACTTGGATAAACTAGAACCCCTGATCTATTTCCTCAACGTAGCGTTTTTCAATAAAGCAAGCAGAAATGTGAAACAAAGCTCGCAAATTTTCTTAATTTTATCGTGCCGTAAACATCAACAAAATCGTTGTTATCATGAAATAGCGCTGAAATCTAAGCATGCATAGCCTAAAATATAACAGTTACGGTCTCCTGGTATACTTATGCACACGAATCGCACACAAGAATTGCAGGAATATTGAGAAATCAACATTATTCCTATCACTCCAACGATAATCTTCCCCTAGCGCCACCTAAACAGAAATAAGGAAAGCGCTGAATTTGAAGGTTTCCTGTCTACCCGAATGCGGCGTGCAAAAACATTTTGCCTCAGGAGGAAACGTCTTTTCTCACTTCAAACCATGCACCGTCATCTGTAAGCCTTCCTCCCCTCAGAGTCTCATAAGGCTGCGTGGTACCGCGGGAGAGCGTGAAAACAGGTGGGCAGTATCCTCCGAGAGGATGGGGTGAGCGTCTTCACGGGAAAAGAAAGGCCGCATTCTTGGAAAGTCCCTCTTTTATGTGTGCACGTCTTTGTCGCCCTCCTCACCCCCCACGGACTATAGCGAAAAGCGAGGGCTGTGCGACGACAGTCAGAAGAAAGCAGAAAAACGAACGACAAACGAGCGATACGAGCGAACTGAGCCAACACCTCCTAAAATTCTTCAGGCCTGCGCCTCACGTGACATGACGTCCGCTACGTCATGACTCGCCGTCCGACCGGTCCTGCGGGAGCGCGCCGCTCCTGGCACTCCTCTCGCAGTGAACCAGTTGTATCTCAGCAATATTGTTTTCTCGCGCGTCTGAATGTCTTCAAAGAGTATCGTGAATTATAAGAAACTCGTCAAACGTGGAAACTTCCTGTAGTAAGAGTTAGTTTATTCAACATGTACACACGAAACAGGGGCGCGAAGCAATGATCAAAAACACAAATAAATGAACATACTAATGAAAATTACAAATGATACATGAGCACTTTATTTTGGAGCAACAGTTTTCAATTTCCGTGCTTTTGCGACAGCTTTGGCATCGGCTTTAACAATAGCATTCAACCATATGGTGTAGTAGCGCAATTTTCACGGGGACGAAGAGGACAAGAACACACGACACTCGTGTTCTTGTCCTCTTCGTCCCCGTGAAAATTGCGCTACTACACCATATGGTTGAATGATGTCTCACCAACTAGCCCAGCTCTCGACCCTATTTAACAATAGCGGCTGCGTAATTCCTCTCTTTGCAATAATTATTTAGGAGAACATTTGTTGCACATTTTATCAACGTATTTATCACCAAATCTGGTTCGTGCCCATTCGCACAAGTCACCAGTTCCTCAAATGCTGGCAAGCTCTCCTTCACAAGCTGTTGAACAATACACCTGTGATTTTGTGCCTGCAGAAAGCACGCGGCATTTTTTTTATTCTGCAGCGACTTTGCAACAACAACTTCATTGTGCATCACTACTGTCACAACACACGCGTTTGGAAATTTCAAGCCACCTCGATTGAGATTTGCTATTAAAGAATTACCATCACCGTCGCACTCAGCGTCGCAACTGTCAGCAACAAGGTTCTCTTGACAGTAGTTGCACTTCAACGTTTTTACCACAGAGTTAGCGCAAAAGCCTCCAACATAAGCAAAAACAGCGACGCTCGTGCTTAAGCTGTCAAGGCCTTCAGGTTTAACAGTAACTCTGAAGTCCTGTTTATTTGTGATAGGGCATGGCGGCACTGCCAGGATGCAACATCTCAACCCGTTTGTTTATCTACCGCAGATATTCGGTGTCCTGCTGCTCGCACAAGCAGGAGGCGAAGTACCGGCTCTGCTATCTGGATACGACGGCGCACCACTTGCAAGCCATCAAGCGCATCATGTGCGCATTGCGCACTTGGAATCTACACTCGACGATTTGCCTGGAAACAGGCCTGCCTCGGTGACTTCATGCGCCGACGCTGATTGCCACAACGTGAAGACGGCGCTGCTGGCAGACTGGAGTGGTATAAAGACTGGACACCCCTTGACTCAAGCCATAGGGCACGGCGGCACTGCCAGGATGCAACATCTCAACCCGTTTGTTTATCTACCACAGGTGAGCAGGCGTTATGACAAATGTATTCGTTCAAATTACCTATGCCCGATAGTGCTGCCGTGCCCTAGGCAGATTTGTGCCCTATGGAGTGACATGTGTACCTGTATCATGGAATTACTGTTGCTCAGTGGCGACATTGAAACAAACCCGGAACCCGATATGAACAAGATCATGAAACAGCTTCAAGTAATTGCAGATGACATAAAAGTAATAAAAGAAGAACGTTTAAAATCTATTGAAGCAAAACTTGAACAAGTAACGTTACTGGAAAACAAGATCACGTCCTGTGTCTCCCAAGTAACCAACCTTCAAAAAACCGTTCAATACTTGGAGTTGAAAATAGACGACTTAGAAAACCGGTCTAGAAGGTCAAACTTACTTGTGTATGGCGTACCGGAGGAGGCAGACGAACACCCCGAAACCCTCGAACAAACCATAAGTGAGCAGATACTTAAGAACATACTAAAGATCTAACCCGTTCCAATGGAAAGAATCCACAGGATAGTAAAACAAAACGCTCAAAACCTAGACCAGTGATGCTGAAACTCCTCGACTTTCAAGACAAAGTAACCATTCTTAGAAACTGCACGAAACTAAAGGGCACCACTTTCTCTGTTGGAGAGGACTTCTCAAATAGAGTAAGATACATCAGAAAAATGCTTTGGCAAATTGCAAAAACCCAAAAAAAGCCGGAGACAAAGTATTTCTGGTCTATGACAAGTTAAAAGTGAATGAAGATCTGTACCGATGGGATGACGATACAAATGATATTGTGCTCGTAAGCACTGGCCGTCACACCATTAACCATGAAAAAAACGACGAAGCGGAAGCATCAGGCGAGCCACAACGCCGCAGCCAACGAAAGAAATAACATTTCTTACCATAAACACTCGCAGCATGTTTCCAAAATTAGTACCGCTTGAATCCTTACTTCTTGGAATTGAACCTGACTTCGTAGCTTTGACAGAAACATGGCTGACAAATGAGATGAAGGATTTTGAGGTAACACCCCCCAACTACGTCATCATTCGTAAAGATAGGCAGACACGCGGGGGAGGTGTGGCCATCTTACTTAAAAAAGAGCTTTCCTTTGAAATACTTCCTGAGGTTATCGGAGTCTAGGCAATATTTTGCAAGCTTCTCTTCACTTCTCGCCCAGTATTTGTTGGCTGCATTTATCGCAGCCCATCTTCAGACAAGGATAGCTTGCAGGCATTGCACACGTATATGCATCGGTATGTTCTCGGAGCCAGGCTAATTTTGCTCGGCGACTTTAACTTACCCAATATAAACTGGCGAACAATGCAACACAACAACGCATGCGCGGATGCGCTCATTGACATCATGTTGACATTAAATCTGTCCCAAATCGTAAAACAGCCTACCCGTATCCAAGGGTGCTGTTCTAATATACTCGACTTGGTGTTCTTAAGCGATCATTTTCCCACAGATGATGCACAGGTTGAAATTCTTGAGGGCATATCAGACCACGAAGTTATTCAGGGCTCCGTTTCTATAGTTGACATCCCTATACCGTCCAACTCTTTTTCTGCCTATCTTGACTTTAACCATGCCGATGACACCAGTATACTTGATCATCTTTTCCATGAACTTGCTTCATTTGAACTACTTGCGAATGATTCAAACACAAATGTGGAAATACTATCGGCAAGCTTCAAATCAGTCGTAACACATTGCGTTCTTAACTTCGTGCCATCTAAAACAAAGAAAACACGAAAACATAATCCCTGGATAACGCGTGAAATTATTCATTGCAAGCGTAAAGTAAAGCGCCTCAGAAAAACTTTGAAGGCAAAACCTACTCCACAAATTCGGAACAAGTTGAGTCAAGCAATTACTAAGATGAAATCCCAAATAAAAATGTCCAAAGCAAACTATTTTACAAGTACGCTACCCAACTTTTTAAAAACGTCTCCCCAGAAGTTATGGAACTACCTTAATCCCAAAAACCGTATTAGGCCTGCGGCCCCGGAAGAAAGCAAAGATAAAGCAAACTCGCTAAATAACTATTTCCAATCTGTTTTCACGATTGATGATGGAAATGTGCCTGATGTTGACATTTGCAACACCCGACATATTGAACCACTTGTGACAGAGTCCGGAGTGCTTAATTTGTTGTTAAAATTAGATACGAAGAAGTGTGCCGGTCCCGATAACTTTGCAAATGAATTTCTTAGGCGATATGCTGAATGGGTAGCCAAATACTTGTGTATACTTTTCAATAAGTCCCTATCAACCTGTTCCCTCCCCCAAGACTGGAAAATCGCAAAAGTTGTTGCTGTTTATAAATCTGGTAGCAACGCTGACCCTTCAAATTTCAGACCCATCTCACTAACCAGCACAACTTGCAAACTACTGGAACACATTATTCTTAAACATCTAACGTTGTACCTTGACCAGAATCACATCTTATCGCCACAACAACACGGTTTTTGCAAAGGACTATCTACAGTTACCCAACTGGTTGAACTAATTAGCGACATCTCCCTCAATGTAGACTGTACAAAACAAACCGATTTAATTCTATTAGATTTCTCAAAGGCGTTTGATCGGGTGCCACACAAAAAACTTACAAAAAAATTAGAAGCAACGATAGGCGCAGGCCCACTTACTGACTGGATCGACAATTATCTGAGTAACTGAACACAGTTTGTGCAAGTCAATCGCGAAAGTTCTTCTATAGCCAACGTTACGTTAGGTGTACCGCAGGGCAGTGTTTTGGCCCCCATTTTATTTTTGATCTTCATTAATGATTTACCTGCTGGCATTGGTGTTAATGTGAGGCTTTTCGCTGATTATTGTATACTTTACTAGGAAATAAACGCCCCAGAAGATCATCTAAAACTGAACAATGCCTTGCAGTTCATATCTAAGTGGTGTGCTCTTTGGCAAATGACCCTGAATGTTAAAAAATCTGCTCTCTTGAAGATAACAAGAAAAAAGCAAGTATCTGACTTTGTTAACGTTATAAATAACTCTCCACTTCCGGTAGTGACTGAACACAAATATCTAGGTTTAACTTTAACGCAAGATTTTAGATGGGATATCCACGTTAGTCATGTCACATCAGCTGCATTAAAACGGCTGTTTTTCATTCGTAGAAGTCTCGCTTCCATGCCACCTGAAACGAAACTTCTAGCCTACAAAGCATTCGTCAGACCTGTCTTAGAATATGCAAACGTCGCGTGGTTTCCCTTTACAAACAATCTCATAAATGCCCTAGAACGAATACAACGAAAAGCGATAAGATTTGTCTATAACAAGTACAGAATAACTGACTCACCCACAGAACTTTTAAAAAAAAGCAGGTCTCTTAACAATAAAAAACCGCGCTAAACTGGCACGTCAGAAATTCCTATATCAGTTAGTTCACCAACAGCTAAACATTGACAGTTCAAAGTACATGTCATTTAAAGAAACAAGGCCAACACGACAAAAGCATTCTCAGACACTGAATGAATATCAGTGCCGGACGGACTGTCTGAAATATTCTTTTTTTCCGCTAGCAATTCGCGAGTGTAATAACTTGCCAATCAGTATAACAAACAGTCAATCATTGGAAACTTTTTCATCTCTGCTCGAATGTTATTTATTGTCTTCAGAACTGACGAACCCTGTTTTTTTTCTTGTCCACTCTTTGAAGTGCTCACTTTTCTTTTTTCAGTACTACTTGGAATTGATATCCTATGCTACTGAATGTATTTCAGTACAGATGTAGTCATCAAATGTATTTCTGTCGGCTTTGTCTCACTCGTTATTATAATATTTCAGTGAGTACCCTCTGTATAATCTTGCCTTTCACAATGTATGTGCCCTTCCTGCAATAATCCCTATTGGGATTGGCAGTATGTGTAAATAAATAAATAAATAAATTTGTGGCTGTTGCCGATGAAAGAGCCTCATCATTGAAATCGCCACTGCTCATTATAGGAAGAGTATTTTGTAGGTGAATCCTGCCTGCACTCTCGTAAAGCTGCCTAATGCTGATGTGGTAATGACCACCAGCCATTTGCCTGTACGGGCCAAATCGGTTTTCGAGGCCGTCTGTCTGCAGCTTGCCGAGCAGGACATATTTATAACGAAGCTCGACAAGGCAGTACTTGGTGAATTCAAGTATTGCATAGGCGGAATGTCTTAGAGCAGATTGAGTTTCTCGCGTGAGAATGCCGTTGTCGTGTTTGTAGGATTCCCACACATCCAACCAAGTGACAAATGCATCGAGAAACTCCAAGTTATGGTCACCATTCAGGCACGAAACTGGCTCTTCATAAACATTTCTCTGGTGATGGCCTTTGTGAGGTGTTTTAACGTTTACAACCTTCCGCCAGCGGAAAACTATCCTGATAAAATTGGCAGTTCCTTTGGCATGCCATAAAACATGAAAGTTTCAGTGGTGATCCAGTTGCTCAGCTACAAAAGCATTGAATATTTGTAGTACTAGCTTAACATTCTGCCTTTCAAAGTCGCTAGGATTTAGCGCCTTTAACGAAAGGTGATAGCTGTATTTCAAAAGCTGAGAAGCCTCTAGCTTGTGCAGCTCCCGAAGTTCTTTGAATGATGCCCGCTGTATGCAGTCGGGATGGACACTGTTGTTTGAGAGATCAAACATTGGAAAATATAGGTTTGGCCCAAGATTCTTTTGATTTATCCAGTTGCTTCGGATGCATTTCAACAAGTGCACAGAATCCACAACATAAAACATAGGTCTTGTTGCGTCTTTTGGATTTGGGTAAACAATGCTCAGCTTTGGCGGATATGAAAACATACTGAGTGCCTTGCGATTGATTGCGTTGTTTTCTGAAACTACTGCAAGTACTTTAAACCTATTTCCTCAAGGCCAATGATTACATTTTTCAGGACAGCATGAAGTGAGTGAGCATTCATTGTTCGTGCAGGCAGAATGTGCACCACCTCGCGAAAAGAACCCAGCATGCTTTGCACCATAAACACTTGAGCGGCCTCTTCACTGTTTCCTGCTGCCCCTGAAATTTTTCCTCCTTTAAAATCGAAGAAAGGCTGGATGTGAATTTCGTCGAGCATGAGAACCACGGCACTTTCATGCGGCTGCAATTATTTAAATCTGTGCTTTATGTACCTGAGAAAATTTTCACTGGCTGACTCAGTGTCAGGTGACAAGTGAAACGAGGAGCAGACATTTCAACAAGTACTGGGATGTGGCATGGCAAAAAAACCTGAACCCCTCAGAAATTTGTAGGCGTGTGGAGATATGGTATGCAATATGCAAGCAACCACCATACTTTCGGAGGAATACTGCAATCGTTGTTTTCCAAGCAACGCCACTTCTTCTCGCAAGAACCGACTGATACGTTTCTTGCTGTCAATGGCATCTCGTTCAAGTTGCCAAAGAAGCCTAACGACTACGTCATAAAGACCTTCTGAGGAGCATTTTTCATCGAGGATGCTTTGAAGCCTACTAAGGATGACAGACAGGGCATTCACATTCTGAACGCTTCCTGGCACGACATAATCACCTATGCGTCTTAATTTGGTACCATGAAAACATACACTGATACTCAGGACGCTGAAAACAGTTACAGACGACCGCAACATCGGCATGCTCTCATCAACGATATTTAAAAACAGGGCACAGCTTGTGCGGTGAGTTATAATCCACTCATTTGGCACAGGTGCACTTTTCAAACATTCCATAAGCTCAAGAAGCGAGGAAAAACAGCATTTCGTTTCTTCATCACGACAACAAGCCTCCAATTCTGCGATGGCACGAGCGAGGGTCAGCCGCTTCTCGGCGCGTTTTTTTTTTCGTTTCCGGGCATTCTCTCGGAGAAGGGTCATCCTTCGACAAGTACGAAGGACATCCTGGGAACAGTGTGGGCACTGATCCTGAACGCAGGCGTGGTACTTTCTGTGAGACCTCTAGCACTCTTCCTGTCATACGATCCGTGTAGGACGACTTGTCCTGAAGGCATGACTCGGTGAAATGCAATGCGTATAACTGCATACCAACAGCAGTCGCAAAGTGTCAGCGAATCTCCGAATGCGTCTTAACATTGCACAAGCGCTTCGCGAACGGTTACAATGAGTATAATAACACCATCAGTGGGATGCAATGGTGACATCCAGTTTGCTCTTACCTTGTTGTTTTCTGTAGGAAAGAAATCCTTTCTTGGAATAGCACTGAGCCAGTTCTTCCTTAGCACTTCATCCTTGGGGAATGAAAATACTTGAACTTTCTTCCTGGTCTTGTAATTACTTGAACATGTCGGCACACAGCACTTATTGGGCATGTGAGAAGCTTCGTGCAATAAAATTCCCACAGTAAAATTTACTGCACACAACGCAAAGAAAATGGCTCGGCAGACTCGCGAAAAAAACACGTGCAGCACGGCCGTCATCACTGCAGCGAGTGGAAATTCGGGAATGCGCGACGGAACCCGTCAGCAAGTATTGGACTGGTAGGACGGCTGGTGGTGACGTCACGGCGGAGGGCGCAGGCCTGAAGAATTTTTAGGAGGTGTTGACTGAGCAGACGTGCGTGGGTAAGGTATTTGTGAATATCTTTTTTTTACCGTGAAATATACGGAGCTTCAGACGTGCTGCGCTTGTTGGTATGAACCAATCGCAACAAACAGCACAAACACGAAACGAGGCACACCTACAGGAATGAGATGAAGTCTGTTTTGCACTTTCTGCGTGTTTATTTCATCTATTTACTCTGGGGAAAACTATGGTGTGGCAGCAGTTGAGGATGCGTGTTCGCTTTCCGCCTTTATATACGACAAGCGCACATTTCCATAGCGCCGAAATGCGCGAACACAAATGTTCTGGAGTACCCTTTGACGGCGTTTTTCATAATCACTGCAAACTCGCTCTTAGGGGACGCGGGCGCTTGAAAACTCTTCTCTCGGAGTCGGCTGTGAATATCCATCATCGGTTTCAATAAACCACAGAACCGAGCAATATTTATTCCGTTGCTCACTGCATAAACTGGCTAAAATCATGCTACTGCCTGAAAATCTTGCAGATTTTTCAGCCAGTAACAACGAAGCGAAGTGGCATGAAATTTGCTGAATGCACGGCGTGGTGTAAGAAAGTACTTCGGTGCGGGCACAGCAATGAGGCACCAAGGCTCTTTTTTTTCTGCTTTGTAGCACCCGCGACAAGTGAGGTCCTTCAGGGAGGCAGAAAGGCGGATAACTTTTGGCTATGCTCCCACTGAGCAGGTCTGGTGGGGGAGCGGCAGTGGTGAAGCCCATCTATATTTCCTATGCACTGAGGGTTTATGCCACTCAATCTAAGGATTGCAACATCGAGTAGAGAACTTGTTGGTTTTCTTCAGTGCCAGTGTACAACACCATGCGACAAGGCACCTTGCCGACGCTTTCACGTGAAGGAGAGAGAGAGAGAGAGGCAAAGGAAAGGCTTATATGCTACCCTACACGGGTAGGGGGATGGGGAGAAAAAAGAATAGAGAAAAATGCCAAGGGCATGCGGCACCTGCTGACAATTCGTCATTGGGAAGTCTGCTGTGCGGAGAACTGTCAATGCGTCAAGATAGCAGCTCCTTGACTCGTTAGCGTGAGTCATAAGGCTGACGAGTAGAAATAGCCGATCTTGGACTTACGCCTAGTAGCTCGAAAAAAAACAGAAACGTTTCTGAAAAGGATAAGTTTATAAGAAAGTGTGGTGACATCGGTGTGCATAAAACATGTTTACATGAGTGCGAAACATGCGCTTCACATTCATGTAAGCAATGGAAGGCGCATTGCACTAATGCATAGGAAATGGGCAGTTTTGCGAGTGCCGGTAGATTCACGGGCCGTAAATCACGATGAAGGGAATGGTGGCCCTCCTTTGTGCGAACTTCGTGCGTCCCTTTTTCGCTATAAGGAATTAATATTAGCTCAAGAAAACAAAAAAACACACGAGAAAGAAGTGGGACGAAGCAGGAATGTCGGGAGCTGAGATATTCCTGTCTCCTGCCACTCCTTTCGCAAGTCATTGTTATTTTGCTCGCGCTAATATGTACCTATTGATATATAGGTTGATGACGCAGAAAATTGTGCGAATTTCCGTTTCCCATGCTCGAGGCCCACCTAAGCTAATGAGTTATTTTTTTTTAATTCTTTTACATAAACCAACTCGCCCAGCTACAAGTCACTGTAATCCGGTACTCGCTCGCTGTAATCTGACACCACATGGTAGCTGCGGCGTACAGAAGACGAGAGGTTCTGCAAACGGCGTCGCATCACCTTTCCGAAATGCGCTTGCAAAGTCGATGGGCTACTCTGGCATTCGTGTAAACTTGATTACAGCCTGACAGCTCGAGGCAACTGCCAGTCAGTCGGCTGCCAGCTGGGGCGACTAACTAACTTCATTCAACAAGAGGCCGGCACGCCGTCTCCACGGTTGTTGGGTGTGGGGTCCAGTTCGTCTTTCCTCGATAAGAAAGCACGTTTGCGTATAGCCGGGCGTCGACAGTTTGCCGTCAGCCGGCACGGCACGCACAGCGTTTATACGAATGCGACAACTGGCGCATCACGACCATGTAAACGGGGGTAATGCGCTAGAAAGACGTATCGCACAAATGCGCCAGGCAGGTCTGGATTTCGAGGGGTAAGTCGACCCAGAGTACCTTTCACGACAAAGGAACGCCGACAACTCGTCGTGTTGGCCTTGTGTGCACTTCTCGCACACTACAAGACATCTGCGAGGACAGAAAGCAAGAGCTTCTCGGGACTAAAGTCCGCTAAATTTTTCTCTTTTACCTAAGTAACGACAACTGCCTCCTCTCCCGACCCTGTCTCACACACAGCCAGTGTCTGCCGCCATGTGCTTCCTAACTGGGAAGACTTCCAAAGCCACGTACGTATAAGTAAAATAGCCACGCGCCTATCAGTGAACAATGTGCGAACGCGACGCGCCTTTCTCCTCCAGCTAGTCCCCCGTCAATAGTGAGCGAGGAACGCGTTCTACCAGGTGCTTCCATGGGAAAAAGGGGTGCCCAAGGCGACACCACTAACACCTGAATAGTCTACAGGTTTTCTCGCTCAATTTATTCCAAGCGCCAGCTAAATTAACCTAGGCGCCAGTCAATTTAATCCAGCCGCCACTCAAGTTAATCCAGGTGCCATTTATTTTAATCCAAGAGCCACTGAAATCAATCCAACCGCCAGCCGATTTAGTCCGGATGCCAGCGAATTTAATCCTGATGACATTGTGACTTCAAAACAACACAGAATTTCTGGGAATGCGTGGAGTGAATAGCTTTAGAGTGAATATAACAGGGAAAAACCATGAATGAGTCACTAGTGACACAATGTGACTCGCGCGACATTATCACGCCTATCACCCGCGTAAGCACTATTCACACCTTCGACATGCATATCACAGGAAATGCCGTCCACACAGTAATAACTTGATACTTATTAACCCCGCTAATAATCTCATCACGAGTGACTTAGGTGACGTCCTCACACATATCCCCCACGCGCGCACTGTCTTAACCTTCCGTCATGCGTGGTGTCTTTGAAAGGGCGGGAGCTTGATACCTAAAACTTGGCCAAGTCACCGGATCACCAGTGACTCAGGGGACGTCATCACAAATATCACGCGCGCACGTAATTTACTCGCCTGCCGACATGCATGCCAAACGAAACGTCTTTGACAGAGCAATAACGTGGTACCTATGACTCAGCCAAGTGACTTGGTCACTTGGGATTTAGGTGACGTCATCACGCCTATCACCCACGCACGCAATGTCTCACCTACCATCATGTATACCAAACGAAACGTCTTCGAGAGGCTAATAAATTGAACGCTGTCAATCGGCCTAGTGACGTGATCACTAGTGACTCGTGTGACGTCATCGCATCTGACACCCACGCCCGCAGTGTCTAACCTGAGTTCATATATATCAAACTAAACGTCTTTGAGAGAGTAATAACTTGAATGCTGTCACAAGGCCCAGTGACGTCATCACTAGTGACTCGCATGACGTCATCTCGCCTAAGACTCACCGAAGCACTCTTAATGTGCCTTCATGCATATCAAACAAAACGTCTTTGAAAGGGTAATAACTTGAACGTGGCACTAGGCCGAGTGACGTCATCACGCCTATCACACACGCACGTGGTGTCCTAACCTGTCTTCATGCATATCAAACGAAACGTCTTTGAGAGAGTAATAACTTGAACGCTGTCACTAGGCCTAGTGACGTCATCACTAGTGACTCGCGTGGCGTCATCTCACCTAAAAATCATGCAAGCACTCTCTAATGTGCCTTCATGCATATCAAACAAAACGTCTTTGAAAGAGTAATAACTTGAACGCTGTAATTAGGCCTAGTGACGTAATCACTAGTGACTCAAGTGAAGTAGTCACGCCTATCACACACGCACGTGGTGTCCTAACTTGTCTTCATGCATATCAAACGAAACGTCTTTGAGAGAGTAATAACTTGAACGCTGTCACTAGGCCTAGTGACGTCATCACTAGTGACTCGCGTGGCGTCATCTCACCTAAAAATCATGCAAGCACTCTCTAATACGCCTTCATGCATATCAAACAAAACGTCTTTGAAAGAGTAATAACTTGAACGCTGTAATTAGGCCTAGTGACGTAATCACTAGTGACTCACGTGACGTCATCTCGCCTATCACACACGCACGTGGTGTTCTAACCTGTCTTCATGCATATTAAACGAGATGTCTTTGAGAGTGTAATAACTTGAATGCTGTCACTAGGCCTAGTGACGTCATCACTAGTGACTCAAGTGAAGTAGTCACGCCTATCACACACGCACGTGGTGTCCTAACTTGTCTTCATGCATATCAAACGAAACGTCTTTGAGAGAGTAATAACTTGAACGCTGTCACTAGGCCTAGTGACGTCATCACTAGTGACTCGCGTGGCGTCATCTCACCTAAAAATCATGCAAGCACTCTCTAATATGCCTTCATGCATATCAAACAAAACGTCTTTGAAAGAGTAATAACTTGAACGCTGTAATTAGGCCTAGTGACGTAATCACTAGTGACTCACGTGACGTCATCTCGCCTATCACACACGCACGTGGTCTTCTAACCTGTCTTCATGCATATTAAACGAGATGTCTTTGAGAGTGTAATGACTTGAATGCTGTCACTAGGCCTAGTGACGTCATCACTAGTGACTCAAGTGACGTAGTCACGCCTATCACACATGCACGTGGTGTCCTAACTTGTCTTCATGCATATCAAACGAAACGTCTTTGAGAGAGTAATAACTTGAACGTTGTCACAAGGTTCAGTGACGTCATCACTAGTGACTAACGTGACGTCATTTCACCTAATACTCACGCAAGCACTCTCTAATGTGACTTCATGCATGTCAAACAAAACGTCTTTGAGAGGGTAATAACTTGAACGCTATCACTAGGACCAGTGACGTCATCACTAGTGACTGGCGTGGCGTCATCTCAACTAAAAATCATGCAAGCACTCTCCAATGTGCCTTCATGCATATCAAACAAAACGTCTTTGAGAGAGTAATAACTTGAACGATGTTGCTAGGCCTAGTGACGTCATCACTAGTGACTCACGTGACGTCATCATGCCTACCACACACGCACGTGGTGTCCTAACCTGTCTTCATAAATATCAAACGAAACGTCTGTGAGAGAGCAATAATGTCATACTTATGACTCGGCCAATCGACTTGATCACTAGTGACTTACGTGACGTCATCACGACTAACAGTCATGCAAGCACTCTCTAACGTGCTTTCATGAATATCAAACGAAACGTCATTGAGAGAACATTAACTTAAAGGCCGTTGCAGGCAGCGTCTGCTAGTAAAAAACTGACTTCTCACGCTGCACAGCCAGCTAACAGGTATATGTAGGCACCAGATCGCGCGTTTCGAATTCAGTCAAAGGCGTCTTTACATGGCTTTTGTTTGACTTGACGCTTTTCTTGACTCGAGTAGATGCGATGGAAGCAACAGTACCTTCAAGCAGCAGTGGGGTACAACCGAACATCAGCGTCCCACCACTCGTTGAGGGCAACGCTTCTCCTTCAATCAATAAATAGGAATAATAAAGGCGAAATGACAATTAGGCATTTTCCAAACCATACTCAATTACGCAACATTCAAACGATACCCTGACCTCTCTGCGACGCATTTACTCCCGCTCGTCGTGTGGGAGGATGTAGGCATCTTTTTTGTTGCTTCTCGTGTTTCGTAAATGCCTTGAAAATGCGGGCCGCCAGGCCGCAGTACTGTGAACGGACAGGCGTTCTACACTAAACAGACACGCTTATTCCAAGCACACTAACCTATAAGAAACGGCCCGGCGTTGAATGTAGTAAGGAAGGCACGAGTTAGGCACAGCTTAAATGGCGCATCAGCAAATGGTCATTTGCAAATAGCAATAGTATGTATCTCAAGTATGGGGACTGCCCTCTATTACAACGGATTCGTTTCACAGGATAACCAGATGAAATATTAGTTGAGCCGAAGGAGTGGTAGACAAATCTTTTTGTAGCAAGCTTTGGAGCAGGCAGACTGTGCGTCTTATGCTTGATTACAGATATACAGTGTTATGACTATAGCCAGATTATATGCAAATGCCTGTTTCGTTTCTTGTGCTCCTATCGTGTCATTTTGACACATGAGCACAAATTAGAGGGCAAAGAGAACTTTTAGAGTGCTTTTATAGTGCCTATATATGCCTATTTCGGACGTTGTAGCCTCAATTCGTATAGGTGCCTGTAAATGTATTTTTTTCAAAATCGATGCCTATATAAACGCTATTTAACCTGAAATTTTGCTTTCAAGTACCACTCTAGCCCGGTATTCATGTTATTTGGCAAAATATAGATTTCGTGACACGGCGGGGTGTAAACTACACTTTATTTCACGAGTTACGTTTAGAACTGTCAAGCCCAGAAGGCATTTAGCCAAGAGGAGGGTAGATTAGCATCTACATATGTATACCATCCATATACCATACATATGTATACCATCCTGGAATATGCTGACGTTGTATGGGATCCACACACACAAACAGAAATATACTTACTAGAACGAGTCCAAAATAAATCCCTTCGGTTTATTTACCACGCGTACAGTAGACACTGTTCAGTCACTGAACTCCGTAATAGATCCGCTCTTCCCACATTGAAGTCCCGTAGAAAGCTACATCGCTTAAAATTCCTTTATAACATAGTCAACGGACACTCAGGACTCGCCTTTAACACTTACATGCAGTACAATACATCGCGAAAAACTCGGAACAAGCATGATAACACCATAGTGGTGCCGCTTACAAAAACAAATTCTCGGCGATATTCATTCTTTCCACGAACAATCTCCGAGTGGAATGAACTACCTCATGACGTCACCAGCATCGCAGCGCCCGACGCATTCCTATCAGCTGCCACTGCCTGTCTGTAGTAAAAGCTGTCTGGTCGTATGTGCAGCTTTCAATTCTTCTAATGATGTTTTTACATTTCGTGTTAGGAACAAAAATTTGGATTGTATTTTTGATACCGCTCTTGTGTTGCTCCTGTAACCCGAGTATTCATGTTCCACGCAAACCTGTTATGTGGTGATTTTATTTCTGCGCCGTGAAGTGTAGTGTTATAAGTGGCTGCAAGTATGAAAGTTTGTATCACTCCTGCCTTGGCTACCAAGAGGTGGCTGGCAGTATGCAATAAATAAATAAATGTCGCGTCGTCTGCTCAGCCTCTTTCCAGTGTCCGCTCGGATGCGTAGGGAGCAGGAGGTGCCTCTGTGCAGCGGCAGGAAGATGAAGAATGAATGCGAAACTGTGGAGAGTCATCAGGGGAAGTAAGGAAGTAAAGGGCAGATAAAAAAAGCAATATCTATGTAGTTTTTTGTTTTATTTGTCATTTACATGTGGGGCTTCACTGGATCACCTAAAATATTTACTTAGGCAGTGGAAAGTGTTGCCTGCCCAATGAAGAGGTTTTTATCACTAGAATTTTCTAATTTGATCATTAGAAGCTGCGAAAGCATAATCTCAGGAGGCGAGCTTGAAACCTTAGCCACTAACTCTATGTAGACTTCGTAAGTGCAATTCCTTACCCGCTATTGGTATCAGAGTCACTCGGAGCTCGAGCATCACAAGACGTGCATGAGCACGTCTTGCGCGCGTAAACTACACTCGCATGAGATGCGCATGTCAGCCCGTGCGTGCAAGCGGTGTTCTGCCGTCTCGATGTTCTTTTGTATTGTACTGCGAGTTTTTGTGGGATGGATCCCTATATGCGCGCACGTTTGGAGAGGCTGGCTTGGATAACGTATCCTTACCCCGATACACAGCGTCACACCGCTGCAACGTCTGTTAGGGACGATGCACCAAAACCACAACCAGCGTTGTAAATGCTGGCACCGACACGATGCGCCAACTGCGAGAACACCAACGCAAACAAAATGGAGGCACCTTAGTCTCGCATCTCTTTCGATATGAAATTAAATAAATAAGGCGAATAGATTTCACTTGTGTGTTCTAACATTTTTGTCAACTTTCATGTTTCTAATTAGGCAACCGTTTGTACAAATTACACACGTTGTCTCAAATAGTTCTCGCAGTGTCACGTACTACTTTGACATATGCAGGACCATTCTATCACCTTCACCATGTTAATTGGGGCGCACGCCCTAGAGATGAAGGTCAAGCCGTGTTCAGTTTGGCATATCACCTCTTTATGCCACGCGTAGTACTGCAAATCTTGGTAAATGAGATCTTGAGCGCCCAGTGCATGCATTCATTTTCACTTCTTCAAACTCTTAAATTTGTGTAACGCCCCTAAAATGTTCACAGACCGAAGAAAAATTGAGCCTGTGTGGTTAGGCCAAGTTAATACGCCGCAAAAAGAAATCCTTCTAGCACATGGCACTCTGACTATTTGCGCATGTATAACCCTTCTTAGCTATGGCACACAGAAAGAGACCCAGAAGCATGTTTATTCGACGGTGCACACTTAACTGTCCATGCTGAACTATAAATGGAGAGACCGCATTCTGCGAACCCCGCGGAAAAACGCATGTTTATGCTAAACCATTTCGCGTTTGTACCATTATAAACTAAAGCATTTTTGCTTGCTTTCATGTCGTAGAGACAGATCCCTTACCTGTTTATTGGAAAACTTGAGTTTTGTCAAAGTTTATTCTGCCTATATTCACAATTTTGGAAGCCTAAAACAGTGTTTGGGCCACCTATTTTTGGTGCCTAAATCCCGGATCTTTAGTGCCTATAGAGCTGGCCTCTATAGTTACGACCTACCTGACATGTTTTCGCAACGCCGAAGCAAAGATAACGCCCGTTTAAAACATCCACCGTACCTCAAGAAAAAAATTGTTGTTCTAATAACGTCGAGCTCGTTAAATTGCTTATGAAATGGGTGATGAAAGAGAACCGGGGCAAGTCCGTGAGAAACAAAATTTATTATTATACAGGCAAAGCAGTTTTCATGAACACGCACCCATAGTTGTGCTGCTGAGCAGTGTTCTACATATCAAGGCAGTCGAGGGCAGCTTGTACAAAAGTGTAATTGTGCCTATCATAAGCGGCACAGTCCACACGCTGGATGTGCTGCATAGAGGGCCCCACGGCCTCAACCAGCAGAGCACGGCGATGTTATTTCTTGGAGATCCCTCCCGGTGTCGTGAGGAGATCATCCCTCCGCTCGCTTAGGAATCCCTTTACACCTGCCTTGAACTTTGAGAAGAGCTCCTCAATCGGATTGAAGAAAGGGCTGTAAGGCGGTAGCCTCATGACTGTGTGGTCGCTTGCCGCGAGGACAGCCTGTTCGGCGCGGCGGTGCGCTGGTGCGTTGTCAAACAGGAACACTGCCTGTATTCCTGGTTCCTGCTGTGAAACTTTACTTGACACTTCTGCGAGAAAGTCGTTGAAAACAGCCCAGTGGACCTTGTCCGCAATTGTCCAATGGAGATGCCATTCGCTGACATGCAGGCTATAACATTTTATTCGCCCCCTTCGCACTAGTTGACGAACGGCATGCTGGAGCACCTCGTTTCGCCCTACCGAAACTGCGCGAGCACCATACGTTGAAGTTCGTCTCGTCGATGTAGTATCGTGTTAGCGTAGTTCCCTCGCTCTGAAGCAACTGGGCATATCGGCACCGCATCTGTTTCACGTCGGCGCGATTTCTATCTACTGGGCTCGGGGTCAGCAGCTTCACCGAATAACCATGGCCATCGAAAAGCCGATCAATCGTCGACGTGCTCCCTTCAATGTTAGACATCTCATCTTTGAGAGCCCTCTTTATTTGTTCCAGCGTGAAGGATGGGTTTTCCTGTACGATTTGTTGCAGGGCGTCCACCACGTCAGGTCCAAATATCCTCGACGAACCACCACGTGTTTTAGCTGTGTCAAGATCACTAGCGGCAATAGAACGCACGGTCTTTATATTGATTTTGAGTGTTTCGGAGAGCACTTTTAAACCTCCTCCGCGCCTGTGAACATCTATTATACGGCAACGATCTACAGGAGAAATGCGAGCGTACTTTTTCTTCGGTTCATCAGGCACCTTCCGTGGCCTTACGGGCCGCCGAGAGTCTTGGTCTTCCATAGCACCAGTGGTCGAAGCGTAAACTTTCATTTATTCTCAGGACTGCAAAAGCGCTCACCTAACGGTGACTTGGGCGGAAACTTGAAACTACGCCGGCTTGTCGCTCGCGTCGCACCACGTCGTCCCGTCGTCTGCGCGAAACAGACTCGCTGAAAACAGCTACGACACACTGTCGTTGCTTCAGTTTTACTTCAAGCAATTGCTTCAATTCATAAATAACCAGCATTAGGGTGTTCTAGCACGAATTAGAACGTATCTTCAATTCTTCGATTCATTGTTTCGTGGGATTGTCATCTGCAATGTAGAACGTCTGCCCGTCATCTGCATGACGACGGGTAGTCATGCAGACGATGGGCAGACGTTCTACAATGCGACGGGCAGACGTTCTACAAGGCCGCGGGGCGTTCTATGCAGCACATACAGCGTGTGGGCTGTGCCGCTTATGATAGGCGCAATTACACTTTTGTACAAGCTGCCCTCGACTGCCTTGATATGTAGAACACTGCTCAGCAGCACAACTACGGGTGCGTGTTCATGAAAACTGCTTTGCCTGTATAATAATAAATTTTGTTTCTCACGGACTTGCCCCGGTTCTCTTTCATCACCCATTTCATAAGCAATTTAACGAGCTCGACGTTATTAGAACAACAATTTTTTTCTTGAGGTACGGTGGATGTTTTAAACGGGCGTCATCTTTGCTTCGGCGTTGCGAAAACATGTCAGGTAGGTCGTAACTATAGAGGCCAGCTCTATAGGCACTAAAGATCCGGGATTTAGGCACCAAAAATAGGTGGCCCAAACACTGTTTTAGGCTTCCAAAATTGTGAATATAGGCAGAATAAACTTTGACAAAACTCAAGTTTTCCAATAAACAGGTGAGGGATCTGTCTCTACGACATGAAAGCAAGCAAAAATGCTTTAGTTTATAATGGTACAAACGCGAAATGGTTTAGCATAAACATGCGTTTTTCCGCGGGGTTCGCAGAATGCGGTCTCTCCATTTATATAGTTCAGCATGGACAGTTAAGTGTGCACCGTCGAATAAACATGCTTCTGGGTCTCTTTCTGTGTGCCATAGCTAAGAAGGGTTATACATGCGCAAATAGTCAGAGCGCCAGGTGCTAGAAGGATTTCTTTTTGCGGCGTATTAACTTGGCCTAACCACACAGGCTCAATTTTTCTTCGGTCTGTGAACACCTTAAGGGTCGTTACACAAATTTAAGAGTTTGGAGAAGCGAAAATGAATGCATGCACTGGGCGCTCAAGATCTCATTTACCATGATTTGCAGTACTACGCGTGGCATAAAGAGGTGATATGCCAAACTGAACACGGCTTGACCTTCATCTCTAGGGTGTGCGCCCCAATTAACATGGTGAAGGTGATAGAATGGTCCTGCATATGTCAAAGTAGTACGTGACACTGCGAGAACTATTTGAGACAACGTGTGTAATTTGTACAAACGGTTGCCTAAATAGAAACATGAAAGTTGACAAAAATGTTAGAACACACAGGTGAAATATATTCGCCTTATTTATTTAATTTCATATCGAAAGAGATGCGAGACTAAGGTGCCTCCATTTTGTTTGCGTTGGTGTTCTCGCAGTTGGCGCATCGTGTCGGTGCCAGCATTTACAACGCTGGTTGTGGTTTTGGTGCATCGTCCCTAACAGACGTTGCAGCGGTGTGACGCTGTGTATCGGGGTAAGGATACGTTATCCAAGCCAGCCTCTCCAAACGTGCGCGCATATAGGGATCCATCCCACAAAAACTCGCAGTACAATACAAAAGAACATCGAGACGGCAGAACACCGCTTGCACGCACGGGCTGACATGCGCATCTCATGCGAGTGTAGTTTACGCGCGCATGACGTGCTCATGCACGTCTTGTGATGCTCGAGCTCCGAGTGGCCCTGATACCAATAGCGGGGAAGGAATTGCACTTACGAAGTCTACATAGAGTTAGTGGCGAAGGTTTCAAGCTCGCCTCCTGAGATTATGCTTTCGCAGCTTCTAATGATCAAATTAGAAAATTCTAGTGATAAAAACCTCTTCATTGGGCAGGCAACACTTTCCACTGCCTAAGTAAATATTTTCAGTTGACCCAGTGAAGCCCCACATGTAAATGACAAATAAAACAAAAAACTACATAGATATTGCTTTTTTTATCTGCCCTTTACTTCCTTACTTCCCCTGATGACTCTCCACAGTTTCGCATTCATTCTTTATCTTCCTGCCGCTGCACAGAGGCACCTCCTGCTCCCTACGCATCCGAGCGGACACTGGAAAGAGGCTGAGCAGACGACGCGACATGGATGGTATACATATGTAGAGGCTAATCTACCTTCCTCTTGGCTAAAATGCTTTCTGGGCTTGACAGTTCTAAACGTAACTCGTGAAATAAAGTGTAGTTTACACCCCGCCGTGTCACGAAATCTATATTTTGCCGAATAACATGAATACCGGGCTCCAGTGGTACTTGAAAGCAAAATTTCAGGTTAAATAGCGTTTATATAGGCATCGATTTTGAAAAAAATACATTTACAGGCACCTATAAGAATTGAGGCTACAACGTCCGAAATAGGCATATATAGGCACTATAAAAGCACTCTAAAAGTTCTCCTTGCCCTCTAATTTGTGCTCATGTGTCAAAATGACACGATAGGAGCACGAAAAAAGATTTGTCTACCACTCCTTCGGCTCAACTAATATTTCATCTGGTTATCCTGTGAAACAAATCCGTTGTAATAGAGGGCAGTCCCCATACTTCAGATACATACTATTGCTATTTGCAAATGACCATTTGCTGATGCGCCATTTAAGCTGTGCCTGACTCGTGCCTTCCTTACTACATTCAACGCCGCGCCGTTTCTTATAGGTTAGTGTGCTTGGAATAAGCGTGCCTGTTTAGTGTAGAACGCCTGTCCGTTCACGGTACTGTGGCCTGGCGGCCCGCATTTTCAAGGCATTCTACGAAACACGAGAAGCAACAAAAAAGACGCCTACATCTTCCCACACGACGAGCGGGAGTAAATGCGTCGCAGAGAGGTCAGGGTATCGGTTGAATGTTGCGTAATTGAGTATGGTTTAGAAAATGCCTAATTGTCATTTCGCCTTTATTATTCCTATTTATTGATTGAAGGAGAAGCGTTGCCCTCAACGAGTGGTGGGACGCTGATGTTCGGTTGTACCCCACTGCTGCTTGAAGGTACTGTTGCTTCCATCGCATCTACTCGAGTCAAGAAAAGCGTCAAGTCAAACAAAAGCCATGTAAAGATGCCTTTGACTGAATTCGAAACGCGCGATCTGGTGCCTACATATACCTGTTAGCTGGCAGTGCAGCGCGAGAAGTCAGTTTTTTACTAGCAGACGCTGCCTGCAGCGGCATTCAAGTTAATGTTCTCTCAATGACGTTTCGTTTGATATTCATGAAAGCACGTTAAAGAGTGCTTGCATGACTGTTAGTCGTGATGACGTCACGTAAGTCACTAGTGATCAAGTCGATTGGCCGAGTCATAAGTATGACATTATTGACCTCTCACAGACGTTTCGTTCGATATGCATGAAGACAGGTTAGGACAGCGCGTGCGTGTGTGATAGACGTGATGACGTCACATGAGTCACTAGTAATCACGTCACTAGGCCTAGTGAGAGCATTCAAGTTATTACTCTCTCAAAGACGTTTCGTTTGATATACATGAAGGCAGGTTACAGAGTGCTTGCGTGGGTGTCAGGCGTGAAGGCGTCACGCGAGTCACTAGTGATCACGTCACTAGGCCACGTGATAGCGTTTGAGTTATCACACTCTCAAAGACGTTTCGTTTGATATTTATGAAGACAGGTTAGGACACCGCGTGCGTGTGTGGTAGGCATGATGACGTCACTTGAGTCATTAGGCCAAGTGACAGCGTTCGAGTTATTACACTCTCACAGACGTTTCGTTTGATATTTATGAAGACAGGTTACGACACCGCGTGCGTGTTGGGTAGGCATGATGACGTCACTTGAGTCACTAGTGATGACGTCACTAGGCCTATTGACAGCGTTCAAGTTATTACTCTCTCAAAGACGTTTCGTTTGACATGCATGAAGACAGGTTAGGACACCACGTGCGTGTGTGATAGGCGTGATGACGTGAGGTGAGTCACTAGTGATGACGTCACTGGTCCTAGTGACAGTGCTCAAGTTATTACCCTCTCAGAGACGTTTTGTTTGACATGCATGAAGGCACATTCGAGAGTGCTTGCGTGAGTCTTAGGTGAAATGACGTCACGCTAGTCACTAGTGATGACGTCACTGGACCTTGTGACAACGTTCAAGTTATTACTCTCTCAAAGACGTTTCGTTTGATATGCATGAAGACAAGTTAGGACACCATGTGCGTGTGTTATAGGCGTGGCTACGTCACTTGAGTCACTAGTGATGACGTCACTTGGCCTAGTGATAGCATTCAAGTTATTACTCTCTCAAAGACATTTCGTTTAATATGTATGAAGTCATGTTAGAACACCACGTGCGTGTGTGATAGGCTTGACGTCACGTGAGTCACTAGTGATGACGTCACTAGGCCTAATTACAGCGTTCAAGTTATTACCCTTTCAAAGACGTTTTGTTTGATATGCATGAAGGCCCATTAGAGAGTCCTTGCGTGAGTCTAATGCGAGATGACGTCACGCCGGTCACTAGTGATGACATCACTGGGCCTTGTGACAGCGTTCAAGTTATTACTCTCTCAAAGACGTTTCGTTTGATATATGAACTCAGGTTAGACACTGCGTGCGTGGGTGATAGGCATGATGACGTCATGTGAGTCACTAGTGATGACGTCACTCGGCCTAGTGCCAGCGTTCAAGTTATTACCCTTTCAAAGACGTTTTGTTTGATATGCATGAAGGCACATTAGAGAGTGCTTGCGTGAGTCTTATGCGAGATGACGTCACGCCAGTGACTAGTGATGACGTCACTGGGCCTTGTGACAGCGTTCAAGTTATTACTCTCTCAAAGACGTTTAGTTTGATATATATGAACTCAGGTTAGACACTGCGTGCGTGGGTGTCAGATGCGATGACGTCACACGAGTCACTAGTGATCACGTCACTAGGCCGATTGACAGCGTTCAATTTATTAGCCTCTCGAAGACGTTTCGTGTGGTATACATGATGGCAGGTTAAACATTGCGTGCGTGGGTGATAGGCGTGATGACGTCACCTAAATCCCAAGTGACCAAGTCACTTGGCTGAGTCATAGGTACCACGTTATTGCTCTCTCAAAGACGTTTCGTTAAGCATGCATGTCGGCAGGCGAGTAAATTACGTGCGCGGGTGATATTTGTGATGACGTCCCCTGAGTCACTGGTGATCCGGTGACCAGGCCAAGTTTTAGGTATCAAGCTCCCGCCCTTTCAAAGACGTTTCATTTTATATGCATGACGGAAGGTTAAGACAGTGTGTGCGTGGGTGATATGCGTGAGGACGTCACCTAAGTCACTCGTGATGAGATCATTGGCCTGGTTAACAAGTATCAAGTTATCACTGTGTGGACGGCGTTGCCTTTGATAGGCATGTCGAAGGTGTGAATAGTGCTTACGCGGGTGATAGGCGTGATAAAGTCTCGCGAGTCACATTGTGTCACTAGTGACTCATTCATGGTTTTTCCTTGTTAAATTTACTTCAAAGCTATTCACTCCACGCATTCCCGAAAATTCTGGCTCGTTTTGAAGTCACAATGTCATCAGGATTAAATTCGCTTGCGTCCGGATTAAATCGGCTGGTGGTTGGATTAATTTCAGTAGCACTTGGATTAAAATGAATGGCACCTGGATTAATTTGAGTGGCGGCTGGATTAAATTGACTGGCGCCTAGATTAATTTGGCTGGCGCTTAGATTAAATTGAGCGGGAAAACCTGTAGATGGCCTCGCACGAGGGCAGGAGATGTGGAATAACAGCCACTATGCTAGTCTGAAGGTGCGAGGCAGCATGACAATGGGGGAGGCGGACTGAGTGAGGATGAGGACGGACACAAAATGCGGGCTCAGCACGGAAGGCGACAGTACTGTAGTAGCGTGAGACACTAGAGATAGAATGCATTTCTGCCGCATCCTCTGGTGTCCACTGCTCGCGTAGAGGGCTTCTTTAGAGTTTGCTTAGCGTGTGCTGCGAGTGCGTGTGGGAGTACCTGCAGCACGAGTGCCTTGCCGGGCTTCACATGAGTCATGACAAATCATAAGGATAGAGCTTCACGGAAGAGGAAGAGAGCCGCCATCGCGACATGTCGAGCACGGGCAGCAGCTGCATTTTCACACCATTCAAGGTAAGACCATTTCGATTACTGTGGTTTCTTTTGATAATAAAAGCGCGCAGCTACAGCAGCAAACAGAAAAAAACATTATAGAAGCCTATTCTTGATACGGTAGCGAGCGCGTTTTGTACGCCAGACGCAATGTGGGCTCCGTAAAGGAAGGAAGGAAACAGAAGGCAAATTGTCACGTTGTGGGCGACATTCTTTCTATGAGTAGCTTTACGTTGCCAGCTACACTGCTATACTTTACTCTATTTTATGTTGGCATGTTAGTTTTGGCGGCTATATATGTACAAAGACAAATTCGTTAGAACTTCTGTTTTACGGCTTCAGGTGAACAAAACTGTCCAATGCTATAGCCCGTACTTTGTCGCTGCAGCGCCTTTAGGTGCGTGTACAGGACGCTGGACACGCAGTCACTCCTAGATAATGCGCGCCCGTGAGAAGAAAGTGCTAAAATCTGCGGACGTGTGGAGTCTATAAAAAGCCTTGTTTCTTTGTCTATCTGAAATGTCGCTGCCGTGTATCAAAAGGCTAAGGGTAGGTGCTTCTTAGCGCTGTGACGAGAGGTCTGGGCGAATCAGGACCTACAGCACGCTGTGTGTACGTCACAACGCTTCTGCTTGCGTGTTTGTCTGCTTGGGCGCCTTTTATTTGTCGTGACCTTGGGCTCCGTCTATCTTTCTGACCTGCACTTGTCCGATCGAACAGCATATTTGCGGGCGGAACATTGAGCAATGGTGGGAAAGCCCGGCATTTTTGTCTGATGCTGCTTTTGTCGCAAGCACGCGGCGTGCTTGAGAGCTGAGCACTGTAACTGAGAAAGTGTTGTATAAAAGCTAGACTGTGCTCAAAGTAAAAAAAGAAGATGTGAGATGCATCCAATCAAATGATTCTGTACACACGAGCGCTTATCCCACAGCACATGGACACGCGCGCACACCACGTGTCACATGCCCTATTCGCCCAACCATCCTCTCAAAACGCTATGACGCACTTGTCAATCCGTAATGGTTCATATTTTATCCCGGCCACCCTTTTCTACCGTAAATATGCTTTTTTGGAAACAAAATTATTGAACTTATATATTGATATATTGATTGATTGATCAATCGATTGATTGATTGATTGATTGATTGATTGATTGATTGATTGATTGATTGGGTTCAAGGAAGGCAGCACAAACACCTGTATCGTCTATCTTGCCTTTTATCGACATTCAAGCAACCCATAGTAGACGACTGTCGGAAGAAATTCTTTTCAGTAATTATCCCGACTGAGAAAAGGACTCGCCCTTTTATTTTGAGTTTTGCATCGGTCCCTCACCACACCAGCTTATTATTCATGCCATCTTTAGAAGTGTAGTTGCTACGATCCCTGTGCATCTGGTGCTAGCTCACTAACCACATGATGTACTTTCCTGTAAAATTTTCAGGAAGGCGAATTCGCCGGAGAGCAATAGAGAGCAACGCCAAAGTGCCGCCTGTACGCCACGCTTGGACGACAGTGGTTTTGCCAGAAAGTATGACACAACGTCTGAATACTGGGACAATCTCGGCATCATCGAAGAGTCGCTGCCGGGCCTGAGTCTGGAGACAAGCGTCACAACTCAGCCAGAGGAGCCGATCATCACCGGAAGAAGAGTTGTGTCGCTGGCCCATTTCGTGAACGCTGTTCGTAGTCTCGACAACCACAGCTGTCCTAAGCTGCCTGGACGTTTTGCACTCGTGAAAGAACGAAGAGTGGGGCTCTGGTCGGAGCTAACGTTTACCTGCAGTGAATGTCAGGAAATCAGAAAGTTGACGACTGACCCCGTCACAGAACCAACGTCCCTCACTGACAAAGCAAACATAGGAGTCAATGATGCTGCTGTTTGGGCGTTCATGAGTATCGGATCGGGCCACTCGCAGTTCGAGGAAGCAATGGCAGTCATGGAAATTCCTGCTATGAGCAAAGGGGCTTTTCTACGCCGGGAAGAGTCCCTGGGAAAGGTAAATAAGCTGATAAATATTTATTTTCTCTTTCTGAAGACGATGAAGAATGTACAGCGCTTTATTTTTAGTAAAATTCACGTGAAGCGACAGTGGCACGTGCATGGCAAGCGTTTTGAACGGGAGTACGGCACGATGAGAATTTCTCTGCAACATTTCGTCGTATACAATGAAACGATTGATCGTGAGATGTCAGGATTACAAGTGAGCCAGTAATCGTCCTGTCTAGGAGCTCACTCACGCCTTGACGCTATTACAAAGTGCGGCATCGCTATTGTGAAAACAATTTCGACGTTGTTCTCTGCTGCAATTTTTGTTTTGTTGCAGTGCTGGAAAACCGTCCTTCTTGACCAAATGAGAAAAGCCGGAAAAGAAGAAAAAAAACTCGCGGAAGAAGCTGGGGATTTCTGTGAGGATGGCATAACCCCCTATATTACAGTGATTGTCGATGATGGGTGGTCACACCGCAGTCATGGACACCAGTATTCCGCCAACCCTGGTGTCGCTGTGATTATAGGAGAACGTACGAAGAAGCTCCTCTACCTAGGAGTACGAAACAAGCTGTGCAGTACCTGTGAGCACTATTCTAGAACGGGAAAGGGCAAGAAAGACCATGTGTGCTACAAGAATTTGAACCAAAGCTCAGGGGCAATGGAATCAGATATTATCGTTGAAGGCTTCCAGAGAAGCGTGGAAATGCATGGTGTGGAATACCGGAGATTCATAGGGGACGGGGATTCGTCCGTTTTACATCAGATACTCACGAAAGTGGAGTACGGGCGCTTTGTAAAAAAGAGGGAATGTGCAAACCATGTTGTGAAATGTTACACCACTCGGCTCTATGGCATAGCCAAAGAAACAAAGGGCAGTTCAGCTTTCCTAAGTGGCCCTAGGATTAGGTGCTTAAAGAATGGTGCACGGAAGGCCATAAAGCACTACGCAAACATTCTTAGAGATGTACAGGGTACTGCACAAAAGCAGCGTGCCCAGAAAGCCGACCTTACGCGTCAGCTTGCGGGTGACCTCATAAATGGCCCAAAACATGTTTCCGGTTGCCACCACAGACACACAGACTACTTCTGTGATGGCACCAAAGGTGAAAACATTTATGATAGCATGCCTAAGGTGCTACAAATAAAAATAGTTACCACTGCCAATATAATTGCCGAAAAAGCTGACCGTCTTGTGACAGATGATACAAGTAATCTTGCCGAGGCAGTCATGGCACTGGTAGCCAAATTATCTGGTGGTAAACAGATCAACAGATGTCAAAAGGGCTCTTATGAACACCGCTGTTATGGAGCTGGGCTAAGCTTTCAGCTGGTGCCACAGTGGCACTGCACCTCATCCAAGGCTGTAACCTGCAAGAGCCCCGCAGCCATCTTGAAGCGCTACGCAAGCAAGAAGATGGCTCAGAAAGCAAACAAAGAGTCTCTCAGAAAAAAACTGTTTGAAGAAAATGACCACCAGCAGCATAAGCGCAAGGAGTCTATGGTGAACGACGCAATGATTCTTTATGGTCCGAATTGCCAGCAGCCAGACATGGCACCAGAGCAATATGCCGAGAAAGAACGCGCTGTTTTAGCAAGCCTGCAGGTGAATGAGAAACAGCAGATGGAAATTGAGAAGGCTACTCGAGGACAGGCTGATAATCCTACATGGCATTTTGAAAAAAACATACGCCTAACGGCGTCGAATTTTTATGCAGTATGCCGAAGGGGGGAGTGGGCACCGTGTGACACGCTCGTGAAGACCCTGCTCTATAAGAAAAATTTCACCAGTGCCGCTCTTGAGCATGGAAGACAACAGGAACGTGTCGCACTCCGGTTATACGAGCAAGAAATGGAAACTGGTGTGCAACCTTGCAGGTTATTTGTTTACCCAGAGTACGGATTCTTGGCGGCGTCGCCAGACGGATTAATTGCGAGGGACAGTATCGTGGAGGAGAAGTGCCCATTCATTGCGAAGGACATGGAGCCATCCGAGGCAGCTAAAAAGTACAATCAAAGGAGCCAAGTACACGAACCACCCAAAATGAGCCGCTCTCATAACTATTTCTACCAAGTGCAAGGCCAGCTGCATATCACTAAAAGAAGTTTCTGCCACTTCGTCGTCTGCACGTCGAAGGGAATCCACGTACAGCGGATCGAAAGAGATAATGACTTTTGGAAATTCAGAATGCTTCCACAACTAATCAGATTTTACAGAGACTGCATGTTACCTGAAATTGTAGATCCCCGTACTACGCGAAGCATGCCCATACGCAGACCACAGTGGAATGTGAAAGCAATTGAGTCACACCAGCAGTCTAAACGAGCTTCGATGAAGAACAAGGAGGCAAAGCAGAGTGGCGACTCGGACATTTTCCACAGCCTTGAGTCGCAGGACTGCTGGGTGCGTGCACTGTCAAGAAATTCACCAATTGTGACGATGCTACCTGATGGTGATTTTGAGCACACTTTCGTGTTGGGGCAACGCCAAGTGCGTCTTTCGTTTCGGCCATGTGCAGTTGTAGCTATTTACATATTTCCACGCAAATTGCCAGCGCTCGAGCGTTACGCATACCACTTTGTGCATTGCAGGCGTCGCGAACCAAGCGAAATGCTGAGAGCCCCGTTACGACAAGCGAAGCCAGCCGCAGTGCACGTGCCAGCTCTGCATGCACGCGAGCTGCGACCGGGGGGGGGGGGGGCTAGCGAGCGTGACGGAGGAAGAAGGCGAGGTTAGAGGTCAGTGGCGAGTGACATCGGCAGACTCCGCGTTCGCTCTCTTTCATCCTTGTTCGCTCTGTTGGTTACGCCGACGACGCCAACAGGTGCCGCCGCTCAACGCTGTAGTATTTGCGTAAGAGCTTCGCTCTAAAGAGCTGCACATTAGGAGAACGACCTTGTATATATCGAATGGCAAATGCAGGCTCAGATTTGACGATAGCAAAGACTCTTGCTCGAACAAGCTATGAGGTAGCAATTCACTTCCTTGTGTCGGGTGTGTCATCAGCCATTCACGTGCGTTCTGCAGCAGCAATGACCGAGAGACATGAACACAGAAGCGCCAATGAACTTTTGTAAAAAGTTCGTGTGTGATATAGGATAACGGAAAATAATAATAAAACACACACCTTCATTCTCTGCTGTCACAAGTTCGCATCCGAAAGTCGTGATTATATGTACTTTTGCTTTGTGCGATTTCACATTTCTCTGAATGTATGCGTTGTGGTTCTGCGGGCTTTTTCGTGTGTGTGATGTTCAGGTGTCTTCATGGCTGTAACCAAGTGCTGCCGATGCTCGTTTCGTACTAAATAAATTGTCACAACAACGTGTATTGACTCAATCTTGCTTACTGCATGACAGCCCTTCATTGCATAGCATATACACAACACTAAGACTCGTTGCTTGAAGATATGTTAGCCGACATGGTTATTTGAATTGAAAAATCATGCATCCAAAAGCCTTATCCAGTGCGACAAGACCTTTTCTTCAACTCCTTTGCAACTATTATATTTGTGTACTCATGTTTTTGCCTTGCATGCGCTTTACGAACTTGAAATGGGTACGACATAGAAGTAATACAAGCAGCGGCTGTGTAGAAAGATGCATGGGAGATGCACTGTACCATAAGTCTTCCCCTTCCTTGTTGCACTCCTGGGAGTTTTGTGTGAATCCGCCCCAGTTTTTATCATGAGATGTTTTTGGAGCTTGAGGTAACGGCCTCAAATCTACGAGCTTGCAGTCAATAACTGATTTGGGCGAAACGATCACTCTTCATGTTATTGCCACGACCTTTACAGGAAAAAAATGATGTTGAAATAGCGTACGCGAATAGAGAAGTCGTTCCTTGCAGAAGGGAATAACGCACCTGGACCATCCAGGCCACGCATGTGCGAGTCTCGCTCATAAGATACACAAGAGGTAATTGCTTCATTTTCGTCATAAAAATAGTTTGTCGACTAGTCCGATGCTTTGCGTACGGCAACGTGATAAATAAACACTGCATCAACCAAAACATGAATTCATACTAGCCTGCTGAAGTTTCAATTCTAATGAAATAAATTACGCTACGTATAGTGGGGAAAACTAATGATTATGCAGTCGGCACGTGTTGGACACCGTGAGTCACAGCGGCCGCACTTCTTGGCACGCGATTTGCCTAACTACCCGTTTTTTTTGTTTTTTTTGAAAATTCGGAAGCTTAGGTCATACTGGGAAGGAAGTATACATAGTCAAATATAATTTGCCTTCTCCTGGCTCACCGAACCGCATCATGCTCCAGCAACCCCAATTATTTGTAGAACGAACTGTTCCGTTGAACCTCGCATGAATACTCATAGTCCAAGTCTTGATCTCCGTTGTATACATTGTTGTGACCTCCACGATAGAGGTTTTCACTCAACCCCGCATTCCGGCACTGTATGGAACGTAGAGCATCTGGCCAAGCAGGCTACGCAGCCTACATGAGGGATCTCTTGAAAAGCAGCGACCGCAGGGGTCAAGGGCTAGTGAGCATGGAGAGAGATGGAGGTGTCGTTGAAGGGGAGAGAAAAAAAGCCCCTGCTCAGTGCCTCATTTCTTCGAACCGTATCAGCGCGATTTGCACCCCCTCGTCATGCAGTGTAGCGCGCCGACGCACGTGTGGCAGTTCACCTCCGAAATGTTGGCCTTCCAGTCCTGACTTGGTGGCGCCGTCAGGTGTTTTTTCCAGAACTACTCGCAATATGGCGACAGTAGAACTGCCACCTTAACTACTCGGAGCCCTGTCAACATTTCGTCGTAGAAAGAGGGGTACCGCGTATTGGGGCAGAGGCTGGTAAGCGGGCCTTTTAGGAAGTTGTAAGCCTTTAACTACTCGGGGTCCCGTCAACATTTCGTCGTAGAAAGAGGAGTTCCGCGTATTACGGCAGAGGCTGGTAAGCGGGCGCAATGCGAATTCCTTGCCCGCTTCTGGATTAAGCGTGCAGTGGGGGCCTCCCGGCTGTACACAGGGTTGCTCTTGGGCATGTCATGCATGGCACAATTGATTGGGTAGTAAAATAAAACAGAAAACAGACGACAGCTGCACTAAGGAAGAGTAGTTACACTTGGAATTGTTTTGAGTTGTCCAGTGCCCTTCGCAGCTGCAGTGCCGTGAACTCAGTTACTATTTTCATTATTGCCGTTATTGTTTTCTAATGCTTTAATTGCTGCAAGTGTTCCAGGATTCTCATTTATTCCTCTATCGAGGGTGTTAAATCGGTGGATAAGGTATGACTCTCGTTGTTCACGTTCTCGATTTGATTTAAATTCCGTCTCCAAGAACGTTACTGATAGTTTGTCAAATGCATGGTCAGGAAGATTGAGATGTTTTGATAGAGGTAGACTTGGGGCTGATTTCGCATGGGCTCTGGGATTATTGAAGGGAATCCTAGATGGTGTTTCTGTTTGTCCGATGTACTGCATACCACACACGTTGCATTCGAGTAGGTATACCATATTAGAGGAATCGCATGTTAGGTTTCCTCGTATGTTAATCGAAAACATGGATTGTGTGCTGGTTGCTTTGTGTGTTTCTCGCATCACCTTACATACAAGACATCGTGTCTTTAAACAAGGTCGGCTTGAATTATTGGGGGGTGATGTGTTAATTTGAGAGTGGACAAGTGTGTCTTTGACGTTACGTGGTCATCGGTAAACGACGCCTGGGGCAGATGGAAATGCGCGTTTCAGACGTTCACTTTGTTTCAGAATGTTGTAATGTCGTTTAAGGATTTTGTTTACATTGGGGAAGTTTGTGCTGTAAATCAAGCAGAGGTTTGTTCGTTGTGGGTCTTCTTGCGGTGGTCGCTTCATAAGTAAGTCTTCACACTTTAGTTTTCTTGCTTTTTGAACAGCGTCATTAATTACATGTGGGTGGTATTTTTGTTTCTCGAGCATAAGTTTTAGCCTCTGTGAGCTCGTGTCAATGTCAGCGTCTCTAGAGCAGATTCGCCTAAACCGGTGAGCCTGGCTGTATGGAATACTGTTTTTACAGTGGCGTGGGTGATCGCTTCGGTAATGGTGGTATTGTTGTCGATCCGTTGGTTTGCGATATAGGGTTGTAGAAAGCTTCTCTTCTTCTATCGTTGTGGTAACATCAAGAAAATTTACGGTTACTTGCGAGTATGTGTGTTTGAACTGTATGTTCGGATGTACAGCATTCTCGATCCAGGACAGTTCTGGAATCACATCCGTAGTGCACGTAAATCGGTCGATCAATTATTGGTTGATGGCAAGATGGAAACATCTCGTTTCTCCATTGCTAATGCTTTCAATTCCTTTTTTCACTCTGTGTTTTCAAACGATCAAGGTGATGAATTTTATATGGAGGCTCATTCGGAACAGATCGAGCTTGTTTCTTTTGAAGGAGGTTTTGAAATGCTTCTGCGATTAGATCCTAAGTGCACTACTGGCCCGGATGAAATCCCGAACGCCTTTCTGCGTCGCTATGCAGAATCTTTAGCTCGGTTTTTGAGTCATTTTTCGTGAATCTTTTCGGACGTCCGTGCTGCCCCATGATTGGCTTATGGCTAGGGTAATTCCAGTTTTTAAAAAAGGAGACCGTTTCCATGTTGACAATTATCGACCAATTTCCTTAACGTGCTGTTGTTGCAAGATGATAGAACATATTGTAGCTAACCATATTCTTAATGTACTGGAAAAAAATAAAACATTGAGTCCCTTCCAACATGGTTTTAGAAGGGGATTTTCTACCGTTACGCAGTTGGTCACCGCCGTTCATAGTTTTAGTTCAATCTTAGATTACTCCGGGCAAATTGATGTTTTGTTTTTAGACTTAAGCAAGGCATTCGACAGGGTTCCTCACGGTAGCCTTCTTTTAAAACTTAAACAAGCAGGAATTCCTTCTACACTTGTAAATTGGGTTAATTCATATTTGAAAGATCAAACGCAATTTGTAGACATCGATGGTACTTGTTCCTCTTCTCTAACAGTGACATCAGGTGTGCCCCAGGGAAGTGTGCTGGGGCCCCTGCTTTTTTTGTTGTATGTTAATGATTTAGTGTCTGTGGTTGGTGATACTGTGAATATTGGAATGTTCGCGGATGATATCATGATTTATACTGAAGTGCGGTCTGCTTCTGATCAACATCGGCTAGATAGGGCTTTATGTGACATATCATCTTGGTGTGACAAATGGGGCATGAAAATTAGCACTACAAAAACAGTTCTTTTACGTATAACCAGGAAACGAAACCCCATAACTTTCCGGTACAAAATTAAAAACACCTTAATCGAGGAGGTTAGTAAGTTTAAATACCTAGGTATCGTATTGAACTCCAGATTAGATTGGAACGACCACGTTCAGCAGGTAACTTCTTCAGCGCTAAAAAAACTTGGTCTTTTACGGCATAAACTTCGAGGTACACCTAGTAACGTTAAGCTTTTAGCGTATAATTCCATAATTAGGCCTAAACTGGAGTATGCAGCGGTTGTTTGGGACCCGCACATGAACAAAAACATTAACGAATTGGAGAAGGTTCAGAGGAGGGCTGTTCGTTTTATTTATAATAAATATAAAAGAAGTGATTCTCCGTCAGGTATCATGGCACTCAATAAAATCCAACCACTACACATTAGACGCCAAATTGCCCGCTTAGCTTTTATGGAATCCCTAATTAAGTGTAAGACTAGATTATCACCCACTCCATTCATTATTCCGTCCACCACGAGGAAAACACGACACACACATAGCCACAGTTTATCCCCATTTTTTACCCGAACAAATACCTTTAAGTTTTCATATTTTCCACGCACGGTAGATGACTGGAATGAATTGCCAGAAAGAATTTTTAGTGGAAATTTTATGACAGCCCTACACGATCATTTTAGAAACTTTTAAATTACTGACGTTCGGGTTTTTACCAATGTTTCTTGAAGTTGTGCGTGATTTTCTAGTTTTATTTGGATTGGAAACCCTGCTATGTTTGTGCGAAAAGTCGGTTTTACCGTGGCTTGTTTATTTTGTAGTTCCAAATGAATTCTGCGTTTTGTTGGTTCATTGTTTTTGTTACATTGCATTGCATTGTATGTGCGTGAACATTCTTTTTTTCTGTCCGTCCTGCTTGGACCATTAAATTGGTCTGCAGTATTGTATAAATAAATAAATGAATTAAATAAAGTGTCGATAAAGCTTGGAGTTACACTTAGAATTGTTTTGAGTTGTCCAGTGCCCTTCGCAGCTGCAGTGCCGTGAACTCAGTTACTATTTTCATTATTGCCGTTATTGTTTTCTAATGCTTTAATTGCTGCAAGTGTTCCAGGATTCTCATTTATTCCTCTATCGAGGGCGTTAAATCGGTAGATAAGGTATGACTCTCGTTGCAACACCACCACCCAGGAAACCACTAACGGTACAAACGAGCACCCATCTAGGAACACACCCTTTGACACTGTGGTTGTAAACTTATCGGACACGAGCTTGTCACCTGACGAAGAAAAACTGCTATCTAAGGGACTAAGCTTCTGCCCGACCACAAAATTTTTCGATGAATTCCACTTGCTCCGAGACCTCGACAACTTCGCTCGAAGCTTAAGGTTTCGCGAATACTTCTTGGACAGGCCTTCTAACCACGAAACAATTCACCGTGGTAAATCAAATGATTGGACACCGAACAGTAATCGAGACAAGTGCTTGGACCTTTATATCACTGCAATACAGAAAGATTTAATACACGAATACCACAGACAGAAAGGAAAACGAGAAAACTTGACAAAATCTGAAAAAATAAGTATGAGAAATTTGGCATCTAGGACAGTCATAACAATAAAACCCGCTGACGAAGGAGGAGCAATTGTAGTCCTTAATACAACAACTAATTACAAAAAGCATACCGCCAACTAGACGACTGAAGATTTTACGAACGCCTCCCAGGTGATCCCACAGACGAATACAAACGTATCGTATCAACAGAACTAAAGAAACTGTTGGATGCAAAAAAGATAAGCAACACTGACCACAAACTGATGCGAGCAGCATACCCTCGCCCAGGTTGCTTCTACATCCTCCCAAAAATTCATAAACCCGGTAACTCAGGTCGACCAATCATATCAGGCATCGGTACAATAACTGAACCCATATCAGGGTACGTGGACAAACTAATAAGCCACATTCCATGCACCCTCGCGTCGTACATAAAAGACACCACACATTTTCTTCGAGACATTGCAGGTCTGTGTCTGCCGAAAAACTCGTACTTGGTTACTCTTGATGTCTCTTCATTGTATACAAATATTCCTCACGATGACAGCATAGCTGCATTACAAAACATGGACACAAACCATAGACAATCTAACACCCCAGATTTCTCTGCCATCGCAACTTAGACGAGGATGGTCCTCGAATTAAATTTATTCGAGCTTAACCAAGAGTATTTTCGACAAATAAGCGGGACACCTATGGGCACCAAAATAGCACCTAATTATGCCAACATATTTATGGGAAAGCTAGAATCTGAACTTCTTGCACAAAGTTCCTTGTAACCAATGTTATACAGAAGATACATAGACGACACCTTTCTTATTTGGACCCACGGTGAGGACGAACTTGTCAGCTTTATCGACACTTACAATGCTGTACATCCGAACATCCAGTTCACACACACATACTCGCAAGTAACCGTAAATTTTCTTGATGTTACGATAACGATAGAAGAAGAGAAGCTCTCTACAACCCTATATCGCAAACCAACAGATCGACAACAATACCTCCATTACCAAAGCGATCACCCACGCCACTGTAAAAACAGTATTCCATACAGCCATGCTCACCGGTTTAAGCGAATCTGCTCTAGAGACGCTGATTTTGACACGAGCTCACAGAGGCTAAAACTTATGCTCGAGAAACAAAAATACCACCCACATGTAAATAATGACGCTGTTCAAAAAGCGAGAAAACTAAAGTGTGAAGACTTACTTATGAAGCGACCACCGCAAGAAGACCCACAACGAACAAACCTCTGCTTGACTTACAGCACAAACTTCTCCAATGTAAAAAAAATCCTTAAACGACATTACAACATTCTGAAACAAAGTGAACGTCTGAAACGCGCATTTCCATCCACTCCAGGCATCCTTTATCGACGACTACGTAACCTCAAAGACACACTTGTCCACTCTCAAATTAACACATCAGCCCCCAATAATTAATGCCGACCTTGTTTAAAGCCACGATGTCTTGTATGTAAGGTGATGCGAGAAACACACAAAGCAACCAGCACACAATCCAAGTTTTCGATTAACATACGAGGAAACCTAACATGCGATTCCTCTAATGTGGTATACCTACTCGAATGCAACGTGTGTGCTATGCAGTACATCGGACAATCAGAAACACCATCTAGGATTCGCTTCAATAATCACAGAGCCCATGCGAAATCAGCCCCAAGTCTACCTTTATCAAAACATCTCAATCTTCTCGACCATGCATTCGATAAACTATCAGTAACGCTCTTAGAGACAGGATTTAAATCAAATCGAGAACGTGAACAACGAGAGTCATACCTTATCCACCGATTTAACACCCTCGTTAGAGGAATAAATGAGAATCCTGGAACACTTGCAGCAATTAAAGCATTAGAAAACAATAACGGCAATAATGAAAATAGTAACTGAGTTCACGGCACTGCAGCTGCGAAGGGCACTGGACAACTCAAAACAATTCCAAGTGTAACTACTCTTCCTAAGTGCAGCTGTCGTCTGTTTTCTGTTTTATTTTACTACCCAATCAATTGTGCCATGCATGACATGCCCAACAGCAACCCTGTGCGCAGCCGGGAGGCTCCCACTGCACGCGTAATCCAGAAGCGGGCAAGCAATTCGCATTGCACCCGCTTACCAGCCTCTGCCGCAATAAGTGTAACCCCTCTTTCTACGACGAAATGTTGACGGGACCCCGAGTAGTTAAAAACCTAAAACTTCCTAAAATGCCCGCTTACCAGCCTCTGCCCCAATACGCGGTATCCTCTTTGTACGACGAAATTTTGACAGGGCTCCTAGTAGTTAAAGGCTTAGAACTTCCTAAAAAGCTCTTTTTTGCCCCCCACTGAACCGCCAGTGCCAGGAGGCGCCGTCTTGTCGGGAAAAATGCGTTAGTGAAAAGAAGCATACACAGACCACTCACATCAGAAAGGTGAAGGGGAGAAAGCGGAGAGAGATGAGGGGGGAAGTGGAAGGAAAAGTGGAAGGGGGGCGCCCGAGGGGAGTCCTCCTTATATTTTTTCTCTCTTTTTTCCTTTTTTCTGTCTTTTTCCTCTTTCCTTTCCCTCTGATTTGAGATTGTATAAAGCTGAACACCAACAAACTGTATCCCTTTAATCCTGATGAAGGCCAGACTTTAGGCCGAAACGTCGAAATAAACCACGTTGTGACCACTCACGGAGGATCTACTATATATATATATATATATATATATATATATATATATATATATATATATATATATATATATATATATATATATATATATATATATATATATATATATTATGACGACTCGGTTCTAACGAGGTTTATTGGTCGTGAACTCGGGAACGAACAAGCGCAAACCCGAAAAAGAAGCGCACGTTCCAAGAAGATGATGATTGCCAGCCAGAACATATGATGATGATTGACTCCTGTTCAGATGAGGATGAAGCGCATAATAGATGCCTACACTGATTCCCCCCCCGCCCCCCCCCCCCGTGGAAGCGGCCAGCCTGGCCGCTGCGGGCGGGTAGTCAATGTGACGAGGAACGTCGTGTGAAAAGCTTCATACGGGAAACGTGTACAATTTCTGTGCTGCGGTAACGGTGGTCAGTTGGCACGACAAGAGGCGTCACACGATAGTTGACAGGTGAAGTCTGCTCTAAAACAACATATGGGCCGATGAATCGAGGCTGGAACTTGTCGCAGAGACCAGGTGTGCGAATTGTTGTCAATAGCAGCACCTCGTCACCCGGTCGGAATGATACCACACAATGAGAGGTGTCGTAGACGGCCTTCCTTGCTTGTTGCATAGCTTCCGTGTTCATACGAGCGCGCTAGCGGCACTGGGCAAGGCGAGAAATATATTCTTCGCAAGAAGATGGTGATGGAGGGCCATTGCTGGTGAAGAAGGAAACATCAATAAAGAAGCTAGGTGAACGTCCTTAAACGAGATAAAACGGTAAGTAGCCGGTTGTGCGCTGAACAGCGGTGTTGTAGGCGAAAGTGAGGAATGGTAGAAGTTTATCCCAGTTTCTGTGATCCGGTTGAATGTATACGGCGATCATGTCGGCAGGGGTTCGATGAAATCTCTCGGTCAGACCGTTTGTTTGAGGATGGTAGCTAGACGCCATCTTGTGTGTGGTACCAGAAACGCGAAGAACTTCACCTGAAAGCTGTGATAAGAACACCTTTCCACGGTCACTTAGAAGTACACGAGGAGCACCATGACGTAGTATTACGGCCTGAAGGACGAAGTCAGCAACTTCCGATGCTGAACCATTAGCTACTGAAGTTGTCTAGGCGTAGCGTGTCATATGGTCTACGGCGGTGACTATCCATATATTTCCAGCACCAGTAACAGGAAGGGACCCATAAAGATCGACACCAACGACCTCGAAAGGTGTTGTAGGGCACGTCATTGGCTGTAACTGACCAGCCGGGGGAGATGTCAGAAGTTTGCGAAGTTGGCATGGAGAGCAGGAACCCACGTACTTTGCTACGCTGGTAGAAATCCCAGACCAATAAAAGCGGCTTCGAATGTGGTCGTAGGTTTTGTGAAAGCCTAGGTGGCCAGCAGTCAAATCGTCATGAAAGCCGTTAAGTACATGATGTGGAAGAGCGCGTGGCAGAACAGGTACCCCGCGTTGGCCGTCAGGATGATATATGTGACGATACAGCACACCGTCCTGAAATTTGAAGTGCTCGAGTTGTCGACGAAGGCGTGCATTGGGTGGACGCGTAGCTCCTGAGAGGTGGTCTATAATGCGCCGACAATACGGGTCAGCCTGCTGGCGAGAACTGAAGGGTTGTTCATCGTCGATTGGCGGTTGGTACAGCGAGGCGAGCAAGGCAACAGAAGTGGGAGTCACGTCCGCACTGGTGTCGTTGGAGGTGGCAGCTGGAGTGTCGAACGACACCGTAGGTAGTGGGCAACGAGAAAGAGCGTCGGCGTCTTGATGTTTTTTGCCCGATTTATAAATAATCTCAAACTGATACTCCTGTAGGCGTAAAATCCAACGACCCAAGCGTCCGGACAAGTTCTTCATTGTAGAAAGCCAGCATAAGGCGCGGTGGTCCGTTACGATGGTGAATCGACGGCCGTACAGATAAGGACGGAAATTTTGTATAGACCAAACCACAGCGAGGCCCTCCTGCTCAGTGATGGTATAGTTTTTTTCGGTAGAAGTAAGCAGTCGGCTAGCATATGCGATGACCCTTTCTCGTCCAGAGTTATCGCGTTGGAGGAGAACAGCACCTATACCGCAACCGCTGGCGTCGGTATGCAGGAGTGTTGGGGCGGCGTCATCAAAATGGCAGAGTACAGGCTCTGACGTCAAAGCTTTCTTCAATAGGTGAAACGCCGACTGACATTCCTCGGACCACCCAAAGGGTGCATTAGATGCAAGTAGTTTGTGAAGTGGCGCCGCTATTGAAGCAAAATTTCGTATGAAGCGACGAAAATATGATGCGAGACCAAGAAAACTTCGCAAATCTTTAAGTCTTGTGGGGCATGGAAATCGAAGGACGGCAGCGATCTTTTCGGGGTCAGGGCGAATACCGTCCTTGCTGATGACGTGACCAAGAAACTTGATGGATTTGGTGGCGAAACGGCACTTCTTAGTGTTGAGCTGCAGACCCGCACCGGTGAGGCATGTTAGGACGTCACCCAAGCGCCTCAGGTGCTGAGAAAGCGTTGATGAAAAGATGATAATGTCATCAAGGTAGCAGAGACACGTCTTCCATTTCAGACCACGCAGGACGGTGTCGATCATGCGTTCAAACGTCGCGGGCGCATTGCAGAGCCCGAAAGGCAACACGTTAAATTCGTATAGGCCATCGGGGGTTGCAAATGCCGTTTTTTCTTTGTCGTCATCGTGCATGGGACTTTGCCAATTACCCGAACGCAAATCAAGGCTTGAAAAGTATTCGGCGCCTTGCAGTGAATCAAGGGCGTCGTCGATGCGTGGCATGGGGTATACGTCCTTGCGTATGATGTTGTTAAGTGCCCGGTAATCAACGCAAAAGTGCACGGAGCCATCTTTTTTTCGTACCAAAACAACAGGGGATGACCAAGGGCTAGTTGATGGACGAATCATTTCTCGTTGGAGCACGTCAGCGACGTTTTCCTCGATGATTTTTCGCTCAGCGAGAGACACGCGGTACGGGCGGCGATGTACAATAGATGTTCCCTCCGTCTGAATGCGATGCGCTGCAGTGGTAGTACGGCCCAACGTTGAGGAGCAGGTGTAAAAAAAATTGTCGTGTTTCGTTAATAACGCAAGCAACTGCTGCACCTGGATAGCTGTTAAGTCGTCACTGATGAGAGCTGTGAAGGGAGAGGATGAGCCAGGCTTACTCATAGAACGGTCGTTGGTAGAGGCAGGTTTAAGTGGCGTGACGCTGACAGGCTCAGCATCCACAACACAGGCTACTGCAGTGCCCTCTGGCAGGAGAACTTTCTCTGGCGTTTCATTCGTAGCAATGACGAGCGCGGAGCCATGGTGAAAGCGTACGACACCTGATGCAAGGGCTACGCCTTTTGCGACGCAAGTCGACGAAGGGGACACCAAGACGTCACCGTGGTCGATGTCCTTAGAGATCAGGGTCACAATTCGTTCTTGATGTGGCGGTAGTTCGAGATCTTCGCGAGCGAACAGGCGTAGTGGCTTGTAGACGCCTTCGTCGAACATGGAGTCCGTATTAGTTAGGTGCAGAATCCGTTCACCACAACATATAGCGGCTGAAGAAGATAGGAAGTTCCACCCTAGAATTAGCTGGTGAGAGCACCGGGTAAGCACATTGAACTCGATGTAATGCAAAATGTCATCAATAAACACACGAGCAGTACGAAGAGCAAAAGGGCGGATAGTGTTCCCCTGGGCTTCGACTAGATTGGGTCCATTATAAGGTGTCATTACTTTTTTCAGGCGTTTGCATAAATCATACCTAATCACAGAAACTGTAGCACCGGTGTCCACCAAAGCGTCCACGAGAACTCCTTCCACCGTAACAGAAACTATGTTGAACGGGCGTACTGGAGGAATATGAGTCCTACTGTTACATGCAGTTTCTCCACCGAAAACTGCATCATTTACTTTTCCGACCGGTTGTCAGTCGTAAACGAGGCTGGCCGAAGAGGAGAGGAGGAGCGACGGAAGGGCGAAGGTGATCGGCGTCGGCTTGAACGGTAAGTGTTCCGCGTCTTAGTCGACGCGGGCGGAGATGGAGACCGCTGCTGTCCAGATGAATAACGCCGAGCGTAAGAATCCCCACTGGAAAAGTCCCGCTCGCGCATGTCGTACCCGCGACGCTCGTCCTGCTGGCGCTTGCGGCAGAAGCGCGATATATGGCCACGATATCCACAGTAAAAGCATGTTGGGCGAGACGGGCGCCAAGGCGGGTAGTAGAGGGCGTTCGGCGCACCGGGAGATAGCGCACTCAAGTGGACAGACGGAGGGTCGGATGGGATTGGCCGGAAGTGGACCGGTGGTGCAGCAGCAACCGGCGTGAATGATGGCAGCGGCGAAGTAGAGTTTACGTTGCGAGGAGGCGCGGCCGCAACTTGCGCGTACTTTGGATGGCTAGACGGAGGTGGCTGTACGTAGGCTGGACCGGTGAATGATGTTAGTTCCTCCCTTACGATGTCACGGAGGGCCATGCTTGAAGGCTGTGTGACAGATGGAGAAGGTTGTGAGATGCCCATTGATTGAAGTTCTTCTCGTATGATCTCCCGTATCATGTCACGCTTGTCCCGGTCTGCTGTACGGTGTTCACTATTGCCCGACTGAAGGCGAACAGAATCAAGTTAGTCGAGACGCTGACACGTAGAGACGACATCAGTGACAGTAGAAGGATTCTGGGCAACAAGGGCATTGTAGGCAATGCTTCCGATGCCCTTCAGGATGTGGCGCAGTTTGTCCGACTCGAACATCGAAGAATTGACGCGCCGGCAAAGCGCAAGGACATCCTCTATGTAAGATGTGTATGACTCGCCGGGATGTTGTTGGCGAGTATCTAGGGCCCTCCTCGCTAGAGCGGATCGAACGGCTGGCGTGCCGAATACTTGGCGAAGCTGCTGCTTGAATGCAGGCCAGTCGGTGAGGTCGTTCTCATGGTTCAAGAACCGTGTCTTGGTAACGCCCGTGAGATAAAGCGATACTCGGCGGAGCTTGTTAGAGTCGTCCAAGTGATTAGTTGCGCTTACTCGCTCGTAGTTATCGAGCCAGTCCTCCACATCTTCGCCGCGGAGACAAGCGAAGATCGGAGGGTCACGCTAGTGGTTTACGATGTAAAGAGGAGGGGCTTGCGGCGCAGTGACGGCTTGCGGCGCAGAGACGGGAGCAGAAAGGGCATCCACCCACTCACTCTGAGACATGTTGGCGGACTGAGGGTCCAAGCGGCGGCCTGAACGGAGCTCCAGCGAGTAGGCGTTGTAAGGAGAGGTACTGGGAACGTCTATCCACCTCCACCACGTATGACGACTTGGTTGTAACGAGGTTTATTGGTCGTGAACTCGGGAACGAACAAGCGCAACGGACCCGAAAAAGAAGCACACGTTCCAAGAAGATGATGATTGTCAGCCAGAACATAAGATGATGATTGACTGCTGTTCAGATGAAGATGAAGCGCATAATAGATGCTTAAAATATATGTATATATATATATTTGTGTTTGTGTGTTTAAAGTGTACGTATACAAGTTAAATTTCTAAAAACGAGATGCACCACCACTTGCCTACACTTTTGACAATTAATAATAGAACTATAATTATAATACAAAACATCGTCATAAACTTGTTGGCTTGCAATGGCGTTACGCCAATAGATTATTTGGAAAGCAGCACAGTTTAAGCTGTCGATACAAAATGAGAACTGGTTACAATGAATTTACGCAGATTAGCAGACAAGCTATATATACAATTCACACTTTTTATACGTTTGTGCGACTTTTTGATATGTTCAATATGTAATAAGCCTTTCAGAAAGCAAAAGTTATCATCTTCCGCAAAACTGGCATAATAAAGTTGAGTTGTCACCGATATAAATGTCGTAACAGCGTTACTTATACACGGGTTTCTTGTTAAACGTTCGAGTGCATGTAGGCTCATATAAGGAACACTGTGCTCTGCATATCGTAGAGACTGTCGACAAAACGAGCGTAGCATTTAATAGCATGATTGATACTTCTCTTTTTGTAGTTCGCCAGTAGCCACTTATAATGTAACGCAGCTCAAAGCGCTGCTTGAGTGAGAAGCTAGACACATCCGTGCGAATTCCGCTTGACAGTTTCTTTTTTTTGTGTGTGTGGGTCGTCAGGGTCTTTAAACAGTGAATGTATCGACGAAATTTTGGCGTGCCTGCATATTCAGTCGTGCACCATGGTGCGTAGAAGGTCAGTCCACTTATAAAGACTCAGAAACGCATTAAACGCATAAAAACGAGCAATTACAGGCTTTCACAGGATACAGCGCGCACGCTCCCAATGCAGACGCTCCGGAGATCTTCAGTACCATGGGACAACAGCGCCGCCGCTGCTGTCACTTGCCGGAGAATCAGCCGGGATGCTGCGCGGCCGCCTCGTTTTCTCCCCTACTTCCGCCCTACTTCCGAGCTGTGTGGACGTCACGGGGTAAGAATAAAAATGTGCGCCGACTGGTCGGCGCGCTGCCGCCGAGAGTTTTCGCCACGCCGCCGCCGCCGACGCGAACTGATCGGCGCGCCGCTGCCGCCGCCGCCGACGTTTTTCATCGGCGCAATCGGCGCGCCATTTATGCACCAGTACTGACTTTTCACAGATTTGTCTTCTTTTTCATCTTGATTAATAGCTTCGTTCCACATTTTATGTAGCCAGTAAAAATCTGGCTTCTTAGTTATCTTCATCCAGCTTCAGAGACCGAGAGTACCACTATGAACAGCGGCACAAGTTCGGCGGCCGCTGCATGAATTGACATATTGGACAAATTGACAAAATTAAATGTAACAGTTATCGTAAAGCATAGACACTGCCATCTTAGGCTTAAAAGCAATTTTTGCTGTTTTTTGTGTCGTAACTAGCTATGATTATGGTCATACGACGTTGAATGTAATGGCTCAGCGTTTTAATGCGAGCGAGTTAACCATAGAACTATTCGAATATTCATACGGATGCAAAACGGCATCATTATCAGTCCAAGATGGCATCCTATATTTTTGCCCGAAACAGTTCGTATATACAGAAGAAATGAAGTGGTAGCAGTGCAGCACGAGGGTAGTGCGTTAGATGAAGACCTACATAAAGCCCCGAAGGATGAAATCGAAAGAGAGAAGTTTAATGAAGGTTAAAAGCGTCGAGGCATAATACACGCTCAAACCTACTCAGGGTACATCAGCACCTGTCCGCGGTGTTAAAGTTGATAATTTTCGAGGCTGACCACTTATATGCAGCGTCTGAACATGCTGCAGAAAATATTCACCATCTGGTTTATTATTTATCTTATCCATTTGTACCGGCCTTTTAAGACATTGGATATCCGGGATGAAGACGCCAAGGCAGTAAGATGGCAAGAGGGAAAAAGAAAGGCTGGGGGATTAACCATATCTTGGCATCTGGTTTGCTGCCCAGCACTGGGGGTGGAGAAATAGGGGCAAGAAAGGGCGTGTAGAGAGACAGAAAGGAAAACGCATGTGCACTCAGGAGTAAGACGGCAAACTTGACAGAGGATTTATTACTATCTGTACAGACAGGGCGAGAGATCTCTTGCGAATGAGCTGGGTGGCTCACTATGAAGTGTGCGTTTTGACTAAATCAGGGAATGGGTCCAGAATGCGCTGTTGAATCACGAGACACACACACCGTTTTTGACGGTGCCGCTCACACTCGCTCAAGCCAAGATCTTTGATTGGGGCGTGGCCAGCACACTGCACCTGTGACACCAAGAAACCATTGTGATCGTCTCGTCGAACGTATTATGTTGTCGGAATGCCACCTCACTTCCCGGCTAAGATGGACGATACACGGCGGACAGCAGGCTGGCAGCCCTTCGGTGACTTGTTTGATGAACCAAGAACGCGGCCCTCCCCCGTCGGCCCAGGCGCCGCGCGTAACAACGGCTATCCAGTGGTGAGAAGCGGCGTAATAAGCTTGTCTGAGGCCACCAGTTTTAAAAATAACAAAACAAAAGTAAGAAAAACTTGCCAGTAGAGACTTTACAAAAGACGGCTGGATTCATCAAAAATGCAGAGACCGAAATTTGAGCGACATGTCATATATGACATAGTCCAGCAAACTGGTTTTCATCACGTAACTTGAACGGACCTACTGGCGCTGGGAGAGGTCAAGAATGATTGTCGCTGACAGATGTACTTCCGCTGCGAAGGTAATGCTCAAAATCAACCAAATAAAACCTAACATTATATTCAAGTCTTGGTAAAAACGTAGGTCAAGTTAGAAAGCTTCTTAGGAGGCCAAATAATAAATTACTTCACCATACTTTATGAAGAAGTAATTTGCAAATAAATAATGCAACCACTGTTTAATTGACATTCAATGACGTGACCGCAATCAACGATGTGTCGTCGCTATAAAAACTGGAAAGTTATATGTGGACACGATCGGGCGAATGCGGAGAAGAAATGTCATTTTCATTTTATTTATTTACTCTCAATTCCGTACGGCGTTACCGAGAGGAGGGGTACAATATTAAACTATCAAGAGAAAAGACAACAGCGAGGTGGTTACAAAAACTGATTGCTGACAGTGGACCTGAAATGCGCAGCGTCGCTGATGGAGACGATGAAGGCTGGAAGGTGATTCCACTGCACACTGGTCGTTGGGACAAACGAGTTGAGGTAGAGGTTTGTTCGGGAGTTGGGCACACCAACTTGTAACGGATGATCAATGCGGGATGACACGTATGATGGGACTGAAAAAAGAGATTGTTTTAAGGTCTGATTGGTGTAAAATATTTTATGGAAAACACATAGGCGGGATAGCATACGACGGGTTGCAAGATCGGGTAGTTGTACTACTTGTTTCATGTTAGTGACACTGGATGACCGGGAATAATCAGAGATAATGAAACGAGCGGCCCAATTTTGGATAGCTTCAAGTGTGGAGACAAGTTTGGCAGAATGTGGATTCCATACAGAAGAGGCATATTCAATTTTCGACCGTACAAGGGTTTTGTAAAGCTGCAGCTTTCATGAAGTGGGAGCTCGAGAGAAATTTCGTCGAAGGAAGCCGAGCATGCGCTTCGCATTATTGCTAATATATTCAATGTGCGAGTACCACGAAAGGTTATCTGAAATCTGAACGCCCATGTATTTGTAAGTGGTAACCGATAATAGAGGGGAGCCATTCAGGAAATATGTGTTTACAGGGGTGTGCTTGATTGTTCGAGTTAACCTCATATATTTGCACTTGTCGACGTTTAGTTTCATTAGCCAGGTGTTGCACCAGGCTGAAATTGTGTTAAGGTCGGTTTGAAGTTGTGAGGGATCAGAAGGTTCACGTATATTTCTATATTTAACACAATCGTCAGCGAAAAGACGTATTGATGAGGTTATGGTATCAGGAAGATCATTAATATAAATTAGGAAGAGAAGAGGCCCCAATACTGATCCCTGAGGGACACCAGATGTAACAGGAGAGTGAGGAGATTCGTTATCATTAACGGCTACATATTGAAAGCGATTCTGCAGAAAACATTCAATCCACCTTAAAATGTTGGGGTCAATGCTCAGTTCGCTAAGTTTATAAAGTAGTAGTGGGTGGGAGACGCACTCAAATGCCTTCGCGAAATCAATGAAAATTCAATCGACTACTGACGCACGATCCAACAAAGAACAGAGATCATTAGTAAAGGTGATTAATTGAGTTTCACAGGAATGGTTTTTGCGAAAACCGTGTTGGTAGACTGTAAAAAAAGAATTAGATTCTAGAAAGCTCATCAAGTTAGTGTAAATGATGTGTTCGAGTAGTTTGCATGGAATTAATGTAAGAGAGATGAGTCGATAGTTAAAAGGGGAGAAAACGTCACCAGACTTGTACACTGGAATCACCTTTCCACCCTTCCAGTCGTCGGGCAGTAAGGAACACTGTAAAGACTGTGAAAAAATATAGGAAAGGATCAATGAGGAGTTCCCATTGGTACTTTTCAGAAACTTATAGTTAATTCCATCTATTCCAGAAGATGAAGAAATTTTAGCCCCCTGTATCAGCTTGAAAATTCCAGCACAGTCAATCAAAATGGGTTCCATTGGTTCAAGATGTAGGCTTTTAGTAAAAGATAAAGAAAACGTATTGTTGAGCAACACGCAGCACTGCTCTCGTGGAACAAATGTTCCATCCGGTGTTTTTAATTTTACATCTTTAGATCTGCTCATATTAACAGCGCTCCAGAACTCTCGGGGATCAGTTGATAAGAGGGATGGGAGCGCTCGCTGATAAAAATGGCAGCATATCCAGGGAGTGAATGATGGAGAGTGGGGTGAAGCATTCGTCCGTCCATGCGTCCGTCTGTGTGACCGTCCATGCGTCTGTTTGTGCGCCCATCCCTGCGTTCTTTCGTGCATCCGCCCCTGCGTCCGTTCATGCGTCCATCCATGCATCTGTTTGTGTGTCCGTTCGTTCATCTATTCAACACTCCAAGTCCCACCATCTCGCATCTTTTTATCATATATTCCCCATATAGAAGCACCGCCATCCAGCGGACATTCCAAGAACTAAATGAGAGGTGGCACACGCACACTTTCTTGCGGCCTGCGCTTTGGGTCCACTTCCCACCTTTAACCACCTCGAGTTCATGGTATATTCTAGTTCACTGTATTCATGACACTGCGACCAAACGCTCGCTAAACCTTTCAAAAACCAAGGAGGTTACGCCCAGCGAGTATAACGTAGCAACCTTTCCCTGTCAGATAGGGCTCAAATTACATGCCAATGGCTGCTAATGAGAAATGAGAGACAGGAGAATTCGGCTTTTACTTTCTTACGGCTTGCGCTTCGTATCTACTTCTCATTTTTAACCACCTTGAGTTCATTCATGGTATATACAAGTTCATTGTATTCATGGCACTGCGGCTCAACGCTCGCTAAACTTTTTAAAGCTAAGGAGGTTACACCCAGCGAGTATAATGTAGCATCCCTTTCTTGTCCGATAGTGCTCAATGTACATGCCAATGGCTGCTAATGGGGATCGCAGCGTGCGCGTTGACTAAAAGCCGAATGCTCATGTCTCTCATTCCCCATTAGCAGCCATTGGCATGTACATTGAGCACTATTTTTTATTGTTAAACAACGCACAGAAGAAATCTCTCACTGGCACCACCTTGGAGGTCAAGTGTTATACCTATTTCGGGTATGTGCCACTGGTGGTTACATACGAGGGACGCCCAAGCCACGCCATAAGGAGCTTCGCCCCTAAAACTCGGTTTTTGCACGAGAAAGGCCTTTTTTATATTCTGATGTGACGCGCGCATAAGCCGCCCACCTTTCAGCAGAACTTGATAGTCTACAGCGGCGAAAAATGTGCTTTTTTTATTAAGCAGTCGTTTTAGTGAGACGTTGTACCACGGTTGGCGTTTAGGACAGGGTATTCGTCTGAGTGGTATGTACTTATCAGTCAGCCATTGAAACTTGTTTCGAAATAAAGCCGATTTACCATTGAGCAGACGCTCCCAAAATTCAGGAAGGAAATTATCTATAAAAGCTTCCAGTTCCCTATTTATGGCTTGGAAATCAGCTTTAACGTAGTCTCCAATTTGTTTAAACTGTTTAGCGGGGCGCGAAGAGGATGACGGTATAGTGAAATGGGCAACTAAGTGGTCACTCAAAGTAGGCAAAAGCGTTAAAGATGAAACAGACTCGGGAACAGTGGTCAGTAAAAGGTCAAGGGTGCTGGAAGACGACTGGGAAATGCGAGTAGGTCCTTTAAGAAGTTGACTTAAGTTAAATATAGAGCAAACGTCAATAAAACTTGAGCATTCTTTAGAAGTACTGGTTGTTACAGGAAACGGCTCGTTCCACGAAAATGCCGGAAAGTTAAAATCACCCAAAACAAACAAGGGGGCTTTAGGAAATTTAACGACTACTTGGTTGAGGCAATCGTAGAATTCATCGCAAAAAGTAGACGAATTGTTCGGCGGACGGTAGCAAGCACAGAACAAGAAATCTGCGTAGTTTATCTGGATACAAACACAAAGAAATTCTAAATGTGATGCAATGCTGACGTCATAAGACGCAATCTCATCGGATACCGCAATAAGAATTCCACCTCCTTTCCGCTCAATTCTGTCGTGTACGTGTATGGTGTAATCTTGTTTGCAATTCAGCAGTTCTTTATTATCCACATGTTCATGCAACCAAGTTTCGGCGAGCACAACAACATCAGCTGAGCACGCGTCAATCGCAGACGATAACTCATCACGTTTAGGAATCAAACTTCTGATGTTGGTGAACAGAAAAGAATAGTCGCATTTGGATTTTGCCCGCACGGCTGAGGGTTGCTATGTAGTGTTTTGGTGCGGTAACAGAGAGTTGGCTGTATCACCAGTGGAAAGAGGGGCACTGTACGTCCCAATTTCGCAGACACTATCGATTACACTGCAATAAGCATAACATTGTTTGCCGACGTACAGCTTGTTATAGCGCAAGCTGTACTGTTTCCCTGTAGCCTTGCCAAAATCGTGAAGCTTTTTGCGCGAGTAGCGAGTGGCCTTACAAAAGTCTTCCTGGATTGTGATACCGGTGCCCTTAAGTTTAGCCCTTTGAGATAAAATTCGGTCTTTTGTTTTGGAAGACGCATACTTGACAATTATAGGTCGGCACTTGTTCTCGACAAAGGAGCCTAATCTGTGTGCCCGAGCAATGCCATCAGCGGGCACTGGTTCAGAAAAGGTGGTGGACAAGAGCTTCCGTACTTTCTCTTCAGCTGACGCCCATGTATCTGAATGACTATCGTCAAAGCCGTAAAAAAGCAAGTTGTCCCGCCGAGCCCTATCTTCTAAATCATCGAGGCGAGGCAGCGCAGCCGAATTTTCGCAGTTGACAATTTCAGACACTGCGCGGCGAGTGTCAGCGTCGTCAGTAAGGCGTTCCAGGGTGGAAACCTTGTTCTCAACCGCTGCTAATCTCTCGGTTACATGTGTTACTCGATCTTCGAGCAATTTCTGGCTGGCTCTTACTTCGTTTAGCGACGACATTACTTCGGCGTGGCGTGATTCCATTGTACCTGCGAGGGATTTTATAGCTTCCAGTACTTCACTATTGGTGATCTCGGCTACCGGTTTAGGAGGCCCAGGGTTAAGTTCTATATCCCCAGACATAATAAGCAATTGCATAGCATGAACACAGTCAGTGCAAACCATCAAAAGCACATGGGGGCATGGGACAAGCAGCACACAACGGTTGCTCGTTGTCTGCTGCTTGTACCATGCCCCCAGACAACAGGAAGGGCTTAAGCAACGCCACCTCCACTGCTGCTGCCACATGCCCACCGGTGGCAGCTTGTTCACGCTGCCTCTTTATACTGTCCGAATCCCCTGGCGGCTGTGATGCGGTGGTTCCTCCGGTGTAGGTGCGCAGTGGAGCCGCGTCCACGCATGGCCGCGCATAGTCGACTCGTTGAAGATAGCAGCTGGTCACCGGGGTTGACCAAGAACGCACAAAGCAGCCAGGCTGCGGCGTTGATTCCGGAGACGAGACAGCCAGTATCTGTATAAAAACAGGAAGGGCTTAAGCAACGCCACCTCCACTGCTGCTGCCACATGCCCACCGGTGGCAGCTTGTTCACGCTGCCTCTTTATACTGTCCGAATCCCCTGGCGGCTGTGATGCGGTGGTTCCTCCGGTGTAGGTGCGCAGTGGAGCCGCGTCCATGCATGGCCGCGCATAGTCGACTCGTTGAAGATAGCAGCTGGTCACCGGGGTTGACCAAGAACGCACAAAGCAGCCAGGCTGCGGCGTTGATTCCGGAGACGAGACAGCCAGTATCTGTATGAAAAACAGGAAGGTCTTAAGCAACGCCATCCTTACTGCTGCTGCCACATGCCCACCGATGGCAGCTTGTTCACGCTGGCTCTTTATACTGTCCGAATCCCCTGGCGGCTGTGATGCGGTGGTTCCTCCAGTGTAGGTGCGCAGTGGAGCCGCGTCCACGCATGGCCGCGCATAGTCGACTCGTTGAAGATAGCAGCTGGTCACCGGGGTTGACCAAGAACGCACAAAGCAGCCAGGCTGCGGCGTTGATTCCGGAGACGAGACAGCCAGTATCTGTATGAATATGTATGGATATGTCACGTAATAAAAGCGATGTGATGTTGCACATTTTCATCATAACAACTCCGTGCCCTTTTGCTTGCTCGTGATGTATTCGAAGGAGCTAGCCAAGTGTCAGGTAGAAGTCAAGCAGAGTAGCCGGTGCTGATAAGAGCAACGTTTATATACACTATTTACACACTAAAGGTAGCGTAATACTATATGTTGATGGTAGCGTCACGGAAGCTTGATGAGAGCTTCTGAGAGCTGGTTAAGAGCGTCTCGATGCTCACGTTTTAAGCCGTGGTCTTCCTAAAACTCTCTGCAGGAGAAAACAATGGACAGTTTGCAATAATCTGCAAGGTAGCTTTTCTGTAAGGTTAGTTTTCCAACCAAAAACTCTCGTTCACAGACTGCTTTTCTCGCTCATTTTGTTTTTGCCATTCACCTTTTTGAGATCTTGTTGTGCTCGCGTGCCTTTGCTGAAATTTGGAGAGGTGACATTTTGTTGTACTCGCGTGCTCACGTGCATTCACTGGAATTCGAAGAAGTAAAGGCACAATGAGGGAGAAACGCAGTCTGTGAACGAGAGTTTTTGGTTGAAAAATAAACCTTACTGGAAAGCCGCCTTGCATATCACTGTAAACGGACAGACTGCATGTCCATTCAGTCTATGGCAGTCCAAGGAAATCGCCGTCTTCATCTCCGTCCCCCACATGGGGGGGTAGTGGTTAGAAGAAGGCGCCCAATTTCTGCTATATATATATATATATATATATATATATATATATATATATATATATATATATATATATATATATATATATATATATATATATATATGAAAGTAGATGCGCTTTTACATAACAACTGTTTATTGTGCCGACGTTTCGACGGGAACCCCGTCTTTTTCAAGGCATAATACTATTTACACATGTTCCGTGTCTTCTTATAGCCTGTCGAGACAGGAGGGAAGGGGTCAAAAAAGAGAGAGAGAGGAAAAAAAGAAACAGCGAAACGGGAGGATAAACATTAAATAAAATATAGAAAATCAAGGAGAAGAAGCAAGACCGACACGGCGTAATTAGAAAGGGCAGCATTTCAACAGAGTAGGGCAGGGGTAGATGAGCAATGTCATCATTGTCAACAATACCTCCCCCGCACCCACTCTTCCCCAAGTGGGCAGGGAGCCACCGTTCTTGTATTTCACCTTTCGGTGTAGTCCGCTGGCGGCTCGTTCCTCTTTGAAGTGTATGACAAGTTAATGGGGAGGGCTTAAGCGCTTTGAGTGCGTGCTTGTGGCGTCGGGAGGAACGAAAAAGCCGGTGATTGAAGCACCACCATCGATATTCATTATATGCATTGGCTCCTTGTCAGTGAAGGAACAGAATGTGCGTTAAAAATTAAAGAAGGAAAAAAAGAACAGGGGGGGGGGGGACTGTACGACATCCGGGACAGTCACCACACAGTTGCGGCTCACTGGAAGACATGCGCGCATGTATGAAAACGTTAACGAAATCACCTAGCTGTCAGCTCCTTGTCAGTGAAGGAACAGAATGTGCGTTAAAACTTAAAGAAGAGAAAAAAAAGAAAAAAAGGGGGGGACCGTACGACATCCGGGACCACTTATCTGTGCGTTCCGGCTGTGCTTGATGAGGCTTATCATTTCTATGTTGTCAGATGCATAGGCCAAAAGCTTTGTTAGCGGGTAATATTATTGTCGTAACGAATCTGCTCCCGCACTGAGGACTTCCACAAAAACAGCACACATATGCGCGAAGTACTCCTTAATCAAGAATACCCGCCAGCTATCATCGATGACGCCATCAAAAAAGCTGAAAATCTGAACCACCAGATTCTTCCCAACCACCAGAGAAACGCCGACCAACACCGCAACAAAAACTTGCTATTAACTTTCACGAGCAACCCGCCGAACATAAACAAGGTCCTAAGAAAACACTTTAACATATTGGAACAGAGCGTGCGACTATCCAAAATTTTCACTTCTCCTCCTTGTGTTGTATACAGAAGGCCGAAAAATATAAAGGACCATTTAATAAATTCAAAGATAGGTGTGAAACCTCAAATTGGGTGTCACCCTTGCGGAAAAAGCAGATGCAAGGTATACAAACACATGCAGACAACGACAGTGGCGAAAAGCACCCACTTGGATTTTAAGCACAGGTTAAGAGGTGCACTAGACTGTGACTCAGACAACGTCATATACCTCCTGGAATGTGGGGTATGTAACAAGCAATACGTGGGCCAGACAGACACTCCGTTTAGAATTAGATTCAACAACAATCAGGCACATGTACGATCTCTGCCAGGCCTTCCACTTTCAAAACACTGCACATTGAAAAACCACAGCTTTGATGACATCAGGGTTACACTACTAGAAAAAAACTTTCGAACAATCAGAGAACGGGAACAACGGGAATCTTATTTTATCTACAAATTTAACACGATAAAATACTGAATAAATGAACACCCAGGCACTCTGTCTGCGTTACGAGCGCTAAAAGACGCAAACGCTCCTCTCTAATCTGTCCGGTTTCATTACGACATTAATATTACCCGCTAACAAAGCTTTTGGCCTATGCATCTGACAACATAGAAATGATTTGCCTCATCAAGCACAGCCGGAACGCACAGATAAGTGGTCCCGGATGTCGTACGGTCCCCCCCGTTTTTTCTTTTTTTTCTCTTCTTTAAGTTTTAACGCACATTCTGTTCCTTCACTGACAAGGAGCTGACAGCTAGGTGATTTCGTTAACTTTTTCATACATGCGCGCATGTCTTCCAGTGAGCCGCAACTGTGTGGTGACTGTCCCGGATGTCGTACAGGCTCCCCCCCTCCTGTTCTCTTTTTTTTCCTTCTTTAACTTTTAACGCACATTCTGTTCTTTCACTGACAAGGAGCCAATGCATATAAGAAATATCGATGGCGGTGCCTCAATCACCGGCTTTTTCGTTCCTCCCGACGCCACCAGCACGCACTCAAAGCGCTTAAGCCCTCCCCATTAACTTGTCATACACTTCAAAGAGGAACGAGCCGCCAGCGGACTACACCGAAAGGTGAAATACAAGAACGGTGGCTCCCTGCCCACTTGGGGAAGAGTGGGTGCGGGGGAGGTATTGTTGACAATGATGACATTGCTCATCTACCTCTGCCCTACTCTGTTGAAATGCTGCCCCTTTCTAATTACGCCGTGTCGGTCTTGCTTCTTCTCCTAGATTTTCTATATTTTATTTAATGTTTGTCCTCCCGTTTCGTTGTTTCTTTTTTTTCCTCTCTCTCTCTCTTTTGACCCCTTCCCTCCTGTCTCGACAGGCTATAAGAAGACACGGAACATGTGTAAATAGTATTATGCCTTGAAAAAGACGGGGTTCCCGTCGAAACGTCGGCACAATAAACAGTTGCTATGTGAAAGCGCATCTACTTTCATATTTATAACCTTGCGGCAACCGAAGTTATTCTTCTGCATATAAGCCTTATATATATATATATATATATATAGATATATATATATATATAGATATATATATATATATATATATATATATATATATATATATATATATATATATATATATATATATATATATATATATATATATATATACATAGAGAGAGAGATGTGCATGTGTGTCTGTATAACCACAGGTACACGCATTGAAGTCAGGCGTCACCGCCCCATTAACAATATCCATGTGCAATGCCCCTTAGCACTGCTGCTATTTTTAGGCGGCGCAATTCTCGTCCGACTACGTTAGACTTGAACTAGATTTAGGACGCCATACTGTGGGAGAGGTAAAATTTACAGTGCGCATTTGTACAGAGACACGCTATATTCATTTGTACAGTCACGCTATTGTGTACCAACTGTGAACTTCGGCGCAAAGCTAGCACCCAGAATTTTTTTGAAGGGGGGGAGGAGGGAGTGCCGCAGAACCACAAACTTGGCAAATAGTGGTCGCTGTGAATGCATGCAAATATTTTAGTATACGCTAAAAAGTTAAATACAAAAGAATTCATGGTGTAGGGGGTTCAGGTTGCCTCCTTCTCCCTTCACTACTAGCTGCCTCCTGGTTCTGCGTGCGTTTGAAATGGTATTTTTTTAAAATCTCACATCTTTCTGAGGGCAGCTGAATTCCAATATATCGGCTCAGTTATTCTATATATTGTAGACGCCTAACCAACGAAGAAATAGCCAAGACAGAAGAAATTGTTATTAGACACCCTCTTTCTGAATTATTTTCGATCTCTGCAAGTTCAGTAGATTGATCTGTCTTACTTGAAAAACTATGCCATTTTGTGCTAGACATGAATGATGGGCAGGTATGAAAAAATCTTAATCAAGAAAGCGCGACAGAGGAGCCGAGACGCATAGCAGGTTCAGCACGCGGCGCGTGGCGCGCGGCTCTCTCAGTACTATTCGACTGCAGCGCCGCCGCTACGGGCAACGCGGAAAAGATCAGGCGGCGAGGTGCTGTCACGCCACTCAACACTTCTAGTACACTCTAGTATAGTGTAGCACACCTTTCCTTCCTCCGTGGTGTAGTAGAATATGGGGTAGTGTCACTGGTGTGTTCAGGAGGCGTTGGTTCAGGAAGGAGCCGTTACTGCTGCAGTTGGTATCGACAGCCGCGAGATGGCGCAACCTTAGCATAAGCACTACCAGCATTAAAAACGCAGATGATATAGTACCCATGGCCGACAACAAGGAAGATTTGCAGAGATAGATGGACATCTGCGGTAATGAGGGAGATAGGTTAAATTTCAGATTCAGTAAGAAAAATCAGCAGTCATGATTTTTAATGATAATGAAGGTTGTGAGCTTAGGATACAAGAAGTCACGCTAGAGATAACAGCTAAATACAAATATCTTGGCGTATGGATAAGCAATGGGACCGAGTACCTGAAGGAACACGAAATATACGTGACGACTGAAGGTAACAGGAATGCAGCAGTGATGAAAAATATGGCACTGTGGAATCACAATAGGTATGATGTTGTGAAAGGAATATGGAAAGGTGTTATGGTTCCTGGGCTGACGTTCGGCAATGCGGTCTTGTGCGTAAGATCAGGAGTTCAAGCAAGATTAGAAATTAAGCAACGTGGTATAGGTAGGCTTGCTTTAGGAGCTCACGGGTATACACCAAATCAGGGAGTACAATGTGATATGGGATGGACATCTTTTGAGGGCAGGGAAGCTAGCAGCAAGAAAAAACTTGAGAAACAATTGAGAGAAATGGGGGAGGAGCGTTGGGTTAAGAAGGTTTTAAGCTACTTGAGCAGGAAGAATGTCGATACAAAATGGAGGAATCGAACCTGGAAAATGACTGGTAACTACCTAAAGAACAGCAGGTGGCCAATCCAAAAAGAACTATCGGTTAAGAAGAAAGTGAAGGAAACGGAGACTAACATGTGAAGAATTGGCATGATTAAGTAGTCCGCACTAGAGAACTATCGAACTTTAGGGCAGGAAATTGCCAAGTATAGGATCTATGATAATACTCGGGGTAATTCTCTACTGTTTGAGGCCAGGACGAGAGAATTGCGAACCAAGACATATTGGGCCGAATACGAAGGGGTAGACAAGGTATGCAGTGAGTGTGGAGAGCAAGAAGAAACTGCTGAACACTTGATAATGTTCTGTAAAGGGCTTCACCCTGTAGTTCAGGATGATGGCGCAGAGTTTTTCAAAGCACTGGGGATTAGGAACAGGGAGGGCAAAATAGACTTTAAGTGGGTAGAATTAACTAGAAGAAAGTTATCTGAGTGGTGGATAAAGTCAAGGCACGAGTGAAAATTAAAACCTTCACTGCAAAGTGCCAGTTTTCATTTTCGCTATATAAAGGAAAAAATATATATTTAGTTTTTCGTTCACTAAGCATTACGGCTAGTTGGCGTTAGCCGCCGCCCGATTTGAAGGGTACAGCCATATCAATCCATTCATTTATCCGTCTTCAAATACGTTTTTACGTTTTTAAAGCTTATATGCAACAAAAATAACGTTAAAAGTTGCAAAAGGCTTAAAAGTAATTAAAATAATTTATTAGCCCTACGTAAGTGACGCCGCCACATATGACGGGCGTTTCGCACTCAATCCGCAGGCAACCTCTTCAAAACAAGGCATAGCACTATAGTGTACTACTATAATAGCATGGCCGCTGCATGAAAAAGCACACGGTACAGCCTGCCGCGTCGAAGAGCTTTCTATGGTAGAATGCGTGTCAGCCGTAGGGTAAGATAGTTACGACGCTCTTTCCCGGTTGAAGTAAAACATGGGATTCGACAGGATTTCATAGTGAAGATTGCGAACCTGAGTTACATCGTGGTGGGAAAAAACTGTTGTTTGGAAGGTGAAGTGACAAAACGTAGTGGCAACTCGAACTGAACCCTTTATTCCTTGATACATGGTCTTTTTATGGTCTGAAACCACGTGAGACACGAGTGACAGCCGAGTACATCGGGGCTGGCTTGCTACCTAGTGATAAGGAGATGGGCGGGTGATAGTGGTTTATTGCCAACGCTGCATCTTTTCCTTCTTTAAAAGCCCACTCGTTCCGGAGGGTGTCGTGTTCGCGTTGAACGACGGACTAGATTTGGGACTGCTTCCGGCGCCCTGGTTGCTCGCGTCGTGACGGGTGACTGAGGGGTCGCTTGACTGGAGTGAATGGTCGCTGGACTGGCTTCTCGAGCGTCTGGGGCCGGCTGAGTTTCCGCTGGACTTGTGCCGGTTGCCGATGGGCTCTTTTTCGGCGTGCTTGACCTCAGCCGTGCCCCCAGCTAGGTCCCCAGGGGGTCTCCACTTTCGCCATCCGTTTGCCGTCCGTTGCTACTATTATTCCTGGCAGCCATTTCTGCCCTTGTTGAAATTGGCCGGACCAGAAGGGCTTTCCGGGTGGGAAAAGGGGTGGCTTTGTGGCCGACAAAGGTCGTTCTCGGGCAGCCTCGGCCTCTGCAGGCACTGCTCCTGCTAGAAAGTGGACGGACAACCTTGTCCGGGGCTCAAATCCCAGCAGCAGTTGAGCTGGCGATTTGCTATTCTCGAGAGGCGTAGATCTGTAACAGAACAGAAGACGAGACAATTTTTCTTGCAATGTGCCGTGTTTTTTTTTTTTGAGGCCTTCTTTTATTGTTCTCACCACTCAATCAGCTAGTCCATTTGATTGAGGGTCGTACGGCGCCGTCCGGACATGGCGTATGCTATTTTCACGCATGAACTCTGCCATCGTCGCACTCGGAAACTGGGGGCCGTTGACAGAAACCACACACTGTGAGATACCAAAAAGAGCAAAAATTTCCCTAAGCAAGTGAATAGTTGTGTCTGTGGTGTTATGTAGTCACTAGCGCACCCCCCCCCCTCCTACAACTTGATTCAACTTGCTCAATAAACACCACTCCCATCACGGAGTAGGCCAGTTCTCGCTCGCCCAACATGGCGTTCGTCGTCACTCATTTCTGTCGCGCCCCATTCTCATAATCGCGACACATCAAAACATAACATGGTGTCAGAACTAACGCAATGATAGTAAGCATGGCCCTTCCACTCATCTCATCACCAAAGCAGTTCGAGTCGGGCAGCAATCCCGCGGAAGCTTGGTCGGAATGAAAATCGGCGTATCAGCTTTACGAAGCAGCCGGTGAATACAACACAAAGCCAGAAGCAACACGGCGAGCACTGCCACTTCACGTCATGGGTCCAACAGCGCGGAAAATCGTTGAAACCTTACGTTTTTCTGTCGCCAGCCGAAGGTGAGCTGAGAACCGACATTCAATTCAATTCAATTCAATTCAGTTTATTCCGACATCACAGGAGACATTACAAAAGTCACAACAGTGATGCTGTGGGGCGAAAGCAAAAAGCCATTAAGGCTTGACGAAGGCTTTCGCACCATTCGACAACATAGCAACAGCAACAGCAGCATGAGATCATCAGTTATTATACAATATCAAAAACATGTACTTCAAGGTCATGCCGATTTGCATTTTATTAACACGTTGAAAAAACATTTACAGAACGGAGCAGTATAAATGGTTTATTGTAAGAAACTGTTTAAGGTTAGTGGCAGTAAGTAGCTCATCATCTGGCGACCATAGTTAGTACGTGTGTAAGGAATTTTCCAGTCATCGGTGGCTCGTGTGCTATAGGGGCAGGTATAGGGTGTCAAACGCGCTAAATCAGTAAGAAAAGAGTCGTGATTCTTTAAGGAAGTACGATATCGCTTCATTAAAATTGTATTGTATATCTCAGGCATTGGTTGTAAATTAAGAGCTTCGAAAATGGGTTTGGAATGTTCATCGCGAGGAACACCTGTAATTATGCGCACAGCCTTTTTCTGTAATCTATATATTCGGCCTAAGTTCTTTTCCGATGTGGTGCCCCATACTAGATAGCAATAGCTTAATGTAGATAAAAATAGCGAATTATATAGTAAGAGTTTAATTTTTTGTGGCAAGAGAAAACGTAAGCGCGATAAGATACCTACAGTACGAGAAAGTTTAGCATGGACAAACTCAGCCTGATCCTTCCATAGCATGTTTTCGTGGAAAAAAACTCCCAGAGTTTTCACTATCGGTTCAATCCTTATAGATTCTGAGCCAATCACTAATGATAAATCGCAGTTTACGGGCTTATTTATTGGACGAAAGAGCACAGATTTTGTTTTTGAGGTGTTTATAATTAGCGAATTTCTTATGCTCCAAATGTGCAGCAGTTTCAAGACACTATTTGCTTTGTCAACTAGTTTATGCAAATCGCAGTCTTTAAAAATAAGCTGGTATCATCTGCATAAATAATAAATGTTGTATTGTTATCGATGTTTGTCAAGTCGTTCACATACAGATTAAAAAGCAGGGGACCCAGAATACTTCCTTGGGGCACGCCATGTGACAGTTTTTTAAAACTAGATGCGTAGCCATTAATATCTACTTTTTGCTGTCGGTATTTCAAATAGGTTTTTATGACACTTATAAAGTTCCCCCGAAAACCATAGTGTTCTAGTTTTTTAATTAATGTAATGTGGTTGATTCTGTCAAATGCTTTTGAGAAATCTACAAAAATTCCAAGTGTATATATTTCCTTTTCAAATGCATCGAGTATGATTTCTTTTTGCATTAGTAGGGCAGTTTCAGTTGAGCGCTGCTTTGTGAAACCAAATTGAAAAGGCGTCATAATGTGGTGCTTGGTTAAGAATGACACTATTCGTTTATGTAACAACTTTTCAATTACTTTAGAAAATACAGGTAAAATAGAAATTGGTCTGTAATTGGTCATGCTATTTTTGTCACCACCTTTGAAAATAATAGAAACTTTGGCTATCTGGAGACGACTAGGAAACGTGCCCAATGAGAAGATTAAGTTAATGATGTATTCTAAAATAGGAGATATGACATGAATAACATGCTTAACTGGACGGATTTCTAGGCCGTCTACGTCACAACACCTGCTATTCTTCAGTGACATGAAATCTGCCGTAACCTCCTGTGTAGTCACTGGAAATAGAAATGCACTTTCGCCTACTTGCGAACCCATGAATCGCGCAAAATTATTGTCGTGCGAGCTCTCTCCAATAGAGGTAAAGAATTTATTGAAAGCTTCAGCAAGGTCATCACCAGTTAGAACGCGGTTGTCTACAATGAGTTTAGTCGGGTATGTGCTATCATCCGAGTGGGGGCAGCAATATTTGAGCGATTCGACGAGAGATACCTTCCCTACAAAAACGTGACGCAAGCGACAGCCATATTCAACACCATGTGCTAGAAAGAGAACCAGCCAATTGACGACTTCATTGCTGAACTTCAGCATCAAGCGGTAATGTGTGGCTTCGGTGACAAGCATGACCGCCTCCTTGACGACAGGATCATCGTCGGCATCCGAGACGCAGCACTTCGAGAAAGGTTGTTTCGCGAGAAAGACACGACACAAAAGAAAATTATCGCTACGTGCCGATCGGCGGAAATCTCAAAGCAGCATGTGACCTCGCTAGCAACGATTTCGCATGAACAAGTAGCAACTGTGGCCTGATTGAGGAAAAAAGGCAAGCAATTTTGACCACCTGACAAGCATCAGACGAGAAGGAAACCAGCGTATCATCTAAATAACGCGCAGCCCACAGAAACAGCAGCTCAGCGTACGTGCGGCAGGTGCGGAACGGTGCATCAATCCCGACAATGTCCCGCCTACGGCTCAACATGCTACAAGTGTTGAAAGTTCGGACACTTCGCGAGTGTTTGCCGTCAGAAACAACGGACAATAAAGAAAAAAGTTCATGTTCTCTCTGAACAAGGGGACGACTTCGAACAAGAGTTATTTTTAGGGAACCTCACAGTGGACATCGTGGAAAGTGCACCGTCTGACTGGTTCGAGTGTGTCGAAGTGAATGGTCATCTCGTTAACTTCAAATTGGACACGGGTTCAGATGTCAACATTCTCCCAGAGCAGCTAGTACTAAGCTGGAACCCGCAACCAACATTGAAAGCTACGAATTCCAAGGTCACCACGTACCTAGGTGAGCAGCTCAACATTCAAAATGAATGTCAACTCTCTTGTTCAGTGAAAAACAAGCAAAGCCTTGTCAAATTTTTGCTGGTTAAAGAAAGTCTCAAGCCGATTTTGGGAGCAGCTGCATGCACAGAACTAAACTTGGTGCACAGAGTTAGGAATGTTGAAGCAGTAGGAGAGGCTTGTCCTCCTCGGCAGCTTGAAGCAGTACTACAAGAATCTTCTGACGTATTCGAAGGCATTGGCAGACTCCCAAGAGAGTACAGCATTCACCTACAGCAGGATGCAAAGCCTACAGTTGCAGCCCCTCGTCGTGTGCCATGTGCACTTGAAAAGACAGTCAACGCCGAACTTGAACGTATGGAACAAAATTCCATTATCAAACGTGTAACAGAACCGACGGACTGGGTGCATCCCATTGTTATTATTGCTAAAAAAGACAGAAGTGTGCGAATATATCTAGACCCAAGGAACTTGAACGCGGCAGTGAAGCGACACCACTATCGTATTCCTGTTGCTGAAGAACTCTTTGCTCGACTCAGTGGGTGTACTGTGTTTAGAGTTCTGGATGCCAAGAATGCAATTTGGCAGCTAGTGCTTGACGAGAGCAGCTCGTACTTGTGTACATTTGCCACACCATGGGGACACTACAGGTTCCACTGTGCACCATTTGGCCTCAACATTGCCCCTGATTTCTTTCAGCAGGCCATTGACAGTATCTTTGAACGTCAAGCTTTTGTAACGCCATACTTCGACGACATTTTGGTTGCATCCAAAACACTAGATGAACATGTTGCTCACTTGCGTAAAGTGCTCAGCATAGCACGAGCTAACAACCTCAAGCTGAATTATAACAAGCTCAAGCTGGGTTTGCCAACAGTCACCTACCTAGGACATCAGTTGACACAACAAGGCGTCACTCCTGATCCCAGCAAAGTGAAGGCTATCAACGCTATACCAGCACCAACCTGCAAAGCGGAGCTTCTTCGCTTCCTCGGCATGGCGACTTACCTAATGTTTGTCCCAAATTTTTCTGCGAAGACACAGCCCCTTTGAGAACTTCTCAAATCTGATGTGGCATGGCTCTGGACGCAAAAGATTACCGATGCATTCAATGACATCAAGAGTAAACTGACAACAGCACCAGCCTTGCACTACTTTCACCCGGCACAGTCTATTGTCATATCCACTGACGCAAGCTCCTATGGAATGGGAAGTGTCCTCCTTCAGCATGGACACCCAGTTGCTTATGCATCCGCAGCAATCACAACAGCACAACAGCGCTATGCGCAAATTGAGAAAGAACTGTTAGCTGTAGTGTTTGCCTGTGAACAGTTCCACTATTATATCTGTGGTCGCAGCATTGTCATTGAGACTGACCACAAACCTCTTATTGGTCTTCAATCTAAGGACTTCCACAAGGTCTCACCCAGGCTACAACGCTTACTACTTCGACTTCAACGCTACAGCGTGAAGTTGGTGTATTTGCCAGGTAAACATTTGACTGTTGCAGACGCCCTGTCTCGTGCACCTGATCCAGCAGAGACAATCAAGACATCAGACCAGGAGTATCATGTTCTAGCCTGTACATTGGCGCAAGCCTCAACTCCGAAGCTAGCAGAGATAAGAACCTGCACAGCTGCTGATAGCACACTCCAGTGTGTAGCATCGTACATCCAGAAAGACTGGCCAACAAGATCTCAGAAGTTTCCACAGCAGTGAAGCCCTACTACTCAATCAGAGGTGAACTTTATGTAACCGATGGCTTTTTGTGTTATGGTGAACGACTTGTTGTGCCAACGGTATGTCAAAAAGAAGTGCTTTCAAGGCTCCACCTCACCCACCGAGGCATTGTATCTTGTAAGAACACAGCTCGCCAGAGTGTCTACTGGCCAGGAATAAGCCATGACATTGAGCAGATGATAACCAACTGCGAGGTCTGCCAGCACCATCAGCGGGCTAACTAACGAGAGCCACTCTTCGACAGAGAACTACCCGCACGACCTTGGGAAAAAAGTGGCTGTGGACTTCTTCCACCACAATGGTGTGACATACTTGCCTGTAGTGGATTATTACTCTAAGTACGTCGAGGTCAAGAAAATGCGTACAACATCACCTTCATCAGTCATCACAGTGCTGAAGGATATCTATGCGCGTTTCGGCATAACCTCAGAGGTTGTGAGTGATCAAGGTCTTCCATTTGATTCAGCCGACTTTAGAAACTTCAACAAGGGATGGGACATCGTTCACAAGCCCACATCACCTCTTTTTCCTCGTCTAAATGGGCAAGTGGAAAGAACAATTCAAACCATTAGGGCATCAATGACAAAAGCACTGTCTGAAGGAAAGGAACTGGCAGTGGTGCTATTTATTTCAGAAGTACTGCCAGCCTCACACATGAGGCCTTAGGCAGGGGTGGGTGATACAAAAAGGAAACAAATATGAAGATACAACAGGAAAGGAAACACGTCACGTAGAGCTTACACCATGAAGAACTAGTACATCAAAGTAAAACGCCAGTACTTACACAATTGTAGTGGTTTACGCGTACACATACAAAAAAAAAACTATGATGACAAACATCTGCTCATACAGAACTAAGAAACAAATATCATATAACGGTTCAAAAATCGCAACATTTCAAAAATACAATTCATTGATATGAAAAAAGTGATAAAACGTGGAACATAAATAGAAGCCTGTTCAGGATACGCAGTGGAAAAATAGAGGGCGAAGCGCAAAGAAAGATCAAAGTCAAGTGGGTTGCTGGTGTTTAAGTTTTTCCATGAATGACTGAACGGTTTGGCAGTACACCAGATTGGCAGAAAGAGCATTCCAATTAGTGACAGTGCACGGAAAAAAAGTGTTTTTAAAGGCTTTTGTTTGACAGGAATATTCCTTCAGTTTTTTTGGATGCTCGGAACGAGTTGATCGTCGGTGAACCGTTTTTATGTACGCGTGCTTGTCTATGCGTAACTTGTAGTGGTAAAGCAGAAACATGTACTTCAATCGATCGTGTTGCCGTCTTGCCTGCAAGGTATCCAAGTCAGCTTTTTTAAACAGTTCACTGGGTGACGTCAGAGCGCTGTAGCGAATATATACAAATCGGATTGCTTTTCTTTGAATCATTTCAAGTGTTTTAATATTTACTTGGCTATGAGGGTCCCAAACCACAGATGAATACTCGAGGATCGGGCGGATAAAAGTTTTATACGCAATTAATTTTAATTTGGGGGTAGATTTGCGCAAAGAACGTCTTAGAAATGCTAGTTTCTGTAAAGCTTTCTTTTCAATGTAGGCAACATGCTCATTCCACCTAAAATCTGCACTTAATACAACCCCCAAATATTTATAAGTTTTAACAAACAATAGTCTTTGACCATTGATGGAATATGAGTGTTTCAAAGGAAGCAGCTTGCCGTAACGGTCATTGCTACCGTTTTCTTTTCATTAATCTTCATTTGCCACACTGCACACCAAGAAGATATTTTTATTAACGCTGTGTTTAAAAGAACCGGTCTGCACTACGTATTTCCTGATAGAGAATGCAATAATCTGCAAATACCTTAATAGAAACTGGGATATCTTGGCAATGTCGTCTATAAAAATTAAAAAAGAAGTGGCCCAAGCACAGAGCCCTGAGGGATTCCCGCTTTCACTGGTCGTGAATAATACTGGACGTTATCTATAGAAACTATTTGATTTCGATAAGAAAGGCAGGCCTCAATCCATGAAGTTAATGTACTGTTTTTAGTATGGGTTTAAGTTTCGCGAGAAGTTTTGGGTGCGACACGCGATCAAATGCTTTTTCGAAATCTAGGAAAATTATGTCAACCTGCCCTTGCCTATCTAGAATAGCTGCAATGTCATAAACGGTTTCCAACAGTTGTGTGACGGTTGAGAATCCTTTTCGAAAGCCATGTTGTCGGTCATTGATTAAATTATTTTCCTCGAAAAAACTGAGATATACTTGAATATAATATGTTCTAATACCTTCGCACATGAGCAAAGCAGGGAAATCGGTCTATAGGCGGAGACGACAGAAGTGTTAGGTAATTTGGGTATAGGGATAATTTTTCCGAATTTCCAGTCATCTGGAAGCACGCGCTGTGACAGTGACTTTTGAAAAATGATGCACAAAAACTTCGAGCACCATTCAGCATACCTCACAAGGAACGCGTTAGGTATGCTATCAATACCAGGCGTCTTTTTGGGATCTATGTTAACAAGTAGAGACAAGATTCCTTCCTCAGATATTGTAAGATCACTTATTGGTGGGATATCATGAAGCGTTTTTGAACATGGTTTACTTCCATCGTCATCAGTAAACACTGAACAAGAAACGTGTTAAAAGATTCTGCAATAGTTTTTTATTAGTTATGATAGTCCCATTAACACATATATTATGAAAACGCTTCTTGTTTGGGGCGAAATGCTGCCAGAATTTCGCTGGGGATGACAGCAAGAAGTTTTCTAAAGTGACGTTATAGTACTGATCTTTTGCTTCCTTGATACTGTCTTTTAATTCTTTACGCACGTTACTGAGTTTAAGTATGGTCGACGGAGTGGGGTTCTGACGATGCCGTTTTCTTATCCTGTTTGCCTTTTGCCCCAAACGAATAACTGGCATAGTAATCCATGGGCTAACATTTTTTATTATTTTCACTTTTTCTGGCACAAAGTCATGAACGCACTGCAACACAAGGTTTTCAAAAAAACACCAAAGTTTGTTAACAGTACAAGTACTAGATTCAGAAAGTAAAGTGAATCGAGAAAAATGTAAGTCTAATGTGTCCAGTATTTCTACGTCTTTTGCGCGCGAAAAGACAGACACCACGCGTTCTTCCCTCTTGCCTTTTGGAACGTCATTAAGATTAATGCACATGTAAACCAATTTGTGATCGGATATTCCATCAAGCACATTGGTGTCTGCCATACGACGCAGCATGCTGCTGCTAACGAAAAAAAGATCCAGAGTTGTAGCAGTAGCATTCTGTACGCGGGTTGATTGCTTGACTAGTTGAGTTAAATCATGAAAAAGGACTATATCGACCAAACGTTTCGCTGCATTTGAAGACGGTACAGGAAAATCAGTATCCCATATAACTGAAGGAACGTTGAAATCGCCGCCAACTATTATATTACCAGAGCAACTGTGGACCATGCAAAGAAATTTATTAGGCTTATCAAAGAATACTTCGTCTGTGCCTGGGGGGCGGTAAATAGCGCCGACTATGAACTTAAGATCGCCTGTGTCTACTTTCATAATCACGCATTCAAGATCTGTTATATCGGCTATTGAACCACCGAGCTACTTCAATGAATGGCCTTCTTTCTCTGGCAGAGATGCTTATGGGAAGAAGGATAAGAACATTCATACCAGCCCATCCCAGCACGTTGTTACCGCACTATCCATACTCGGTGTTCCAAAGAAACCTTCAGTCAAGGCAGCAGGCACAGCATAATCATGCAGACCAGCATGCTCGTCAGCTTCCCTCCTTAACCAAGAATACGCCAGTGAGGTTTTGGCAGGGAAAGAAATGGGAGAAAGCAGTCGTAACGCAGGTAGGCTCAGAGCCACGGAGATACACCGTTACAGCAGCCAATGGTCAAGTGTACATGCGCAACCAACAACATTTGCGAATGCGGCACTCCCCAAGTGACCCCCAGTCAACACCTGAAGACTACTATCCTCTTCAAACAACCATGGAAAATGTGCCCCACCACACCTCACACCCGAGTTCTCTCCCTGACCGTCCTTCAGACACCCGAATGGTGCCACCGCAACCTTTTTCGAAAAAGACACGAACGGGAAGGCCAGTGAGGATCTCTTCGAGATTTCTTCTGTGATCAAATTTTCATTTTCTCATTTTTGTTTTGTTCATGTGTGGCGGCGTGTTATGTAGTCACTAGCACCCCCCCTACAACTTGATTCAACTTGCTGAATAAACGCCACTCCCATCACGGAGTAGGCCAGTTCTCGCTCGCACAACATGGCGTTCGTCGTCACTCATTTCTGTCGCGCCCCATTCTCAAAATCGCGACACATCGAAACATAACATGTGGTAGCTGTTTTTAGCGGTATTGCTTCTATTCATTTTGTTTCCGCGTCAACTAGGACAATTAAAAATTAGGTACCTATCAAGAGGACCTGCAAAATCTATGTTTACTCGAAACCACCACTTCCCTGTCTTAGGCCAAGGTGATGTCACTTGCGCCGCCGGTATGGACCACCCTTGCACACACCGAGGACAGTTTTGCACCAACCTTTCAATATATTTGTCTAATCCTGGGTACCAGAACAGCGTGCGAGCGAGCCTCTTCATGGCCTCAACACCTGGGTGCGTGTCGTGCAGCTCGTTGAGTAGGCACTGACGGGCTGCCTCTGGCGCGACCACACGATGACCCTAGTAAACGAGGCTATGGCTCACGACGAGTTCATGACGGCGTGTGAAGTACAGCTGCAGATGCTGATGCTGCCCTGTAAGACGTGATGGCCAGCCCTGCTCGATCCACTCCCGGATTTGCCGAAGTGTGCTGTCCTCCTGGGTCAAAGTAATGATTTGGTTAGACGAAAGTCCACTTGCGTCCAGACCCTGCGTATACAGTACGTATTGTGTCGCTTCTTGACTTCCACGTTCATGGTCTCCTGCCAAAGGCAGGCGACTGAGGGCATCTGCGTTACCGTTTTGGGTTCCCTTGTGGTAGTCTAGATTGCACTGGTAAGCTGATAGAAGAAGCTCCCAACGCTAAATTCGAGCTGTCGCCATGTGCGGGATGGTCTTGTTGGAGTGGAAAAGCGCGGCGAGTGGCTTATGATCCGCCACCAGCGTGAAACGGTTCCCCAGCAAGAAATCGCGAAATTTGCAAATTTCAAACACCAAGGCCAGCGCTTCTTTCTCTATTTGGGAATAATTGCGTTCTTCTGACGTCAGCGTTCTTGAACGAAAAGCTATCGGGTGATCCACGCCATCAATGTGATGCGATAATATGCCCCTAAGCCATCTGATGAAGCATCACTCTCCAGCCGCAACTCTTTCTGTGGATCGTAGTGAACCAGAAAATTCGCCTTTAACAAGGCATGCTTCGCTCCTTCGAACGCTCTTTGATGCTCTTTTCCCCAATGCCAGCATTGTCCCTTGCCCAGTAAGAGAGCGGAGCCAACGTCGTGGCCAAATTCGGCAAAAACTTCGAGTAATATGTTATGAGCCCCAGAAATGACTTGAATTGGCTTACCGATGCTGGCCTTGGAGCAGCTGTTACGGCTTCGAGGTTGTCCCGCAGTGGGTGAAGGCCAGTCGCATCAATCGTGTGCCCCAGAAACCGCACTTCTTTTTCACGGAACCGACATTTGGCTTTGTTCAGTTGGAGGCCATTGTCACGAAGTCTTTGGAAAACTTGTCGAAGCGTGGCAGTGTCCCGTTCTTTCTCTGCGATTATGATGTCATCTAGGTATACACGTACTCTTGCCAAGTCCCGGAATAACGACCCAATGCGTTGCTTGAACAATGCGGGAGCCGACGAGATGCCGAAGGCTAGTCGATTGTACGAGTACAAGCCCTGGTGCGTATTGATGACAGTCATCGTCTTCGCTTATTCATCAGCCCCCCACGATGGTCTAGCGGCTAAGGTACGCGGCTGCTGACCCGCAGGTCACGGGTTCAAATCCCGGCTGCGGTGGCTGCATTTTCGATGGAGGCGAAAATGTTGTAGACCCGTGTGCTCAGATTTGGGTGCACGTTAAAGAACCCCTGGTGGTCTAAATTTCCGGAGCCCTCCACTACGGCGTCTCTCATAATCATATTGTCACGGGGTCGTGACGTGGCCGAAGACAGGAAACTTCTTGTTGGGATTTAACTGTTTATTTGGGCGAACCTGTGCCCGGTAAAGGGAAAGTCTAATTACAGCAGCAGTCTTGCACAGATAGCAGTCTCGGACTGATAGCGGCGAACGCAGCGTCGGCCTTCGATCAACAACTGACAGGCGGCAAAGCGCGTCGGCATTTATACTCTTGCCGTCGAATGTTCTAGCGTTATCGCTGGCGGTGGCGTAGGTTCCAGAACAATCTGTACCGTTCGCACAGTGGGCGTGATCTTATCGAAATGATCGACTACAGTCCGGAACCTTCTAGAAAACTGCAGGCGCGGTTTGCGCTGAGAATCGTGTGGTGTTTTGGGACGATAACAAAAAACTTGGGAAATGGAACGTGGCATTGCTCCCCTCTAAAAAAAAAGGCATCGTCCCGATGCTTTAACTAAAGATGAAAGTACAATAATAATGCAAGAAAGTACAATGAATAAATTACGATACAACAATAATACAAAAAAACTGATTCAGTTTGTTAACGCACTTGAAACGGCTTGAGGCGCGCGACATGGAAGACTTCAGGTCGCGATCGGCGTCGTTGAGAGTTCGTGATGCCGTCGGGGACAACCTCGTCATCAAGTGGGCCGAGACGTCGAACCACCCTGTACGGTCCGAAGTACCGTCGCAGAAGCTTTTCACTTAGTCCACGTCGGCGTATCGGCGTCCACGCCCAAACACATTCACCGGGCTGGTTTTCCACGAAGCGTCGTCGAAGGTTGTAACGGTGGCTGTCAGTCGTCTGTTGATTCTTGATACGGAGACGCGCAAGTTGTCGGGCTTCTTCAGCGCGTTGAAGGTACTCGCTCACATCGAGGTTTTCTTCGTCGGTGACGTTGGGTAACATGGCATCGAGCGTCCTTGCCGGGCTCCTTCCGTAGACCAATTTGTATGGAGATATCTGCGTCGTCTCTTGCACCGCCGTGTTGTATGCGAAGGTCACATACGGAAGAATGGCGTCCCACGTCTTGTGTTCGACATCGACGTACATTGACAGCATGTCGGCGATCGTCTTGTTAAGCCGCTCGGTGCCCCGCCGCGGTGGTCTAGTGGCTAAGGTACTCGGCTGCTGACTCGTAGGTCGCGGGTTCGATTCCCGGCTGCGGCGGCTGCATTTCCGATGGAGGCGGAAATGTTGTAGGCCCATGTACTCAGATTTGGGTGCACGTTAAAGAATCCCAGATGGTCAAAATTTCCGGAGCCCTCCACTACGGCGTCTCTCATAATCAAATGGTGGTTTTGGGACGTTAAACCCCACAAATCAATCATCAAGCCGCTCGGTGAGGCCGTTGGTCTGTGGGTGGTACGCTGTCGTCCGGCGGTGGTTTGTTTGGCTGTATGCCAAGATCGCTTGAGTTAAGTCGGCAGTGAATGCCGTTCCTCTGTCGGTGATAAGGACCTCCGGGGCGCCGTGACGTAGGACGTTATTTTCGACGAAGAACTTAGCTACCTCGGATGCACTGCCTTTTGGCAAGGCTTTTGTCCCGGCGTAGCGGGTGAGGTAGTCGGTAGCTACCACGATCCACTTGTTTCCGAAAGCCGACGTCGGGAACGGCCCCAGTAGGTCCATACCAATCTGCTGGAAAGGTCGGCAAGGTGGATCAATTGGCTGCAGAAGTCCCGCTGGCCTTGTCGGCGGTGTCTTGCGTCGCTGACAGTCCCGGCATGTTCTCACATAACGAGTGACGTCGGTGGTAAGACGTGGCCAGTAGTACCTTTCTTGTATCCTCGCGAGCGTGCGAGAAACACCGAGGTGCCCTGCCGTCGGATCGTCGTGCAGGGCCTGCAGGAGTTCTGATCGCAGAGCTGAAGGCACCACAAGGAGGTACTTAGCTCGAAGCGGTGAAAAGTTTTTCTTTTGTAGAAGACCGTTTCCTAGAAAGAACGACGCAAGTGCGCGCTTGAATACCTTCGGGACTTCGGCGGTCCTGCCTTCGAGGTATTCTATTAGGGCCTTAAGTTCCGGGTCGGCCCTCTGTCGTTCAGCGAAGTCGTCGGTAGTTATCGTTCCTAAGAAGTAGTCGTCATCCGGGTCGTCGGGTAGTGGTTGGTCGACAGGCGCACGAGAGAGACAGTCGGCGTCGGAGTGTTTTTTGCTGGACTTGTAAATGACAGTAATGTCATATTCTTGAAGTCTCAGGCTCCATCGTGCGAGGTGACCTGAAGGGTCCTTCAAGGTGGCTAGCCAACACAATGCGTGGTGGTCGCTCACAACTTTGAAGGGTCTGCCGTAGAGGTAGGGGCGAAATTTTGACGTAGCCCAGATGATGGCGAGGCACTCCCTTTTTGTTGTGGAATAATTTGCTTCTGTTTTGGATAGCGATCGGCTGGCGTAACTAATAACCCTTTCAAGTCCGTCAGCCCTCTGCACAAGAACGGCGCCAAGACCTACGCTGCTTGCGTCAGTATGTATTTCTGTCTCGGCGAATTCGTCTAAATGGGCAAGTAACGGAGGCGTCTGGAGGCGATGTTTAAGCTCCTGGAAAGCGTGTTCCTGCGGCGTTTCCCACTTAAGCTCCACGTCGGCCTTGGTAAGGTTAGTGAGAGGATCGGCGATGCGGGCGAAGTTTTTCACGAACCGCCTATAATAGGCACACAGGCCTAGAAATCGGCGCACGGCTTTCTTGTCAGTTGGCGGCGGGAAGTCGGCGATGGCGGCTGTTTTCCGTGGATTGGGACGAACTCCAGACTTGCTGATAACGTGCCCCAGAAACAAGAGCTCCTCATACGCAAATCTGCACTTTTCTGGCTTCAGTGTGAGTCCGGAAGTCTTGATGGCTTGAAGTACAGCTTCAAGGCCCCGAAGATGCTCGTCAAAACTCGAAGAAAACACAACGACGTCGTCCAAGTAAACAAGGCAAGTCTGCCACTTCAATCCTGCCAGTACTGTATCCATAACGCATTGAAAAGTCAGGCGCTAAGCAAAGGCCGAAGGGCATCACCTTAAACTCGAAGAGGCTGTCTGGTGTTATAAACGCCGTCTTCTCTCGGTCTCTTTCGTTGACTTCGATTTGTCAATAGCCAGTCTTGAGGTTCATTGACTAAAAGTACTTGGCGTTATGAAGCCGATCAAGTGCGTCGTCTATTCGTGGGAGAGGATACACGTCCTTTCTTGTGATTTTGTTCAGGCGGCGATAATCGACGCAGAAACGTAGGGTCCCATCCTTTTTCTTCACTAACACCACGGGGGATGCCCATGGACTCTTGGACGGCTGGATAATGTCATCCCGCAGCATTTTATCAACTTGTCCCGTCATGGCCTCACGTTCTCGCGTCGAAACCCTGTACGGACTCTGACGGAGTGGTCTGGCATTTTCTTCGGTTATGATGCGATGTTTTGTGATTGGGGTCTGCCGAATTTTCGATGACGACAAAAAGCAATCTTCGTATTGCAGGAGCAGGGCCTTGAGCTGTTCTTGCTTATCGTTCGGAAGTCTGGGATTGACGTCGAAAGCTATGGGAGGGGCTTGGCTCCTCTGAGCAGGTTCCGCAGAATCGGCGAGGGCGAAAGCGCTGGTGGCTTCGACAATTTCTTCGATGTATGCGACCGTAGTTCCTTTGTTCACATGTTTGTTCTCAATGCTGAAATTCGTGAGCATAACCGTTGCTTTGCCTCCCCGCAGCTCTGCAATTCCTCTTGCGACGCAAATATTTCGGGTGACCAACAGATGCTGACTGCCTTCAACGACGCCTTCCAAGTCGGGTGATTTATGAGCGCCGACTGAAATAATGACGCTTGAGCGAGGCATAATGGTGACTTGTTCTTCCAGCACATTCAAGGCATGGTGTTCTGACGGCGTGCGCGGCAGTAGTGCTTCTTCTGTGGATAACGTTATCGACTTTGTTTTTAGGTTGATGACAGCACCATGGAGGCATAAGAAGTCCATTCCAAGGATGACATCTCTTGAGCAACGCTGTAGGAATACGAAGTCTGTAGGATAAATACGGCCGTTAATGGTGACTCTCGCTGTGCAGATTCCTGCAGGCGTTGCGAGATGGCCTCCGGCTGTGCGGATTTGAGGGCCTTTCCAAGCTGTCCTAACTTTCTTTAACTTCGCGGTGAACGACCCCCTGATGACAGAATAGTCGGCTCCAGTATCGACGAGAGCGGTAACACTGTGGCCGTCGATAAGAACGTCGAGGTCGCTAGTTCGCCGTCTCGCATTACAGTTAGGGCGTGGCGTCGGGTCACGCCTTCGTCGGCTTGTTCCGCTGCTTCCATGTTGCGTCGTCAGGCCACCTTCGGTAAGTGAGCTTTCGCCGTCAGGGCTTTGCCTGTTTGGTGTTGTGTTCGGAAAGCTCCGTCGCGGCGTCGTCGTCGGAGGAGGATCTTCGGTAGTTCGTCGCACAGCAACCGCACCTCCACCGGTTGCTGCCCTTAGTTTCCCGAATACGGGCTGGCAGACCGGCCCCGCGTTGGGCCAGAGTACTGCCGGTGGTGCGGTGACGTGCGGCGGCTGGGCGACGGCGAACGCGAAGGGCTTCGTGGTGTCCACCGAGTTCTTGTCAGGTAGTCGGCGATGTCACGTGGTCGTTCTCCTGGCTGTGGACGCGGGGCATTGACGGCGAAGCCACGCAGTCCCATCTGTCGGTACTGGCAACGGCGGTATGTGTGTCCGGCCTCGCCGCAGTGGTAGCAGAGCGGGCGATGGTCAGGGGTGCGCCAGGCGTCAGTCTTCCTCGGTGCACTGCGCTGGGCTGCTGGAGAACGGTATGACGTCGGTGGGGGTGTTGGCGGCGGTGGCGTCTGTCGACGGAAGTGCGATGGGGCGGCGTTTTGGCGTGGGCGGGGAGGAGCGTTGTGGCGCAGTGCAGCGGCGTAGCTCATAGCTTCCGGCTCGGGCAGCGGTGCGTGGGGAATTTGAAGCGATTGCCGGACTTCTTCTCGCACTATGTCCGCGATCGAATCCACTTGAGGCTGCGCCGAGGGCAACAGTTTGCGCAGCTCTTCCCGCACGATCGCTCGGATTGTTTCACGAAGGTCGTCGGAGTCACTGGCTTGAGCAGGAGCGCATTCTGGAGTCAGGCAACGAATATACTGTCTGGTGCGCATGTCTAGGGTTTTTTCGATGGTGGTCGCCTCGGATACAAATTCTTGGACGGTTTTCGGTGGATTCCTCATTAGTCCCGCGAAGAGCTCCTGTTTGACCCCTCGCATGAGGAAACGAACTTTCTTTTCCTCAGGCATGTCTGGGTCAGCGTGACGGAATAGGCGGGTCATCTCCTCTGTGAAAATTCCAACCTTTTTCATTTAGTAGCTGAACCCGGGTCTCGAGTAGAGCAGCGGCCCTCTCTTTGCAAGCGACGCTCGCGAACGTTTGCAGAAATGCGCCGCAGAAGACATCCCACGTTCAGAGCGTGGACTCCCGATTCTCTAGCCAGGTCTTTGCGGTGTCTTCCAGGTAGAAGTACACACGACGCAGTTTTTCTTGGTTGTCCCAGTGGTTGAGGGCGGCCACGCGGTCGTATATTTCTAGCCAGGTTTCCGGGTCATCAAACGATGAGCCATGGAACGTTGGTAGTTCCCTGGGTTGATGAATGACGATCGCGGGCTGGGACGCTCCGGTTGTCATTGTCGCTGCAGTCGAGGTCATGGTCTTGGTCTTCCACACCTTGTCTTGTAGAAGGCCGTACTCCGGTGGGAGACCTTGCTGTCGGCGGCTTGTTCGCTGCTCTTGGTTGGCGTCGGTGTCTTCTCCGCGACGGGGGCTGGAATTCACGGCTTGACGGGGGCGTCCGGTACATGAACGAAGCAGCACCTCCACCAGATGTCACGGGGTCGTGACGTGGCCGAAGACAGGAAACTTCGTGTTGGGATTTAACTGTTTATTTGGGCGAACCTGTGCCCGGTAAAGGGAAAGTAATTACAGCAGCAGTCTTGCACAGATAGCAGTCTCGGACTGATAGCGGCGAACGCAGCGTCGGCCTTCGATCAACAGCTGACAGGCGGCGAAGCGCGTCGGCATTTATACTCTTGCCGTCGAATGTTCTAGCGTTATCGCTGGCGGTGGCGTAGGTTCCAGAACAATCTGTACCGTTCGCACAGTGGGCGTGATTTTATCGAAATGATCTACTACAGTCCGGAACCTTCTAGAAAACTGCAGGCGCGGTTTGCGCTGAGAATCGTGTGGTGTTTTGGGACGATAACAAAAACTTGGGAAATGGAACGTGGCAATATGGTGGTTTTGGGACGTTAAACCCCACATATCAATCAAATCGCTTCTTTATCAAGTGGGAGCTGGTTATAGGCATTGCTCAAATCCAGTGAAGTGAAGACTTCTCCCCCGTAAAGCGCGGCAAAAATATCATCCACCTTAGGCAAAGGGCATTGTTCCAGGTGAGTGGCTGGATTTACGGTGAGCTTAAAATCACCGCACAATCTAATGTCTCTGTTTTTCTTCACCACTGGTACGACGGGAGCAGTCCATTCGGAAACGCTCACCGGAGATAGGACACCTTACTGCGCGAGGCGGTCGACTTCTGCTGAGACTGCTTTGCGAAGCGCGAAGGGCACCGGGCGGGCCGTCAAAAACCGAGGCACGGCCCCTTCTTTCTTGTACAGCTTGACAGGTGGACCTTTGTAACAGCCGGGCCGATCTTTAAATAGGTCTGAGAACTCTTCCAGCAGCACTTTTAGGTCGATTTCCACCTGCAGCGCGTAGACACTTGGAAGAGCCCTTTCTCCTAAAAGTGACACGCCCGCTTCACGGAAAGCCTGAATGGTGTTTTGGCCGCACAGTAATGGACCGTCACAATCCACTACCACGAGCGAACTATTCACGCGAGTCTTGTCGTATTCGACGCTCATGACGACTCTGCCGACCACTGAAAGAGGACCGAGGAAGCAGGATAGCCGAAGTGGCGTTTCTTCTAGTATTGGCCACCACTTGCGGTTTTTCTGACGACCTTTTCTGGAATCACGCTAACTGATGAACCCATGTCGATCAGCATCCGCAGTGTCCTGCTGCCCCAGACAAGCTTGGCATGGTCCGATGGGCCATGTATCTGGCTGGTTAACGTTGTTCTGGGCAGAAAAGGCGAAAAGCATTTCCTCCTTACTGTTCTCTCCGTCCGAAAGCTTTCTGAGCACGTACAATCCTTGCCGGACACTGCGCCTGTGCTGGCACGTCCTAGCCAAGTGTCCTTTAGTGCCGCACTTGTGGCACACCTTCCCGATATGCTTACATTCGTGTTCTGAGTGGTTGGAGCCGCACCTCCAGCATGACTGATGCGGTGCGCCTGTGTCGTGCCCACTGCCTCTTTTTTGTCCGCGGCTACGATGCCTTTGAACCAGGTGCACGTTACCTGCGTCATTCTCGCCGTTTACATATTTCATGGACCGGACGTTACGGTAAGCTGTTTCTGACGACATGGCGAATTCCTCAGCTTCGTGCACATGCAGCTTCCTTTGGGTCAGCATAAACCACCTGGTTTCATCATCCCGTATGCCGCACACTATTCTGTCACGTAATATTCTGTCCAGAAAGTTGCCGAAGTTGCAGTCGTTTGCAAGACGTCGCAAGTATGCGACAAAATCCTTCACCGTCTCGTTGTCTCCTTGCCTCCGCACAAAAAATGCGTGACTTGCCGCAGCCTCGTTCACCTGCAGCTTGTAGTGTTCTTCCAACACCTTTCAGACGTCTTCGTACGTTAGGCTGTTCACGGGCGTCGACGGACATCGTCCCTGATTGACTCGAACAACGCTATCACTGAGTGAGGCTACCAAGAGGGCCCAACGCTTTGAGGAGTCCGTGATATCATTGCCTTCAAAGTAGGCCTTGAGACGCACCCGGTAGGCATCCCAGCTGTACGCTGCCTCGTCAAACTCCGGCGGCCTCGATCCCATCTTCATCGCCACTGAAGTGACGCAACGTAGTGGCAACACGAACTGAACCCTTTATTCCTTGATACATGGTCTTTTTATGGTATGAAACCACGTGAGACACGAGTGACAGCCGAGTACATCGGGGCTGGCTTGCTAACTGGTGATAAGGGGATGGGCGGGTGAAGTGGTTTATTGCCAACGCTGCAGAAGGTGCTGGTACCACTTTTGCACGCTTCTGCCTACGCCCATGTTCAGACGTCACCACAGTTGTGCTCCTTTCAGTAGTGTTGCAATGCTTGGTTTACTTTCCTCCCGTGAGCTATGGTTTCGTGGGATTTATCATGGTCTGGTTCTGCGTTTACGGCAGGCAGATCAAGCGATGTGTCCGATTCCGTGAAAGGCGTGACCCCTGCGACTGCAACCAGCGTGTTCGTCTGTCACTGTTTAAAGCGGTGAAATCGCGTTGATGCTGCGGCAGTAGTCGGGTCATAATGGCCGTAGCTTAGCAACTAGAACGCTCGGTGCTCAGTCGCGGTTCGCGTCGCCCCTTAAATTAGCAGCTTAAGAGAAGACACGTTCACATATGTAGCACTGTTAACCTCAGTTAACAACGCGATACGCGGCTATTCAGTTGGGACGTGAAACCCCACATATCAATCAGTGGCCATTCAAGTGAAAAAGGTCTGCTGTACAGCGCTGTGAATCTAGGTGGCATTCCGGAGAAAGCGACGCGATCACATAAGTAAACGCGAGAAACTTGGACATAACTCGAAAATACCCTTACCTGTGACGAAGTGATGACTGCAGTAACAGATTGGGGTTTAACGTACCCAAACTACCATATGATAATGAGATGCGCCGTAGTTGAGGGCTCCGGAAATTTCGACCATGTGGGATTCTTTAACGTGCGCCTAAATCTAAGCACACGGGTGCAAACATTTTCACCTCGTCCCAAAATGCAGCTGCCGCGGCCCAGATTCAATTCCTCGACCTGCGGGTCAGCAGCCGAGTGCCTTAGCCACTTTACCACCGAGGCGGGTGCTATTCTGCATCCAAAAAACGGCCCGAATAATCACGGTGAAGCTGGTAGCGCGACCGGAGGCCATATTTCGCCGCTGCAAAGCTCCTGACTTCGCTTCTAGGCAGCTGCTTATATGTTGACAAACATGGCGGTTCTCGGTCCTGTCGTTACCGAATGTGATGTACGTGCAACCCATGTATAGCAGATAGCTAGAGATGTAGTACATACGAGTAATGCATATTTTCCTGACTGCTAGATATGAAAACGGCCACGCGGCATGCGCTTGTTTGGGAGAAGAACAAAAAAAACACTCCGTGAAAGGCAACGCCTTTCGCGAAGTTGTGAAGCTGAAGTTGTGGAGTATCGAAGGGTGAAACGAAGCCGGCAATTAAAACAAACTGAACCCTTCTTAGACATTCCCTTTTATTGACACCAATAGAGGGAACGTCCGCACAGCTCAAATGGTTCGCTGGCGACTGGTCACTGATGTCCTTGGGAGTCCTGTAAGCTCTCCTCCTCGCAACACATGTAAACACACACAAAAACAATCACCGACACTGGTGGCCATGTGTCGCCCGTTTTATGGCCCAATTCGGAGCCGAGAACAGTAGCCGTTGAGTCGAGCGCGCTTTCGATGGTCAAGGCCACGGACCCGAATTCGGAATTCTCCAAGAAAGCTGTCCACGACAGGCGTTACCTCATGTAAGATTTTAGTGCTGACACACAAACAATATAAACTAGAAATATACTTCAAGACACTTAGAATGAACACATAATTGTAGTCTTCTCAGAACAGACGAGTTAAAAGCGCAGTAAATGTACAGGGAAGCTAAGGTCAACACAGGAATCACGTACTGCTTTACAGATAGCAGAAAAACACGGAAAGGAAAGAAAAATGATGTGAAAAAAACTTTTACTGCTGGTTCTATCATCGCGGCCGCTCGTGCTTACTGCTTACCACACAGAGCAGAACGTGCATTCCATCGAAAGAAAGAAGAGAGAGAGTGGGTACCCTCATTTCGGCCTTGGAATACAACACGCGTAACGTCTCTTTTCCAGAAAGAATAGACAGGATTAGTTGGGGATCCGCAGCAGCCATAAGGACGTCACCTGCCATTGCAAAAGGCGCTGCACCATGCTCCCCGGCCCACACATGTTAGGCGCCACCATTGTAAATGGCTAGCAAGCTGCGTCCAGCTGCTGCGAATGCGTGACTAAATCTGTCTAAAGACAGCAGCCGAAAGGATGAAAGGAATGCGCTCGACACGGAGTTGCTGGAACTAAACGGCGTGGTGTGTGTGTCGGGCCAATCGCCTTTTTTCCAGATTCTTTTTTCCTTTTTTTTATGTCGCTGCGTTAGGAAGAAGCCAACGCCGTTACATTTTGAGGACTTGCTGAAGTACTGCCATGCCTATTGATGTGCATGCATTCAGCAGCATTTCCTTTGCCATGTTCTTAGAAGCAGCCATGTACCTCCACCGAGGATTTTATACGTATTTGTAAGTGGCATTTTATTTCCTGACGCATTGCCAGTTTTCTCTCTTGAAGAAATTCACTTTGATCTGCGCAACTGAGGTGTCGATCCGGTAGTCTCTTCTAGCTGACGGATAAGAATGGTTCAGGTGAATGGCTCTTGTATCAGCCGTCGTTGATCGCTTACGGGTAAATATATGCTTTTCGTGTTGTTTGTTTGTTTGTATTGAAAGAGCATGACAAATATTGCTATTTTTTTCCTTAGGGAGCGCTGCAACAAAGATTGCAAAAAATTTAGATAGCGTGGCACACTGGTCTCGCCTTACGGAAAGGAAAATGCATGCTTCATTGCTAAAGTCCTACGCAGTTTTTTTCACGTTACATTAAGTCGCAATTGGGCTGTAAACGCCGACTGAAAAATCTGCCTGGCCCGCCTTGAAAGTAAGACGTGTTGTCCTTAATTTATTTGTTGTACTGTTTATTCTACAGCGACGTAGTATGAAGAAACTGTGTGCTCTGGGGCTTTAAGCACGTTTTAGAATCTCAACGCACTCTCATAATTATTGTAAGTGCACAGTTTTTTCTTCCTATTTGTGGATATACCTACAGCATTGTTTTGCCAAATTGTGCGAATAGAGCTTGTAAACTCAAGCAATTGTGCATTTAGTCATCTAAATAGTCTGCCTTTCTCCAAGTATTATTAGTTCTGTTTGTTATTTTCAGCTTTTCCCAGCAACAGAACGATACAAGCTTCACATCTCGGTGGTAAAATGTCGCATACCGAATACGTATTCACGGCCAAGAGCGCGAAAATTGACCGAAAGAGAAAGCTGATCTAGCAGGAATACCACTCCATCGACTGTATATAGTAGGGTTGCACAAGGCCTGCTGCAAATCGATCCATGCGATTAATGTTTCATGAAAACATAGTGCAAAACAACAAAATTTTATGAAAACAACTGTGGAATAAACATATAAAGTGAGGAAGCTTACGTTTGTCTTTCTGTTATTGCGTGTTACGTGCTTAATGGGGCACTGACGAAATTTCGCTGCCGAGGTAGCCTATAGGGTTGATTACCAGGAACATCCGTATATCATCTGCAAAAAATATCAACAGTGAATATAGCTGGGAAGTTATTTTAAAGGAATTTTGAAGTTTGCACGAGCCCTAGACTTCTTCGTGCCATTGACACCATTGAAGGGCACCCTTAGGACCCCCTACTTCCGCCACGTCATCACGCTGCAGTCAATAAAACAAGTTGTGATGACGTCTTAGCCGCCATTTTTTTTGCCGCGTTTGTTACCGCAGTTTATATTTTTCGACGGCTGGTTGGGAGTGTGTGGCCGTGGTGCAGGCTTAGAAATTTCTGTGTTTGGCATCATTGCAGTCCCGTTCCCTATTAGAATGCAATTCTTGATGCGGACCATGCGAAAGTGTGTGTCAGTTCTATGTGCTGACGTGCTCAAAAGCTGCATACGTTAGGTGGCGACAGTTGCACCTAGTTTTATAGCCCTCTCGATCCGAAACTGAAACTGATCGATAATTAGGGGCCTGTAAATAATTTTCTTTCGCGTGCTGCAGCAAACGATGTGTCGTGTAATGACTAACAGGCCCCCAGCAACACATTACAGCAGACAAACACGAGGCCAAAGTTTTTGTGCCAGTACCCCTTAAAACGCTCACAAGTGCAGACTTTAGAGGCGTTTATTTCGTATTACACGGGCACTGACCCAATGGCATGAGCACAAAATACAAAGAAAAGCAGAGCAAGGAACGTTGGCACCTGACCTGCAGCCTTCGGTAAATCGACGCCTACGTCAGGCCATGGTCAACCTGCGTGCGGCATAAACTCGGGCTGGTCGGCCAACGCGGTTGGGCCTACGTTGTGTTCCGACGTCGGCCAGCGTGAGGCCAATGTTAATCCCGAAGACCAGCCCTACGTTGGTTGCGAAAGTCAGGACAACCACTTCGCAGTATGTCAGAGACCTGTCACTGACCTCTTGCCGAGGACAAATTGTTGCGGGAGACATCGGTGAATATACTCTCAAAACTGAAGACGTGAAAGAAAATATAGAATGTTATAACACTATTTGGGGTTTCTAGTGACAAACCACGTAATGATTATGAGGCACGCCTTTAGTGGAAGGCAACGTACATGAACATCGTATGCCACAACAAGGGATGTGTTTGGCATTCAGGATTTCTTCGCCTTCAACGAGGCATTGCATCCGAGTCTCTGAACCGTCTAGGTGGCACATAATATGTGACTGCAGAAAGGATAGAGCCATCGAGATGCAAAAAAAAGAAAAAAAACAGTGCAGTGCAGGCCACACACGTGCTCACCGATTCCAATACTCTCTGTGGGCGCCATAGTGAACCACCCAGTGTGCCCTCATAGGCACAGGGTGCACCTTTATAGGCGACAAAACTTGCGAATACCATGAAAGTCCAGTTATTTCCCCTTCAGTTTCGTTTATTTTACCCCATTCCCGCCTATTTCGTGGCCTTCTGCGCGTTCAGCCAGCGCATTCAATGAAACCATCTTTCTTACATCATACATGTGCCACTCCAGTGTTTACTAAAGCTTACTTTTCTCGCCAACGTAACCTAACCGCAATCTGTACCACTCCCACCCTTCTCCCCGGCTATCCATCTTCATGTGTACCCGATCACGCGTACTTCCATATTCCAGTATAGCATATCCAGGGGGTGGCACGCCAAGCCCGCCCCCCCCCCTTTTTCCCCATGGTGCATAGCACACAAAATAACGGTCTACCACATCTGCCAGCCCAGTCATAATTCTAATCAAGGTGGCGCCCCCTGAAAGGAAAGTTCTGCCAATGTCCTTGCAGCCTTCAACGTCAGCTCACAGGGATCCTCGCTCTGAACGGACCCATAGCCACTGTTACTTCCTCTAAACGTTGTTTTGATCTACATGCGAAAACGTGGTCACCTTCGAAAAGTGATTTATTTTCCAAGAGCTGCCGCGAAATATCATACAGCTTATGAATCAGGCTGTCAAAAAAAGAAAAACGGGACACTGGCAATTTCAGTGAGACATGAAATTGCCGTTTGGATCACGGTACGCAAGACCTCGTAGCATGCTCATTAAAGGGTGCAAAATGATGCGGCTGGTTGATCGCGATTTACCTCTTGGTAGAAGCTCTTTACCTGAACCAATCATTCATAATTCATTTTCACTAATGTGTGGATCGACGGCGATCTATTGTATAACGTGTGACCACCACCGAAATTCAGCGCAATAAATAATAGGATTGTGCCGCAGAGAATGTTTGCCACTCTGTATGAGGCACGCGCGTACGTGGTTCTCACGTTTGCCCACAATCATAACAAAAAGGCTGGAGCTTTAAGAATGCTGTGCTGATTTCCACCAAGCGAGAAATTCGCTTGCGCTGTGCTTCGTAGGGCTGTGCGCGCTAGACAAAATATAAATTTGCCCATGCTTGTCATGTCAACCGCGGCCCATCCTTGGATGCAAAGCTACAATGAACGAAGTAAAGGGGTTGCCCGCATTTCTTTCAGCAAAGATAAGTTTATTTACTGTTAATACCTATTCGATGCTTCATTTCGACACGAAGTGGCTCGTTAGCTTTTACGAAAGCAGCGCGCTCGGCCCCTGTGCATTTAATTTCGGTGACCATAAGAGACGACGCCAGCAGTTAGACATTATGAGAAGCGCAACGCTTTTCGGGGGCAGTTATTTAGCACTTCGTAAAGTCATAGAGGAAGGTCCAACAGTACTTTACTGATTTCGTTGAGCGAAGTACCAGAAGAATTAGGATTTAAAAGCAGATGCGATAGGGGCTGTGGGCTGTCGCGGCGGAACAATCCAACCATGCACGTCACAGGGACGCTTCCGCATGCTGGCTCCAGGGTATGTCCTCGCGCCCAATAGTATGGTGTCCTATAACAGTGACATAGGTAGAGTGCCCTAGAATATGGGGGAGTATCCAAAGGGCCATGCCAATACATGGGAGGAGTGAGGACCTTTTGCGGTGAACTTCAACGCCGCGATGCTGTCGTGCCAGACCCATGGGCTTTACTCGCGATGAAAGCTGCCGCAAAGCCGCAAGCGTCTGCTACGCGCCTGATATTCTTGCGGCTGTTAGTCAACATTGCGATAATTTTGGCGATATTGAATACTATGTCCCTGCCACGTAATACTCCATTGACTCACCGCGCTTGGAACATGTTTGTGAGGTGCGAATAGAAGATTTGGTTTGCCAACGTCTAGCTGGTAAATCACCGCAATGTTACAAACATACTCGACCGCACTACTCTTCCATCTGAGGAACGCTTTCTGGACGCACCTTTATCATGAGCGAAGGGGGCTTAATTTAGTTACGTGTGGAATGACGAACGTGGACGTGCTAGAGAAGATCATAAGCTAGAAATTGTATAAATAACCACTAGAACGTAGCAGGTGTGTGCGCAGTGTGTGGCTAGCTCATTCTTATGCGTTTGAGATCTCTTTTATTTTATGCGTTAGATTTCTTTTGTAATTCCTCCTCCTGCCCTATCCTGTTTTCTCGGATAGTTAAAAGCTTCAAGTAGCTCATACGAAGCGGCATGAGCCCGTCAGTGTGGGTGCGGTACTAAAAAAGAACTACCAGGTAATTGGCGCAAGTCAAGCGTCTCGTACGATTGATCGTCAACATAGTACGACCAACATGACTAATTGGTAACGAGATCAATAACTGAGCACGTTTACCTTTTACGCCACCATTAACAATAACAGCTCGCAAGTCCTTAGCTGTGTTGTCGCTTTAGACAGCTCAATGGAAAATACACTTTTGGTGAATTCTACTGGGAGAACAGGAACACTCAAAAGCACGCTCAAAGTGCTGTCTTCAGAGCTGGCTTGTTTCAGTGGTCGAAGAGGTGCAGGAGCACTGTCACCCATTGGTAGAGCGAGAGAGCTTTTGCTGCACCGAGAGCAGCCAGGAGCAATTTGCAGTGCTCTCACCTGAAAAGTGGATTAGGCGCAGTTCGATGAGTCACGTGGTCTTTCAACGTCACAGCCTCTGAATATTTCTTCAGCCGGCGAGTGCGGTGCCAATGGTAGCAACCATGTGAACTTTGAAACGGGTGGCGACGATGACAGCTGGACGTCTGCCGAATCCGTCGTAGCACAAACACACTATGTATCAGGGTAATGAAGAACAAGTTGCTGACCGATTTCACGTCTATTTTGCTGCTGCCGCACAGAGAATACGCCGGGGCTTGGAATGTTTCGATCACGTGGTCTCCCCACTCGTCACCCTCTCACCTGCTTTGCGGGAGCATGCCAAATTCCAATGGCAGGTCAAGTGACCCTGCACTCAGTGCTCTGCCTACCACTCCTCACTGCCCTACCCCTGTACTCCTGTTCTCTCATTGGAATTTGCCATTTCTTTTTCTTCACACGACAAATTTTATTTACCCCCTCCACAGGAAAGTTTTCTGCATCGAACGTGGTTTTGCGCTACCTGTAGGGTCTTGAGTAATTTAATTCAAGCTCCCGCGCCTCACATTGTTTTCTCTGCATCCGTGATTGGTTCACCGATCACGGAGACGGTGTAAAGCGAAGATGCCCTAATGAGGCAACATTACGGCGTCACAAACTTTGGCACTGTTAATGTTAAAGTGACGTAATGCAATGATAACTTTTGCATCACTTGTAGGTACAGGCGTGCTCGCGGAGGGGTGGGGTGGCTGCTTCCCTGTAGCCTCCTTAGAGGAGGGGGGCGGGAGGTGAGCGCAAAGTGATCCCCTGCATATACTGCCAATTTATGGAGGGGTGCTAAGACACGTGGGTGGCGGGCTCTAAGTCAGCTCCAAACGTTGACATAATCGGTATGGGGGCATGCTGCGATGAATCCTCCGCTCTCGGAGCATCGCGTGAGCAGGAGAAGGCTACCGCCAGCCTATTAGAGCAAATGAAGGGCGACCTTCGAAAAGAACGGGAAGGGTGGAACGAGCTAGAGCAGCGGGTAAAGGAGCTAATGGCGCTTTGCCCCGGGCCCGAGCGGTGTGAGACGGAAGGCGTGGGTAGCGGAGAAGGCGACAAGCAGGAAGGAACAGGCGAGAAGTGAGGCCAGAGGGCCCCAGTGTCTGGCCACAGCACGGAGGCTCCGAGAACATACAGCTCGGTGGCGTGGCAGTCTTCAAGCCGGGCAGAAACTCAGGACAGACGGCGGAGAGAGAAACAGGTGAAGCAAACAGGGGTGCTATCACAAACAGGAAGCCACCGATTGGAGCATAGCAGGTCCTAGTGGTGGGAACTCTAACGTCGCCAGGGTTAGGGATGGCGTCTTCAAGACAGTGAAAGAAGATGGAAGAGTCAGGGTGAATGCACAGTCAGGGAAGAGCATGGTGGATGCACTGGCCAAAGCTCAGGAGGTTGTAGAAAACAGCATGTAGGGCGAAAATCTAGTCATTATTCATGCTGGGCTAACTGATGTGTTGAAGGGCAAGGATCAGAACCTTCAGAGAAAGTTAGTGGATGGGATGCGTAAGGTCCGAAAAGCCTCTGGGAATGTGCATGTGACCATATGCACAGTCCCAGAGGTCTGGGGGCCACCTCGTGGGATTGAAAAGAGGGTAGTGGAGGCCAATTGTGTGATCAAGGGTTTGAGCCGGCAACTCGGATACAGCGTAATGGAAGTAAACCAAGACGTGTACGAGCCCAGCGCTCGCGCCTTTGTACAGGATGGCATTCACTACAGTGGTGCGACGGGCTGGAAGGTCGGTAACAGAATGGGTCGGCAAGCCATAGCTTTTTTAGGGAGACCCAGAGCCCTGAGACCAACAGTGTAGCCAAAGACGGACCTAAAGGGGCACAAATATTCAAGCCACACGAAGTCCTTGGGAGAAGAAATCGACGTAAGCACAAGGGCCAAGCTAAATCAGACGTAGGCTATATTAGCATGCAGGGTGGCAGGAATAGGTTAAAGTGGTAAGAGATAGAAGAGCAGTTGAGGCAGGAGGAGCTGATGGTATATGGGGTTGTGGAGACACATCTTCGGGACATAGAGCAACCACCCTGCAATCCGGACTACATATGGGAATATTGCAATAAAACAGAAGGCAGCAAAAAGAGGGGTGGAATCGGTGCATTTATACACAAGAGCATGGATCGGCAAGGAGTCAAGCAGGGATGCACGGAACATTTATGGTTAAGAGGGAAAGTAGCTGGGCAGATGACACTTTTCGGTTTGGTGTACTTGTGGACGTGAGCAAAGGCCAGAGAAGAAAACCAGGCAATGGTGGAGTGTATATCAAAGGACATTGAGGAATTAGGAGGAGAGTGCGAGATAATTATACTTGGAGATATCAATGTGCACATAGAAGATATAGATGGGTATACTGACTCAACAGGCAAAATGATCATGGATATGTGGGAAAGGCATGATTTGATCATTTGCAACAGTACCGAGAAGTGTGAAAGGCAAATAACATGGGAGGTATGAAGGCTGCAGTCAACAATAGATTATGCACTGATGTCACATAGGATGCATGATAAGCTCAGGAGAATGCGCATAGATGAAGATGGCTTCAGACGTCTGGGTAGTGATCACAAACGTATTAAGCTAAGTTTTGAAAGAGCAGCAAAAGTGGGAAAAAGACAAGATGAGCAACTACAGAAAAATTTTCATTCAGAAAGGCAAATAGAAATTGCTACTAAACAAATTGAGAAAGTAACCACTGAGGATAATAAAACTGTGTGAACATACACAAATCTAATTAGACTGTTTGGGCTAGAGCTTGCTAAGGCACGTGACAAGTCACCCCGGAAAAGAAGACACAAGCCCAAACGTTGGTGGGAGGAGGAAGTTAAGAGAGCCATAGCGAAACGTCAGGAAGCCTCTAGGGAACACAGACAGGCTAAGCAACGGGGTGAACCGACAGATGATGTTGAAAGAAAATAGGAAATCATTCTAAGCTCTAGAAGGGAAGCATCCCTCCTGATCAATGAAAAGATTAGAAGAAAAGTTGCTCAGTGGCTAGCAGAAGTACATAAACAAGACATAAAAGGAACAGAAAGGTGGCTGCGAAATTTTTGAACTATCTAAACTCCCTAAGAAATGAAACAAACCTAGAGCAGAGGTCTATACATACAGCTCAAGGTGCTAGGCTAGAAGGGGACGAAGCTATTGAATATACAAGAACAAGGGTGACAGAAAAATTTCAACAAAGAAGTGCCTCTTGCACCACAATAGACAGGGATGGATCAAGTGGCACAATGGCTCCATTTTCCCAACGAGAGTGGGATGGGCTGAGAAGAGGGTTCCAAGTACTAAATCAACAGGCCCAGATGGCATTCCAATTATGCTGATAAAGACATTAGGTCCGAAGTTTAAGCAGGCTTTGAGAGGGGCAGTGAGCAGAACAATAACCGATAGTGAAGTCCCTGATGAATGGAAACTTAGCAGGATGAGCATGATCTGTAAAGGAAAGGGGACAAAGCTGACGTAAACAACTACCATCCTATAACAGTGACATCAATGGTCTACAGGCTGGCGATGCAGATTATAAAGGAAAGACTGCAAGCATAGATAAATGATGAGGGGGTGCTGGGAGAATCGCAGAATGGGTTTCGGAAACACAGGAGGTTGGGACACAATCTGTTCTCACTGACGCAGTGCATCGAAACAGCAGAAAAGAAACTCAGGCCCCTGTGGCTAGCATTTTTAGATATCAAGGGAGCGTACGATAGCGTGGTTCAAGAGAACTTGTGGGGAATATTAGACACACTGGGTGTGGAAGATGTAGTCACTAATCTTTTAAAGAAAATCTATAAAAGTAACAGGGTAGTTATAAAGTACTAAAAACAGGTATCCAAGGCCACAGAGGTAAAACGGGGACTTCGGCAGGGGTGTCCACTGTCGCTTTTGTTATTCATGATGTACCTACAAGGATTAGAGGCCAAATTAGAGAGAAGTGAACTTGGCTTCAACCTCTTTTTAGTCAAACAAGCAAAACTCATTGATCAGACACTACCAGCATTAATGTACGCAGATGATGTAGTGCTAATGGCCGACAACAAAGAAGATTTCCAGAGATTGATGGGCATCTGCAGTAATGAGGGAGATAGCTTAGATTTTAGATTCAGTAAGGAAAAATCAGCAGTCATGATTTTTAATGATAACGAAGGTAGTGAGTTTAGAATACAGGAGGTCACGCTAGAATAACAGATAAATACAAATATTTGGGCTTATGGATAAGCATGGGACCAAGTACCTAAGGGAACACGAAATATACGTGATGGCTAAAAGTAACAGGAATGCAGCAGTGATGAAAAATATGGCACTGTAGTGTTACAATAGGTATGATATTGTGAGAAGATATGGAAAGGGGTCATGGTTCCCTGTCTGACGTTCGGCAATGCAGTCTTGTGCATGAGATCAGAAGTTCAAGCAAGATTAGAAATTAAGCAACGTAGAATAGGTAGGCTTGCTTCAGGAGCTCACGGGAATACACCAAATCAGGAAGTACAAGGTGATGTGGGATGGACATCATTTGAGGGCAGGGAAGCTAGCAGCAAGATTAAATTTGAGAAGTGATTGAGAGAAATGGGAGAAGAGCGGTGAGCTAGGAAGGTTTTCAGCTACTTGTACATGAAGAATGTCGATACAAAATGGAGGAAGCGAACCAGGAAATTGACTGGTAAATACTTAGAAAACAGCACGTGGCCAAACCAGAAGGACTATCGGTTAAGAAGAAAGTGAAGGAAACGGAGACTGACATGTGGAGAATTTGCATCATTAAGAAGTCCGCACTAGAGATATATCGAACGTTTAAGCAGGAAATCGCCAAAGAAAGGATCTATAATAATACTCGGGGTAGTTCTCAACTGTTTAAGGCCAGGACGGGAGTATTGCGAACCAAGACATATCGGGCCAAATACGAAGCAGTAGACATAGTATGCAGTGTGTGTGGAGAGGAAGAAGAAACTGCCGAACACTTGATAATGTTCTGTAAAGGGCTTCACCCTATAGTTCAGGATGATGGCGTAGAGATTCTCAAAGCACTGGGGTTTAGGGACAGGGAGGGCGAAATAGACTTCAAGCGGGTAGACCTAACTAGAAGGAGGTTATCTGATTGGTGGCTAAAGTCAAAGCACGAGTGAAAATTAAACCCTTCGCTGCAAAGTACGAATCCTCAACCTCATTATTTAAAGGGTAAAAAAAGATAAATGTAATGGTTTGTTCACTAAGTATTACGGCTAGGTGGCGTTAGCCACCGCCCGATCTAAAAGGCACAGCCACATCCATCCATCCATCCATCCATCCATCCATCCATCCATCCATCCATCCATCCATCCATCCATCCATTCATCCATCACCCTCTTCCTTTTGACGGGGAACCGTGTAACCGTGCGTGCACGCTCGTACGTGCTGTCGCCACCGAGGCGGGACACCGACGCCTAAGGTCAAGTTTGCGCGTTTCGTAAAGAATCTAAGGCTTTCGTCTTAAAATATGACGTGTGGTCTGATTTATCTCCACCGGATGATGGAAACATGGTCAGCGCCTACCTCGTTTACAACTTACCCATCGATATTGAAGAACTAAGTGCATTCGCACAATTTGTACAAAAAATCAGATACGCAAAGCAAGACGAATCAAATAAATGAACTTCATGTTATCAGTGAACGTCACAAAACAAGCGTACGTGGGGCATTAACTGCTCACGCGGCTTTCGCCGTGTGTTAGAAAAGCGTAACACTCCGCGAGTTTTAACGTGTAACTTCAGGGATTTATTTGGTATACTCCATGTTTCAGGCTTCGTAAATATACATTGCTATCAATATTTATATTGTTGGAGTTATTAAAACGTATGATTAATAACAAAGGAATATTCCTTTCATGTTTTACGTCATTCGAAAATTATGCTGATGCGATTTCTATAGATAAGAAAAATACCGACACAGAAGTCACCCCTGATCGCACCGAAACATACAGTTGCTATACCTTATTTAAATATACGTGATTGCATGTAACATATTTGTCGGGCTGGGGCATGTGGGAAATACGTTTTTCAATAATTTCCTAAAGTGACGTAAACTATTTACATCTGTAGTTGCTTGACGTATTTTGTTACAGTAAGTTAATTTTCACAGCGAAAGTGTTGCTGTGTGTATCTTTACTTAATGTTGTGCGTATATATTTAAGGCACTTTTTTCTATTACATATTTCTTGTGTATAAACATAGAATAAGTTGTCTTATTCCGGCACTGGCCTTCTTGGAATTTCTCAATTGAAAACAAGCTTGACAGATGACAAACTTTGTTGCTGTTCGCAATGTCTAAAACGAAATAACTTAAAAGATATTGCGCAGTGGTACAGCCGTTCTCTGTTCTTAAAGAGTAGTAGTCAAGGCCAACAAGTTATCTAATAGAACGTGTGTGGCGGCGAACCACCGGCTACTGTTACAACAAAGCCCGTAACGGTGAGCCAAGCGGTCACTGCACGCAATGTATTTCAGCTGACTGAAAAATGAACTTACTTTCATTACTCGTATTTCTTGCATGAATGGTGTTAGTACTCACTTGTCCTTGCAGTTCAGCTTGTTTTCGTTTTTTCCTTTCCTGTTATGCGTTTTCGCGCCGGCGCAGCTACCAAATTTGCATACTCGAAATCTAGCACCAGAACATCGCCGTGTTGATGCCGTTTACAAGATCAGTTTTTGCGTTCCCAAATGCACTAACACAACTCTCAACGACGGGCAAGCTCCATTCCAAACCTCATTATTGAAGTGGAGCACAACTCAAGTGCACTGCGTGCAAATACAGCGCAAGAACTACCACGCATTGCAGACGCCCCTCGCCTTCGACGCGCTTCCTAGCGTGGAAAGCCTACGATGGATGAATGGATGAATTGATATGACTGTACCCCTTAGATCGGGCGGCAGCTAACGCCACATAGCCGTAATACTTAGTGAACCAAAAACTCCTTCTCATTTCTCTCAACCGCTTTCTCAATGATGTCTATCCCATATCATCTTCTACTCCCTGATTTGGTGTATTCCTGTGAGCTCATAAAGCAAGCCTACCTACTCCTCGTTGCTTAATTTCTAATCTTGCTTGAACCTCTGATCTCATGCACAAGACCGCATTGCCGAACGTCAGACCAGGAACCATGACACCTTTCCATATTCGTCTCACAACATCATACCTATTGTAATTCCACAGTGCTCTGTTTTTCATCACCGCTGCATTCCTGTTACCTTTAGCCGTCCCGTATATTTCGTGTTCCCGTAGGTACTCGGCCCCATTGCTTGTCCATACGCCCAGATATTTGTATTTATCTGTTATCTCTAGCGTGACTTCCTGTATCCTAAGCTCACAACCTTCATTATTATTGAAAATCATGACTTCTGAATTTTCCTTACTGAATCTAAAATGTAGCTTATCTCCCCCATTACCGCACATGTCCATCAATCCCTGCATATCTTCCTTGTTGTCGGTCACTTTATTATCTGCGTACATTGATGCTGGTAGTGCCTGTTCAACGAGTTTTTTTTTTGACAAAAGAGATGTTGAGACTAATTATAATCTCTTCTAATTTGGTCTCTAATTCTTGTAGGCGCATCCTTCTAGGAACAAGGTTGACAGAAGACACCCCTGCCTAAGTCCCCGTTTTATCTCTGGGGGCTTGGATACCTGTTTATCGCTATCTAAAACTACCTATTACTTTCATGGATATTATTTCAAAAATTTGTGACTTCATCTTCTACGCCTAGTGATTCCAGTATTCCGCACAAGCCCTCTTGAACCACGTTATTGTTCGCTCCATAAATATTAGCCACAGCGGCCTGTGTTCCTTTTCTGCTAATTCGATGCACTGCGTCAGTGAGAACAGATTGTCTTCCATCCTCCTGTGTTTCCGAAACCCATTCTGCAGTTCCCCCAGCACCCCCTCATCCTCTATCCATGCCTGCAGTCTTTCCTCTATAATCTGCATCGCCAGTCTGTAGACCATTGATGTCACTGTTATATGACGTAGTTGTTTGTGCAAGCTTTGTCCCCATTTTTTATAGGTTATGCTTACCCTGCTAAGTTTTCATTCATCAGGGACTTCACTAGCGTTTATGGTTTCGCTCGCTGCCTCTATCAAATCTGCTTAGACTTTAGACCTTATTTTTTTCAGCGTAATTTGGATGCCGTCAGGGCCTTTTGGTGTACTGCTAAAAACCCTCAGCCTTTCCCACTCTCGTTGTTAAAATGGAACTACTGCACCACTTGATCGATTCTTGTCTATTAAGGTGCATAGGGCACTTCCTTAATTGTTATTTTTCTGTCATTCTTCCTCTGATATATTTATTAGCTTCGTGTCATTCTAGCCTAATACCTTAAGCTGTAGTTATAAACCTCTGCTCTAAGCTTGTCTCATTTCTTAGGGAGTTTAGATGGTTCCAAAGTTTTGCAGCTGCTTTTTTATCTTTTTATTTGCTTCTGCCAGCCACTGAGCCCCCTATTTTCTAATATTTTCATTGACCAAAAGGGATGCTTTCCTTCTACAGCTTAGAAAGATGTCCCATTTTTTTTCAACATCATCTGTCGGCTCACCGTGCTGCTTAGCATGTCTGTGTTCTCTAGAGGCTTCCTGAAGTTTTGCTATGGCTCTCTTAACTTCTTCATTCCCCCAACTCTTCGGTTTGTGTCCTCTTTTCCGGGTTGACTTGTCACGTGCCTTAGTAAGCTCTAGCTCTAACAGTTTAGTTAGATTCGTGCATGTCCACACTGCTTTATTATCCCCGGTGATCACTTTCTCAATTTTAGTAGCTATTTCTATTTGCCTTTCTGAATAAAAATTTTCCTTTAGTTGCTCGTCTTGTCTCCTTAGCACTTTCACTGCTCTTTTAAAACTAAGCTTGATACGTTCGTGATCCCTACAAGACTTCTGGAGCCACATTTATCTATGTGCATTCCCTTGAGCCTATCATACATCTGATGTGACATCAGTGCATAATCTATCGTCGGCTGCAGCCTCTCTACCTCCCATGTTATTTGCCTTTCGTACTTCTCATTACTGTTGCAAATGATCAAATCATGCCTTTCACACATATCCATGATGATTTTGCCTGTTGGGTCGGTTTACCCATCTATATCTTCTATGTGCGCATTCATATTTCTTAGTATAATTACCTCGCACTCTACTTCTAACTCCTGAATGTCATTTGACATACACTCTGCCACTGCCTGGTTTTTCTATCTGGCCTTTGCTCCTCTCCACAAGTACACCAAACCAAGGAGTGTCATCTGCCTAGCTACGTTCCCTTAAACCGCAAATGTTCCGTACATCCCTGTTTGACTCTTTGCCAACCCATACTTTCATGTATAAATGTCCTAATTCCACAACTCTTTTTGCTTCCTTCTGTTCTATTGCAATATTCGCATATGCACTCCGGATTGCAAGGTGGTTACTTTATGCCCCGAAGATGTGTCTCCGCAACTCCATATACCATCAGCTCCGCCTGCTACAACTGCTCTTATATCTCTCCCCATGTTTTAACCTATTTCTGCCTCTCTGCATGTTATATAGCCTATGTCTGATATAGCTCGATACTTGTGCTTACCTCACAATTTCTTCTTCCACGGACCCCAAGTGGCTTGAACGTTGGCGCCCCTTTAAAACCGTCTTTGGTTACACAGACTTTGGCTACAAAGAACCGCCTTTGGCTACACGATGGATGAATGGATGGGTGGGTGGGTGGATGTATGGATGGCGGGAGGGAGGTAAACAGAGAGGATGGGTGGGTGGGAGGAACGGACGAATGGATGGATGGATGGATGGATGGATGGATGGATGGATGGATGGATGGATGGATGGATGGATGGATGGATGGATGGATGGATGGATGGATGGATGGATGGATGGATGGATGGATGGATGGATGGATGGATGGATGGATGGATGGATGGATGGATGGATGGATGGATGGATGGATGTGGCTGTAGCCTTTGTATCGGTTGGCGGCTAACCCCACCTAGCCGAAGTACTTATTAAATGGAAACTAAATTTATCTTTTTAATGGTGAAGTTAAGCACTGACACTTTGCAGTGAAGAGTCTAACTTTCACTCGCGCCTTCAATGTAGCCACCAATAAGATAACTTCCTTCTAGTTAATTCTACCTGCTTAAAGACTGTTTCACCCTCCCTGTCTCTAAACGCCAGTGCTTTGAAAAACTCTGCGCCATCATTCTGAACTATAGGGTGAAGCCCTTTACAACACATTATGAAGCGTTCGGCTGGTTGTTCTTCTACTCCACACGCACTACATACTCCGTCTACCCCCCCCCCTCGTATTTGGCCTGATAAGTCTTGGATCGCAATACTCCCTTAGTGGCCTTGAACAGTAAAAAACTACCCCAAGTATTACCATAGATCCTTTCCTTGGCAATTTCCTGCTTAAAAGTTCGATAGATCTCTAGTGCGGACTTCTTAATCATGCCAGTTCTCCACATGTCGGTTTCCGTTTCCTTCACCTTCTTCTTAACCGATAGTTATTTTTTGGTTTGGCCCCCTGCTCTTTTCTAACTATGTACCCGTCAATTATCTGGTGCGCTTCCTCCATTTTGTATCGGCATTCCCTATGTACAAGTAGCTAAAACCTTCCTACTCCAACACTCCTTCTCATTTCCCTCAACTGCTTCTGAAATTTCACCTTGCTGCTAGCTTCCGTACCCTCAAATGATGTCCATCCCATACCACCTTCTACTCCCTGATTTGGTGTATTCCTGTGAGCTCATAAAGCAAGCCTAACTACTCCTCGTTGCTCAATTTCTAATCTTGCTTGAACCTCTGATCTGATGCACAAGACGGCATTCCCGAAAGTCAGACCAGGAACCATGACACCTTTCCAAATTCCTCTCAAAACATCATATCAATTGTAATTTCACCGTGTTCTATCTGTCATCACCGCTGCATTCCTGTTACTTTGAGTCGTTTCGTATATTTCTTGTTCCCTTAAGTACTCGGTCCCATTTCTTATTCATACGTTCAGATATTTGTATTTATACGTTATCTCTAGCGTGACCTTATGTATACCAAGCTCACTGCCTTCATTATTATTAAAAGTAATGTCTGCTGGTTTTTTCTTACTGAATCTCAAACCTAGCTTATCTGCCTCATTACTGCAGACGTCCATCAATCTCTGCAAATCTTCCTTGTTGTCGGTCATTAGCCCTCAATCATCTGCGTACATTAATGCTGGTAGTGTCTGATCAATGAGATTTCCTTGTTTGGCTAAAAAGATGTTGAAGCCAAGTCCACTTGCCTCTAATGTGGCATCTGATCCTTGTAGGTACATCATGAATAAGAAGGGTGACAGTGGACACCTCTGCCTAAGTCCCCGTTTCACCTCTGTGGGCTTGGATACCTGTTTTTTCCACGTTATAACTACCTTGTTACTTTTTTAGATTTCCCTTAAAAGATTAGTGACTCCATCTTCCACACCCAGTGTGTCTAGTATTCCCCACAAGTTCTCTTGAACCACGCTATTGTACGTTCCCTTGATATCCAGGTGCCAGATGCCACAAGCGGCGCTGCATGTCGAGAGGGTGCTACAGTGGTCTACAGGCTGGTGATGAAGTTTATAAAGGAAAGACTGCAGGCGTTGATAGAGGATGAGGGGGTGCTGGGGAACTGAAGATTGGGTTTCGGAGGAGGAGGAGGAGGAAGAAACTTTATTCAGAAAAAAAATTGAAATGCAGGCAGTTTGGTCGGGCCCTCAGTCCAGGGCTCCGCTGGCACGAGCGGCTCGCTGGACCTGGTCAAGCAAAGCTATTTGGCTCTGCTTGTCCTCGTCCGCAAGCCATGCCTCCCACTGCCTGTGAAACATGTGTGGTTGCTTCGTGATGTGTGGGCTGTCGATGTGTGTGGGCCTCTGGGTGCACTCCCATGCTATGTGGCTGAGTGTTGGTACTTGTGAACACCACGGACAGGTGTCTTTATATCTTGCGGGATATATTCTACTTAGATGGTACAAATTGGGAAAGCTATTGGTTTGTATGCGTCTCCAATCCCTGCTTTGCTGGCTATCCAAGTCCTTATGTGGAAGCCCATATTCCTTTCGTTGCTTCCTTCGTTGCTACCGTCCTATAACAGTGACAGCAGTGGTCTACAGGCTGGCGATGCAGATTATAAAGGAAAGACTGCAGGCGTGGATAGAGGATGAGGGGTACTGGGGGAACTGCAGAATGGGTTTCGGAAATACAGGAGGTTGGACGACAATCTGTTCTCACTGACGCAGTGCGTCGAACTAGCAGAAAAGGAACTCAGGCCCCTGTGGCTAGCATTTTCGGATATCAAGGAAGCGTATCATAGCGTGTTTCAAGAGGACTTGTGGGGAATACTAGACACACTGGGTGTGGAAGATGGAGTCACTAATCTTTTAAAGGAAATCTATAAAAGTAACAAAGTAGTTATGAAGTGGGAAAAACAGATATTCATGCCCACAGAGGTGAAACAGGGACTTTGGCAGGGGTGTCCACTGTCACCCTTGTTATTCATGTCGTGCATACATGAATTAGAGACCAAATTAGAGGGGAGTGTACTTGGCCTTAACCTCTCTTTTTTCAAACAACAAAAACTGATTGAACAGGCACTACCAGCATTAAGTTAATGCTGGTAGTGCCTGTTCAATGAGTTTTTGTTGTTTGACAAAAGAGAGGTTGAGGCTAAGTACACTCCCCTCTGATTTGGTCTCTAATTCTTGTAGGCACATCCTTGTGGGAACAATGTTGACACAGGACACCCGTGCCTAAGCCCCCATTTTATCTCTGGGGGCTTGGATACCTGTTTCTCGCAATCTACAACTACCTATTACTTTCATGGATATCCTTTAAAAAATTAGTGACTTCATCTTCTACAGCTAGTGTATCCAGTATTCCCCACAAGCCCTCTTGAACCACGCTATCGTTTGCTCCAGAAATGCTAGCCACGGAGGCCTGTGTTCCTTTTCTGCTATTTCGTTGTACTGCATCAGTGAGAACAGATTGTCTTCCAACCTCCTTTGTTTTTGAAACCCATTCTGCAGTTCCCCCAGCACCCCCTAATTATCTATTCATGCCTGCAGTATTTCCTTTGTAATTTTCATCACCACACTATAAACCACTGATGTCACTGTTATAGGACGATAGTTGTTTATGTCAGCTTTGCCCCCCTTTCCTTTATAGACCATGCTCATTCTGGTCAGTTTCCATTTGTAGGGGACTTCACTTTCGATTATGGTTGTGCTCGGTGCCCTCTCTCAAAGTATGCTTAGACTTCGGACCTGATTCCTTTATCAGCGTAATCAGGATGCCGTAAAAGCCTGTTTATGTACTACTAGGAACCCTCTTCTCAGGCCTTTCTCGCTCTCTTTGTGAAAGTGCTGCGACCGCAGCACTTGATCCATCCTTTTATATTAAGGTGCATATATCACTTCCTTAATTGTTGAAATTTTTATGTCATCCTTTCTCTTATATATTCAATAGCTTCATCCCGTTCTAGCCCAACACCTTGAGCTGTAGCTACAAACCTCTGCTCTAGGCTTGTGTCATTCCATAGGGAGTTTAGATGGTTCCAAAATTTTGCTGCTGCCTTTTTTATTTCATTTTATTGAGGTTGTTATGACAACATTTCAATAAACGCACAACACTTTCTATCCTTTTTTATGTACTTCTGCCACCACTGAGCCCCCTTACTTCTAATCTGTTCTTTAATCAGAAGGGATGCTTCCCTTCTACAGATTCTAATGATATTCCATTTGCTTTCAACGTCATCTGTCTGTTCACCCTGCTGCTTAGCATGTCTGTGTTTTTAGAGGCTTCCTGACGTTTTGCTATGGCTCTCTTAACTTCCTCATCCCACCAACTCTTCGGTTTGTGTCCTTTTTTCCGGGTTGACTTGTCACGTGCCTTAGTAAGCTCTAGCTCAAACAGTCCAATTAGATTCGTGTACGTCCACACTGTTTTATTATCCTCAGTGATTACTTTCTCAATTTGTTTAGTAGCTATTTCTATTTACCTTTCTGAATGAAAATTATCCTGTAGTTGCTCATCTCATCTCCTTCCCACTTTTACTGCTCTTCCAAAACTTGGCTTATTACGTTCGGTATCACCATATGTAAGTGAATATGTCAACAAGGTTAACTGATGGTATAACGCTGTGTCATGAACAGTGAATCGCTTCTTGTCTGTTTTGTGATAATCCCTAGCAGTATCGTAGGTGTTGAAATCTCCCACCACCACAAGATTGTGTACGTTTGCATACTTAATTACTTATAATCATCTTAAAAGTTCGTCAAAGCTTGAAAGAGATTCTCTCGGCGGACTATAACTGTTTAGGATGAAAAGGGTCTGATCCATTTCTTGGCAGGGAGAATATCCACAAATGTGTGTTCAATTTGATTCACATTGGGATGTGGTTGTGCAATACGCAGTTTCTGTATAAGAACCGCCGTCCGAGTCCTTCCCTCCGCTATATGTTTCGTATCCTCTGATCTTGATATTGTCTGATTGGGTTTCTTTTAGGGCAATGACGTCCAGATTCTCTTGAATAGTTTTATGTCATTCTACCTTTGCCTAACCTTGTTCAAGAAAACTTTATGACGGGCCATTAGTGCAAGTGAAATCATATAATGCAACATATTTTTATTGATTTTAAAAGCTGATCTGCAGTAGAATAAGTGGGAAAAGTTTTAAAAATATCAAAAGTGTTTTTTAATCGACGGTAGAAATTTTCCTTGAATGTTATTTTCTCAAGGTTAGTGCGAATAATATTTCTATTGAAAAGTGCGAATAATACAACCTTTCGTACTTTTATAAGTAAACATGCCGGAAAAGGATGCATAATTTTCACCACTCTGCCATAGGCTCTTTGCGAAATAAAAGCCTACAAACTAGGCAAAAAACATTTTTGAGGCATTTTTTAGAATCGTATAAAAATCTACATTATGTAGACAATCAAAATATACTTTATCGTAAGCGCCAGTACGCCTATATGTGAGCAAACAAATTTGAGGCACGTAGAATCAATATATTTTGTGTAATTCATGACCAAATTCGAAAAAAGAAGCAGAGCAGGTAAGCGTGGCATTCCACCTCTCCGTCATTAATTATTTACTGTGTTTTGAGAAAACATTTTACAGAAAAAAAAACCAATTGCGGATATCAACTTTCCACTAATTAGGCAACAATATATAAAATTTTGAAAGAAATTTAAGAGGTCGATTAGTCATGCTTTGTTCGATCTTACGTTGAATCTGCCTAATGCAAATTTCTGGATTTTAATACACTGCCTGGATGAAATTTAAGAATGGAATGTTTTCTACCAGGCAAGCGAAAGTCTGCCGCCTCAGCTGAGCTTTCTGTAGTGGGACCTCAAATGCTTGCTTTGCCATCGTACTGCCGAAGAAATGTTCTTTGGTCATGTTATATGGCATTCACTTTACGCCGTGCCAAAACCTGTCGGAATAATGGACCTTTTATTTCTTGTATTCTGGCACAAATCGACAGGCAACAGTTGAGTGGCAAAGCACCACATAATGGTAGGAAGGGGAAGATGCAAGCTGGCGACGAAAAATTGGTGAACAGGGGTTTTGTCGAGCCAACGTTTTGACAAGTGGACTTGTCTTCCTCAAAACTAGAACAGAACAGATTTATTTAGCACTAGCATGTCTACAATTCATACCCTCTGCTCCATCCTAACAATGGAGGTGGAGGGGCAACAGTGTATACCTGGGTGTGAGAGAGTGGGACAGTGTACTTCGGCTAATTATAAGAGTGAAGATGGAACAGTTGTTTAGGGAAAAAAGGGGGCGGGGGGCTAAAATGTACGCGTGTCCCTGAATCCCGGTTGTCGAACCGGTTGTTGGTAGTTAACCATGGCAGGCTTGAAATTTCCAGACGGTGGGCCCAACTCGCGTTGTTTTTTTTTTCGTGCATCAACCATGCCATGTGGACTTAAGATCCCCCTTAGAAATGTTCATACCTACTGGCTGGAGTGTATTGAACTTGTGGATAAGGTATGACTATATTTTCTGTCTCTTGCAGACTGGAAGTTTGACCGAAGTGTGTAGAGTTTGAGATCAACGAAGTTATGCCCTGCCACATTCAAATGCCGACGCACTGCTTTCGATATTTCTTTGCCGTGTTCGCGCGATGACCGTTTAAACTAACATTGGGCTGTCCTGTTTTGCAAATGTACTATTTATTATATTAAATGCGAAGCAGTTGTTAGCGAACTTCAGCGACATTGAGCGTATCTATCTATCTATCTATCTATCTATCTATCTATCTATCTATCTATCTATCAAGCCGCCTACGACTCTTAGCTCTCTTGGCCGTTTCGATAATGGTATTGATACTAAACTTGGTATGGCATAACATGACATGCATGTTGTGATTTACATTTCATGGTCCTGCAGCTCTTGTGGTGTTTTCGTTCATATGGCATGATGCAAAACTGGTATGGTATGACGTGTTGCATGGCTAGCACAAGCGACAGATCTAACATGAAAATCATGAAATGCGTGTCATGTAACATGACTACATGTCATGCTCATGATGGGCTGGCGGCCGTTGCGCTAGCGTCACATATACCAAATCTGTAATCACGGTAGGTGAATGGATGATGAAGGTATGTGACTGGTGCAAACATGATAATCATTAGATGCGTGTTGTGTAGCAACATGACTACATGCCACGCTTATTGTGTCCTGGTGGCCGTTTCGCTTGCTTCACTTATACCAAGTTTGGTATTACGGGACGTTAAGGGATGACGAAGCTATGATACTGGTGCAAACATTATAAGCATGGGAAGCGTGTGATGTAACAACATGACTACATCTTGCGCTCATGATGCCCTCGGGGCCGTATCGCTAGCTTCACATGTACAAACTCGGTATTTCGAGATGCGAATGAACGACATAGGTAAATGACACATCCAAACATGATAATCATGACATGTGTGTCATGTAACAACATGACTACATGCCACGCTCATGATGTGCTCGCGGCCGTTTCGCAAGCTCCACATATGCCAAATTCGGTATTACGTGACGTCAATGGAGGACGAAGGTATGTGACTGGTGCTAACATGATATTCATGAGATGCGGTCATGCGAGATCATCACTACATAGTCAAGGCGCCAATACATTGCGACGTGACGCGGTGCGCGTGCTCGCCGGCATTCATTTCGTCGCGCCACGCCGGCGTTGCGAAGCCAGGCGCCGGTTTTGCCACATACTGATACTCACAGGCGTGCACCGCACTGCTTTGACGCATGAGCGTTTCAGTGCATTTGGCATCCCTCCGTCACGGAAAGAGGAAGACGAAGTGGTAGTGTATAGGTAATCTGTGACGCAGTGTTGTCTGGGTAAAGCGGGAGACACATGGTGCGATTTGGCATCCGATGCAGCACGCGACGCCGCACGCCGCGTACGACGGTTCACGACACATGGGGCGAACAGCCATCAGCGCTCAGGCTCCACCCACATACGGCCCTTCAGCTTACACGCTCGGACGATATCGTATCCTCTTCACTAAGCGCAACATAAAGAAGCTTATGCAGCCATGCCTTGTTGTCTACTAACATCGCCACCAAAGCTACGCCTTCGCAAGCGACAAACATCGACACAGCCCACATTCATTATCGACTCCGAGCGTTGGCCTAGCAAAGCCGATGATGATGAATCAACATTTATTGGGCCCAACATATATATATAGTTGGTAGTGCGCGCAGGCACCAAACGGGGCAGTCCCCTAGTTGCGGGACCCATATGTATCCAGCAGCTCCTGGCCCCTGTCCGTCAGTGCACGCTGAGTTGGTAGGGCGGGGCTGGATAACAAGGTCTCCAGTCGCTCAAGGGGTTGAGAATTCGGGGCGTCGGGTAGTAGGGACGGTGGGGGGTTCTTAAGTTCTGTGCACTCTGCCAAGATGTGCGGCAGGGTGCCATTTTATATTTTACAAAACGGACAGTGCGTGTCGTGTTCCGCAGGGTACACGCGGTTCAGCAGTACGGGATGCACAAGAGATCCCGCCTGCGCTCGACGCAATATCGTCTGTTGTGTCCTGGTCAGGTCGGGGTGTGGTTGTGGTAGTCTGCACCTTCCCTCTCGGTACATATGGGTAATGTCCCGAAAGCTGGTAACCGGGTGTGGTAGCCTTTCCGGCTCATGCTCGGCCCGCATTGACATTTCTCGAGCATGATAGTCGGCAATGGTGTTGCCTGCTGCCTGCGAGTGAGCCGGGACCCACACGAGCTCTACGGCTCTTCCCGGAGGGTTGCATTTGGATAGAATGGCTTGTGCCGCGGATGAGATTACTCCCCTGCGGAAGCTTCCATAGGCTGTCTTTGAGTCGGTGACCACTGTGTCCACGCTCTGCTGTACGAGTGCGAGGGCCACAGCCACTTCCTCGGCAATCGCAGGGTCTTTTATCCTCTGGGACACGCTGACGATTAGCCTGTCAATGGACGTAACCACTACCACAGCACGGTAACTGTGTTTTGGGAGTGAGGCGTCCGCGTACGTGACCCCGGGGGTTCTCTTCTAGCTTCTGGGCCATGTCTTTGGCCCGCGTGGTGCGCCTCTCGTCGTTTTTGCCCGGCGTCATGTTCCGGGGAAGGGGTTTCGTTTGAATTGTTGTCTTCCAGTCCTCCGGAAGGGCCGCCTTGATGGGTACTGGCTCGATCTGCCATCCTATCTTCCGTAGGACAGCTCGTCCGTGCTCCACGTGACTGAGCCGGATTCTCTGATTAGAGAGGCGGGCTTCGATGAGCTCCTCCACCGCGTTGTGGGTGCCGATGTCTAGCAATCTTAGCGTAGACGAGTATATTGGCACGCCCAGGGCTCGCTTCGGTGCCTTGCGAAGCATCGTGTTGAGGGTGTCCCTATTCGCCTTCGTCAGCTGGAGATACGGGGCGCAGTAGGTAACCCGTGACATGACGAACGTGCGTACCAAGCGCATGACATCGTCCTCTTTCAGGCCTCGGTTTCTATTGGATACCCTTCAAATCATTCCAAGAATCTGTTCCGTTGTAGTCTTGATCTTTGTGACGGCGGCTTGTGCCTTCCCATCACTCTGAAGCAGTAGGCCGAGAATCCTGATTTGCTGTGTTGGTTTGATGGCCATTCCGTCGATGGTGCTAGTCACGTTAGGCAGCGGCTCTTTCTTGGATTTTCCTGGTTGGATCATGAGCAGCTCCAATTTTTGGGGAGCGCAGCTCAGTCCACACGACTTGGCATACTCGTGCACGATCGTCGCCGCCCGCTGCAAGGCTTCCTCTGCCCATTCATCGGACCCGGCTCGGGCCATCCACAACGTGATGTCATCGGCGTAGAACGCGCGGTTCACACCTTCGACTTGCTTGAGCAGACCGGGTAGGGGCAGAAGGGCCATATTGGAGAGTAGGGGCGACAGGACCGACCCCTGAGGGGTGCCTCGACCACCGAGCTCGACAGGGTCCGATTTCTCCTCTCCTATCCTGATGGTCGCCGTTCGGTTTGACAGAAAGTCTCTTATGTAGCCGAATGCCTTGCGGCCACACCCAGCTTTGTTCAAATTTTGCAACACGCTCGCGTGCGACACGTTGTCAAAGGCTCCTTTCAGGTCGAAAGCGAGTATCCCACGTGGTGCGTGCTTCGTTGCTTGCTTGACGACCAGCTCGTGGCGTTGGATCATTACGTCTTGGGTGCTGAGATGTTGCCTGAAGCCGTACATCGTCTCCGGCATCTGATCTGTTTCTTCAAGGTGCTTCTGCAGCCGGCGAAGGACCATATTCTCTACCACCTTTTCCACACAGGACGTGAGGGAGATGGGCCGCATGTTGTCTATAGTGAGGGTTTGCCAGGCTTTGCAATAAAATGGACCTCGACTCCCTTCCCTTCCTTCGGCAACCGCGAGCTCTCCCAGGCTTCGTTGATGTCCTTTAGGAGGCCGCGGGCTGCTGCATCGCTCATGTTACCGAGCTGTTTGTATGTTATTGCGTCCCTGCCGGGAGCGCTTTTCTTGTTGCTTTCGTCTATCGCTGTCCACATTTCCGTCATGGTGAACGGCCGATCGAGCTTTTCGTTATCGGGTCCCTCGTACCCCTCAGGCACCGGGTACTGGCCTTTCTCTGTCTTTAGGTACTTCATCTTCAGATCTTCCAGGAGTCTGCGGCCGTCTCCCTTGTACATGTTCAATACTTTGGCAAGGTTGCGATTAGTTGCGGTTTTACTACTCAGCGGGTCGATTAGATGCCTCAAGAGGCACCACGTCTTCCATGCCGAGAGCTTGTCCTGCAGGCCGTCGCAGGCTTTCAGCCAATTTTCCCAGCAGAGCTTGGCATCCACGTACGGTGTCTGTGATGTCGCTGCGATTTCTTAGGTGAATTTTGTAGGGCCTTCTTCTGGTCTCTCGCCCATTCGGTGTAGGTCTGTTTTCTTTCAGATGTATTCGATTCTTCCTCGGTCGCCTCTTCTTGATCTTGGGTAAACTTCCTCATCTTGTCCCAATCCGTGATACATGCCTTCCCCAGTACAGCCCGGTATCGGGAGCCTCTGATCGTAATGCCGATCACGCTGTCCACGTCCCCAAGTCCACGTCTTCCTTTGCCGAGGTGACATCTAGTGTGCCCGATAACCACGTAAGTCTGGCGTAGTGTCCCTAGCGACACTGTTGCTTCTTCTGGTAGTTACGTCCGGCTCGTTCAGGAGGGCCATCTTGTGATTCTCCATCACCTTGGCCAACGCTTTCCCCCTCTTGGACTGGAACTTATATCCCCACGTTGTGTGAGGGGCGATAAAGTCACCGAGGATCAGGAGTGGCCTAGTTCCCGCCAACCCCTTCGCCTGTCTCACGATGCGGTCTAATGCGTACTGACGTTGTGACGGCTGGCAGTACATGCTCATAACGGATAGCCCGAGCTGCCGTTTTTTCTTGCATGAATTTCTACCAGCGTGTGCTCGCACCCACCCTGCGCAATGACGTGTTGAGTAGCCGCCACGTTGCTCCGTACGAGCACCGCCATTCCATTCTCCGTGTGGTCATTGTACGTGACGTACCCCGGGAGTCTTGATTTCCCATTCGTTTCTTGTAGAGCAATTATATCGGGCTTGTTTTTTTGTCTGCCAATGTGTAACAGTAGCTCTGCTTCTTTATTGCGAATGCTGCGGCAGTTCCATTGGTAAATTACGGTATTGCCCCCCCCGGTCTTGTTAAGCTTCTTACTCAGTATCTGCATCATCCTTTCCAGAAATCTTGGGTCGACCGCGCCTTTTCGCGATCGCGTCCTTTATTCTTTCGGCAGGCTCCTTTTTCTTTTTCAGGGACGCGAACCGGTTCCGTACCGACGTTGAGGCTTCTTTTGTCGCTAGACGGTCGCGCTTAACCGGGAGTGTGTGATGCTGACTCTCGACAGCTTCGAGTCAGGCATCCATATTGCCTAGCCTTACGTTAGTACGGGTGATTGCAGCCATAATGGCCACCAGCTCTCCTTCTCACGGGATCTGCGTCGTTTCCGCGGCCGTGGTCTCTGCAGTCAAACGGCTCTCATCAGCGTCCATTGCCTCTTGGTTATTCGATGCCCATTGCGAGGCCTCAGCCTCTCCCGTCGTTACACCCTAGGCGGGTTGAAGGGGAGCTCTACGCGGCACCTTGCTCAAGCATCCGGCGTTGTTTGCTGCCGTGGTATTGTTTTGGGGTTTTGTATTTGACGAGCTGCCATTACTCACTAGCATTTCAATCTTGCTCAGAAGCGCTCGTATTTGGGCGTTCTGCTCCTTGATCTGAGCATTTTGGCGCTCAATAATTTTCTTAAGCTTTGTCACTTCGTTAGTGTCCTTTTGCGTATTCCCTTTAAAAGGTTGGGAGGGCTTGAGGGGTGGGGATTCGGTTTCACTGTTTTGCGCGATGGCAGACCTGTTGATCCATCCCACCTTTTTTTCGGTCGACTCGTTCTCGGTCGACTCGTTCCGGGTCTTCGAACTGGCCCTGGAGCTCGAAATGGCCCGGCGGCTGGAGCTGGTCCGGGGTTTTGAACAGGCCCGGAACACCGAGGTGGGCCTATGCGTCGTTTCCCAGCGGCGGTTGCCACCACCTTTGCCACCCCCGAATCGTAGCTTCGATCGGGAGCGGCTCTGGCAGCCGTTTCCGCCACCACTGTTGTTGCTGCTGCAGTCCGGCGTTTGTGACCAGCGCTACTGCGAGGTCCACCTGCTGTGTTGCGGAGAAGAAGACGGCCGACGGAGACGTACGCGGCCGGCGGGGACACCGACCAGCCCGAACACGCGGGTTGGCGCGACGCGCCGAAGAAAGCGCAACAACCGCACTTTACGGTTACCCAACACACACTCTTTATTTTACAATCGCCTTGAAATCCTAGGTGCCAGAGCGGCGCCCCCTGGCATCCTCTGTTGTCAATCCGAAACCGAAACTGAAAACCCAAAACACAACAACAATCCCCTCCTCGAAAAAAAGCACACCTATACACTGTATATATTTATACATGATCGATACAAAAGTATATACAAGGTATACACGTTACAACATATGAAAATGCAGAACACGGCACACTGAACTCACACACAAGTCCTAAAAATGCACTGACAAACCAAAAAAATGTACACAACTGTTCGGAACAAGAGTTCTACGTCATGTAGTCTTCGAACCGACGCGGCTTCTGCCGCTTCCGCTTAGGGCGGGCCCTTTTGGGTGTAGAATCAGGTGTCTCTGCACCTTGAGTGGAAGATTGTGCAGGCTCTGAACGAGCGTTAAAATTTGGGGTCTCATCAGAGCTCGCAGCATGAGCTTTGGAAGAATTTTGCGGACCGGAGTCTCGTTCAACGGTCTCAGCCGTATTTGAAGGTTTGAAGCGAAACGTATGACTTGGTGTACTTGAACCAGCGACACCGCCTGGTAACTCCTCCCCCCTTGAAGAAGAAATGCTTGTACATGGAGGCCACATGTAACAGTCTGATGCGTAGTTGAAAGGCGTGGACGGAACGTGATGAGGAGGACTTTTAGGTGTTGACGGCAAATCTGTATGAAAAATAACAAGGCGCGAAGCATTCCAGATGTTACCATCACTTAAGTGAAAAGAAGTGGGGCTAACCTGGCCCAAGACTTTGTAAGGACCCAGATACTTGGGGCGCTTGCCTGGAACACGAACCTTGACTAGATCGCCAGTGCGAACTTTGGACTGCTTTGCACCTCGACGGGTGTCGACATACTTTTTCATTGCTTGTTGACGAGAAAAAATCCTGGTGCGGATTTGATCAGGAGAAGACACTCCTATGTTACGAGGCAAAGGGACTATGTCAAAAGCAACTCGCGGTTGCTTACCGTGGAGAAGTTGAGCAGGAGACACTCCAGTGGTGTCTTGTGGTGTGAACCTGTACGAAGCTAAACATTCCGTCAAGACTTGCTTGAGGGGACGGTGCTCTAATTGGGCGATCTGGTTATGTTCCTTCAGAACGCGATTAAAGCGCTCGATTTGCCCATCTGATTGGGGATAGAAAACTGATGACCTCAAGTGCTGAATTCCTCGTTGTGAAAGAAAAGCCTCGAAATGTTGGGACTGAAACTGTGGACCATTGTCCGTAACTATGGCATCAGGAAACCCTTCCCGGCTGAAGATTGAAGACAGAAACTCAGTGATGACCTCAGAAGTAACCGTATGTGTGAAACAAATTTCTGGCCATTTGGAATTGTAGTCAATGAACCGGGCATTTTGCGGAACATTATGCAAAGGACCGATGATGTCCATGCCGAGTTTCTGCCAAGGCCGATCAGGCCACTGGACTGGCTGCAACGGAGAAAATGCAGGTTTGGCAGACTTGTCAGCTGCCTAACATATATGGCAGTTGTAAACTGCATGCTCGACCTGCTTGTCTAAGGCTGGCCACCAGTACCTGTCTCGGAGATTCTGTTTGGTGCGGACAATGCCTGGATGGGTCTCATGGGCAAACTGTATTAGCTTGTTACGGAAAGAAGCAAAGGGAATCACGCGTTCATCGCGGAAAAGCAAGTCCTCGACACAAGACAGTTCCTGTCGGACTGCGAAGTAAGGCAAGAATTCAGAAGCAAGAGCACATTTGGAAGGCCATCCTTCACGTAAATATTTTAGAACTTGAGACAAAGTGGAATCTGCAGCTGTAGCTGCCTGAAGCTCAGCTTTAGTAATGCAGGAAGTAACTAATGAAACAACTTCATCCCGCTCTTCAGTAACCGGTATCTGAAGAGGAAGGCGCGACAGTGCATCAGCAACCACGTTATTAGAACCCTTACAATATTGAACACTGAAATTATAATACACGAATTTGGCAAACCAACGGGAAATGCGAATGGGGCGGCGGCCTTCGGATCCTGCAGAAAGAAGAGCAACTAATGCTTGGTGATCTGTACGTAATGTGAAGCGCTGGCCCCACAAGTAAACATGCCATTTCTCACAGGCAAAAAGACAAGCGAGAGCTTCACGCTATCCTACTGAATATCTGGGTTCAGCAGGGGTCAATGTACGAGATGCAAAAGCAATAGTGATCAGCTGATCATCTCTGAGTTGTTGAAACACTGCTCCCAGTCCAACATCGGACGCATCCGTCGTGATGACGATGGGAAGCTTCTCATTGAAAATACTGACAGCTGGCTTTGAGACCAGTATTGACTTTACTCGAATGAAGCTCTGCTCAGCTTCAGCTGACCAGTTAAAAGGCTGTGCTTGACGAAGTAGAGTACGCAGTGGTTCAACAACATCAGCATAGTGAGGAACAAACTTGGCATAATAACCAACAAGACCTGAAAAAGATTGCAAGGTTTTAACATCAGTAGGCCGTGGGGCATTGACAATGGCCTGAACTTTAGATTCAACAGGTGTCAAGCCGCGGGAACTGACATTATGTCCTAGAAATTGTAACTCATTCACAGAAAAAATGCACTTGTTATTAAGTTTCATACCACATTCACTGATGCGGTTGAGAACAGTATGCAAGTTAGCATCGTGCTCTTCGCGAGTACGTCCCCACACCAAAATGTCATCCAAGTAACAAAGGGCGCCATTACAACCCTTAAGAATAATTGACATCATTTTCTGAAACACTGCAGGGGCAGATGCAAGCCCGAAACACACGCGGCGAAACCGAAACATGCCTTCGTGCGATACAAATGTGGTTAAGTCTCTACTGCATTCAGAAAGTTCAACTTGGTGATAAGCGGACGCGAGGTCCAGCTTGGAGAAACACACCGCTCCGGAGAGCTGATGAAGCAGTTCTTCAATGTGAGGAAGTGGAAACCTGTCTACGACGATCGCCTTGTTCGGTTCTCGTAAGTCGACGCATAGTCGAAGGGATCCATCTTTTTTTTTTGACGACGACCAGTGGAGAAACCCAGTCGGAAGCAGAGACAGGCTCGATGATTCCGCTGGCTTGAAGGCGAGACAGTTCCGCAGAGACTTGCTCTCGGAGAAGAGGAATGCGGCGCAGCTTGGCACGCACAGGGCACACACCTGGTCGACGCATCACTTTATGCACAAAACCGCGCACACAACCCAGTTCACGGGTGAACAGGTGGTGGAATTCAGAAGGCGCGTTGGCCGGAAGATCATCTTGGACGTCGACTTGAGCACACGTCATAGACGCACTGTCGATGTTGATGGACAAAGCCCTGATGGCATCACGTCCCAAAAGCGAGCTACCATTGGCAGTTACATAAAAAGTAATGGAAGCAGTGCGACTGCGATAGGAGACCTGAGCTGTAAAATGACCTAAATTATCAATTGTTTCTTTGGAATGTGTTTGTAGAACGACGTATGAAGGCAAAAGCCGAATGTTGGAAAATGACTATGAAAGTCAGCGGCACTGATTAAAGAGACTGAGGCACCAGTGTCCACGAGAAATGACAAGGGCACATGGCCCACTGAAACTACGATGCTGGGCTCGGACATGGAGTGGAGGCCATCCACATTTAAAACAGTGACCGTATTGGTTTGTGCAGTGCTCGAAGGAGCGGCCGAAGAAACTGGTTCCGGAAGATTTGCTGGACGGGAATTGCATACGGACTGAAAATGTCCGATTTTTCCGCACGCAAGACAAGTGCGGTTTCTCGCGGGACACTGCGCAAAATTGGCTAAATGCCGAGCCGATCCACAACGAAAGCAATGCGCGGTTGCGCTTGGAGAAGAAATTTGCGAACGCGAATTAGGAGCTCGGTGCTGTTCCTGAAAACCAGAATTTGGCGGAATGGGGTCGCCATATTGTCGGCTTTCTCGCCCCCGTGACGCAGAGGTGCCGCCATGTTGGCCGCCGCGCCGAGACGATGAAGGGCCGCCTTGTTGACGCGTCCCGTGAAACGAAGAGCCGCCGCCTTGGCCCCCGGCAGCAGAAAGTTGCTGCACTGAATGCGGAGCGAATTGCTCCAACTGGGAGCGAATAAGCTCGTCCTCTCGCGCAATCGAGAGGGCTTCGGATAATGAAATCGAGGAGCCCTTTTGAAGCATGCGGCAGCGGACGTTTTGCGAGGCTACCCCGATGAAAAGCTGATGGCGGATCATATCGTCCTCGAGCGCGCCGAAGCCGCACGACGCGGCGAGCGTTCGAAGAGAAGTAATGAACTCGGCGACTGGATCACCAGGCAATTGTCGCCTTTCTTGGAATTTTACGCGTGCGAGATAATCGCACGAGACATCTTTAAAATGCTCATCGAAAATAGCAACTGCATTCTTGAAGGCATCGCCCGACGCTGGCGTCGGCGACGCGTTGGTGGCTTCCAAAGTATAGAAGAGCTTTAACCCGGCAGGGCCCAACGCGTTGAGCAGCAGGGCCCTGCGACGCTCGGGCTTGCTGGCGTCCTCCCCGACCGCGTCTGCGTAAGCCTGAAACACCAATTTCCAGTCCGCCCACGGAAGTGGCGGGTCTCCCGGCGAACGAAGAAATAGGAGAGGTGGAATGGGAGACGCCATTTCAAGCAAGAAGAATGGAGAGGTGCAGACGAGAAGAAAATGACGCCAGTACACTGTTTGAAGACGAAGGCAGAGGCGGCGTAGCTGAATGAAGAAATGAAGCGACGCAGCACGCAGTAGCCACCTTGCTGGGAACAAAGAGCGTCTAGGGTTAGCACGAACACGGAGAACGAAACGGGTTCTTACAGGACCTCGTCGCCATTGCTGTGTTGCGGAGAAGATGGCCGACGGAAACGTACGCGGCCGGCGGGGACACCGACCAGCCCGAAAACGCGGGTTGGCGCCGGTTGGTGTCCCCGCCGGCCGACGGAGACGTACGCGGCCGGCGGGACACCAACCAGCCCGAACACGCGGGTTGGCGCGACGCGCCGAAGAAAGCACAACCACCGCACAACTACCCAACACACACTCTTTATTTTACAGTCACCTTGAAATCCTAGGTGCCAGAGCGGCGCCCCCTGGCATCCTCTAATGTCAATCCGAAACTGAAACTGAAAACCCAAAACACAACACCACCTGCAGTACCTCTCTTGTCTCGGTTACCTCTCCCAGCGTCTTAATGTTCCTCCACTCGGCGCCGCTCCCAGCGTTACCGGCGGACAATGTAAGGCATCTTAGGCCGCGTTCACACTGAGCATTCCGGCCGCCGAAAGTGCTCCGAATCCGGTTCGGCGGCGGCGAGATCCGCCGAAAGTGCCCTCTCCGCGCCAATCGCTCTCGGACCGATTTTTGCGGCGTCTGCCGCCGAATCGGTCACCGTGGACCAATAGGAGCGCTAGTCAAGGAATTTCGAAAAATGGCGACCAAGCCCTACTCACTTGTTATGCCGCAGTGCACGTAACAGAATGTTGAAACCAACGGGAGTTTAACCTACTCTGCGCCTACTTCACTTCCGTATTTCGTGAAAGAGGTGACCGAGCTTGCTGTTGGCGTGACCGAGCTTGTTGCGGTCTCGCAGAGCAAAACGAACCCACCAACGCCGCTGGCGGCGGTGGTTTTTCTGTTCTTCGTGCATTACAAGACAGCCACTTGCCAGCAAAGTAAGCAGTACTGTCTTTTCTTGCTTCTTGCGTACGAGAATCGTCGAGGTATACACCACCGCATAAAGTAGTAGCGTTTGCGAGTCGCGACAACAACCGGGTGACAGCGCATCCATCCCGCGTTCGCCCCGTAGTAGATAGCATATTCGGCAGCGTGGGGCGCGTCCAGTGCGAACAACGCTGTGTTTTGGCGGCAGGGAAATTTCGGTCGCTGTAGAAAGCGGATGTTTCAGTGTGAACTAGGCTTTAAAGCGGGCCTTGCAGGGCCTATCCGCGGTCAGGTGATTGCCTCCACACAGGCAACAGTTCACGATGCAATTGTGGTCTTCAGTGGGGTTAAAGATTCCACCCCCCCGGCAGAGCTTGTTCAAATGATCCGGGCACAAGTCTATTCTGTGGCCCATTCTTCCACACGTATAGCAAACGTTGATTTGAGTTTTGTGCAACGTGCACTCTCTAAGCAGGTTGCCGTATCTCACGTAGTTGAGTACTTTGAACTCTTCGAAAGCAATGACGACCTGATCGGGTCTTACCGATACGGTTTTTCTGTAAGGCCGCTGGGTTATGCTTGTGCACAACGTAGTTCTGAATTTCTTGGGCCGTGTCCTCGAGCGGGATGCCCCTTATGACGCCCTTCACCGTGCCATGGGGAGCCGCTTCATAAGTACTGACTTCGTGTGCCGTGCCGCGTATATCAATTGTACCTACAGATTGTAGCGGTCGGCGTGCTCTCTCTTGGAGGTGCTCGTCACGACGATATTCTGCTGGAGGTTCCGGCACACGACGTCTTCGTTTGCTTCATTTGCGGGGATCTGTGCAGCCGCCGCAATCGCACGGCTTAGTTCAACGTGGGTCACATCACTCACGTGGAGCCCACCTCTCGGTCGCAACACGATCTTTAGTCGCCGCGCGGCAAACCTGGCATGCGCGCGCCTTTCAACAATTTGCCTTTGTTTATACAATTCGTTCTTGAGGTACATGTATTGCTGCTTGTGGCGCCATCGCCGAGGTGGTTGCCCCAGCTGTTGATATCAGCCGTGGCCTCAGCGCCCTCTTGGTTCGCTCGAAGTGCAGGGTTTAGGCTTCGCTTGTCCGCGCCTTTGAGCCTGACTTTCTCGGCGACAGTTTTCCAGCCTTGCGATCTTGTGCAGTCTTCCGGTAAAATTTCGTAGCCGCCCACTTCTACGTGCATAGCAGTAGCTATTTTAGGGCAATGTTCACTGCGTAATCACTGAAAGTTGGATTTTAACTAGCGTCTTCGGCTAGGCCTACCGCTTCTCCAGCCGAAGTCGACGTTAGGCCCAGCGACGGGCGCTCCTGGCGGGCACGAAAAAATCTTCTGAATACAGTCAAAGTGGTCCCCTCCCTCGGAATTGCCCCGCCACGGTGGTCTAGTGGCTAAGGTACTCGGCTGCTGACCCGCAGGTCGCGGGTTCGAATCCCAGCTGTGGCGGCTGCATTTCCGATGGAGGCGAAAATGTTGTAGGCCCGTGTACTCAGATTTTGGTGCACGTTAAAGAACCCCAGGTGGTCAAAATTTCCGGAGTCCTCCACTACGGCGTCTCTCATAATCAAATGATGGTTTTGGGACGTTAAACCCCACATATCAATCATCAATCAATCCCTTGGAATTGGGATTCCCGGTGGTCCACATGACTTCATACATCCGGTCAATGCTTGTTCATGGAGGTGCGACTCAATAAATCGGCGACATCAGTGAAAAAAGAACGGAGCGAAAGAAACCCACACCTACGCTCGGCCTAGCAAAGCTGACGTTATCGGTGGCGCCGCTCTCTTTCCAACGTGAGCCCATTGTCGAGCGCTTCTTTTTACCAACACGATAAAACTCGTGCACCTATATGACGCTTTCACCCATGCAACTGGTTTAATCGACGGCCTCGTTGTAAAAAGCAAAGGTGGAAACGAAGTGGGCCGGTTCACCGAGACCGCCATTATCACTGCTTGTTAACCGGCGAAATGGACTTCCATTGTTTAACGTCAGAAACAGTCTATCCAATGTTTTTGATGCCACTGGAAACGACGATATCCAATGCCCCGCTGCGGTGGTCTAGTGGCTAAGGTACTCGGCGGCTGACCCGCAGGTCATGTGCACGGGATTATTTCCCGCCTGCGGCGGCTTTATTTTCGATAGAAGCAAAAATGCTGTAGGCCCATGTGCTTAGATTTGGGTGCATGTTAAAGAACCCAATGTTGTCAAAATTTCTGGAGTCCTCCACTACGGCATCTCTCATATTCATGTGGTGGTTTTTGAAACGTTAAACACCACATATTAATCAATTGCCTTGCGCAAAGCACGCTTGCCTGTCTGCGAAAACTGTATATTATTTTAGAATCTTATGATAAGCTTGAGACACCTACGATATGAATGATGTTCGATGCCACGTGTATAAATGGTGACGTACCTTCGCACAGATCATATTACCGATGACCAGAGCTCTGATTACCGCTATTTGCGTAAAGCATGAATTTCAAGTACTTTGCACTTTCCTAGGCATATCTTCACTCAATAAAAAGTGTCGTCTTGAGCAACCCACGTACCATCTTCTTTGACGTCGCAACCACGAGGCAATACCGCAAGTGAAATGAAAACGCTGAAATGATTGACACAAAACATTGAGATGTGGCGTAAGTGCAGGCCCAAGTTTTATTTGAGATGCGCATAACACAAGCTATTTTCTTCTATAGGACCAATATGATGCAGATTTGCTAAATTACTGTGAAGTTGAATGTCAAGAAAGGAAGAACACGAACTTGGAAAGAGACAGTGGTGACGAAAAGTGATAGGTATCGACGTAAAGTTTGATCGGTCATTCCACGCCAAACGTTCAAGGTGTTTTGGCGACTATCTCAGGTGTATTCGAAAAATGTCGGGCTGATTTACTCCATTCAAAGCAGTCTATTGCGAAAATGTTTTGCAGAGAAAAATATTTTTGGTCCCCTATGTGTGACCGAAATACCGCCTATATAGGCTCGGCCCTATATCAAGTCCTAAGATAAAAGCACATTTACGGAGCGAGTCTAAGTGTGCTCCATTTATTTTGCCGACCAATGGTTCTGAATATTTAAAACCTCCCACGATGGCGTGCCTTGTTGTCGTATTGACGTTCCGGATTGTAAAACCGAAAGTTTTATTTTTCAAATTATAAAACTGTTTATATCTCCCCCCTCCCCGGAACTCGTTCTAGGGTTCGTACGTCCTTTGATAAAAACCAGTCATATATATTTAAAAAATGCTTGGATATCAGCTATTCATAACTCTCATTTAAGGATGTGGAAATGAAATAACCATCACTAAATGACTGATGAGGTGAAATATTAACATTTAAAAGCATAGTAAACGTGACTAAAAAGCTAATTCTACAAAAACAATGTAACCTGAACTAATGATGTCACCACACATCTAAAACCTCATGCAATGTATATTGCATATCTGCAAGGTGCAGTTTTTCAAGCGCTTTTTGCTGTGAAATTTGGTCACGGAGTTAATCCCGTTCATGGTGGTCCTATTTTTAAGTTTAACGTTTGAATCTCTAATGAATCATTAGAAAATTCTTTCCGTGAAACCCGTATTTTTTTGCGATGTAATTGAGCATTGTATGCACTGCGCTGGCACAAAGTTTAATGTAGGCGATGTGTTTATAGAGTACACCGTTCGGTGGCTGTGGTGAAATAGAAACAGCAATTTATGTTAATTCATGCTACAAAACTCACGTGACCTGCTCCGAGAGAACAGAAGAATGCATAACGAAGTTCGTTACTAACAAACGGAAGAATGAAATAGTTCTCGGTTTTTTAATATTGCTTCGGTAGTCCGATCTACAAACGTTCGTATTAAACGAGCATGACGGTACGAAGGCATGGAATTGGGTTCTGCAGCATGTTGCGACGCATGTGCCACTCCATGCAGGTCACCTTTATTACGTGACATCGGAATCTACACTAGCTTGATCTATGATTATGTACCTAATCAAGGGAGAAAAAGTGTTAAGCTCCGGATTCATTATTATTGTGGCTTTGAAGACGAGAAAGCAGCACGATTCGCGAGCAATCGAACACCCGTTCTCTCTCTCTCTCTATTGCGTTGAACTGCTTGTGCCCTCAGATGCCTCTTCAGTTTTTTCTTGAATAATTGCGGCGATTGGGATAGTTGTGAGCGCCAAACAATACGTTAACAAGAACGAAAGAGACAGGACGGGTGCTTGTGAACGTCGTGTGGAAGCATTATTTTGCGCTCAAAATTTCCCGATAGCGATGCGCCATCTGGCTGGATTTCAAGTTTTGTTAAAATGTAGCAGTGACACAGACCATGGGCTTTTGTCATGTCATTTGCTACCAATTAAACAGCGGCTGCGTAATTTAGGGCACCATGAAAATTGTCGCGGCCATATTTAAAGTTCATGCCGTACGTGATCTTTCATCACTCGCGGAAATAAATTTATTCAAGCTGTAACGTGGTCGAAGAATTCTGTTACCTCTCTGCAATCAGAGAGGCTTTATTTCTCGAGTATCTTTATGCAATATTGCTGTCATCCTTTTCCAACAGGCCTGCAATTATTTTGTACTGACAAAACATAGCAACGCCCATGTTTTAGTAGATTTTTTTCATCCCCATTCAAACACTTTTCCATTCGTAGACATCTTTGAAGCGCGTGAAAACTTCCTGTCGTCCCTCACCCGTCGTTGCGTTCGTCCAGTCCACATTGCAAAAGGCTTGATGGCAAAGTCGTTTTTCACGCTTAGGTTTCTCGTACCGAAGCTTTCGCGCTCTTTGTGCACTTCAAGGAATGCAGGAAGACTACAACACAACGCAATGAGCTCTACACCGCGCCGTCGGGACTGGTGTGGGGCAAACATGCTGCGAGTGCCCTCGCAGTGTTCTGCCATTGCGCTCCGTTCACTGTTCCTTGCGCTTCACTGTTCCCCGTTCACTGTTCCCTGAACAACGCAAAGAAAATGGCTCGGCACACTCGCGAAAAAAAAACACGTGCAGCACGGCCGTCACCACTGCAGCGAGTGGAAATTCGGGGATGCGCGACGGAAGCCGTCAGCAAGTATTGGACTGCTAGGACGGCTGGTGGTGACGTCACGGCGGAGGGCGCAGGCCTGAATAATTTTTAGGAGGTGTTGGCTCTACACCGTGCCGTCGGGACTGGTATGCATGGCGCAAACATGTTGCGAGTGGTCTCGCAGTGTTCTGCCATTGCACTCCGTTCGCTGTTCCCAGAGCTCAAGTTGGGTCGACACGCGGCGTCGTTGCTGCGCCATTGGTGTCGTGTTTCCCGTGTCTTTTCTTATACACAGTGTTCTGCGAATAAATGCCTCTGTGTAGCCGCTGGTGCCAAGGCACCTGATTACGTTTTTTCTTCCTTCCTTTCGCAGCTGTGGTGACAATTAGTGGTTAGATTATTGGTTATTTCTTTATTTGTTTTAGTTTTTAGGGGCGAAGCTCCTTATGGCGTGGCTTGGGCGTCCCTCGTTTGTAACCACCAGTGGCACATACCCGAAATAGGTATAACACTTGACCTCCAAGGGGGTGCCAGTGAGAGATTTCTTCTGTGCGTTGTTTAACAATAAAAAATAGTGCTCAATGTACATGCCAATGGCTGCTAATGGGCAATGAGAGACATGAGCATTCGGCTTTTAGTCAACGCGCACGCTGCGATCCCCATTAGCAGCCATTGGCATGTACATTGAGCACTATCGGACAAGAAAGGGATGCTACATTGTACTCGCTGGGTGTAACCTCCTTAGCTTTAGAAAGGTTTAGCGAGCGTTGAGCCGCAGTGCCATGAATACAATGAACTTGTATATACCATGAATGAACTCAAGGTGGTTAAAAATGAGAAGTAGATACGAAGCGCAAGCCGTAAGAAAGTAAAAGCCGAATTCTCCTGTCTCTCATTTCTCATTAGCAGCCATTGGCATGTAAATTGAGCCCTATCTGACAGGGAAAGGTTGCTACGTTATACTCGCTGGGCGTAACCTCCTTGGTTTTCGAAAGGTTTAGCGAGCGTTAGGTCGCAGTGCCATGAATACAGTGAACTAGAATATACCATGAACTCGAGGTGGTTAAAGGTGGGAAGTGGACCCAAAGCGCAGGCCGTAAGAAAGTGTGCGTGTGCCACCTCTCGTTTAGGCCTTGGAATGTCCGCTGGATGGCGGTGCTTCTTTATGGGGAATATATGATAAAAAGATGCGAGATGGTGGGACTTGGAGTGTTGAATAGATGAACGAACGGACACACAAACAGATGCATGGATGGACGCATGAACGGACGCAGGGGCGGATGCACGAAAGAACGCAGGGACGGGCGCACAAACAGACGCATGGACGGTCACACAGACGGACGCATGGACGGACGAATGCTTCGCCCCACTCTCCATCATTCACCCCGTGGATATGCTGCCATTTTTTGTATACTTGCCCAAGAAAGGTGATCTAAAGCATTTTTTTCTCGTGGTAATAGAGAGTTTTAGTGCTGGGTACACAAGCTCTTGGGGCACTGCGGGCTTGGGGGCGCGTGGCGTTGCGTACCCAACCCATACCTAACTGGAATGCCTTATAGAGGCGCGCACGCAAACACAAGCCGCACGAAGGTTGGATGGATGGATGGATGGATGGGTGGGTGGATGGATGGATATGGCTGTACCCTTTAGATCGGGCGGTGGCTAGCGCCACCAAGGCGTAATACCTAATGAACCAAAAACTATATTCATTTTTTTCCTTAAAAAGTGAGTTTGAGGATTCGTACTTTGAAGTGAAGAGTTTAATTTTCACTCGTGCCTTGACTTTAGCCACCAATCAGATAACCTCCTTCTAGTTAAGTCTACCCGCTTAAAGTTTATTTTGCCCTCCCGGTCCCTAAACCCCAGTGCTTTGAAAAACTCTGCGCCATCATCCTGAACTATAGGGTGAAGCCCTTTACAGAACATTATCAAGTGTTCGGCAGTTTCTTCTTCCTCTCCACACGCACTGCATACTGTGTCTACCCCTTCGTATTTGGCCCGATATGTCTTGGTTCGCAGTACTCCCGTCCTGGCCTCAAACAGTAGAGAACTACCCCGAGTATTATCATAGATCCTTTCCTTGGCAATTTCCTGCTTAAAAGTTTGATAGATTTCTAGTGCGGACTTCTTAATCATGCCCATTCTTCACATGTCAGTCTCCGTTTCCTTCACTTTCTTCTTAACCGATAGTTCTTTTTGGTTTGGCCACCTGCTGTTTTCTAAGTATTTACCAGTCAACTTTCTGGTCACACGCGCTCGCAGCGCCATAGCGCCTTGTCACATAAGTATTATTTATTATTTTTATGATTTAAAATGCTAAATTGAACATACATAGTGATCAGTACACTTTTTTATTGTGTACAGTAATCTGGTATACGCAAAAAAGTGAGAAATACAAGGTTACTTTCACGACAGTGTCGACATCTTGTGACACTTCTTGCAACCACAGTCATGAACATGTTAGCTTAAGCGTAATGTTTTTGAGGTGAAAATTAATAAAAAGTTTACTCATTTATAATATTGTCACTGCGCAGTTTCTGCACCAGATATACAATGTACAATGTTTCTGCAATAACAATGCTTTGGCTGTTTGTTTCATTATGGCCGCGCTAGATGGCACCACCTACTCAGCTGGTCGGGGGCTGGCATATTTTTAGTTTCTAATTCCAGGCCATTCTAGCTTTGGTAATCTGGCTGAAACCGTGTAATCGCTATAAGTGCTCGCACTTTTGTTTACTTTAACTCGATGACTAGAGTATCCGCACTGCGGATACCATGAGTTCTTGGGAAGTTGGACCTTACAAGGTGGCTGATCCATGCTGTCCGAGATTTCGCGCCTTTGTGCCATGCTATTTGTATAGTGGCTAGCTACTATAATATTTGCGCTTAAAACTTAAAAGTCAAAGTGGTGGCTCTGGCCAGCCTTGGCTTTGCTCGCCGTGAAGGTAACATTATGCGCCAGCATGTGCGCCGGGGCAGCTTATGTCCGCTAGAAGGCCAGTGGTGACAGTGTTGTTTATGGCCGCGCCGACGCATGGCCCCATCGCCCCAGCGATCTTGCGACGCATCTGTTTGTGGTTTCGCGCATGCGCAATACCGCCACCCCAACGTCCTGGGTACGCAAGCCGCTTGGGTACCCAGCACCAAAACTCCCCAATGACCATATGTATCTGCGTACGTGGTTGCCGCTCCACATTTCCAAGTCGTACGATTCGGACTGCCCTGCCAATGGCCCCTATTCTCTTTCTGCTCTAGCAGCCATGGCCGTCACGTTCTTGCAAACCTTCTCCTCCTACCTACTTTTAAACTCTTTTCTCCACTCTCCCACCCCCGCCCCCTCCCTTCAAGCGACTGAGCCGTGGTCACGCAAGGAAAGATAGTGTCTTTTTTCCTTTTCTTCAACCACAGATTCATCTATTCAGGGGAAGCTTGCATGCAGTAATTGGTTTGGAAAACAGGTAAGGTTCACGAAAGCTCACCACACACTGAACTGCCGAGAACAAAACAAAGCTTAGCCGAGAGTCATGAGAAGGCAAGGAGATTACACAGCAAGATGAAAAGAGAAGAAATTTTGCTTAATTGAGTGTTGCGAAAGCCACTGGGGCAACCCTTTTTTTTACCACCATCCCCACTTGTAGTCGTACATTGAGGTAATGAGAAAACTTCAAGCAAAACATATTAAAAAAACGACGTTTTGAAGCCAATCTCTCACCCCTCAGGAAGAAGCCGGACCAGCTTCGAAACATCAGTTTTTTTTTTTCCCTTAAATATATTCTGGTTCGAGTTCTCATTCCTTCAGTTTCCATCAAAAACAGGCAGACTTATGTCGAATGTTCACCTTTTATTCCAGTCGTACATTATATCCTCGCTGCTCCGACAAACCCCATCACACCGAGACAGAGAAATGACAGGTGCGCAACCGTAAACAGCCCCTCTTCCTTCTTGGACACTTATAGCTCTCGTGTGTGTGTGTGCGGGTGGGGGGGGGGTAGAGAGAGGAGCACTGACGGAAAAAATGTTGCATCTTGTTGTTGTTGTTTTTTGCGGCAGGTAGCTAACGACCTAGTCCTTATTTTCTTTTTGAGAAAACAGCATACAATACAACACAATCATGCCCACCCAAAAAAAAACGCAAACACGGGTGCTGTTTTGCAACGGATGAGGTATTGTCGAAAGACTCAGCTTATGTAGGATAACACGTACATGTGCACTAACGCCAGAGCATACAATGAAGACAAGTTTTTCTTGCAATGTTTTGCAGGAAGACTTGATGAATGATGAACCATGAATGCACCTTACCTGATTCGATACTCGGGAAAGGTAACAGACTTTTAAAGAACGTGGCCCTGTCAAGTCATGGTTCTCAGATTTTCTGCTGACAAAAATTTTATATTATAGCATTCCGCGCAATAACCAAATTACAAGCGTGGGCGAATGTATTTACCAGCATAGTATCACCAAATTTCAAAATAGCACAGGTATTTACAGCAGCCAATTCATGTGGCACTCATTGTATTTAGTGCTATATATCAGCACGCATGTGCCTGTCGCGGAAATTGCATGTTAAGTTTCTCTTTAATACTAATATGTAGAGGCACGGGAAATAACTTGTTTTTGTATGTTGAAAGCTTTTATATATTTTTTTTTCAATTTTGTGTGGCAATTTCAATTCTTTCACATGTGTTTTTAATGGTTCTCCTTCGATGTTTATTGTATGAGCCGGACCAAGTCTAATATCGCTCATTTTTAGTCTGAGTGCGTCTGTTTTAGAAACATTGCAAGTCTATGAGTCCGAGTGAGTTCTTTTCAGGGAAATTTTGGTGATTCTGAGTCTGACACAGTTATATTTTCGTTTTATTTTGGTTGGTTTAAGTTCGAGTAAGCCCGCTGGAGGAACGTTTTGATGAATCGGAGTATCAGTGGGTATATTTGAAGAAAGTATTAGTGCATCCGGCTGACAAAAAGCATCGGTGAGTCTGAGTAAGTTTAATTAGAGATAAATTTCGTTAGTCTCAGTCCGAGTGAGCCCAAAGCAAAATATTTTTATATATGGTCATTGAGTTAGTCTGAGTGAGTTCCATTTATTTTGCCAACCTATGCCGTACGTGCATTCTTTCCGTATTCCACAGAGTTTAGTCTGAGTGTTGGTGAAATTTGCTATAGCCTTGCTGGTTTGAATGGCAAATTCGGTTTTCATGTTAAGCAAAATTGTTTGTTCCAGGTTTAAAAGCTGAACAATATTGCTGCTATTTTTCTGTCATACAAGCATCCAGAAATCTTGCCGAAATGTTCTGTTTGAATTTCTTCCAGGAAGAGGCGAGAGGGGTGGGCACGGGGGAGCTGGAGCTTCCCCCCCTCAATTTTCACTCGCCCCCCCCCCCCCCATCGCCAGCCCCCTAGAGGAAACTTATCACAACACAACGGCTAAGTTCCTAGCCGCCCAGTCCGTCATTGAGGAACTCACTTATCATGGGTGCCCCACCAGTAAAATAATCCTGACGCTGCCCCTGATTTATTTCTTTGTATAGTTGCGCTATGTATAAATACCTGAGTAAGAAAATGCTTGCTTTGGGGAGGGTATATTATGCCTATATTTTTAGAGGACTAAAGTTTTTTTTCAATTTTGTGAGAAAAAACACGGGCTTAAGAAAATCGTAACTTGGGTCCACATATAGACGCTATGTAAACCACGTGGGGCTCCTAGTGAAAATTTACGTTATACCTCAATTTAGAGCAAACAAGCAGCTTTATGTGGCAAGTGTTATCACTGGGCTATTCCACGCCATCTCTCTAAACCTTGGCGCTCGAACATTAGAAATTAGCTTTAAAAAAATGAGGATCATCTATTTATAGAGCAAGGGGTTTTCCCCTGAAATGTTTCTTGACATACAATTTTCAGTATCGTAAGACGCATGCGAATTATTTTCGGAAAGTTTGACTCGTAAAATGTTTAGCCAAAATAATCTGTTCTACATTGTCAATAAAATTTTTACTAACTCACTCCTATATTAAAATAGAGAAAAGTTTGTCCAATTGAACAGAGGTGTCCTTTTAGCTTGAAATAATTTTTACGAATCATTTCATAAGTGTTTATTGCTGCCTTAAGGAATTGAAATATAGCCCATATTTTATATTTTTTCCATAGACAGATAATACTGAAAAAATAGATTATAATGACTAACTGTCAAGTAGTTTTTCTGTAGGCGAAAAAATAATTTCAAATGTACGTATTGCAAAATATTGTGGACAACTGGCGACGAAACTTGCTAAAAAAGCTTTTTTTTTGCTCGTAAGTGGTCGTAAGTTTAACATTGACGTGGTCCAGATAAAAATATACAGAACAGTCCATTTAGTAGTGATTTTCATTGCGTACTGACTAAAAGTTTTGTTTACTTTTTGTTTTAGGTGAGAAAATTATTCACTAGTTATCTTCGGCTTATGTAAGTTATCTGTGTGCTTGCACGTGTCATACCTTGTAACATTGGATCCTAGCATGAAGTACAAGCTGTGTGGAAGCGAAGAACATTTGGAGAACATATTAAGCTTTGTTTAGGCTAATTAGAGTGATTTATTAGAGAGTATCAGCTTGGGTCCCTATCAAATTGCCAAAAATCAAGACACCGTATTATTAAAAAGTCAAATGTCAGAAAGCTGAAAATTTTAAATGCCATAAAATAGAAACACCTAAAACAACGAATGCCGGAAAATCAAAATGCTAAAAAGACGTATTGAACAAAATTCCTTCAACAGTGCACGAGAATACCCCCGATTCGGAGGGAAATGGACGAATATGTGGCGGGTTGTGTTCCCAAAAAAAGAAAACCAACATTTTGATGCAGTTGTGGTTATGTTTATGTGTTTGACAAGAAGGTGTATTCTAGGCACTATTGGAGGTACGAGAAGTGAGGAGACTGCAACGCCAGAGCGACTACCGACCTTCCTGTAGAAGGTAGTCGCATTGCAATCTCGACGAAAGTGATCTACGACAGCCATGCTGTCACAGGTTCTCTTAATTAGGGAGGCGATCGCCGGGCTAATTCCAAAGGCCGAAGTATCGGCCCCTCCCCGAACTGCACCACGAAAGCGTGGACAATTTAGAAGTGGTCCTATTTGGCGCGCCAGCGGACGCCGGCTGTGGCCCAAAAAACAAGTCAGAGCCGAGGGTTGATAAACAGAACAAAATTATATTCTCAATAAAGGCAGATCAAAACGATACACCAATATCCACACTCGACAGTAGTTGAATACGATAAGTCACCAATCAAACAACGTGCTACACAGTACAATCAGCCACTCTGGAAACAAAGGACGCAAACATAAATACGCACTACAATGCAGTCGCATGCAACGAACAACCAAGACACTTAAAGACTAAAGAGTTCGAAATTTTGTTCAGTCCAAAGTCCTTGAAACAAAGTCTGAATGATACTCTTCCAAGAATCACTCACTCAAAGTCCAGCGCTGTTGTTGTAACGCTGCCCCAGAAGTTTCTCTTCCAGGAAACCTCGCGTCTTCAATTGGCCGCTCTCCAAGCACCAAACTTCTTCGCCGGCAACACGTCGGCTTCCTACGCGCAGCTGTTGCCACGCGTCTTGGCTCGCTTGCGGTAGACACACACTCTTGCCTGTAGCACGAGTCTTCGCCCCTCAGGTGGAATCCTCTTCTTCTCCTCCTTTGTCACTGAGTACAAAAGGCTTCGCCCACACGGCGGACCCTACGCACACTAACGCAACATTCCTTTTTCTTCTCCTTTGTCACTGAGGACGAAAGCCTTCGCCGACAAGGCCGAACACCCTACTGACACTGGCGCAAAATTCCTTCTTCTCCTGATCTCCCATCTCTGCTGCTCGGGTAAATACCCTTCGCGGGAGATTCCAGAAAATTCTCATCGTTTCCGTCGGCGTGATGCGCCGTCGAGTTTGGGGAAAGAGCGAGATGTTTCGAGGGCCATCCGCGACACATGACGCAACTCTGCATCACCACACCTCTATCCCTCGAGAACCTTCCAGACCTTGCTCGGCCACCGATGTGAGAAAGTTCGTCCGCGAACCTACGCTTCCGAGGGGAGAGAGACGGCGCGCCCGGGAAGTCTTTGAATGCTTGTTTTCTTCTTTATCGTTGACCTCGAGGCGTCTCTCTGGCGCTTGGTCGCGAGAATTTGTCGGTGCGCCCTTATTTGAGCGCTCGTTTGTGACACTGCCCCCACTTTAAGAATATTATCTCATAATATATAAAACCACACAAACGAGTGTGAACAGTCCCTACATTCTCAAAGACTGTAACATAGTCCGTCGCTCATGACACGTCACATTCACAATAGATCACTCAATACAATTTCACATTGAAATTCAATCTCACAACACATAGAATATAGCCACAGGTACATGAATACAACACTCTTCACATACTTCAAGCAATGCTAATGTACAAAGGTCTGTAATTACAATTGTACAATACCATACATCACATCACCGTAACAAACATTTTGCCTTGCTCGACATACAGTTGTGACACAGGATAACAAAACACAACACATTGAGGCTCAACACAGCCAAACACATTCCGATTTGACCTCAGCACCTATCCTGAGTACTTCGAGCTGCGCTTGCGCCCTTTCTTGCAGTGCTCTCTCGACCTCTTTTTATTGTTCTTGTTTCCATTCCGATGAGCTCTTTCCAACAATGGTGTTTGAGGTGGCGTCTCAGCCATCGTTTCCCTTTCGACACCATTAACGGGTCATAACGTTCAACCGATCTTTTCTGGTTATTCAGCAGCTTGTTCATGTCACGACATTGGGCCTGGCTGGCCGACTCCGTCACCTTTACACTGTCGGTTGGTTGAGGTCGGGCCGACGTAAGTCCAGCTGCCCAGCACGTTCTCTCGTTTAACACGATCATCTCCTGATTCACTGTCTCTTGCACCCAGGCTTCACCTTGAGCTCGAGTGAGATCCGTCGCGGGATACTCCTCCACTGTATCTCGCGGTCGCTGTGTCGGTGTGGGCTCTATCTTCGGGTATTCCACCAAACCTTCTGGATCATTCGGCCCTCGCGCCCCATCGGTGTTTCCAGTGATGAGGTCGTACAGGGGGTCGTCATACAAAGGGCAGTATCCTTCCCGCTGAAGTTCGGGGTTTCAACCTCAATTTCTGCTTCAGGAAGCATCCGAACCATACTGTCAATTAGACAAACTGGTTTCGTTTTGCCTGTTAACTCACTTTCGCGCACCAAATTTCTCCGTACGATAACCGCGGAGCTACCGGTGTCTCTTAACACCATAATCTTCTTGCCCGCAACTTTTCCAGGCAGCGTTGGCATTCCCTTCGTAACACCGGTTGACTGTTTTGTCATTACAGCACTCACAATAGGAAGTTTCTCCCCATTTTTCAACTCTACGAATCCATCGGTGGCGTTGTCATCATCGGCTTTTGGTGCCACTTGCACACAAGATACCTGGTGAGTTTGACTCGCTCCGTTACGACATGCGTCTACCTTGTGCCCAGTCTGACCACATTTGTAACATTTTACAACCATAGGGCTCGTAAAGATAGTTCGACAGCTGTTAGCGCGATGACCCACTCGGTTACTCAGAAAATCGTGGAACACTCTCCGGTGCTCGCTTCTTTTGTTCGGGTGCCGATTTCTTCGGATCTTCGGGACACTCCTTCTTGACTTTGGTCAAATTTGTGCCACCTTGCGCTTCCAAGAATTGGTCCGCCAATTCAAGCATGTTTTCAAATGACACAGCTCTCCTCTCTTTCATGTACAGCGACAGGCTTGGGTGGCAACTGGTGAGAAATTGCTCATTAGAATAAGGAGGTCTCTAAGCTCATCGTACTCCTGCTCTGTCCCTGAAAGTTCGATCCATCTGTCAAAATAATGGCTAAGTCGGGCGGCGTGCTGCGTAGCCAGCTCTCCATCAGCTGGCTTTCCTATCCAAAATCTGTCCCGGAAACCTTCCACAGTAAATCTAAATCACTTCAGTAAAGCAGCTTTCACCTTTGCATAGCTGGCTGCGTCGGTCGGTGTCAGCCTACCGTACACACTGAGCGCTTCGCCACTCAAGCAGGTACTCAAAGCAGTTGCCCATTGATGTTCTGGCCAATTCTGGCTCCTTGCAATCGTCTCAAATCTGTGAAGGTACGCGTCAAGGTCATCCTTCCTTTCATTAAAAGCTACGAGCAGCTTGCTTGGGTTCAAGCGGAAGCCATGATCTTCCCGTTCGCTGCTTTCAACTCTAGCTTGTACGGGAGTTTCACTTCGCTGTCGCAAACGGAGCCGCTCGAGTTCCATCTTGTGCTGTCGCTGCCGTTCCCTTTCCTGTCTTTCTTCATTCATTAAAAATTTAATTGCTGCACAAACTTGAAGGAAAACAAGGGAGACAGGAAAGAGCGCAGTTCGCTCTTTCCTGTCTCTCTTGTTTTCCTTCAAGTTTGTGCAGCATTTTAATTTTTCAAGTATGAACCAACTAGTCTGCAAAAAAGTATTGCTTCTTCTTTCAGCTGTCGCTCCTTTGCCTCTCTTTCTTCTTTCGCCCTTTCAGCTGCCAGCTTTTCTCTCTCAGCTCCAACTTCAATTGCTGCTCTCTTTCTTCTTTCAGCTGTCGCTCCTTTGCCTCTCTTTCTTCTTTCGCCCTTTCAGCGGCTAGCCTTTCTCTCTCCAACTCAGCTGCTCTTTCTTTCTTGGCCCTCTCAGCTGCCAACCTCTCTCTCTCCAACTCAGCTGCTTTTTCCGCTTAGGCTCTTTCGACCGCCAACCTTTCTTTTTTCATGTCAGCTGCCTTTTCTTCTTCGGCCCCTCTCTTTTCTTCATTTTCCTTCTGGGTGACCCACTTCCGTAGTTCGGCGCCAGAAAGACCCATCTTCTCACCAAGAGCTACTAACTTTTCGAGATCCATGGTGTCTCGCAAATAAAACCTTGGCGCGTGCAAAAAATATCTGCCTAAATCAGTCTATCAGAACACTCTCCTGCACTCGTTAACGAGAATACTGAGCAACACACAAAATCGTTCCGATAGCACTATCAACAACTCGAGGCTCTTTCTCAATACTTTGGACACACTGTACACCAAAAAGGCTCCTGTCGTGGACGCCAGATTAATTGTCACAGGTCCCGTTAATTAGGGAGACTATCGCCGGGCTAATGCAAAGGGCCGAAGTATCGGCCCCCCGAACTGCACCACGAAAGCGTGGACAATTTAGAAGTGGTGCTATTTGGCGCGCCTGCGGACACCGGGTGTGGCCCAAAGAACAAGTCAGAGACGAGGGTTCATAACCAAAACAAAAATATATTCTCAATAATGGCAGATCAAAACGATACACAAATATGCACACTCGACAATAGTTGAATACGATATGTCACCAATCAAACAACGTACTACACAGTACAATCAGCCACACTCGAAACAACGGGCGCAAACAATACGCACTACAATGCAGCCGCATGCATCGAACAACCAAGACACTTATTCAGTCCAAAGTCCTTGGAACAAAGTCTGAATGATACTCTTGCAAGAAGTCCAGCACTGTTGTTGTGCCGCTGCCGCCGAAGTTTCCCTTCCAGGAAACTTCGCGTCTTTAATTGGCCGCTCTCCAAGCACCAAACTTCTTCGCCGGTAACACGTCGGCCTCCCACGCGCAGCTGTTGCCACGCGTCTTCACTCGCTGGCGGTAGACACACTCCTGCATGTAGCACGAGTCTTCACCCCTCAGGTGGAAATCCTCTTCTTCAGGTGGAAATAATCTTCTTCTCCTCCTTTGTCACTGAGGACAAAAGGCTTCACCTACACGGCGGAAAGACCCTACGCACACTAGCGCAACATTCCTTTTTCTTCTCCTTTGTCACTGAGGACGAAAGGCTTCGCCGACAAGGCCGAACACCCTACTGACACTGGTGCGAAATTCCTTCTTCTCCTGATCTCCCATCTCTGCTGCTCGGGTAAATACCCTTCGCGGGAGATTCCAGAAAATTCTCATCGTTTCCGTCGGTGCGATGCGCCGTCGAGTTTGGGGAAAGAGCGAGATGTTTCGAGGGCCATCCGCGACACATGACGCAACTCTGCATCACCACACCCCTTTGCTTCAAGAACCTTCCAGGGCTTGCTCGGCCGCCGATGTGTGGAGGTTCGTCAGTGAACCTACGCTTCCGAGGGGAGAGAGACGGCGCGCCCGGGTAGTCTTTGGATGCTTGTTTTCTTCTTTATCGTTGACCTCAAGGCGTCTCTCCAGCGCTTGGTCGCGAGAATTTGGTGGTGCGCCCTTTTTTTAGCGCTCGTTTGTGACACATGCACTTTCGGCTTATTGCTACCATGAAGAGGAAGCAAGCCAGACTCGAAGACATCGTCAAGGGAGCGACAACCCTGCCGCTTACACAGCAAAAAACAAGGGTTACGCAAAATCGTTTGATGCTGTTCGGGGAAACCCGGACAATGACGACGTTTCAAGTTTTCGACAACGAATTGCACACAAGCTGTTTGCGATAAGCAAGAAATCACTCTCATGTGCGATTGGAGGTGGAAAAGTATATAGTTTTCTATTTGTATGAAGGCTTGAGATAAATGTAAATGGACAACTGGAAATGTGGGTGAAGGAATGTGCTGGCGTAACCTCTAATTTAGCTAGGTACTTCAGCTTCCAGTATAGCTAGGTGACGCAGACATTTGCACATTTTGGCGTTTCTATAGTTAGGTGTTTTTAGGTGATTTTTGGCATTTTTACACTATCCTTATGTTGTATAATCGTCTTTTTTATTTTTCAGTGTTCTAAATTTTGGCATTCCAATAGTTCGTCATTTCGATTGATTGATTGATTGATTGATTGATTGATTGATTCATTGATTGATTTGTGGGGTTTAATGTCCCAAAACCACCATATGATTATGAGAGACGCAGAGTTCGTCATTTTGATTTTCGGCGTTTCGAGTGCCACATTATTATAGCTGTAGTCAACAAAAAAATGCGAGCTCTACCCAGGTCCATTCAAACCACGTGCAGCGCTCCGCTTACCGGGAAGTGATAGCAACCCTGTGCGACAAAAGCAAAGAATCTATGAAAATAAAAAAAAATGTTGCAGGGCGAAGACGTCGCAGTTATAAACTAACTGAATAGTATTTGAGAGACCATGTTTAACTAAGCAGTAATCATGGGCTGGTTTATCTTTGCAACTCATCCGCCGCGAAGCACACCTTTTTTATTTTCGCGGATTCTTTGCTGGTTGTGCTCTATCAATTTATAAATCTTCGGGTGTAATTAACGAGGCGTTTGGCACGTCGGTAATCTCTTCACAGTGTCACAAGAGGATCCACGTGGTGCACTCTAAAGTATTCGAATTCCTCGATGACTAAAGCTAATACTTGCGCGGAAACAATTTGAATAAGTATTTAGAGAGCTGGATATGCTGTCTAGATGTTTCTCGCGTACACTCGGCATTGTATTATTGCTAAGATTGCACTTAATGCTAGGAACCACCACAACCAACCACCTTAATATAAACACATGCGGGGACTGAGATCAGTAGAATGCCAATTCAATATCATTTAACTCACTAAAAACAAAAAACTTTAAAAAAACTTGCAGTCGGTGCACAGGGCAGGGCTGCTAGCAAATGCGCTGTTAGTGTATTGCTGTCTGGACAACTCAATTTTGAATTTAAAACCTAATGTGGTGCGTCATTGGCTCAACATCTTTTTGCAGGACACCACAGTCTAGATGGTGATGGTCTACAGGTCCTTCAATTAGCAGAAGTGGTCTCTTTACAAACGTGCTTTAAATTTCCAACTGCGCCAGGCGTATAGTCTTCTATGCAGCCCCCTAGAATAGGTTTAACTGAAGGACTCATTATAGAAGAGATACAAGCTAGTTTTCTTTTAGTACCAGCACCAAATAGCACATCGGGCACTACTGCCGCATCCTCCACATAGCACTACTCAGTGAATAGACAAACGCTACGATGAAAAATAGCAATGGGCAAAATGCATGGTTTAACCCAACACCCTCAAGACTAGAGAATTTCGTTACACCGGACGTACAGACAATGGCATAAAGGATTTTACTTGCCGTCTTCGCGCTCGCAATGATCAAGAGTTGTAGTGAGGCAACATCTGTGCACCAGGGACCCAATGCATAAAACCGGGTTTTCAGCAAAAATATGTCGCTTCTTTTAATCAAAATATGCCGGATAGAAAATGTCTGATGATCGAATGCTCCTGTAGTCTGTAGGAATCCTGTCACTGCATTGATACGGCTTATTGTACACCATTCTATAAAGCGGCAGCAGGGCTTAACATTCATGAACCGTGGAAAAAGCACAGACAGAGAACTAGTACTCCCACGTGTGAGCTTAGTTTAAAAAAAATGTTGGAGGGATTTCCTTCTTCTTGGCGCGGTAATGCAGGAGTATCATTCCAGAAGTGATGCGCGGCGAATAAATATTTGTAGTACATTAACCCAAATATATGCGACTAACAACCGCCTCATACCTGAGCTATATTATGAAAATATGCTATAAATCCAAGACTTTCAAAGAAAGAAGCTATCGCATACGCTGCACGCCTTTTTATAGCAGGATGCACGTTACGTACGTCACTTCGACCACAACCAATTTCCTATCGGAGTGAAACTGTGCGTGCTTGTGTGCGTGTGTCTGTAGAAGATGTTAAGATCGGCCTCCCTGGCTCGGCGCCACATAGAAGCGGGTGACGATTGCAGCTAAGCCTACCCTGATTTGTTCCGGGTCAACGCTCTCGAGGTGCGCCAAAAGAGGCGACAACACGAAAGTCATACTTCGAATTCTTTAGGGCTGTTGGCTCCCCTCGTCAAAAACTCTTTGGACACGCCTGACTGACTGATGGCCTAGGAAGAGCTGTTGGAACTCGAGGCTGCTTGATTTGTTCGACGTGCCACGAGACGCACTGAACAATTAGCCGAGAGCTTGGGATCCGTCGTCAGGTCTGTTTCCCACACTCTGTGGTGCTTTCAAGTCTTCCAAGTCTGAGGTGCATCTCAGAAAGCGTCGACGTGCTCCTATGGGGTAAGCCTACCAGCAACAGCCTTCCGGTGCGAAAGACGACCAAGTTTGAACTGTGTGTCGTGCCATCAAATAAGGAGGGTGGTTTCGCCGTTCTTCCTAATTGCTTGTACCTAGAAAAGGCGGTCACAGCTATCGACTCTGTTTTCAAATGTTGTACCGACATTCGTCTAGATAGAGTAAAAACGCAGGCCAAGGAAATGTGTCGTAAACTAGAGTTAAAACAGTTTGCGCAGCACATTAGCAAAAGTAACAAAAATGGGCTCAGCATTTTTTTTTCTGCCAAAACACATAAGGTTGACATGCCCTTCCATGTCATTGTGACAGAAAGTGGTACGTGGCAAAAGCAATTCAGCTTGTTTATTCAGACCCATATAAAGTGTCTATAGATTGATGACCCTTTTTTGATCAAAAACTCGCAGGCTCTGATAGAATTTTCGAAACAGTCAAATCAATCTAATCTTTTCGGTTTTTCAATTGACATAAAGGACCTATACTACTCTCTTCCTAACGATGAGGTATTAGAATGTATAAGGGATGAAATAGAAATTTTCGGGGAATCGAACTTCCAATTAAAAACTGGCATCAGTGCTTGAGATTTTCATGACCTGGTTTTGCTGTACCTTACCTTTACTTTCGTTCAATAGAATGATTGTATTTATCTGCAGAAAAAAGGCGTTTCAATCGGCTCTTGCAAAGTATCTCTACTCAGTGATCTTCTATTGTCAAAAATGGGCAAAAAACTGCAGGAAACGTTAGAAGGCTCGCATGTCGTCAAAGTAGTCAGATACATGGATGATTTCTTTGTTCTACTAAATTGTAATACTTCTCTGTTCCATTCGTTTGCGACTCAAACGATAGGTGTGTTCGAAGATTGTTTAAAGCCTCTTGTGTTGACACATGAATGCCCGAGAATAACAAGTTACGCTTTTTGGATTTAAGACTAATTTTTAGTTCACAGCACATCTGTTGTTGTTATGAATCACGAGCGCAGAAACCTCTACTTCTTTTTTTTTTCCGCTAACAGCAAGTTAGTCAAGCGAGGCATAGCACGAAGCTGTCTTGAGAATGCCTTAAATAGGTCGTGCGCCCACAATATCTCTGCGAGCTTCAAAGCTCAAGTTTCCCGGCTTACGGCTTCGGGTTTCGCCGAGGCGTTTATCGCTTCCAATGCTGAGACTATCCTGCGGACAAATAAGGCAGAGCAGAGGCAGTGACAGAATCCGAGCAACACGAATACAGAACGAGAAAGGATAGCCGTGATTCCATACAAACACCAGATATCGCACAGGCTCAAGAAAATCGGAAAACGTGTTGAAGTTCGCGTCCTGTTCTCGGCACCGTTCAAATTATTCAGCTTTACCAAATCTACAACCCCCTGAAAACGCAGTCATCAACGGAATGCAGAGTTCAACATAGAAACAGGTATGCGGCTTGCTCTTGGGAATTTGTCTATAGGACCCCCCTTTCATGCGGTGCTTGTTATGACGGAACGATTGGAAGGTGTCTGAACGATCGGCTGAGAGAACACGTTAACAATGTTAGAAACGGGAAAGATGGTTTTCTTGCTCAGCACTGCACTGAGTGCAATTGTGTGCCCCTTTTCAAGGACACAGCGACGCTTTACAAGCACAGAGATGAGCGCACCCGAGTCATTGTCGAGGCCGCGCCGATGGCACGCGACAAGGTGCCTTCTGTTAGCAAGCCCTCCATGACTCTGTCCGAGAAGGAACTCAGGTTCCTCGAAGGTTTTGGAGCGCGCAAGTAGTTATATTATCTTTACCTTTCTGTTTCGTTTTCTTATAGATTTTTCTTTGCCGTTTTTTTCTGTGCTTTTTTGTTTTTGTCTTTGTTTTTCTCTTACTAATGTTCTGCTCTTTGTGCCATATGGTTTTTATCACATGGTTACTGTCTCTTCTATATATTTTCGTGCTCTGCGCAATAAACTCAGTTGGAAGTTGGCACTCGTTTCTTTCGTGTCCTTCTCTTCCCTGTGTCGTCATTTTGTTCTCGCGTTATAACCATCGTCTCGAAGGCGAGTAAGGGCACACCAGCCAATTAGGTTATATTAAAACTTCTGGAGTGGCGGAGAGGCTCCGTGGCTGAAGTCAACGCCGCCATATTATGATCAGGGCAGAAAATGGAAAGGCGCGCTTTAGCGTGCGTGGCTTTCGTGTTGATTTAGTGCTAGCAATGTTGCGTGTCATGCTATAATTGAACAAGGCGCTTCCAAATACGTCTGTGATCACATTTTGAGATGACAATGTTGGGCTCTTGGGTAGTGTTTGGCTGCGCGAATCGTGTGAAGCGGACACTGGGCTCAGCTTTGGATGTTTAAGTAGGCATGCTTCGCTCATTCGCTTATTCTCCCATATTTTAGCGACTATACGACTGCATTCGCGAATACATAGTTTTTTTTTTGCGTCCGGGGCACACATGACACTAAGAATATTTTTGTAGGCTGCAGGATTTCCAAAGACGTCATATATTACGCAGCACATAAGAGTGCGCTCTGAGGCGAGAAGACTAAGTTCGAAAAAAGAATGACGACTTATGGCGACTTATAAGGCTGAAGCAGGCTGCTTCGATGAGACAGGGTAAATAATGAGACGCAAACTTGTAACATTACTATCGTATTTTCATCGTTACCATGCGCACTTACAAAAGCTTGTACGGGAGTGTGCTTAATCAAGTGAGCGCTTCGTTTAGTAAAGGTTGGTTATGTAGCACCGGCTCTGCAATTCTGGGATTCTGAGTTTCTCATATTTTCGTGAGCACTACGCTCCCAATGCCGCAATTTCTGATGTTGCGATATGCCTCTTCATGTAGGAGAAAAAGGGAACGAGCTCCTCTAAAATCAAGGAAATGCACTTTCACCTAAGCGACTCTCATTGTGGAGCTGTCTTTTTTTTTTTTATTGGCGCTAGTATGCCTACGGCATCAGTTAAATAAAAAGGAGAAGTTTTGTTTCCTGTATGAAGGCCAGGAGTTGTCGATGCAGTGGACCGTGCGTCCAGCGCGTCAAGTCAGGTGGTCGGCCGGGGTGGTGGTGAAGGCGCGCGCGTAGGTGGCGAGTGCGAGCCTGGTGAAGGCCCGGGCAGGTTCCCAATAGGTGATCAAGCGTTGCCTCTGTGGCTGGGGCAACGCAGAATGGGCACGTCGTTGGGGGAGGCTGTGCACCAGATGTCACTGTAGCCCGGATTGCAGGGAGTCAAGGCGGCGCCCACACGAATCCTCCTGAGCGCAACCTCCTCGCGGCGAGTTAAGCCGCCGGGAAGGTCGGATCCACGCGGAGGAATGAGAGCACGCGTGGAGCGCGGAGGGTTTCTTTGTGCACGAGCAAGCTGTCCTTCGGGACAAACGAAGTAGAGGCAGCGGGTTGTTGAACAGTCGCTGGATGGCAAGCGGCATCTGCTTCCACTGAGCCGGTGCAGACCGGCGGGTCCACCAGAACGCGGACAGGACAGGCACATGAGTGAATCAGTCGGTGTATATCGGAGGCTATATCGATGGAGCTGGTCACTTTTCGCAGCTCTCGAACTGCCTGCGTGGAGTCCGTATATACAAGCAATTTATCGTGTGACCAAAGAATCCATTTTGGATATCATAACTGTTAACCCGTCCGTATAGCAGTGAGCTCCGCTAATACGGATGGGAACGGTGCCTTGTTACGTAAGAGCAGATATGTTGGATTTCAGGGTTGCCGCGGGGCATACGAGACTGGTGTGCAGAACGCAATTATCGATAGCTGCGTCTACGTATACCGCTAGTGAGTTCTCGGTGGTAGTGACGATGCCCTCCTGCGCCGCTTGTCGGGTGGATTGTCGCAGGCGGGTCAGTGGTCGGTTGTCACTGGCCTGTGCCTTGAGCCATGGTGGAACTTCTGCCACGGGTGCGTCAGGCTGTGGCAGCGTTGAATCATAGTAGTGAGCTAGAGCTGCCGCCGCAGGAACAGCTTGACTCTTTAGGTAGCGAGCGACTCGACGCTGGTGTACAATTTCGTCGATGGTGTTGAGCTGCGCTTCCGCCTGGAGGGTCGTGATAGGTGTCATACGGGGAAGGCATGTAATCGCCCTCATGGAATCTCGGTTGGCGGTTTTCGAGCAAGTCCCAGTCTCTCAAAGTCAGTCGTTGAAACTGAGCTTGAATAAACGAGCCGAGGTTGTAGGATTGATCGCACCAAGATACGGGCCCATTCGAGAACAGGCACCCCCCGTCTTTTGAGAGATGCGACGAATGAGATGGAGGGTATTAGCACTCTTCCGGCGAGCAGAGCGAACCCACGCATTCGCAGAGCCAGATGCGTCCAGTTCGACCCCGAGCACACGTATAGTGGATACAGGGGTGAGGGTATGGCCATTTAGGCTCAAACATATCGGCGTCTGCAGGAGGCGACGGCGACCTCGTCTGTTGGTGATAGACATGAATGCAGTCTTCGTGGCAGATAGTGTCAGTCCTATGCGCGCACACCAGTCCGACGCCTTGTCGAGAGCACTCTGGAGTGCCTCCTGCTGGCGTTGAAGGTCTGGATGTAGTGTCCACACAGTCAAATCATCGGCATACAGGAGGAAGAAGGCATCTGGAATGCGTGCTAGTTGCCACGCGAGGGGGCAACAGGGCAATATTGAAGAGTATCGGGGCTAGAAACCGAGCCCTGCGGTACACCCCGCTTCATTACAAAGTGTCCGGTTCGTTCCTTGCCTACTCTGATGCAGAAGGTACGGTGTGCCAGAAAAGACTCCACAAAGTCGCAGACGCGAGGCGGAAGTTGAAGCCATTGCATTATGTGATTGATCGCCGAGTGGCTGACGTTGTCGTAGGCCTTATGAACGTCCATGGCGAGAAGGGTTCGAATGCTGCTTGATCTTCTTCCCACAAGCACCATGGACGTCAAATGATCTAGGCCATCTTCCGTGCCCAGGTGCGGTCGAAGCCAATCTGGGCCGGATGGTACCAGGCGTGCTTTTCCAGCCACCAGGAGATGCGCGACGCCAACATGCGTTCAAGAAGCTTGCACAACGTACACGTTAGAGCAATCGGCCGAAGATTAGAGAGGCTGTTCGGGTGCTTTCCCGGCTTAGGTATCGGCACAACTTCGGCATGCTTCCACGATTCAGGCAGCCCTCCGGTGCGTCCAGACTGCGTTAAGCGTGTCCAGCAGCCACTGCAGTGCAGGGCCATCCATGTTCTTGAACACTTCATAGGAGATCCCATCTGGTCCTGGTGCCTTGCGTACTTTTGCCTGGTCAATTGCTGCCTGGAGCTCCGCCATCGTGTATGGCGCTTGCATGCCTTCGATGTCCGACGGACTGGGAGTCACGCCAACCTCCGGAGGCAGGTTACACGGACAGTCGAATTGTGGTGGGGCCAGGTTGTAGGCCGGGAAGAAAGCCTTAACTATTTCTGGAGCGAACTGGCTTGGCGTGCATCCAGAAGACAGACACGCACTGGCCGCTGGGTCCGGCGTACGGGTGCCTAGTTCCATACTCCGGAACGTTCGCCATATTGAGGCGGTTGAAGACGATGGACCGAGTGACGCACACCAGTCCATCACCGTTCGCGGGCGAGACGCTTCTCGCAGCGACGCGCCCGCAGCGGTGAGTCTGTTGAGGTTATCACGAAGCTCAGCGGCTGCCGGATCTCGGTTTAAGGCCAGCTCTGCACGACGGCGTGCTGCCCACAGACGCAGAAGATGTAAATTTGGATGTGGTCGGTTCTCCTCCACCCAGCTTGACTGCGTGGCGGCTTGTACAGCTCTGGTTAACACCTGCAATGGATCAGACGATGTATCAGCAATCGAGTCGTTCAGTTCATTGCGGAATAAGTCCCAGTTGGTTGTGTAGCATCGACGTCGGAGGCGGCGCTGGTTATACGCGGCCAAACCAATTTTCAACGGATGGTGATCACTCCCCCAGCAGTCTGGTTCTAGGTCCCACGAAACGTCACACATGCCCAACCACCACGAGGATCGGGCGCATAAGGTGGAGCCACAGGGATGATCCCACCGACGTGTAGAAGTAGCCGGGGCATTCAGAAGGACAAAGTGCGCGTCTGTAAATGTGTCTAGCACGATGTTGCCTCTAGCACTGGAAGAAGGGTAGCCCCACGACTGATGAGGTGCATTGAAGTCTCCCCCAACTAGTACTGGGCACCCAGGATAGGTTTGACGCAGGTGAGCCAGCCACCCCAAACGCAGTCGAGGAGCGCTGCCACTATACGGACGCACCGTATAACTGAAACCACAATCACGTCAGTACGCGGAAGTCTAACGAGCACTGCCACCACTTCTTGCCACTGGTTACACCACTGCAGCAGGGGAACCTGCGTTTGAGGATATGTAGTCACAACATACCCTGCAGCCTTGCCTGGAGGTCCCAACGCATTGGTGCAGCGTCGATCAGGGATGGTTGGGGAATCCATACGCAGTGAATCCAGGGATGCGTGGAAGCGAATTCGTTTCTTGTAGAAGCAGGCACCAAGCGGGGAGCTTCCCCAGCGCAAGGCGATAGCGAAGCTCACCAACTTTATTTGCAAGTCCCCGGCAGTTCCACTGCAGGACACAGTGGTGGCGCGTTGCTTTCAAAGGAGTGGTCATTGCGGTGGAAGGTTGGCGAGCACCACCTTTGAAGCTCTTGCAGTTGCCGGGCAACAAGTGGAGGAGCTCTGCCGGAGTCATCTTGACTGGTGCTGACGCGCTTGCGCAGGATAATTCAGGGCCACAGAAGCAGCGTACGGCACGTCTGTACCGCGCATCGCAGTTGGTCCAGCGGGTCGAGCGAGATGGGTTCTGCGTTGAGCGAGGCGCTTGACTTCCATTTGGAGCTGCTGTATCTGTTGGTCAAGCTTCGCCAGATCGTCTGTACCCGTAACGCTCAATTTAGGCGTATTCGCAGGCTGCTGAACACGTTTTTTTGCCCCGCTTGACGGCGTCGCTGTACGTGGGGACTTCATAGCAAGCATTTTCAGGTTCTACCAACGCTGGTGTGTCCTCTTCGGAGGGGGACAACAGTTCAAACCGGTTGCTAGTCGGAATGTCGGCGTCCCTTTCTTCTTGTGTCACCGAACGCTGGCGGCGCTTGCGTTGGCGACGGGCTTTGAGAGCCTTCTGTTTAACTGGACAATCTTTGGACGTTATTTCATGATCGTCCGTTTGGCAGAGCCCACATTTGTACGTGCGCGTCTCGACGGACTCCATGGAGGTGTCTGCGGGTTGGGGACAAGAATCTCGCATGTGACCGGTACGAAAACACCGATAGCAGTGTACCACACCGGGCTTGTACACATGAAATTTCAGGATGCATCCATAGTACGTAATGCGGCTTGGTGGCGTTCGAGGCCCTTGGAGAGTGACAAGGCACGTGCGTCACGGCCCATATAACGAGCTGTTACAATCTGTGTGTGGAGCAGGTCAAAGCAGTGATAAGGCCCTCCGGCGATTCCCCTGGGTCAACCCCAGAGACCACATACCGACGCAAGTCCGAGCCGGAACTCAAGTACGCTTGCACCTGTACAGTACAATCAGCTGTGACTGGCAGAGTTCGCAGGTGGGTGAGGCGGTCAACGTCTGCTAGCGAACGCACCCATACGGATACGCTGTTGGTGGGATGGTGAATGGAGAAACCTTGAAACGCGGTGGTTTTGAGGCAGGTGTCGAAGGCTGACTGAAGGAGGCTATTTGACAATTTTGATACGTCGAAGCACTCACGAGGTTTTACGACGACTTTGTACTTAGACTCGGTGCCAGGCGAGGCGACAGCTGCCGGAGAGGGGCACTCCCGCTTGCTTGCCGGTGTGGCTGAAGCAGACAAATCATCTATTTCCATTTGTGAGTCAGCCACGCGTTTCGCACTGCGTTTCGGAGCGGATGATGGTTGTGATGGCTGCGTCATAAGCTCCGCTGCAGCCATCGTTACTGGTTCACATGAAGAACACGGGAGCGTTGCCGCTGCCAGATGCAACCGGCGAGACGCCGGAAACTGTCCTGGCGAGCGTCCCACGCACAATGTTGAAGTGAACGGCACCAAGGGTGGTTAGTCCAGGTCGTCGATGGTGTCCGGAAGAAGAGTGCTTGGGGGCGACCCCACGGCCTCGTCCAGGGCGTCCGGCAGGTCTGTCCTTAGCCGGTGGGGCCAGAGAGCTGGGCGTCGTTGCGTTGAGCCAGGGCGCAGAGAGTGGGGGAACGCCGGTGGGGCGATGGTCGCGCGAGCCGATGCTTCAGCCGATATTCACGGAGCCGTCGAAACGCGTCCGCTCTCGTCGGCAGCTCAGCTGCGTGGAGCTTCAAAATGCCGCTACCCCCAAACTTCACCCACACATAAAGGAGTGGTACAGGTAAAGAAAAACAAAAACTGATGAATCACGAACCAAGTATAATTAACAGCTGAAAAAGAACGGTAAGGCATCGTAGCAATGGGGACTTTTGAAATATATTAAGGCTTGTCATAATTTTATTGACCAGATAATGGAGAAGAACATATTATCAGATGAAGGATCGTAAGTTTTCCAAGCATCGTTTTTTTTGTATATCCAGAAGCTTCTCAAACGAGTACATGAAAGGGGTATGCGAATACTCCCCCCGCCCCCCTTCCTAATAAAAAGGGTTTGCACACACGCTGCACTGTTATTCGCCAAGGGCTAGATCTGTGAGAGTGAAACATATTTTCGCTGCGTGCCCACACTGGTTAGTTCTACAGTAAGGCAACTGTGTACATATATATATGTATATATATATAATTAAGAATTAAGGAGCACACTTACGAAAATTTGATAATTGTTTACTCTACGTTTCGGCCGTGGCACGGCCTTCGTCAGGATTAACAGAAATACAAGTATGTGGCTGCTTTTATGGGCAGGCATGAACACGTCAGTACAAAACGCGTGCGATCAGCATGTGAGTGTCTCAAAAATTCTTTGAAACAGCCGTGACTACACTACAAACCATTAAAATCTAATACAATAGACAAGATTGTGGGCATGCCCCGCCGCGGTGGTCTAGTGGATAAGGCACTCGGCTGCTGACCCGCAGGTCGCGGGTTCGAATCCCGGCTGCGGCGGCTGCATTTCCGATGGAGGCGGAAATGTTGTAGGCCCGTGTGCTCAGATTTGGGTGCACGTTAAAGAACCCAGGTGGTCGAAATTTCCGGAGCCCTCCACTACGGCGTCTCTCATAATCATATAGTGGTTTTGGGACGTTAACCCCACATATCAATCAATCAAGATTGTGGGCATGTAAAAGGCATTTGTAACATTCACCATTGACGACGAGGATCACGCATGAAAAAAATAATATGTGATAAGCTTTACGAAGTATATTATACGTCAGGGATGCTTCTCTAAATATTTCTCAAAAATATTTCTCAATATTTCTCAAAGCTATGGTAAACTAACGACAAACCTATACAGGAAGCCCACTGACGACAAAGATATCTTCATTTTTAAAGTAGCCATGTCAACACTG